>JAAWXA010000012.1:17418761-17662210 GCA_038090715.1 Florisuga fusca
GGTGGGAGTGTTTTCCATTTGTTCTTCATCTTTTAAAGAAAAATTGCTTTTCCTTGGAAGCTGTCTGCACTGTTCAGGCCTTACCACTCTACCAAAGCAGCAGTGATCTTCTGAGTTGATCTCTACAGTGGCTTCTCTTGATTTTCATCAGGACTTGGCTGTGGGTGAGGAAAGTCTGCTTCTTCCATCATTGCTCCTTCTATATTAAGAAAGAAAATGTACCCTCTGTGCCCTGTCCACCCAATTCCCAAGCTCCCCCCCTCCCCCCTTGGCTGCATTAACTTAGTGTTTTTTTTCTCAGGCCTGGCACTAATTATGTACTTGGAGGGTGACCCTCCGAGGGTACCGCCCCATGAACTGCTGTAATTCAGGTCATCTTCTCCAGGACTCATCTCTGTACTTTGTCTATTTTCTCATCTTCTTTCTTCAGGGTAAGCAGTGTTTCCTTCATCCATTCTGATCTGTAGTACTGTATTTTTGCCTTTTCAGTCTGTTAGTGTCCTCCCTAGCTGTGGTCCTAATGCTGGGTAGGAGATGGAGGTTGCAGAAGCAATTAGCAGCCACCTGTGTGAAGTTGAACTGTTCAGTTTTTACTGTGGCATTTGCAGAATTTTCTCTGGCTAAGCCAGGGGAAAATAAGCAAACCTGCTTGTTTATTTTAGTGGTACAGGCTGAGTGATGGTGAATGGGTAACTGGTAGCACTCAAATTACAGGTGGGTAGACTTTGTTTGCCCTCAGCTACATTTTGATGAAAGGTGCTTGTGCTTAATAAGCAAGTGGCAGAGATGAGATGGACAAAATATTGGCCGTTCATTTAACCAAAAGTTGCCTCAAGTCTTTTTGGCCTTCTTTGTGTTCATGCCCTCTAAAAAGCTTCCATCTCTGAACTGTTTTTGGGAAATCATGATTAGCTTTCATAACAGCAGCTTTTCCTACTGTTTGTGCTAGGTTCTTCCTCATGATAGTCTTACCAGGCTGCTTGTCTCCACAGGGTAAGAAGGGTTGCTCTTTGAGAGTCACTCACTTATCTGTCGTGAAGTACTGATATGCTCAGGCCAGTCAGTTCTGAGATAATAGAGTTTTCTGTACAACCCCTCCACTGTTTAAAAGGCAATTGGAGGTTTCTTGCTTTTGTTAATGATGAATGAAGAGAGTTGCCATAGACTGGCAGCTATTCTCTTTCTGTCACTTTTATCCACTTAATGACCATGTTTCTACTAATGAACTGTTGGCCACATGCATTTCCTGAGTACAGCACAAATCCATGCAGGAAGTTTTTTATCGTAATGTATTTCTGGTTTAATTTTGCTGTGTTTAACCTTTCCTTCTAAGGAATATTGTTAGAAAAGCTGATGTATTAACTCACTAGTATATCCAGTGGAGGTTTCAATGAAATACATTTTTAAATATTTTTAAGTTACAGTAAAATTACATGTGTGTGTGAGCTTGTGTTTGAGTCTGGTCACACACAGCAGTTGTTTGTATTCATACAGAAGCGGAAGGTTGTGATTATTACAGTTTACACCATTTCAGGCTATTTTGGGTGGACAACATTAATGGAAGATAGCTTTCATTTCACGTGAGACTTTCTTGCAAGCAATTTAAAATTAATTATCACCTTGTTTTCTTGCTTCTAAGGATGGTAAAATGTGTGATTTAAGTAGCAACCATTTTGCAGTTAAGGGTAAGCAGGTGGATAAACATGGTTGCATTAAGCATATCATAAATGTAAATTTAAAGTGCTATTTACAGACTTGAGTTGATGCAGTTTCTAGCACTACAACATATTTAAATGTCCTATTTAATTTTCCTGGAAAAGCACTGAGTTATATCATAGATTATTATTATCAAACGTGCTTCATCTTGTATGCAGCATTACTATTTCACTTCATAATGCCATGTAGAAGAGTAAGATGCCTTTTTCAACAAGAGCCACCTTTTGTTTTCTACCAGGGATACTTTTTATCCTGCTGTCAAATCATTTCCACAGTTTTAACACTAATGTAGAAAACCTTTGTTTAAAAATAGGTCTGGTTTGAAAACACCAATATGAATCAGACAATAAAATTGCTTGCCAAAAGAACTCTTCTTCTATGATTACTTTAAATGCTCATAATTAAAGACTGGGCTGTGTATCCTGCAAGCCATTCTCTTTCATTCAGTGAATGTTATAGCACCTGTATGACTACACATGGAGCAGTGCTTGAGTGTAGGCTTCCTACTATTCAACTCCTGGACAGTTCTTGACCATTCACAGAGCTGCCTGCAGTCCCTTAATTAGAAACAGAACTCAGAAATGAAAAGGATGATTAGAACAATGTTAATGGTTCAACTGCTAATTGCAAATTTCTAGCTCTATTTTGAAGTTCAGTTCAGTACAATTTTTTTTTTTTTTTTTTGTATGCATAAAGACAGAAAATTTCTAAATTGTTGGTACACAAGTGATTACACAGTGTGATGAAATAGTATGTTATTTCAGATTGAAAGACATCTGTTTCTTATAGTAACATTTTTTCTGGAAGATACATAAGCAGAAGACTTGCAAAGGATTTTAAGGGTCTTTTCCTTTCTATCCATGTGTGTGTGTGTATACTCCCATCTGCACTTGAATATCATTGTAGGAATATTCTAAAACTAATGAAACTGTACTTCTGGATCATTTACTTAAGGTCTGCTGAATTTTTTAAAAAGCTACCTTTTTTTTTAATTTTATTTTAGTAAATGCCTGGCCTGCAGGGAAAGAGCCCCTTGGGCAATCAATTTAAAATTTTAATAGGCTTTTTTTCCATCTGTACATATAAGGATGGGCAAAAACTGTCCCAGAAAATGCCCACTTCTACCTAATCACAGTTAATATAATTGCTTGAAAAATATTTTAGTGTTTTTCATCTTTTTAATAGTGCTTCTTGTTGGTTGCTTATTAAGATTAACTTTAAATTGTAGGATGATTTAGGTTGGAAAAGACTTTTTAAAACCCTCTGGTACAACTGTAAACCATGTTCCCTAAGTGCCACATCTATTCATCTTTTAAGCATAATCTTTTTAAACTTAAGAAAACAGCATGACTTGTGAGAGTTTCTCTCATCTTAGAAAGCACAGCAGAAACATAATCAGCATCTGGACAACCAGATTTCTGCTGTTACATATTTTGATTTCTGGAGATTGTCTTTTTCCATTTCTCCCCCTTCCTTCAGTACGTACCTCATGAACTTACAAATGTATCTTTGTTTCGATGTTCATCAGGTCAACATTTTCATTCTCTTCTTTTCTGAAACTTCAGTTGTTCTTACTGCCTTCAGATGTCTTCCTTTCTTACAACACATCTGCCTACTGCAGGTCTCTCTGATTACATACTTTCTCATTGACTGGCTTTCTTTAGTCCTTTGTTCACCTGCATCATTCCAATGAAATCATTTGTCTTTAAGGCTTTAGAATCCTCCTTCTTGTCAGAAACAGTATTATATACAGTTATATATATTAAAAAATCCTATATTACAGTTTCAGTTTGTGTCTAGAGTAAGTTTTTGAAGCGAATTGTTCCTTAAACCTTATTCACTGCATTTTGATTCACTTCACAGAGCAGTCTAAGATCAATCCCAACAGACAATGGGTCCACAGGACCAGCCCAGGACTAGCTGTTAATGTTAAAAGCTGCTGGAAGCGTACAGTGCAGATGTCAAATCTTCACTCCTGGCTCTCAGTCTACGGATGCTTTTCTGCTGGTGCACAGTGCTTCCTAATGCAGAAATAGTCCCTGATGTCCCTGCTGCCTGATGTCTGTTGCTTCTCTAGGCTTTGCTGCTCCTTCGTTCATTCCTTGTGTTTTGCCTGTTTCCGCATCTGGGATTTGGTTCACCCACAACCCAAACCCACGTTCACCCACATCTAGCCTCCACCCAGCCTTTCTTGCATCCAAAGTTTCCATTAGTCTGCTCTTTTATGGCCTTAAGCTGTGACAGAACCTAATCCTGTCTTCACTTTGACTGTCACAGCTTCTTGTGCTCTGTTACTGCCAGGATACTTTCCTTGTGAAGTAAGTATCTGTTTATGGGCTTTCCCATTCCATGTACAGACTGTATGCCATTCTTCCCTTTTGAAGCACTTTTTTTTTTTTTTTTCTGAAGCACTTTTCTCTGGGAACACCTTTTGACCATTTAATCAATGGTCAGATCAAAAAGCTTCTGCAACTGTTCATATGTTGTATCTTCTGTGTGTATCAGTGTCACAGATGAAGTGTGGGGTCTCCATTTCAGAAAATTCAGAGAAATACAGACTAGAGCTTTCTTCTTCAATCAGTATACTGTATATTGCTTTAGTTATCAGGAAGTGCTGTGTATTTTTGCTTAGTAGCTTGGCCACATCCTTACAGTGTGTTTTTGGTGTATACTAGTTGATGGTGACATTGGATTTTTATGTCAAAATCAGGTTAGCTTTTCTTAGTGTCCTTGTATATAGTAAGGGTCCGTGTAACAGTGTTACGGAAGATCCATGTAGACATACATGTATGTTAAAATAGTGTTTCTAGCAACTTCACTTGTAAGGTAAATTCAGAAGTTGGATCTGTGCTTAAGAACTGAGGTATTGCAGTATACTGTAACATTATCTAGACTTATTTGAATACAACGTTCAGCATTATGGAGAAAACTTGCCTCTTGAAGGTATTATACTTAAAAACAAATGCTTCTGCATATAGGCTCATTTTCTTTAAGAAGCTCGTAAAAGCTCAGCTGAGATTCAGGAGAAATCCTTGGCCTTTCTGAGCTACATGCACATAGAGGGTTAGCTAATATTAGCTGCATTTCTATTTGCTTGTTGTACAAGTAGTATTCTCTATATTGCCCAGCCTTACAGCACTGAATCCCAAGTTTTTTCCAGGTGACTCACTTCTGGCTACAAACTGTTTCTGCTGTTTATTTACCTTCTGTTTGCTAATGCCATTTCGTGTTCCTGGCTTGCAAGTTTTTCTGGGGCAGAGCTTTTTTTTTTCTGATAAGAAAGCAGTGCTGGATTTGTAGAGTTGCTAGCAACATGTGTTCACTGAGCTGTAAGATGCAAAGTATGACTGTATCAATGCATGCAACTGGAAATTTCTTGGAATGTAACTTTATATCCAACTTAGGCAATCGGTATGCCTGCAGAATACAAAGTGAATGCTGGCATCAGAGGAGCAGCTATTGTTATGGTATTTGGTGGCTTTTAAAGTCTCTTTTCTATTCCAGGTGTATGCTTGCAAATACAAATGCAAAAGTTACCCCTCCCCAGTGAAAGCTCACACACTCAAAACCATACAGTTTTCATTGATTCATAAACTACTTTTTTTCTTTCTTTCTTTCTTTCTTTCTTTCTTTCTTTTTTTTTTTTTTCCCCCCCATCTTTCATTTTGCTATTGGCACAGAAAAAATGCTCAGAAAATGATAGTAATAGAATCAGAGAAATGGAAGGGGTCATCTGCTGCTGTCTATGTTTCAAGCAAGTTTGGTTTGGTTTGGGTCTTTTATCAACATCTGTTCCACCACCCATTCTCACCTCACAAGAATGTTTGTGTATGTATTTATCTACAGAGGGTGTTGAAGGTATGTTAAGATACTTGTTCAAACTGGCTTTGCAGCAGCGTAAAAAAATTTTGAAAGGCAATGACAAGGAAAAACCCTCAAAAGTAATAGGAAGCAAAAGTGCCATACTTAGATTTTGGGGGGATGTTTAATTAATACTCCTTAGAATTCTTACTTTCTAAAAAACCTCTAAGGAAAAAAGTCATTAATATGGGAAATGTAAATACTTTTACTGAAGAGTAATGAAAAAACCCACCTTTCTCTACTGATTTAAAGCATTTTATGTAAAATGTGATTTTAAAGAAAAATTATAAACTTGAAATTACTGAATATTGACCTGTTAGTCACAGGTCATTGTTAACAATTGTTATCTCCTGGCCTTGCTGGAGATTGTTTGATTTGTATTGGAAGACATGATTTGCATAGGAGTTTTACAGCATTCTTTAAGGAGACTTTAGTGTTAAAGGCTATCCACAGGGGACCAGACATGTTGTGATGGAAGATAATATGATATTTGCCATGAGCTATCATTTGTGAATTCTTTTCTGAGTGTTTTTGAAAGCAGAAAGTTTGCTAATAGTGCTTCAAGTGTGTTAGCTTATTCTGTTCTTAGGATTTTGCTTCTGATTCTACAGATTTCTTTTTTTTTTTTTTTTTCCTTTATGGCATCTGGATATAGTTACTGGATGCTGCCTCACCAGTGCAAAGGAGGAAGTACTGTACTGTTCTTTGAACATCAAAATATACATAAAAATTACTGTTTTAATGTTTTAATGTTTTCTGCTGAGTTTTGTACTGACTGTACTACACTGTTTGTAGACCAGACGATTCATACCTTTGCTCATATCTGTGTGGGGTTTTCTGTTTTGATTTGTATCTTAAAACATAATTAAAAAAAAAGAATGTATCTACAAGCTGGTCCAGCAGAGGTGCAGTAGAACCATGGAAGAATCCAGGGGGACAGAAGGGTTTTCAGTGTAGCCTACAGCTGTACAACTCCTGCACAGATCTATAAATTTTGTTTGAAAAAGTATATTCCTCTAGGTTGACCAGTATTTTATATTGTTTGTTTTATTTTTGCGTACTTGTGTACACATGTTCTTCATTATACTCTTTCCCAGAAGTTTTGAGCTCCATGATAATTAATTATGCCTTCTTTAGTAAGCAAGTGAATCGAAGTTATTACTATCAAACTTAAAATAATATTTTTTTTTAAATTTTATTTTCCCACAAAAATAGATAATATACCTGAGAGAATCTCCTGAAGATGTGTACAGGCTTATATTGTCAGGAAGCATTTCATATCCTCCTTTCAGGTAAGTAGCAAGTTAAAAATTTCTATACCTTGATATTTTGAAGAAGAATGTAACGTTGAGCAGTACTAATTTGGTGGTGTTCTTGGCTGAAATTTTAACATGTGACACATTGACTGCCTGAGCTTTATGTGCAGACTGCTGAGCAGAGGTGTTAGCAGTGGGTACTGAAGTGTACTGACAGAAAGTGAAGGAGCCATGCTGATTTGAATGCATTCTTGTTGACCTTTTTGATTTACCTTGCTTCTCAGTTGGCAATCTGATTTTGTGCCAGTTAACAGTCAATTGTATGAAAACACCTGTCATTCATCACAAATGGCTTGTAATACTAGCTCTAGAACTCAATTTTTCCCTCTTGTTGATTATATCCAGCAACCTGCAAATACCTATTTGTGCATACCAGATAATAGAATATCAGCTAATCTTATATGACTTAATGTAACTTTAAAGTATTTCTTTTTACCAATGAGGAAATGTGTAAAACCATTGGTTCATAGCTGCTTGACCCTGAGTGAATGTGAGCCTTGCTGTTTCAGACCACAGATTTCTCTTTGTGCTATATGCTGTGCTGCTCAATGTAGAAAATAAAGTTGATCTGTCATACAGGGGAACAACTTTTTAATTTCTTCCAAACAAGAGTTGCTAAAAGTTGGACTAGAGGAACATTCTGTTGGCTGCCAATATGCAAAAAATATGGCCAAAAAACTTTTTAGGAGGCAAGTTTACTCTCCAGATGTATTGTTATGGCATAATTAATTCACTCCTTACTTGTTTTGATTTTTGAGCTCTCATGCCAAAAGATGGGCTTTTGCTGACTTGAATTTCTTAACCCCCCTGCCACCACCACAGTATAATGGTGGAGTGGCATGCCTCTTTCTTTGCATACTTCCATCATTGCATTTCCCACTTCTAAATTCCATTTTTATATTTCCAGAACTGAAGTCCTCTTTAAGAAGTCTCTAAAGCTTTTTTCTAAATATCATAAAGGTGTATGTGGTTGATGTAAGTAGTAGCATTTCACTCAAGCCATATACCAAATTCCCAGACTATCACTTCAACAGCAATACTGAAGGAAATGCAAAGATATGTTTTATATATGACTTACTGAGAGCCGACTTCTGAAGGCTTCTCCAGCTTCAGGGATAAAGAATATGGTCTGCTCAAGTGTCTGCAAACTTGACTATTTTCTTGAGTTTACTAGTGCAACTAAATCTGGTGCAAACGGAGGAATTCAGATTATGTTAATGGCCAACAGATGTTTGTCTGGCTTCCGCCCCCTTTAAGATCTTAATCTCTGGAAAAAACCAAAAAAACAAAAAAAACCTTCCCATGGAATATTACTTAAGGTTATTATCAACTCAAAAACATTTCCTAGCAGGATGCAAAGATTCTTTTTTTCAGTCACTCAGAATGGAAAAATGGTTTCTGATGTCCTCCTGTGCTTCAGTTTGTGCCCATTCCTCTAGCTCCATCAATGGACAGCACTGAAAAGAGCCTGCACTTACCTTTAAGGCATTTATATACATTGATAACATCCTCCTCAGCTGCCTCTTCTTCAGGGTGAACAGTGCCATCTCTCTCTGCCTTTCCATGTGAGGTGCTTCAGCCCCTTAATCACATTTGGCCCCTCCTTCTTCTATGGCCTTATCCCATGAGGCCTTTCCAAGCAGATCTTTGAAAAGGCCAAAGTCTGCTCTCCTGAAGTCCAGGGTAGTGAGCTTGATTTTCACCCTCCTCACTGCCCTCAGGATCCTGAACTCCACCATCTCCTAGGCTCTGCAGCCAAGGCTTCCTTGTAACTTTCACATCCCCAGCCCAGTGAGCACCTCTTGTGAGTGATTCTGAGGTCCAGTAGAGCAGTATTCCTCATTGGCTTCTGCATCACTTGAAGGAGGAATTTGTTACAAGTTCACTACAAGAACCTCTTGGATTGCTATGTCCTGCTATGTTGTCCCCACAGATATTGGAGTGGTCCAAGTTCCCCAGGACTAGGGCCTGTGAATACGAGGCTTCTATCTGTCTGTAGAGGGTCTGATTCACTTGATCTTCCTGGTCAGGTGGCCTAGCAGACCTACACTGCAATGTCACCTTAAACTGTCCCCTCTTTTACCTGAATAGAGTTCTGTTCTGCTGATTTTTCTCCCTACCTTTAACAGTGATTCATTAGGGAATAAAAGGATATAAAGAAATTATAGAGGCACGCATACAGGTTCTTCAGAAGTTCTTCCTTCTCGCAGGTTAGATTTGAGCATGATTTATTGAGTCATTTTATTGAAACATACATTTTTTGAACATTAATGATGCTCTGCTGATGAGGACTGCATGGTCTCAAAGGAAGGTGCTCTGCCAAGAGATATTGTTCTTTGATGTAGAATCAGTTTAATTTTTTTTTTTAATTGGCTGTAGTATTCCTGTAGCATGTTTATTCTACAGTGCTTATGAAATCCACTAACAGTCACATACTAAGACCATGTCATTCTTGGATCAACAGTGTTTTAAAAACTGGAGTTGAATGAAGAGCTTTCAAGGAAAACCAGTTTATCCTATCCTCATGTTTAAGCATAAACTATTTTATGTATCTTAAAGAAGGTCTTTCAATGTATCTATTCGAATGTGTGTCTTGACAATTTCGTTAAGATGCTGTACACATACACAGAATGCATAGGCACAGCATCTTTTTTTTCATTTGTTTTAAAGGGAGTTTGAAGACAAAATTTGACTTTTTCAAATGTGTTTCAAAACTTTCTAAGAGTATATATTAAAACATGATATTAATTTAGACAATAGCTTTTGCCCAAAGTAATTTTTATTTTTTGTTCTGTGTTGACATGCATACTGAAACAAGACATTTTAAGTGTTCATGTCAAAAATTGAATATGACAGCTTTACCAGAATTATAACAAGAGAAATCTTACTCTTGGATCATCTGTTAACTTATTTTATGTTTTGTTATTATTGTTAGATGCAAGATGGGGGGAATGAAGCAATAATTTGACATAATTATTTTACTGTGATAGTTATTATCTTGAAGCAATTTTTAAAAAGTATCTTAGAGAGATATTGTCATTTGCTTTCAGTTGGATTAAATGGTAAATTTATGCCATTTTTTGGTTATCATACATTATAGGGATGCTTCCTTTGGTACTTGCAGTTTTCACCTGACGTTGCTGGACTGTTTTCATGCAATCAACAAGGTCAGTAAGACAATATTTTTCATACTGCAGAAGTTTAGCTAATATTGCCCAGCTGAAAAAGAAGGCTTAGCAAGTTAGGATCCAGTTATAGGTTGCCACACACAATTATAGATGTGCAGTAGCAGATTTTCTGATTGTTGACTATCTTATTATGTGTTATGCATTGTAACAAAACTTAGAGTTACAGCATCCCTGCAAGTCTGCTAACTTATACAGCCAGCTAGTGAAGATCTTAAGGAAGGAATCAGAAGTTTTATTTAATCTTTCAGGACAGTCACACCTCTAATCCTTAGGAGTTGTGTGATAGGCTTATTATGTGCCCCTCTGGTGTTACATTTTAGACCGAATACAATCTTTGAAAGTGGTTTTGAATTAGTTAGTGATGCTTTCTAGGCATTTGCAGCATCTGCTAATGACTTCAGGTTTTGCCTTAGTAATACAAATACAACAAATGTTAGGAGGCAAAGATTGGGGTTTTTTATACTATGCATTATTATAATCTAGTGTTTTATGGGAGTACAGCTGTGAAGTAACATGACATTGAAAGAAAGGAGTATTTTTATGTATTATTTTTAGTCAATCATTTCGTCAATCAGAGTAGTGAAATAGGGAATTCTACAGCTAATCTGTCTTCTGTTTTATGGGTATGTCTGCAAAATACGGGGGGTTTATGATTTAAGCCTGCTTCTTGCAGATTTCTTATGTTCAGCTTTTCTCGATGTTTTCACTTTGACTGCTTGTAGGACAAGAATGGTGAATTGCTTTTCTTCTTAGTACCAGTGAGCAGCAAGGAAAACTACAGACGATTATTCAAAGAAAGAGGAGATTAGAATGTAGCATTTTAAATGTCTGAAGATACAGGACTGTCTTTGTACTTCCTTGTCTAAGAAGTGGGTAAACTGCCAGTTACCCAAATATTTACCATTTTATACAATATTAAATATAATGGTTGTGGATACTTACAGGACATAAGGAACAAAACTAGGGTCTGCTTAGAACTGTCTGTCTGCAAATGATTTAAAATCAATGAAGATAATAGCATCTCAATAGAGTGAGTAACATTCAAATATATTTGCAGCACTTGAATGAAGACTTTAGAATATACTCATTTCAACATATAAATTTTGCCAGTTCTTCTCTTTTTTATGTGTAATACCAGTAATAAAGAGATTGAATGCTCCTGTAGTCTGGAATTTTGTAGCAATTCAAAGGAAACAGTAAAGAAATTTGCTTGTTTGACTTCACTTTTAAAATTTACAAATCTATTTTGAACCAAGACTGAGTTGATCTGTGTTTCTTCAAACAAATGATGAAATCTGCCTGAAAGAGCAGAACAGGTATTAGGAGGCTCTTAGTAACCTAAGAGTGATAAACTGTCTACATTGAAAAGGTGCTGTCTTTTTAACAGCTGCATTCTGAATTTTAGGCTTTGCAATATGGTTTCCTGGATTTCAATACTTTTGATGTAAATGAATATGAGCATTATGAAGTAAGTGTTCAATATCAGTATTCTGATTTGTTTGCTGTTACTGCTGCTAAGATGATTGTTTAAAATATGTGCTGAGGTTTTGGTAGTGTTAGGTTCCATTTCTGTTTTGTCTCTTTAAACTTTGATTGTTAAATAAAGCTGTGTGATCAGAGAGAATGTAACAAGTTTCAAATTTGAACACAGTCAGCTTCAAACATAGGGGGAAAACAAAAACCAAAATGGAAATTAACACTTTTTCCCGTTATTATTAAGACTTTGGAAGATGATTGGAGCGGGGGTATTTGGCCACCTTTTAGAGGTCATGCATATTCTTGAGCAGTCTTGATGAGAAACTCAAGGGCATGCATGTCCACCTCTGACTGAATTCCAAAGAACAGCTACAGAACATATGTGTGAGCACAGGGGTAAAGAAAGAAATATGGCTGGGAAATTCCAAACCTATAAAATAAACTTTAGGGCATGGAAAACAAATGTGAAAATGAAGGACTACAACTCTTGGCTATATGCAGTCTCAGAAATGCAAAACTCCCAATTATCTCTAAAGAGAAAATTGTGTTCTTAGAATTAAAAAAAATATTATTTAAATTGTTAACAGAGATAAGGCCAAGATCATAATTTAGATACCTATAAAAATTAAAATTGGAAGTTGGTCTTCAGATGAAGAGCATCAGTTATATTGTTCTGAAACACTTATTTAGAAAGAGGAGAACACAGGCAAAAAAGTGAGGTTGAGAGCATCTGGCATCCTCACAATGAAACAAAAAGTAGGCAACTAACATCCTTTTACAAAAACTGTACATCATTTCTATCTAGCATGTATTTTGAAACAATAAGGAAAGGCTGAAAATACAGGGATAATGATAAACCAAGCATTTTCTCTTGACAGAGAGCAGAAAATGGAGATTTTAACTGGATAATACCAAACAAATTCATTGCCTTCAGTGGACCTCATTCAAGAAGTAAAATTGAAAATGGTATGCTTAAAAAAGGAGGTGGGGGACACAAGCCCACTGCTTTCTTAGTTGATTGTTATCAGTAAGAACAAGCTTTAAAATTTTTTCCTCAAACAGTGTGTTTTTTCCTTGGCTCTTTTTCTTTTATAAGAACCTTGGCAGTAAAATTTTAATGCTTGGTTTAATTGTATCTGACCTAGGTGATAATGTTAAAATTCCATTTTCAGTTAGTCTATTTCTTTATGTTGAACACTAGTTCTGTGTTGAAAGTGTTTTTCTCTCTTGTTTTTGAGTCTTGGTTTGTTTCTTTACTGTCTTCTTCTCTTTTCTTATTCTTCTGTTTTCAAATAGGCTATCCCCTCCATGCTCCTGAGGCTTATTTCCCATACTTCAGGAAGCATAAAGTCACCACTATAATACGCCTCAACAAAAAACTGTATGATGCCAAACGATTTATAGATGCTGGATTTGAACATTTTGACCTCTTCTTTGCTGACGGAAGCACACCTAGTGATACTATAGTTAAGACATTTCTGAATATTTGTGAAAATGCTGAAGGTGTCATAGCTGTTCATTGCAAAGGTATGGTATAAAACCAATTTATATTACAGGTGATGCTTATAGTTAGAGTTCCTGAGATATTGTGCACTGTAAATCTCTTGTATTTAGTTATTAACATCTCTGCCAATTTCCATACCAATTATTTCTATGCTTCTGTTCTTCGCTTTATCTTCTACTTTTTTCCAAGTTCCAGAAAAATCTCACCAGCTGTTTCCAACAATGAGACTGGGAAAAGTGAGTCTGCCAATATTAACAGCTCTTCCTGCTAATAAGTGTTAGGATTTTCAAAGGACACTTACGAGCAGGAATTTGAAGTCCTAGCAAGGTTTATAGGTCTTTCTGAACAGTTAAATATAGCAAGCCATAAACTTTTGAAAATATCAATGCAGTCTTTTTAAGAGATGGCTTGTAACGTATAAGTGTTTTTCCATATCCACAGAAGACTTTATCCCTCAAAACCCATTTATACTAGTTACCTTGGGCATGCGCTGAATATTTGGAATATTTGTTCCTCCAGAGTAAGACTGCCAAGGAAAATATATTCAGAGCATGCCCAATGCAGCTAGTGTAAAGAGAAATTTTTCTGTGATTCTTGAGAAACTCTTTCCCTTCCCACACCATTTTTAATAGTGTATTACTCTATGACTGTTTTTCCAAGTATCGATGCCTGTAGCTGCAGCAAATTCCAGGTGAAGAGGGGTATATAAAAGAAGCCATTCTTTTCTCTTACGCAGCTGGTCTTGGACGAACTGGTACACTTATTGCTTGTTATGTTATGAAGCATTATCGGATGACAGCTGCTGAAACTATTGCCTGGATTAGAATAAATAGACCAGGTTCAGTGATTGGACCACAACAGCACTTTCTGAGAGAGTAAGTAAATTGACTATAAATTATTTCAAAACCAAACTGAGATGTCTTTTTCTTCTTATATTGTACATGTAATAATTTTTGGTGTTAATTTGTTGTATTTTGGGCTTCTTTTTTTCCATTTTATGATAGCAAACAGGCAGAACTTTGGACAGAAGGAGATATTTTCCGTGCGAAGTTGAAAGGAAACCATAAAATTGCTGTAACAAGAATTCTGTCAGGAGTAGATGATATTTCAATTAATGACACAAGAAGAAGAAGAACCATCCGAAGGGACAGTGAACTGGTAACCATAATAAAAGTTGTAAAAGTTGTCCTGTAAAAGGTGTAACTGCTGTTGAGAATCTCTGCAATTCTGAAGAAATAGAGGGATACAGTAAATCTATGTAAATCAGATTCTTTACCACTTTGCCTTTTTTTGTATCAAGGGATACAGGAGTGTGTGGAAGTTATGGACAACAAGTATGAAAAATCAGGTGCAGCATAGCAGTGAAGTAGGAACATCTTTATCATACTTTAATAATTAGCTAAATATTAGAACAAAAAAGAACTTGTGATTTGCAAACAAAACCACTGTGATTTTGTTTTGGATTATTTGCTACTTCATAGTTTGAGTTTAAAAGGAAGGGATTAAAGGTTTTTTGCTGGTTTTAGTTTTTAAGTAACTGCAACTTCTCTAATACCTTTTAATGATGCATTAAATATATATATATATATATATATATATATATATATATATTGGTACTGCTGTATTAAAAATGCAAGTGAAGGAGGGAAATGCTGTACTTGAGTGAAGATTGTGCTGTACCCAAGCAAAGATTTGATTTTTCCACTGTTTTAAAAGTGGACAGCATTCTTATGCATGTAATTCTTGTCACCACTTAATGGTTTACAAATTTAAAACCAGCAAACAGAAACTGGAAAGAACAGAATTGTGTTTATTGATTTTATGCTGGCATACTTTCCTTTTGGGGTAATTCCAACCTAAAGATTTCAAATAAGGTTAATCCTTAAATGTCTAAGTGTTTATATTTTAATCTTGGTTTGGCTTTTCCCTGCTTTCACTTATCCAGTACAGTGATGAAGATGAAACAAACTGTCTAACACAAGGTGATAAGCTTCGTGCTCTGAAAAGTAGGAGGCAGGCAAAAGCTACAGCTGCATCTCCGCTAACGTAAGTCAGTTTCTGAATTTTTTTATTCATACTTCCCCTTCTGCCCAAATGTTTGTTTCCAAGGTTGCTTTTACTTATATGAAACACACACAAGATTCATCATTTTTCAGAAGGCTTAGTGAGTGCTATGTAGGCAGGAGAACTTGGTTAAAGACCTGTGTAACTCACTGTCTAGTTTTCTCTGTTGTTTTCTGATTCCTGTAATCTGCTTTTTACAAGCTCCCGTAGTACTTCTGCAGGCTTTACTTTTAGTTTAATCATGAACATTCCCTTGGTATTTGTGGTGGTAATATAAAAATGGAAGAGTATGACTCCATGTGGTGGTGTTTAATCAGTTGAAATAAAGTATATGCTGATTTTTTAGGTAAGGTCAGCTACCTAAGGAGAAGAAATAAAAGAAGAATCTTTAGCTTTCTTTCATTTACTCTTCCTTGGAGAGAAACGTGCTAAATTCTATGGGCTTTGGGGTTATGGCTGGTAGTACTGGAAGGCAGGGAGTACTACTCTTTAAGTAAATAAATTTAAAAAGAGTGCATTTCTATCAGGGACCTTGTTATTCAAGTCTCTTTTCAGACAAGTACTGAAACTCCACCTGTAAAAGAAAATTCCTCATGACTTTTGCATCTGTAGTCTGTAGCAACTCTACTTAGAAAAACTTTGTCTGCCCTTAAATAAATTGCAAGAGAATGCATCTTCCATGCAAGAGTTGTATGGATGCAGTTTGATTGCTAGGAAAGGAATGGTGACCCCTGGCTGTCAGATTTTTGCAAGTGATACAGCAATAGAGCCACAGACCAAAAGCAACTTATCTTTTGTTGTGCTGCCTTTCTGTAGGGAATCATGATGAATCTTTTTTTTTTTTTTTAAGAACAAACAGTGTCATCAGAATTTTAGCAAAAGTGAGAGTTATGAAGTAAGAATGTGCTAACGGTAGATGGCTATGTTTTTGGAAAACCTCATACATCACTATGTATGCATTCTGATTTTCTGCTTTTGTTTTAAAAGATCCTCTTTTGTTCATGCCTATAGTTTACACGGGAAGTTGTATAAGAAGCAACAGGTTCAGAACAAAAGCAGTACCCAACTGACTTTAAAAAAACAAAACAAAACACATCATTTAATTTACCTCACATAGCACAATAATAAACAGCTTTCTGACACATTAGTTGCTGTGCCTTAGTTTCTATTTCATAATGTTTTTTCCTAGAAGGTACTTTAAGTCATGTAAACCAAGGCTGTGAAAGATGTCATTTATATATGTTCCCTAGAATGAATGCAGACTGTATGATGATCTATCCAGAGCCATTGTCTTAATATGGAGAAAGCCTATCAACTATTAATATACTATTCCATGCACAAAGCATTTTGCAACATGGCTGCTCTAATTAAAACCAGTTAGCTTATATTTCCATAGAAGGAGAACACTTGATCTAGAACACTTATAGCTATTTTTGCTTTGCAACCCAGGAAGTTGGAATTTCCATCCTATTCCCTGAGTTATGTGTATAGTTTTCAGCTTTTACTGAAATGATTTAATGAAAAATGAATTCTTACGTAGTGTTTCTTTTATTTAACCAAAATATCACTAGGAATATTAGCTGCCCTACTTTAGTCAGAAATCTTTCCTACTAGAAGAGGTGTCAATCTTTCCCTTTTAGTTCAGTCTCTTAAACATAATTAACTGTGTCCCAGGTTAATTTTATCTAAGCAAACAAAAAGAAGCTTCTAAATCTCCTATTTCACACAAAAAACGCTAAGAGCATTACTTAAGACTTAAATTTGAGGGACTTTTCTGTAATGTTTGTTAGTGTTTATTGAAGTTGGTTGTATAAACTCTGTATGCTTTAATGAATTGATATTTTGTATATGTTCTAATTAGCAATATTCAGCAGCTTTGGCAAAGAATTAACTTTTGCTACTTTGAACAGAGGAAGGTAATCTACTTTATCATCTTGGTGTTCACGTAATTTGTTTGTTCCTACAAACTGATCTGCTCTAACCTAGTGTAATAAAACAAATGATTGTGAAGTAGGATGTATTAAAAAAGGCTGATCAAACTACAGAAGGGGTGGCAGTAATTGATTAGAGATGTACTGCTGCAGCATGTACATATCTTCAAAAGAGTGAGATAGACTTTCTTTGGAAAAGAGTACAGTGGAGATTGCAGAAAATTTGCTTTGATTTCAGTCACATGTGGATACTACTTTCAGCAATTTATGGTTGCATGGATTGCTACAGTCAAGGAAAGCAAGAAAATGCTTGGCAAAGGTTATAGAGCAATATGCTTTTGAAGAACTGGGAGCAAGCTAAAATGCACCAGTAGCTTTTGCTTTTGAATTTTTGTTCATCTTTTCCTCCCCCTCCAACCCCTTTTTAGATGGCTCCTAGCCATGCTGGTGTCTACACTCTGTAGCATTGTCATCTGGTGGATTGTATGTGGCTCCCTTCTGCCCAGGCTGCTATTCTGTCTAGATGGTTTAAGAACATAGTAACCATCAGGACCCTCTGAGAGAGAGCCACTGTGTAAGTGTCCCATTCCATTTCTCTACAATAGCTCATGAATTCTGTCTAGTGTGTCTCTTACCTGCATGTTTTCATATCATGTTTCTTACTGTCTTTGTTGCAAGTATAAATTTCACTGCTCTGGCTTTGTTGTATTTTTGTATGTATTATTTGATATAAAACATGATTTTTATGGCTGGCTTGCAATACAAAAAGCTTCAGAGCTTTTATGATTAGGATAATTTGCAATTTTGAAGCCTTTCTTCTCCACATGCTCCTGCAAATAAGCAAAACTATATGCACTGCTTTAAAACATGATCCTGTCTTTCGGATATTGCAAATGGAGATATTGGCTCCAGCTTTACTTTGAAATGCATGAACTTGCAAATGAGCTTAGTTTCTCAAAGGGTGGTTTTACTCACATGAAGTGCCAGGAGTTAGAATTTGTTAGAATTATCTATAGGTCTTTGTTTTTTACTAAGAGGTGATAGTACAATATGCCATAAGAGGCTGTAAAATGGGACTTCTTTTTTCTTTTTAAACAGATGATTGAGGTAGGTTGCAGTATTAGGTCAAGGCTCACTTGTCTATTCTGCCAGCCAGTCTGGTTTAATCTTCTTTGTTATCCATTATTTTTTTTAAAATAGTGCTTTATGAAACTAGTTAAATCCTTCTGTAAGTTACTTGGATTAAAAGCATTAAATCATATTGGTTCCATTAGTACAGTTGTCACTCTTCTCCACTCAGCTTTTGTCAGAGTGGCTTCAGGGATTGCTGTGCCTCACTTCCACTTAAAATGTGCAATTTTTTCATCAAATGACAACTTCCAATTTTTTGCCAAACAAAAATTCAGCAGCACACAGAACTGCCAAGCAACCCAAACAAGAAGTGTTTGCTTGGTACATCCCTCCCTGGAACTGCTCCACTACCACTATGGTCAAAGCTAAATGGTTTGGGTAAAAACTTTGTTCTCAGGAAAAGATAGGTCAGAAAAAGTGGTTTACAGCAGTGTACTAAATAAGAAAAGGCATTCTCTCATGGCAGAACGTTAAGGCTGAGTTTCTATCCTTCTTACCTTTGTCCTTGCAACTTCTTTTATCCATACTTTTAAAAAGCATAAGACTCTTTCTGCTAAAGTAAATGACATAATAATTAATGAACAAGAACTTAGAGGACCTGTGGACAATGTAGTTACCTATTAGTCTTAGCTGAAGTCATCTCAGTTTATTCTTTTGGAGAAAAAAAAGTCCACCCAAAACCTAAAGATCACTTTAACTGGTTTGCGTTTTTTTCACTGGTACTTTGTCAAAGAACATACTTAAAGGCTTTTTTTCCAAAGTTTTGCACTAAATGTAGCAGTATTTCTTCTCACAGCATTTTCCAGATGTCAGACCTCGGATTTCTAAACACAGACTAAAAGTCTAACTTAAAACAATGGTTAAAAAAATGAAACAGTCTGTCCTTTGTTTTCCTGTACTGCAAGATCTATTTCACTCAACTATCATCCTTTCTTTTGTTTACAGTTTCTGTGTTCTGTCTAAAATCTCCATTTCTAGAGGGAAAGAGAAAAGACCAATGTTGATAAATGTGTCACAATGCAAGCAATTGGGTTATTGGTGCTGCTGCCTCCTATCCAGGATTGACAATCACATAATATTCTTTTATGTCCAGGAAGACAAAATGCTTTTCATACAATGGTTTGGTTTGGAAGGGACCTTAAAAATCATCTAGCTCCAACCGCACTGCTGTGCACAGGGACACCTCCCATTAGACCAGGTTGCTCAAAGCTTCATCCAACCTGGCCTTGAACATTTCCAGGGATAAAACTTCCCTGGGCAACCTGTAACAGTGTCTCACAATCTTCACACTAAAGAATTTCTTCTGAATGTCTAGCTTAAATCTACCCTCTTCCAATTTAAAACCATTACCTCTTTTCCTGTAACTAAATATCTTCCCCAGCTTTCTTGCAGACCTCCTTCAGGTACTGTAAGGTCTCTCCTTAAAAGATAGACTAACATTCTCTCAGATAGCATCCCTTGTGTTTTAAAATACAAAATTATTCATCAGGATCATTAATTATTCAGGCCTAGCCTGTCAGTCCTCTTGGCTGGAGCCTTGTAGACTGAAGAGTATCAGTCATTTGTTGCCTATCAGTGACTTGGAACAGTGGTAGAAGTCTCAGACCTCTTTTCCTAAACAGCATGAGCTGATGAAGGAGAAAGCAATATTGCATTTGACAGACTTCATAAAACAAGTAGCCTAGGCAGGAGTACAATGCCCATCATAGGTCAAAGAAGATATGCTTCTGTGTAGCCCTCATCCACCCCTAGGATACTGAAATTATTTTTCCTTTTAAAAAGGTTGATGTGTATATCAGTTTCTCTTCAAGATATATTACCTTGCTGGCATTTCAAATTTTGTGGGATTTGTCTTGGGTTGGGGGATTTGGGCTTTTCTGTCCTGGTAGTGTACCTGTCCCCTCATCCCACTCTCAGTTAAATGGAGTCGTGAACTATAAAAGATTGACACAAACATTGTTTCACTTAACCATGTTTTTATTTCTTTAAGAGCAAATATATTTGCTTGAATAAGAAAGTAGTGTATAAACTACTGTGGTGTTTGGAAAGTATAGTAAGTTCTGCACTACCAAGTGATGTTTCCATTACAGATGAAGTGGAGATGAAAAACTCTTATGATGCATAGATTACCTACTTAAGTAGCATGACTATTACTGCATTCTGTAGCTTGTGTTCAGAAAACATTCTGCTTTTTCCTTTGAATCCATATTTAATTCAGTTAGGAAATCTTTTTGTATATCAGATTAGCTTTCTGCTGGTGCTTCTGGATGCTGGTTGTTGTCATGTACAGCATGACATACTATTTAATATGAACTTCCATTATAACAGAGGTCCTGAGGATCTTACTTTACTACTAGTCTAGTTGCAATGAATAAAAATTACATACATTAAAGATAGCTTCTTCTCTTGCTTTTAACATGTAGACAGTACCGTTCTAATAAAAGCTCTGATAGCACTGCCACTTCTAAGTTGGCAGCTGTTGGGCTTGACAGCAGCTCTGGCTCTGTTTAATTGTAGCACCATATCAGATGATGGTGTAAATGGTACCTCGTAAGTATTCTTTGAGGTTCTATCAGCCTTGGAATTCTAGGATTTTAGTCTGCTTTAAACATGTCTGTCTGATCATTCGGCAAATGTTTCGATCATAGAGATTTCCATAAATCTTTCCTCTTGGGTAGCCATGTGAAGATGTGCATTGCTGAAATGTAAATGACATCTGCTGAAGAGCAGGTGACATTAAAGGTTCTGCCATGCTCACAGCTGGCTCTGAGCTGACCCCACAAGCCAGCTCCTTCTCTCCCTACCCTCTGGTATATACAGCATTCTTAACAGGATGTTGTTGTGGTTGGTTTGGTTTTGAGGTGCAATGATGTATGGTGACTATTTTTATGAGTAATTTTCCTATATAAAACCTCTTTCTTTGATTTGAGCAGGTAAAATGAAATTATGTCAGATGTAAGGACTTACCTATAATATGTTGAAAAGATGAATAAGTGTTTGTGAATGATGTTATCTTACCACTTCACAGTGTTTCAGTTCATATTAAATAAGTGTATAGGGTTAAGCCATGTAGACTGAGCTGTTTGCTGAACTTCTGGTGTCTGAAAAAAAATGGATATGTAAAGGAGAAGGATTATAACCATTAGATCATGTTCAAATAACTTTTGCTGTCTTTTATGTGTATGTTACATATGTTTTATACAGAGAGATACAGTATATATGTATTTAAGAAATTTTGAAGTGAACTTCCAGGTTTTGAACCTTTTTACCTTGAATATGAAAGGAAAATGAACTTTTTTTAGAAGAATTTGTGTTGGCTTCAGAAGCATGATATGATGTTGAGAGTATCTGGCTTTTGTTTTCACCCTCTCGAATAACTTGATTCCTCCGGATTTGGATGTGTTGTGTTTATAGTACAATTTGCTTTCCATGTTGCTTGTAATTGCCATTACAATTTTGTATTTTATCTTGGAGGAAGAAAAGACTGGTGGAACTTTTTCAAAACAAATGACAAAATTTGCAAGTCTGAAAAACCAAGAGATTTGTTCCGTAGAAATTTAAAATGCTTGAACTTTCTGCTTCTGTGTTCATACATTTGCTAAAAATCTAGAAGTATGTGGTAAAAAAGGTTGCTGATCAGTTTCACTGCTATAAAGAATTTATTTTGCATGTTATTATGTTATTATCTCCAATGCATATTTTAATTCTGGTATCAATCCCATGTAGAACAGTGAAAGCATAGTTTATTTTTTTTCTACTTCTGTTTCTGGTGAATGTGTTCCTTGAGTATGAAAATACTCATATTTTCTCACACGTATGTCTGTCCATTTTCACTCCAAAAGTTAACATTTTATATTCATATCTAAGGGTTCCTGGAAAACAGTTTTTTCAGATCACTATTCAACCAGACTGCAATTTATACAACTTGATGAAGGTTCTTTTTTCCAATCCAATACAATCTGATGACACAGATAGACTCATTGAAGCCCCTGAAAATTAGCTTGATAACAGCAGGGGGGAAAAAAAGACAGTAATTGCTTAATTACTCTAGCTCTGAATCCCTAAAACAATGCAGAGTTATGTAGTTGGACATTTGCTTTCTGTATCAGTCTGGAAAATTAATGCATGTTTCTTTGCATACTTCAAAATTTCTCTTTTCATTTTGTCTTGTTGCAATAATTTAAAATATTATTTCTTGGCTATTTGTTTTCCAAAGACATAACAGGAAATTCAAACCATTAATTTAATCCATTCTTTGAAAGCAAAAAAACCCACAACCCAAAACCCAACAAACCAAACAGCTATTCTCCTAATAAAATAATTTGGATTACTGCAATTGCAACAAGGATGTTATAAAGAGAAGGGTATGTTTCAGGCAAAACAATTTACTTTTCAGGATGATTTGTGAGAAGCTAGTTCACATTTGCTAGCTTTACTGCAACTGTAACACCCTCTTTTCAGTATTTTCCTAGAAACTTTCAGGTTATATAATCTTTCTTTTTTCCTACTCTTTTCAGAGTAATTCTGCAGTCCAGTGTTCAGAAAAATAAAACCTCTGAACCTAGCATTTCTGACAGTACAGACATTACTAAAAGAACTACCAGGTCTGCTGCAAGAAAAAAACATTTAAAAAAGGTGAGAGTTACCCTCTTTGCAGATCCAGTAACTGTTCTTTAGGCAATTACTTAAAGCCAGTATATCTGTTGTTGACAGGAGCTTTTGCCACCGTTCAACTCCTCCCTCTAGCAATGGGAGAAACAGTTTTATGGTTTATGCCACACATTGACAATATCTGGAACCTTAAACCTTATGTCATCCACTTATGTTGCTCAGTCTGCCAGCTCAGAGAATATTATATTGTAATTCCTAATGTGAATCAGGATTACTGAAGGTGAGGAATTTCAGCAACTAAAAAGCAACTTTCTGTGCTAAACCTCTGCATGGAGTAAGAGGTGGAAAAGTTGTTCATATCACTGAGTGAATTATTCTTCAGTACACTAAGTAAAAATTTAGAGTAATTTCACGGACAACTGATGCCATAGTAGTGGAAGGGCGAAGTGTACAAGATGCATGTTTATACCGGTATGAGATTTTGCTCTGAGAGTATGATTTATAATCTGAACTGAACTTGTTCAGTAAAGTTTAAAAACATTTTAAATTTGGATTTAAAAGGACTGAATGTACCTTTTGTCGCAGGACCATAGATATGGCTACTGTGTTTCCTTGTGTGTGCATGTGTTCATGCCCTTCTACAGCAGGTCATTATGAAAGAAGAGCCTGGGAGCATAACTTAAAACAATTTCCAAGCAGTTTCCAGTGGTTACGACTGAACAGAATTTGTCTTGTGTTTATATTCAACAACTTTTGCATGGGACTGTCACGTGCTGAAGAGACTTGTTGGGAAGAGTAAAAGGTGGTAACTAATATCAGAGGTAGTTAACTTTGAGTTATAAATATTGCTGGAAATTCCAAGTTCTTGAGCACTTTTTTCTGCACAGAGCTTTTTTTCCCCCTTCCACATTTTGATACAATGAAGGTAACAGAAGTTATGAAAAAGTCACTCTATCAAGCAGTGGGAATAGCTATGAACAGTAGACTGCAAGTATTCCTAAAAATCTGAAGCATTTCTTGGGGTTTTCCTGTTTGTTTGGTTGGTTTTTTTCCTCCATTTTGTACCATTTTCACTATATCAGTTTTTGACCAAACAGACTGATGCAATTCTCCCTGCTGGTTTTATTCTTTATGCCTTTCCCAGTTTTAAGCTCCTTGCAACTCTTGGCTGCACATCTGTAACCGAACAAACATTTTCAGTCCCTGGAAAACACACATCCAAACTGACCTTCATTCTGTATGAGATGAAAATACCTATCCTTAGAATGAAATAACATCCCTAAGTAGAGTTCATAGAAGAATTTTTGAAATAAATCCTATAGGTGTATTCCAGATTCATGACTCCAAAGACCAAGGATCAAGTTGATCTCAAACTTCATAAGTGACTTCATGTTTTAAGGGATTTTCTAAAACTTCTCCCCTCAATATTTTTTCCACATACTATTTCTTTTCTTCTAACTCTCAAGGTCAAAGAATTTCACTCTCTTCAAGTTTGGATCCAATACTCAAATTTATCTTAAATAGCTATGTCAAAGTTCTGGAGTTCTTAATTCTCTTGCCATTTGAGAGGGTTACTTGCATCCTGTCCCTCTAAATGGTATTTTGGTACAACTGTACAATTTCATGGACCTACAGTGCATTACCTTTTTGTGAATCTAATAGGTGTTCCTTCACTTTTCTTGTAGCATTTGGCAAAACTCCACTCTCTCTCTCTCTTTCTTTTTTTTTTCTTTTTTTATTTTATACATCCCTTTGTTTTTTCATCTCTTTTAAGTTTATTTTCATTTCTTGAAGTCCATGCAGTTGGCATTACCTCATAGTGTTCAAATTGATTGACCTATTCCAGAGAAACTGGATTGCAAACAGGAAGATAATAATTATTATTACAAAATTGAGATCATGACCTAGCCAGCCTCTGTCTTTGTCAAGATCTTGTTGCCTTCTTTGAACTTATGACATCACTATGAACCATATTTTCATTTTCCTGTGTGATACATTCCAATGGAAACATCATGAAGTATTTTTATATTAATCTCATTTGTTGATGCTTTAGGTAATTTTAGTCAATTATTACTGTCGATGGAATCACATTTTTCACCCATCCTAGTGTAGTATAATCTGCAGAGATGAGTAATTCATTTGGCACTTCATCCTTCATTCTGCTGGAGACACTATCATAAATGGTCCCAGAATGATTTTTCAGACAAAACAGCCATTTGTGTCTAAAACACTCTATACTGGCTGTGGAAAAATAATGTAGGGAATTTCAATCCATAACATTCATCACATTACCTTTGGGGAACATCTCTAGATGACAGCTGCCATCTATGAAAGACCAGTATTGGTGAATATAACACATTATACATTGTGATTGAAATAATACATTAGTTGAACTGCAAGAAATCACCTAATTAGGGCTTTATCAAACCAGACCAAAGCTTGAAACTGATCCTGAAACCCTTGTTTCTCGAGTTAAGATGTCTTCTGCGTAAATTTGCCAATTACTGAGAACTTCATGTTTGTATTTTAAGACGCATACATCAGATCCAAGCCAGTTGAAGCACAGGAAAACGCAAATGAAGTACACTTTTCTATGTTGCCACACATAGAGAATGAGCATTATGTATATAGCACATAGTTGATCAGAAATTAATTGTTGAGCGGTGAAGGAATTTTGGTAGGTAGAGATGCTTAATAGAACGTAGGTAAAATTATGGGGAAAAAAAAAAAAAAAAAAAAAAAAAAAAAAAGCCTTTTAACCAGAGAGGCATATCACAAAACCTTACCAAAGACTAATATGCTTTAAAGGTTTCCTATGCTTTTTAGCTTTGCTACGAATTGTAAAGCAACCTTCTGCACCCTTGTTCAAACACAACATCACCTTCAGCATTTCAGAGCTTGTCTATATGTAATCTAAATCTTAAATCTAGCTTTAAAAAAGTAATGTTTCTGTACTATTCTTTCCACTTTCCTTGCAGTCTTACACTTCAGAGGGAAAGAAAAAAAAAACCCACCTACCAACAAAGAAGCTTTATTGCAAATGTGCTTAATGAAATTATGGTATTTTTAATTTTCTGTTGCATTTCCTTATGAAATCAAACCTTCATCTTTTCTGTGACCAGACTAGTCCATGTTTTTTTTACAATCAATATTGCTGTCTTCCTAAATGCAGTGACTTTTATCTTGTTTGAAGTATTGTTTACTTAGTCTGAAGTGTTTGCTTGAGATACGTGTGGAATTCGTGTGTAACTTTTTTCCTCAAATTTATTTTATTTCAGCAGCCAGTCCGTCCCATGGACTAGAACAGTATTGCACCAAATTTCAAACAAGCAATCAGTGTTGAAGAGGATATTCAGGAATCATGGGGATATAACTCGATGGGACTTGATGCAATTCAAGGAAGAATACTCTGGCTCCATTTTTCAGCAAAAGTGAAACAGAAGGATCTCTTCCATACTTGTAGAATAAAATGAACTATCAATAAGACAGCTGGTAGACATGTTTCTAATGTTCTAACACTTCCTCAAACTAAACCAACAAAATCTGTGTACATTTAGACTCAGGTGTAAATACTTAAGCTCTCTTTAAGAGAGAGCTTGCAAGTATGTAAGATGCATGTGTATAATTGTGATGGCAATCACTTAGCTGCTGACCACCAGAAATTAAAAGCTGGTGGGGAGCTTTTAAATATATAAATCTGTGTTGTCCATTCAGACTGGGCTCAAGTCTTGACTTGAGACTGCATATTAACCATGAAAGCTTTCTTCTTATAGTATTGGTACTGTGTTAATTGGCTCTTCTTTCTTATTTTGTATGAAGTTTTTTATGAAGCCACAGTATTGATATTGTCCACCAAAGAGTGCTTTATTTTCAAAGGTTGTGTGGTTTGTTTGTTTTGAAAATACTAACTCTAAGCAATTAACTTGTTTTTAATAGACTTTTAGTTGTTCACAACCTGTGTCTCTTTTAAATAGTTGTAATTGCTTTAAATCTAGTATGATTTCAAGGGGGAGGGAAAATATCTTACCACTTAAAGCAGTGCTATCATATTGAAATTTCATTACTGTTTCTTCCCCTATCCTCAAGTCTTTTAGTGAAACTTCAGATTACCACATCTAAAAGCTAAGGATTTTTCCTAGGTTTTATTATACACTTGATAACACATGGATGTTACAGTTTTTTAGCTTTGAGACACTTGATGAGTGCAGCACACAAAAGAAGGGAAAATCAGTTTGCTGTACAACCAAGATTAGTAGTGGAACTCGGGCAGATACAGTTTTTAACATGTACTTAACACTATAAAAACTACAGCTTACCTCTGTTAAAAAGCAGTGCAATTATCAGAAGAGCCTGTCTGAGACTGAGGTTTTTTTTTCCACTACAAGACCGTCTTCAGACATTGGCATCATTTTTTCAATATCAGTTTTCACATTATGAAGTCTCAGTGCTGGCTTTAGAAGTGTACCCTTGTCTGCCAACTGAAGTTTATAGCTGCATACCCCTCAGATGAGGACTGTTACCACATGGCCTTAAATATTATAGAGTGATATGTTATGTATGTTATCGTAGATCTATTATTTAGTGACACTTAGAGTAGAAAGTAGAAGAAATTGAGAGATCTGAAATGTTAGCAAATGTTAAAGGTACAGATTACTTCTGCAAGGGAGACAATTTTGCTTTTATGAATGTAAGTGGGTAGGTTCAGAGTCAAGTTTCAGTCTACATTTCAGTCTATATCTTTTAAATTAAAATTATGCTTTCTGTTTGGTTGTTGAGTTTTTTAATGCCAATCTGAATAACCACATATTTGGTGGCAAGAGCATCATGAGATGGGAAGGGAAGCAGGATGAAAAGTGCAAGTGACTTTACAGAGTGCATCTTCAAGTTTGTATTGTCAAAATTTGAAGTATGAATAGCAGGAAAACAGAGGCTTGTATGGTGCAGAATAAAGAACCATCAGGGCTCACACCCAAAATGTTTTTGTTTTCTGCTTCACCCTCACCACTCTTTTCATCTAGGTGAAAAGCACTGAAAAAGGAGGGACAGAATTCATTCTGACACAGTGATGAAAATTTCTTGATTTTCTTTTTTTTTTAAAGTAAGCCACTTGCCCAAAAGTTGAAGTACAGGTAACCACAATACATTGTGCAAATACGAATCTGTGTTTATTTTTGAAGAAAATCTTGGAAGGCGGAAGGGTTGAAACTAGTGTGGTGAGAGTCAAAACAAGATTTGGAAATGTTTATTGTGTATGGCTTTGCCCTTCTCTTGGCTGAGCTTCATCTTTTAGTTTCTTTGGTTTTAACCTAAAATTGATTAGTCTGTTTCACACTCCTTCCAAATTCCAAATTGGAATTTGAATTTTTAAAGTAACCAGCAGAGCCATTAGCAATTTCAGGTTCATCAGAAGCAAATTTGAGTAAAACTAAGTGCACACACACTCAATAGCAACTCTAGCTAAAATAAAACTGCATGTTTAGCATTAATTTGTTTCAGGATACCACTTCCACCACCCAGTATCTAAGTAAGGAACACAGAGATGTCAAAAGGATTTTATATTTGAGCTTTCTAAGTAGCCTTTATATGGAAAATTAACTCATTACCTCATTGTGCCCCACCTAATTGTATTGCTTAATTTGTCCTTCTGAATTTTTAGTATTTTGTCTAGCACTTTTATTATACCATACCAAAGCTGTCTTAATGACAAGAATGAAGAGTGGTTATGGGTGATGAAGTCCTTGTTTTCTAAATGTTTTTTGCATTGTGAAGTATTATGTGCCAAAATAGAATGTGTGATGGCAGCTGCATCATCATCAAACCACAGAGCAGCTGAAGAAATCTTTCTGCTCTCATCAACTGGAGTTTTTCCTTACAAATTCCTTACCCTGTTCCAAATTTATGACGAATGGATTATCCCTTGATCTCATATTCAAAAGTATGCAACATACTCAAATGCTGCAATATTTTTTGTTAAATATCTAGCTGCCATTACAGTATTAATGACTAACTCCAATGTTAACCCAGATCTTGTCTTTTTGCCCCAGTCTGACAACAGAGGAAGTGCTGCTGATCTAAAACAAAAGAAAACAAAAATTGTAGACTCGTGCATTAAAATGGAAAAAAAGAAAAAAAAAAAAAGAAAAATGTGATGTTCACCAGTTTGTTGCACTGCAGTTTTTATATTAATGGTTTGCAAACTGTTTGTCTTGCATAAACTCATGTACAGAATATCAAGATCTAAAAGGTCTTGACTAATCAGTACTGTTCATCCTGATTATTTTTAAATTGTATATTTCTAATCATATTTTTTTAACTTGGATTGACAGAATGGGAGTTTATTTTGCTGAAGGTATTTTTAAGATAAAGCTTAATATTATCTTGTAATATCAAGTAGTTCAATGCATTTGGGTCTCATTTGAAAATATTGCATATTGTATTTGATTTTATACAAAATACTGAATAGTGAAAATTGTAAACATAAAATTGTGTAAAATTAAAAATAATAGAAGTTTGCTTTCTCACTATTATTTCCAGAATTCTAAAAAAAATCAGCATAAAAATCATCATATCTCTACCACACTGACTCATATGTGCTCTGAAAAATAACGCAAGAATCTCAGCTGTTTTAATTAGAGGACAAATCCTTAAAACATACGCTTTTCTAATTTCAATAATATTTAACTCCTGGCTCTACATTTCAGAAGAAATTGGACATCAGTAATTGTGTTTGGATTATCGGGATACTGTTACCCAGTAAAAAACACAGTGGGATTCCAGTTAATTTGTTTTCTTCCTCCATGATCATATGGTCTCATTAAGTATTATATGCTTTGATACTTAACCATGAAAGTAAAGGTTTTTTGAAAGAAAAAATTAAATTTTTGGAAACAATTCTTCTTAGCATAAAAATTGATTGTGGTCTAGTTTTCATTTTTGAAAAAAAAAAACAAAAGCCAGCAATTCCAAACATAACAGCAAAAAATACTGATCAACTCAAACAGCCTCACCTTCCCTACATTAGGAAATTCAGAATTTGCACACCCTGAGCAGAGCCTGTTTGACGAGCAAGTAAACTTTCACTAATGTTGGAAAATCTGTGTTCGTGTGTTGCAAGGCGATCCTTTATAAACTTACATGAATGTTTGAAACCACCTTTTCCTGATGAACTAATTGCCTGGTGAAGAGTGAATGGTGGGTTTTGTCTGGGAAAACATCAGTTTATGCATATGATATCCAGAGGAAAATACAGTTAAGCCCTATCATATTATTAGCAATTTAACAAGTACTGGCAATGGATAGGGAAGGGTGGAGGACTGAAAAATTCTACAGAAAACAACCAAAGAGTGACCTTGGTCAAATCCATTAACAAGCGAGTGTACTGCCAGAGTTACACCTTTACAAAATTTTAAAATAACATTAATTTGGGTCTATTTAGTCTCCCTTTAATTAGTTAGTTACTACACAACCTATTCAGTAGATAAAAGTAGGCTGTAGCATAATGCACCCGCCACTAGAAATACTCAAGGCTGGTGTTAAAAAAGAGAAAATGCATACTTCATGACTAATTCATTGTTTATTGCTTTTTCTTGCATTTGTGGTGTTGGGGTTGGTTTCACATGGGTGTGACTGATCAGTAAGCCCCTAAAATGGAAGATGGCTGAGAGGTGATGAGCAAGGGTGATGTGCTTGTGAAGTTCAGGGGGTGGCACAGGGTGTTAATGGACCACAGCTGCTGTAACTTTATCTGCAACCCAAGGGAGAAGGAGAGTGGCCTGTGTTTTAGATAAATGGCTGTCAACAGTTGAGTGGATCACCAGGTGGCAGACTTGTTTCTCCCCAGTTCTTCAGAGAGTGAATGCAACACAGGGAGATTGAATACACAGAGTATAAGCCCTAGACACCTGCCAAAAGAATTCCAAAGAGTGCAATGGGCTGGAGGTGGCATCAACCCTTCTGTTCCTTCCTGGCACCTAGGGTCATCCTCCGTGATGATATTCTGGGGACCAGTAATGGGAATCACACTGCTGTTGTGATTGAACTGTGTATTGCAGCTGCTGTCTTTGACAAAGTATAACCTGTATGTTTGTTGTGTTTTCACTATACTTTTTGTCATAAATCAGAAATGCTGTATGGATTTGATATCAACCCTCTTCAAATAAGGAAACCTGGTATTAAGCGTGACATCCTCCAAGAACTGGGGCTAAATATTGGGCTGTGACAACAGGGACTGGGGCAAGGCATCTAGAAAAGTCCCTCTAACAGCTCCACTCCTGTACTTCCTGTCAAACTCTGCCCCAGTGCACAGGGCTGCTAAACAATCTGTCAAAACCAGACAACCCAAGCAGCAGCTGCTGTTTTTCATCTCTCAGCCCTGGCATGCCATGGTCCTGCTGCATAGCAGCAGATACAAAGCACTTCTCTGTCACTAGTACCTCCGATTCTTCCAACTACACCTGGTGCTGCAGTCCAGTTATGCCAGCAAGAGGACAAAGTGGTAAACCCCAAATTCATAACAGGACAGAGGGAGCAGGACATTGTGCATAGCAGCAGCTTTTACTAGTGCAAAAAAGATCCACGTAATTGCTGCTAACAGCAGGAAGATAAACACCATGCAAATGCTGAAGAAAGATGATTCACACCATTGCAAGCTTGCTTTTACCTCCATGAGTGCTTTGATGCTGTTTCCGTAAGGTGGTATGGCAACTCTTTGGTCTTCTATGCACTTGAAGGGGCTCAGCCTCTTCATTCAAAAGGTGTATGAGGTGTATGTCTCTCTAGAAAGGCAGTTTCTCCCTAGACCCACTTGTGTTTCTTCCCAGGGATGTGTTCTGCCATTACTAGATCCATCTTTTACTTTTCTTCCAAAAATATCATGTTCCTAGGACTAAATCTCTACTCAATACAATAGGTGACATTTGTCCTGGGGTGATGCTTCTAGGTGGGTTTTGTCCATCTCTTCCACACCAACATAATCTCTGTTTTTATGTATGCTATTATTTAATGTTGGTTTGTTAGGTTTTCTTCCCACTCATTTGAAGGATTCCTTTCCTTCCTTCCACTGATCAGACCTTTTCTAGCCTATTGTAATTCACTTCAGTGGAAGCTTCACTGAAAAAGTTACTAGGCTTTACTTTTCCCACAACAGCTTTCAATGTTCAGAGCCTTTGATAGAGCCAAGAAAACCTCTAAAAACGGCATTCAATCTGTAGCAAATACCTTGTTGCTGCTACTTTTACCTTTGATAAACCTAATCTGCTAATGCAATTACAGTATGTAAAACTTGGTATTTTTCATTCACATAATAACAACTGTGTAAATCTAGACAGAGGAACTAATTATGCTAAAAGCAGACAGCAGCTTATTGAGTACTGTTAACTAGCAGTAAAACATCAGAGACTACAGAACACTGGATATTCACACTAGCTACCCAAACACAGAGAGAAAAAACTTTATTCAATTTTTTAAGTGCTAGTTAGTCTCAAACAAAATGCTGCCATTAAATATGATGGCTACTCCAAAGATGCAGCTATCTGCAACATTTTTTGTATTGCATCTTTAAAAAAGCAGACAAATAAAACCTGAAGATTTAACGTATTTCACACTGAATTCTAAATAATAGAGCCAAAGGGTAACAGTTGTTACTTCTTCAAAAGACTGAAGGTTTCTCCCCTCCAAGCACAAACTGGTCTGTACACAAACTACAGTATATGTAACTGAAAGATAAAAGCTCTGATTCCATGCCTGCTATTCAGAGGCCAAAATTTACCTGCAAGGATAATCATGTTTCACATTCAGTTGAGTCCAGTGACAATGAGTCAGTGAGACATTACTTTCTACACAGCATATATATGTCTATACATATAAAATCTTTCTGTGTGTATGTGCACATGTACCTGTGACATCTTTGAAGAGGGGCAGGCAGGGGGGATGGGGGAAAGCTTAGACATTGTTAGAATAATCTTAATGACATAGGTGTACTAGGGCTACAAATTTTGGGTTTCAGCCCAAAGACTGTGCATACCCCACCCCTGTTTTCATGTTAACGAGTGTAACCAGAGCTGAAAGCTCACCTCTCATGGGCTGAATTGCCTAATACTACTATTTATCAACTAAGGTTTTTATTTCGTTTTATTTCTGAGTCGTTTTAGTCATGTTAAGAACAGGCATCCCTCTCCTCTTTCCTTTAAGGGGACTTCCATAGTAATACACTCTTGCCAGTCCTACACCACAGCACTACACACGACTCAAGTGTCACACAGTATCAACAGTATTATTCATATATTAGTAACCATTGTGGCAAGAGGCAAATTCCTTTCTTCATGAACTTAGAGTGCTACATTAATCTAAAACTCAAACCTGAAATGCATTAGTTTTTCTTAGGCACTATAGTAATCTTATCAGCAGAGCACTTGTAGTATTAAAGTGTAGCATGACTAAGATCTGAAACATTTAGTCTTCCTAAGATGCATGCCATCTTTTACCAGAGTTTGTATATATATTTACATATGATACCTTTTGCTTTACATGTAGGAATAAAGCTAAACCAGGAGTGACTGTTGGCAGCAGGCATGCTTAAAAGACATAACAGCTGTTTTGGTACCTTAAATACTACAGGTGACAGATTTAACAAGTTCTCTTCAGCGCTAGGCAAAGGAACTGGATCCCCATTTATATTTAATAACTTTGTCTCTAGAGATGCTATTGACTAGAGAAACTTCTAAGCCATATTCAAGTCTGACAGACTGTAAATAGAAATTGTCAAACCTAGCTGCTCTAAGACACTTCTGGCTTAATGAGTCAAACAACTATACTAACCCTCATTCTTACAAAGTCTTGGTTGTGTGGGTTGTGGTTTGGTTGGTTGGTTTTTGGTTTGCTGTGGGGTTTTTTTGTTGTGGATGTTTTGTTGGTTGGTTGGTTGGGTTTTTTTTTAAACTGTCTTAAACCAGCCCACTTTTTCTTTTTCTTTTTCTTTTTTTAATCAGGATTTTTAAATTAATCTGCTGGCCAGATGCTGATTATACAGATACACTTGGACAGGTCTTTAAAGCATTCCCAAATAACCTATTTGTCATTCTGTTTTGAAAAACAGATAGAAGTTAGAGGGGTATACAGTAACTTTTCAGGATCAGGAACCAGACAAAACAATCCTTCCAGCCTTCCTAGAGAACAGCCCGAAAGAAACCAACTGTATAACACCAGATCCAGCTCAGTAGCATAATAAGGTTTCAAATTATTAGTAAAAGCAAGGGTTACCTTTTAAGTTTTTCACTACTTTCTTTAGCAAAAAGACATGTTAGTAAATAAGAAGCTGTCTTCAAAACACAATGGAAAATAAAGGTAAGCCTTTCAAAGGAAGCTCTCCACAACTATACACTCATTCATCCCTGCAAGCAAAAAAAAAAAAAAAAATTTCAGACACTTCTTGTTCCTGTCCAATGGAATAAAGGAAACAGGAGGATCAGAACAAGAAAAAAATTTCAAGACTGCCATATACAAAAATCACTTCTGTTCCTCTACATTGAAATTGACATTTTTGGCAAAAACACACACACACCAATTAAAAGAGCAGCAGCAGCAGCAATGATTTCAAGTAGTATCTCACTACTATGAGGTGAAAGGGTCATTATTTCCTCCAGTGCAAAAAGCAGTAGCATGGGAGATAGCGAGTTTAAAATAAGTTTTGGGGCACATATGTGATTACAGTTACACTTTGTTTGCATTTGCACATTCTTTCTACTACAAGCAGTCAGAGTATCTCTAAGCCACTAAAATGAGCTTTTTCTGGAATCCCAAACCCCATGCTACTGTAAACTGTCATGAAAGTAATACAAAAATGCAAGAAAAGTCCCCTGGGCACCACTACTTTGCAGACCACCTGTTTGGTGTATATAGAAAAAGAGGCAGTAGTATGTCCAGGATGATTATATCCTACTTGTGTAAAGCCTTTACCACTGAGGTAAGAGTTACTTTAAGTTCCTGAATACTCTTAGAGCTTACTCAGAAGCAAAACAGGTTTTTTTTTCTTTAAATCTAATTCACTATTTTCTCTCAAGGAGAATTCTTAGAAGTAATACAAAATACAGTGAGGCAGAGAACAGGAAAAAAAAAAAAAAAGATTTTATAGTCATCTGCTTTCACAGATTGAAAGAATGACTTCAAGTTGAGCAGGCATTTAAAGGCTCCTTTGTGGCCGACAGCTACATCCAAAATGTCCAGTGTGTTTGTCTTCTTATTTCTTACCCTCATCATTTCTGGCACCACTTCCTTCTTTCTCTCAAAGACTGGCTCTGAGAAGGGGCTAAAGCTACAAGGACAACACATAGCACCTCATCCCCAAAGTCACACAAACTTCTTGGTAAGGCATGAAACATTTTAGTTTGTAGTTGCTCCTGTTAAAATTAAAAGATTCCCTAACAGTTTAGTTTAGTATTTAGCTCAAAATTCTTATATTACTTCACTCTCAATGTCTCCAAAGTGGCTGCAAATTATATCTTGTTACTGATGTAAGACTTATGATTAGCTATCAAAAGCACCTGTGCTGCCTTAATTTTAAAGATCACTTCTGTTTAGAGAGATGCTCACTGTTTTGGGTTGGGTCTGCTGTTTAGATTTTCAGACTACATTCAAATAGCAAAAGCTTCAATCTGCTATTCAGAGTTGCAAAAATAATGCCTCAAACCTAAACCAATGAGCAATTTCTTTTATTTGCCAAATGCTGAAAAACTGCATCTTATGACCATGTGAAACACGTACTTCATCCAAAGGAACAGGGAAAAGTAGCTTACAAGTGTAGAGTGAAACATATTCTCAACTGCAGATCACGTTGTACATTTTGCTTTTCACCATGGTGACATGGAGAACTTGATATAACTTGATACACATTTTTAAACACTGTACTCCTGAACTTCATTTAAAGCCTTGTAGTGAAGTAGTGTAAGAGTTTATACAGTTTTATCAAATGGAGGCAGACACTGGAACCTGTGACAGGATACCAGTCCACCTGTTATCTCCAGAACCCGACTCACTAGCAGAGGGCTGCAGTCCACACCAAACACCCAAACAGCTTTTCCAGTAGGAACAGACTTTGTTTATCCACACCAGCATAAAACTGGTATCCACAGCTACACCAAGATACTACCATCCAAGGTCAGTGCTTCAAGCTAAAGCTGGAAAATCCTCAGGATCATTAGGATTTGGAGCAACAAGCTGCACCTATAAAGTAAGAAAGGAAGATTTATAAAAATTAATACATTTTATGTATTTGGGTATGAATAAATTAATACAAAACCATCTGACAGCTATGTATATTTATTTTGCCTTGGAAAGGGTTCATTTTTCTATTCAAAGTTAAATCTTTTGTATCCATCACTGTCACAGAAATGCTAAGCACTTTTCTCTCAGACATTATGACTCCTATAATTTCAGCGTTATAAATACATTCACAGTGAAAATCTACTGCCTGAGAAGGACCAAAAGATCATCACTTCTGCAGCACTGAGATAATAAAAAAAAGTAGTAAAGCAAGCTCACACAAAATACTGTTTTTAAAAGCAGCCTTATTGGTTTTTTCTACATTCTAAGGCTACTGTACTTCTTGATTTGGAGTTTTAAACTCTGGTATTATAAAGAGGGTTTTTCATTCAGATAAAACAAATGGATCAAATCCTTTCCACATCATTCTGTAAGTTCCCAATCTGAGCATTTTAACCATATGAGGCAGAATTAAACAGAGACCTTCAGTTAGTGTGACAAATAAAGATGTCTTTTTTCAGTGAGGAAATGCTTTAAAAAAAAAAAAATTCAGTGGATTTTTTAAAATAGTTATATTAAATACTTGTGTCATCCGGTAGGATGCTGTAGAATTCTGTCTTCATCTGTTGGATCCCAGATTTTTCTGATCTCACGCTCAGTAATCAAAGTACTATTACTGTACCATACTGAAATTTTTTGCAAGGGATACAAGCCTTTGGATGTACTTCTCAATTTATACTAAAATTTACTTCAAGAATAAATCTTCATTGCCTCCTTTCATCAAGTTACCTTTATAGTGATCAGACCTTTTGCAATTTATGTGTTAAGAGTTGTGACTCTCAATTTTAATTTTAAGTAATAGGATATGGGTTGGGAACTCAAAATAACCAGGTCTACGTACTATGAGATAGGAACTAGAAACAGTCTGTTGCTACAGCAATTAGTAGTTCCACACAAAAGGAGACAGAACCTTCACATGCCCCACAACAACAAAAAAAATCCAACCAAGCTAACAAAAACAAAACCCAAAAAAACACATTACTTGTGATTGAGGTCCTGCCTCTTCAGCTTGTCTGCCACAACCACGACCACCTCGTGCTCCTCTTGATCCACGGCCAGGGCGAGAAAGACTCCCAAAATTAATATCCAGCTGAGATGTTATGTCATTCACTGGTCTTCGAAAGGTATGAGAATCATCTTCAAAGTCTTTTTGCAACTAGAAAGAAGATCTGGTTAAAGCTTTTATCTTTCATGTCCAAGTTTCTCCACTCCCTGGTACATATACACGCACACACTCTATTACAGACTAAGCAGCAGATAAATTAAGATGACATCCAGAATAGAAGACAGGCCTTAACTTGCACAGGATTTAACAGAAGTGATGCAGTAGGAAACAATCCCAGATGCCTGGAATTTTTATTTGTTGGCTCAGAGAGTCCAGGCAACAGCATTGTAACACTGAGGTGTTTTAACTATCATCTGAGGTTTGTAAAGGAGTAGAGAATCAGACTTCAGCCATTTGCTACTACAATTACCTTCAAATAAGGGTTAAAAGGTCATAGTAAACACAGTATTTAGCTTCTAACCAATATATTAGTCCCTTTTTCTGCTGCTATGAGATTACTCTTGTTTTAACACAGTATATTCCTAGTAGCTAGTGGATGTAAAGCAATTTCCTGTCATAATTTTAATGTGCACTGTAGTAATGATAACATATATGTCAACTCATCCCATACAGTGATGAATCACTTACTTTATTCAATGTCTAATTGCATTTGACTTTTCCATGTTATGCAGTTCCTGAACCTTCTATTCTGTTTTGGCCATGTCCCTTGACAATGCCAGCTAAGAGACTTGACAAATTTCTTTTCTCTTCCTTAAAAGGAACAGAAACTTGCATGCACTCTTCCCATGTTACATATGCATTTCAGAGCTTGTAAAAGATACCTTTCTCACCCCTACCCCCACCTCACTCAGAGAAGGAAAAGGAGATAATGGCAGCTGTGACCACCAAAAGCCACGCTAAAAAGGATCCAGGCCATGACTGTATTTGTGTCTGGTAGCACTCAACAACCTAAAGTGATTAAGGCTTAAAAAGCTGCAAGTTTTGATGTTAATACTTTAAGTACACAAAGGATAATGTGTATTCATATGTGCATGCAAACTCTAAGGATCAAAATTTCTAGTATATAAAAATCATGGTAGACTACAAGTATATTCACATACTTCTGTGACTCCTACATTTCAAAAACTAAGTAAACAAGAATCTGCCAAAGGAGCCTTTCCTCTCACCCTAGTAATATCAGTAAACTAGAAATTCCCCCAGTAATGTCAGTCACAGCAATATGGTGGAATAAAAGTTAAGGAAAATGGGGGAGGAGCACATCCTGTACAACAAGCTCTCCAGTGTTACTTCTAAGAAGCAGGAGCCTACAACTGGAAAAAAAAAAAAAATCCAAACAAAAGTTCTGTATTCTACGTACACAATGAAAGCTGGGATCCAGCACAGATGAGAACTAGGACATTTAGCATCCAACTAACAGATGCCAAAACCCTATGTCTGCAAGCAAGTAAGGATAAGTAAACCCAGTTGCTCTATCAGCATTACCAGATATCTGCGTAGGTGGCAGCAGCAAGGACACAGGTTTTATATTACTAAGACTGAGCCACAGGGTAGAGCAACTTGGTATATTAGGTATTTACATACAAAATAGGGGTGATGATCTGAGAGAAGAAAATTGAACAGATAGAAAGTTTAAAATAAGTTTTGGGGCACATATGTGATTACAGTTACAAAGCTTAGATACTGATTTCTAGCTTGTTCAGATTACTCTAAACTATTAGAAAAAGACTAGAGACCATTTCCTAATCCTTGGCATAAAGCAGAGTTAACAGAATTTCTGTGGCAATGCTTACATCATTACTGTATTTTGACTTGTGAATCACCACTGCTTTGGAAGGAACAGTGGATTCTGGCTTCCGGATGTTGAATTCAGGCTTTGGTCGATTCTGTTGCTGAAGATTTTTCCACTCATCTAAAGTCATTTCTTGAACTACTTCTTCCATTGGCTTTCCTTCAGCAACTCTAAAGGTTTATAGTTGCAAAGTAAAAAAAACGTTAGCTTGCAACACACCAGGATGAACAAGAACACCAGTCTCTGAAGTACAGATGCTAAACAAAATATTTTGAATGTTTCTTATCAAATTACTATCCTCAATTTCCCTTAGCCCCCACAATAGCCTGAGGTGCAAGTTTTACATTAACGTAAGTTGGAAAATATACCTATGGCCTTCATACTCTAGAAAAAACACTCTGTCTTTCAGTCTGGTGTATTCTCAACTCTTCTGTTTAATAATGAATCTACTCCTAGCAAATATAGCCATAGCAAAAGAAGTATATAACAAAGCTTTAAAGCACCCCAATTGCACCAAATGATTCATGTCATTGCAGGATGACAATATGGAATGGATTCAGTGAAGCTTCTACTCATCAAAAAGATACAGTGATCACACCACAGGATCTTCTATGTTATTATTAACATTTCCCTTGTCAATTTCACAAATTGTTTCTTCGTTTTCTTTTGTCAGAGGTAGCAGCACACAAGGAGACAGTATCTACCACCTGACAAAACCAGATTATTCCTAGTCCCGTTTTAACTTGTCACAAACTGAAATAATGATAACGTGTTCAAGGAAAATATTCAAGGAAAACACCTGGAGTACATTGGAGTCTGCTTTGCATGTATTTGAACTGTAAAGACAGAAGCTTTATGTCTGTATTCATAAGACAAGAATCATAAGGCAAAACTAAAGATTCTTTTCCCCTCATCACTGCTTGACTACTCTTCTGACACTTTTCTAATGGTGACCAAGACTGACATACACAGGATGAACAGCTTTTATGGCACTGTACCCATGTATCTTTTAGTGATATTTGCAGAAAGCTATTCTCTACTAAACAGCAATTTATGTAGGGAGCACAGCTCACTTCATCATCATAACAGTTTGCTGCAGACACAAGTCAAATCTCATGAACTACAGGAAAAACTGCACTGATTTATCCCAGACACTTGAAAAAACATTTCTGCCTTCTCCCACACAAAACTGTTACACATCACAATAGCTGTTGAAGTTGGTTAAGGAATTACCTAAACCCAATTTTTCTCAGAAAACCCCTTCATTAGGTCCCTTCTACTACTGCAGAAATCTGTTTTGTTTTTCCTCACTCAATCGCAGTTCCAAGTCTTCTACCAAATGCCAATGATTTTTCTAAATGTAAACAAACAACTAATTAGATGTGAGCTGGAAACCAGATCACACACATTTGTTGAGAGTGTTCAGCATATTTAGAACTAGCCTGTGTAAGAACAGGCCCATTCCCACTTCCCACTTGGAGGGAACCTTTCTATTTCTCACCAGTCAAAAGTATATAGTATTTTCCTGAATCACCCAGCATATGGCAAGTAAAAGCACACTTGAACAGTAAGACAGCCCTTAATTTTGGCTCCAGGATGAAAACAGGTTTAAATGCACTTCACAGAAAAACTAAATAAAAAGAATGCAACTCTAGTACTATATGCTTGCCTTCTGACACGCTTTCATACCTTATTATTTTAAAAACTCCACTTTTACAGGGAAGTTGATAGCATTAAGAAAAAATTGGTCAAACATTTAATTTGGTGTCCTCAAGAGCAAGAACCCAGCTAATTTTTTATTAAGTATCTGAAGCTTCTGTTTTGGGAATAAGTGTTGGAAAAACAAGACTAGTTTCAAACACCTAGAGGAAGAAAAGATGAGAAAGTAAACTAACAAAAAGGGGGCTCTACAAATTATTTCAATTTCTTCCCAAGCCAATATCTCAGGACAGAATCAGTAAATGGTATATATGGGGGCAGATGATTTACAGTGTGAAGAGAGTTGGCAAATGTGGTTGCCAAGCCTCCCTCCATCATCTTTTAGAAGTCCTGGCTAACCGGGGATGTTCCATTGAACTCAGGACTGGCAAATGTGACACCCATTTTCAAGAAAGGCCAGAAAGAGGATCCTAGTAATGACAGACCTGTCAGTCTCACCTCAGTACCAGGGAAGGTCATGGAATGGATAATCTCAAGAGCCATCATAGAACAGTTAAAGGTCAACCAGACAACCAGGCCCAGTCACCATGGGCTCATGGAAGGCAGATCCTGCTTGATAAACCTGATCTTGTTCTACAACAAGGTGATCTGCTTAGTGGCTTAGGAAAAGGCTGTTGATGTAGTCTACCCGGACTTCAGTAGAGCCTTTGACACTGTCCCCCATAACATCCTAATGGAAAAGCTGGCTGCCCATGGCTCAGATGGGCATATACTCTGTCTGGATGGCTGGGCCCAAAGAGTTGTGGTCAATGGAGTTAAATCCAAATGATGTCCGGTCATGAGTGGTGTCCCCCAGACCTCAGTGACGTTTAACATCTTTATTAATGATCCTGATGAGGGGATTGAATGCACCCTCAGTAAGTTTGCAGATGACACCAAGTTGGGAGGAAGTGTCAATCTGCTGAATGGTAGAAAGGCTTTACAGAGGGACCTGGACAGACTGACTGTTGGGCTGAGACCAACTGTATGAAATTCAATAAAGCCAAGTGTTGGGTTCTGCATTTTGGTTACAACAACCCCAAGCAATGCTACAAGCTTGGAGAAGAGTGGCTGGACAGCTGCCTGGCAGAAAAGGACCTTGGTTTTATTGATTGACGGTTGGCTGAATATGAGCCAGCAATGTCCCCAGGTGGCCAAGAAGGCCATTGGCATTCTGTCTTATATCAGAAATTATATGACTAGCAGGACTAGGGAAGTAATCCTGTCCCTGTACTCGGCACTGGTGAGGCCCCACCTCAAGTTCTGTGTTCAGTTTTGGGCACCTGAATACGAAAAGGACATTGAGGTATTGGAGCAAGTCCAAAAAAGGCCAACAAAGCTAACGAAGAGTTTGGAAAACATCCCCTACGAGGAGCAACTGAGGGTGTTGGGGCTGTTTAGTCTGGGGAAAGGAGGCTGAGGGGAGACCTTATCATTCTTTACAAATATCTGAAAGGAAATTGTAGTGAGAGTGGAGCTAGTAAGAGCCTCCCTGGTGACAGATGACAGGACAAGGGGAAATGGCCTCAAGTTGCATCAGGGGAGATTTAGGTTGAATATCAGGAGAAACTTCTTTACAGGAAGGTTTGTTAAGCAGTGGAATAGGGTCCCCAGGGAGGTGGTTGAGTCTCCATCCCTGACTGTGTTTAAAAATCGTCTGGAGATAGTGCATGGGGACATGGTTTAGTGGTGGGTCATCAGAAATAGGGTAATAGGATTAGGATGAGGTTGGACTTGATGGTCTTGAAGGTCTTTTCCAGACTGAGCAATTCTATACTTCTATGAACTTGTTTTTTTCTTTTAAGTCTTTCATTCTCTTCTCCCATTAAGTTTTTCCATCTTAGGTAAAGTGTTTCACTCCTTGGCAACTGCCTGAAACAAGTACTTGAGAAGTAGTTATCAGTCCTTCAATATGCAAAAGAAAAACAAGAATTTGAGTGAAGGCTTAAGGTCATCTCTGTGCATTTTTCCACAGTATGGTACTTAATAAATTTTCTGCATTTTCTATGGCACACAGTCATCAAGAATATTGAATGAATGACCAGTAGTGTGAGATGCTAAAGAAACCAAGTAAGTAATTTGAAAATAAACAAGCATCATCAGAAGTCAAAAGGACAAGCAGAAATACCTACTCTCAGGCAAAAGTATCAGCCACCAAAATGCAGAAAGAACTACTAGAAAGGCAGAAATTCTGAAGAACAGATCCCAGATCTGCCTCCTCTCCCTCTCCTCCTCCACCCCCCAACCATACAAGAGTATTGCAAGTAATCCAGTAAAGCTGAACTTCAGCATCCTTTGACCTTTCTGCAACAGCATCCTATTATAAGAAGAGACAACACAGTGCTGTTGGAACATATGTCACTGCTGGAAGGGTGGAACAACTCAGAGTCACATCATCTATGTGGAAAGAGGTAGAAAAGTATTGTAAGACAGATAGATACAAGGTAGAAAATACATGATTTATATGGGAAACCTTGAAAGAGATGCTGATGAGGAAACACATACAACTCTAAAAAAGAAAAAAAATTCATATCCATGATGGTAAGACAGGACACTCAGGTGAAAAAACAAATACAGTATTTTCTGATTTTGAAGTATTGCAAAGACCAAATGAAACCTCTCTCAATAGAGGAAATTAATGTCAACTAGACAGGTATATCTAGACAGGTATGGTTGGTCACGCCTCGGGTCAGCAAGATCTCTCTCAGGTCTAACCTTCTATCACCATAAGACAACACAAGGACATTTCACTACACCGCAACTTGAGCTCACAAAAAAGCAGTCACAGGCATTGCTTTGGAAAGTACACATCTATCAAAACCAACCAGTTGCCCATTCTAAAGAAATACTGGTGGACTTTTACTGCAAAAATGTGGTCTGTTAAATCCAAAATGCAGTTTGATTTTTATTGCAAGGAATGGTTCAGTTGCTGAAACAGTACGAAATTATTTTAGGATGCCAAGACTCACAAGGGGAAACACCTCCAATCACTGAAGTACAGCAAGAGGAACCTGCATATCACATTTTGGACAAAGACTTGATTGGAGATTATTTTGGGCATAAGGCCTTTATGGAAGTGCACTCTGTGCATTACTTTCTATATTCAAACTGTATAAATTTTTAGTAACTGCTTGGTGTGCATTTTCATTAATCAAGTTAATAAGCTCCTTGGCACACCAACAACCATGCTTACAAAATATTGGCAGACAGGTGATCACTGCCTCAGGACATGAACAAACTGAATTCACAATGCACATACATACCAAAACATTACATGGGAGTAATTGTTACTACTGCTTCAGTGTTTTCAGTGGGCGACCATAACCTACAGCATTATTTTCTCCATATACCTTTTTTGCAGGAACTGCTGTACATGAATACATAATTATGCAGGAGAAAGAAATTAAAATAAAAATGGAAATCTGAGCATTCAGCTCAGTTATTTGGCTCGTTATTTTTAATGACAGCTGGTCCTCAAATCAGCCTTTGTATTATCCAGCTGCACAAAACCTTTTTATTCAGCTTTTATCACAAAATCAACTACATTAATCTTTCCTACTAAACATCATTTACAGGAGCATTTCCACCAGTTATAGCAAAACTCAAGGTTAAAAAAGGTAATACCAAGTGACAGCTGAACAAGTTAACTATAGAAACAAAACCAAACCAAATACTCTAAAGATCTGTAGCTATGTACAGATTTATGTCACTATAAAAAAAAAAAAAAATAACAAAAACAACACAGCCAACTACCACCCACCACCCAAATAACAAAAAACCCAAAAGAAATCAAAAACAAACAGAAAATCCAAAACAATCTAGAGCAGTAAACAGCTCAGTAAGCTTCAAAATTAATTTTGAAAGCCTTCTATTAAATGACCAGAAGAGTATACAACTCCACCTGAAAATAATCAAGTCCTGTGTGAAGAAATGGAAGAAAATCCTGCAGAATAAAGACTAGCTTTGCAAGTAACTTTGACAGGAATTGATTAGAATATGCCTTGCTGAATAATAAGAAAAATCTATGTATTTGAGTTACCAGACAAAACAAGAGTATTACATCATTCATACTATGAAGAAAAGTTCACCAATATGTAGTGTGAGGAAAGCTTATGTCATTGTACTACTTACATATGTTATATATATCTCTAGAAAAATCCCACAGCTATTACCATGGAGTTTGGGGTACTATAAACAGTAATAAATATTGTTGATACACTCAAAGAAATTTGAAGCTAGAGGAAAAATAAATTGATTCCCATTAACAAACTTCTAAAGAAACTCTTGTCCTGCAATATTTTTTGAAAGTGGAAGGTCCAAAACAGCAATGTGGACACAGTCCTGAAGACAAGATCCCATAATTTACAGAAGCTCAAAGAAGTCTTTCCACAATTTCATTGAAATTAGCCAGCACCACCAGAAAGCTATAATTACCATGCAGACATATTCTTCCCATTTTCCAGGATTACTTTTTTAATTGGAAACAGTCACAACAGGAAAGACAGTGAAAAGAAACAAACTCAGGTTTTCCATTTCTTCCTCACTACAAGTACACAACTTCAATAAAATAGTTGAAATGGATTCCTTCAAATTAGTGCATCTGAAAGTCAAAATGAGAACAATCCCAGCCAAAGTGAACACCTCCCACACAGCCTCAATATTGAAAATGCAGCAAAAGCAGAAGGGGAGCCTCTCTATAATCTTTGATGTTGTGTTACCTGCCAAACAGGAACTCTGGAGAGCAAGAGCAAACTAAGCATATAAGACTTAAAATATATCCTGAAGCCTGAAAACCATATGCCATCAGCTTTTGCTTGTAAATATTAAAAGGACAACCAAAATAACTTTACCTTGTTAAAGCTGTATGCTATACAACCATACCTAATTACCCAGGCACTATTCACATGATGTGAATGTGTTCTCTGCTGTTTTAAAATAGTCTCCCAAGCTGACACTACCCTCAAAGTAAAACTTACACTTTGTTGTACAGATTTGTGAGTCTTCACTACAGAATATCCTTCACTGAAAAGACTATATGATGCAGAATTTTGTATTTATAGGTTATTTGTATATTTTAATCTTACAGCCTTCAGTGGACTATTCCTAAACAATTTAAAAAAAAACCAAAAACATGAAGAGGAGTAAAATCTTCCAAAACTCTCAGTCTGATTGAATAGCTAGTGACCTCTGAAAAAGGAAAAGGAATTAAAGACAACAGGCAGATTCTGTCAGGTGCCTTTGCCACTACATGTGTTTCTCATGCCTTACACTTCACAAGGAATTGATGTCAGGACACATCTACAGTGAAGTTGTATTGGAGCAGAAAAAAAATACAAGTCTTTTACAAGTAAAGGTACCATTAGCTGACCAAATAAACTGAATAACTCTTCTCATATTTAGCTAACACATTACATTTTTAGCAGTTTATCTACAGTATCCATCTGATTTAAGTTACTCTAGAAATAGTTATCTGGAAATCAAATCATAGCCATTAAATTTCAGAGAAAGATTTCCCCCTGTACATACCTCACTACTTACATACTAAAATCTAGTTTAAAACTAAAAGAATTGAATCAACTCAATTTCTTATAGGGTTGTATATGAACATATAAAACAGTTTTTGTAACCTAGTCAGCTTTATAATTAAGAAAAGAACCAAACCCACTAATAACTGGAGCTTCATCATTAGGTAAAAAGGGCTTCAGAGCTGATTTCTCTTCATAGAAGAGACAGCTGACACTTTGCACTGACCCTCTTTCACTCATTACACGATATTCACCATATGCTATTTGATTCAAGTCCCTTACTTAGACAAGATTGTCCAGCTACTTCTTCTTAAGCCAGTGTTTATTTGTTGCGAAGTAAATTCTCACTGGACACTGGTAAGAATGAAAGCCAGAAGATGAGGGGCAGATTTTCCTATTTCTCTGCTTCCAAGGATCACTGAAAGACCATTTCCAGCAAGTTTCACAAGTTCTAGAGGGACTCTTCATGAATAGGTGATAGCTGCATGGTATTAATGATTGATGAACACTGAACTACAGAATTTTATCTTAATGTATTTCAATTGTGGTTTTATGATTACAAAGGCAATTTGAATACCTTTTCCTCACAAAAAACGTCAAAAGACTGGTTGCTACAAACTAGACAAGTTAAAAAGTTAATAGACAACAAGTAGCTCCTCCTAAAATTATCACTAATTCTTAGGACCACAAGCATCCCTAGGAAATTAAATGCAAATGGCATCTGTATAAACCAAGTTTTAGTATGAATTAATGGATGCCTTTTCATGACTCACAAATATAGACAAAGCTTTCCTATTTTTAAATATGTGCATTAGCAAAACTTCAGTTCACATTTCCAGTGAGCCTCCCAATACATGTATCTCAGTAACAATCATTTGTGTTCTTGGCATTTAGAAAGAAAGTACATTAGTCAGACAATACTTGTTCAGAAGTTCTCCTTCAGATGCCCCTGGCTGCTCAGCTGTTTCTGCCATCTCTTCCATAGGAGCAGTTTGTTCCACCCCACTAAAACAGTAAACAGAAAAAACCAACACAAAATCTTCATCACTCACATTGGAAATAAACAACTTGAAGATCAATACATCACTTTTTTTTCCTACAATTTCTTGAGAGGGAAAAATAGGAGAGAAAAACTCTAGGATCATAAGCCTAGACTGTAAGATCACAGCAGATCTAGTAAGTGACTAGTTGAGCAACTAACAAAATAAGCAGCATTAAAAAAATCCTAATTTCTGTGTACTTTTAATCAAAAAAAGTGAAAAGAATGTATGAAGATAAAATAATTAATCTGTGAAAACTAATACCAATACTTGGTTACAGTGTATCGCTGATGTTTGGGTTTTCCTTTTTTTTTTTTCTTTTCAGCTATTAAAATGGCAAAATTTATACTCTAAGTTCACCTTTTCTGCAACACTGCCATTGGCTTGCTATTAAATGAGAGCAGTAGCATACTTCCTTTCATTCTACTGGTAGTCATACATATTTAAAATTAACAGCTTCTATCTTTGGTGCATCATTGGGCACAACTAAGACACAGATATGCAACTGACATTTACAGTTGTTCAGACAACTCCAATTTATTGTCACTTCCACCATATGCACCCAAAAAACCCAAACCCAAAACCAAACAAACAAACAAAAAAAAGGCACCAAACCAAAACCAAACAACCTAGGGGAAATAAACATAAGAGATCTTAAATCTCTAGTACTTCACACAACCTTCTCTGACATCCTACAGAAGGCGGTTTTGTTCTTTTGGTCAGCTATTTTTGTTATCAACTCAGAATTATGTTAACCTAAATCTTTTGTTCTTTTCAGAACAAGGTACCTAATCAACCTTTTACTTTTAGTATGAAATCAACCTTTTACTTTTAGTATGAAATATTATAGAAGATATAGAAGCTAGTACAACCTTTCAGAAAAATATTAAGATCCAAAATCATTATTCATCAAGGCTGGTTTCAACCTTTTAACCCGATTGACTGAATCCATAACATAATTTTTTAAAACAATATTATTTTTAAAACTATTTTTTGAATGAATGTGAATGTAGCCAAAGATGCTTGTTATAAGTTCACAGTAGTGCCTTTTATCTGTCCCTTATCAGCATTCAATTAAAAAGTTCTAGATGTGCAGTAGAACAGAAGAAACAGAAAATGGAAGCACATTGCTAGGTGAAAGGAATGGACAAAAGCCAACACATAGAGTAAGCTTTTTGCAGATCTGAACAGAAATCCATAAAAAAAAAATACAGAATTTAATTGAATTTAATTGAATTTTCCCATTTTTTTATACCTAACCAATAATAAGCCATCACATTCTGTTACTCATCTTCCTGTGCACTTTGAAATGTATCTCAATGGTTAAGTAAGATAAATATTATATCCAGAGCCACAGTGAACCTTATTACAGCTTTGCAATTTAGAAGTGATACATAAAACTTGAGAAAAAAAGAGACTGGACTTCAAGCCCACTACAGAGCTTTAATCTTTTAATTGACATTTTGTAGCAATGCCATTCAGTACCAGAGTCCCACTCACCTGACTCTTGAGCAAAGTCATAACTTATTTCAGTTAAAAGACACCTTGGCGCCCATCAAAATATTTTGGCAGTCTTAATTGAAGAAACATCACCATGCTTTTGCTACAAATTAATCTCATCCATATGAACGAGATGAGTTCAGAATACTCTAAAACCAAGCTCATCACAGTTTATAGAAGACAAGGCTTATAAAGCCCAAAATGAACATGAGACTGATGAACAGAAAATTATTATCTGAGGTGGACCACAGAGAGTGAAGATTCATGATGAGCACATGGTACCTTGTGTCATCTTTAACTGCTCCCCAGTTGCGAGCTCCACCTCCAGCCTTTTTGCCATCTGCTGCCATCCCCCTAGAGAGTGAAAAAGAATACAGTGATTTTTTTTCATTAGAACTTCAAACTAAAACCAGTATTGACTTTTTGCCAGCAAACTTGGATACAAAAAGAAGGGAAAAGAATACTTAAGAGACACTAGTGCAGTGCTGACTTATTTATTTTTACACCAAGTAAGAAGCAGCATACGGAACACTTACATTTTAACATTCCCACTTTGTCTTTCAAATTCCCGTTTTCCTCTTTGGTCAAAGCCATTGAAACTTCTATTTACTCCACCACTTCTTCCTCTGCCTCGCATTCCACCTCTTCCACCACGACCTCTTATTGGCCTCTCACCATCTAATCTTTCAATTGGTCTAAAAAATAAAATAAAATAAAATAAAATAAAAATATATATATATAGTCAAATTTTTGTTTCTACAGAGCAGTTAACAAGGAGAAAACAAAAATCAGATGGTTGTATCTGCGCAGCTGTGAGAGACATCAGTATGAGAGCTACTGCACAATTTTCAGAGTGCATCCTTAAACAGCACACGGTACTCCTGTACTAGTTTTGTCATTAAAAATGGATATAAAATGAACTCAGGAGGAAGTATTACAGATAACAGGAAGAAAGTTCAGCTGTTTACTCATAACACTGGAAATGCAAGAGAAATTATGTAAAACTCTATAAAACTGTCAATTCTTCAGCAACTTTATCAGACAATACCTCCACTGTGTAAACGCAGAATCATATTCAACTGCTAAAAATTTCAGGAAATTTGTTAAATACCAACTATTGCAATGTAAAATAAGAACAGCCAAACTCTCAAGCATAAAAGTTTTAGGTGGAATTTTCTAGTACTGATAAAGAATGCAAAATTCATATGCATTCACTGTCCAAGCAGTAAATAGTATGGCAATGTTTATTTGCAGTTTTAGGAGTAAAATTCATTCAACTAAGAACTCAGACCAGATGTTCTGTGAAGTGTGGTATGCAGACTCAGAAATGAACATTTACATTACAGGCTAGGCTATGTTTTCAGATCCTTACACTGCTCTGTTGCTTTACATGTCTAGCAGGTAACAAAATGGCTCCAAATCAATCCACAAGGAAGATGAAATTACAGTTCAGACTGGCATGAAGTAAGTAGTCTTGCCACAAATCTACTTGCTACTAACACAATCATGTCTTCCAGTCATGTTTGGCTATTAGATCTGTTTTAAGAAGGTTGTCTTTGCCTTCCCATCCCAGTTCAGATCTTCCTGGAGACATCCAGATCTTCCAGCCTTACTTTTGCCAGTATGGTACATACCTTTCCACTGTGAATTTCCACTGTGAACTTTCCACTTGTCTTTCTGCTTCATAGGAACGGTATTCCCTGAATGATGGTCTCCAAACAGTTTTGTCTTGTTTCACCTCTGCTCCTCTGTTACTGAATCCTTGCTTTTCTCCACGCTTTGTTGCTTGCTTCTGGCCTAAACACACACACACACACACACACACACACGCATATATAGATTACTAACAGTTCACTAACATCTAAACAGCAGCTTTCAAACTACTAAATTAAATTAATTGATTATACCTTACAATTTTCTGCTGTACACTCTCATATTCCAAGTCCACCAAAATATTAAAAGTTCTTGCAGCTAATGGTGCCAGTCACTGCCTGATTTAAAAGATATCTACTTATTTTGCCTTTTTTCTTGATGAACCTGCCTCAGGAAAAAATACTGTGGATGTTAACACAACTTAGAAATTTCCAGAAAAGACAGACTAAATAAAAAAATATATTGCTTACATTAAGTAACAGAAATTGAGAACAAAAACTGCCTCTTTCATGTTCACTCAAAAAATCTTGCCAGAGTACTACAGGACAAGGCAGAGTAGCTTCAATTGAAAACATGAATTGCAAGATGGCTGCAGGAGCAATGAAGATGGAGAAAAGAGAAGGACCATTAGAAACAGACCTTAGTTGCTGATTGTCAGCCAATATGCAGCCAGATGACCTGAACTTAGAAGTCTGAACTTGCATCTCTACTTTGGCTATGGTATCCCAAAACAAGAAGAGGGTCATTTTCTCCTAGGAGTGCTCTACAGGGGGAAGGACCATTCACCAACTCTGTAAGTCACTGAGTTCAAGTTGCAGAAACCCAGGCTGTAAGTTCAAAGGCTTCAACACCACTAATTGAATCTAGAACATAAGCATTTTCTAAGATATAGTGTATGTAATCTTTTGGGGATTTTATTTGGTCATTGTTGAGATTAAGGACGAGCAGGTTGGACAGGGTGAATGCAGAGAAATCGTGTATTATGAGAGAGAATAAACTGAGGTTATTCACTGAACCCATACGTGCCTGGCATAAGTTTGAAGGTCATTACCATAGAATCATAGAATTGTCAGGGTTGGAAGGGACCTCAGAGATCATCAAGTCCAACCCTTGATCCACTACCGCTGCGGTTACCAGACCATGGCACTGAGTGCCACATCCAGTCTCTTCTTAAATATCTCCAGGGACGGAGAATTCACTACCTGCTGGGGCAGCCCATTCCAATGCCTGATCACCCTCTCCATAAAGAAATTCTTTCTAATATCCAACCTAAACCTCCCCTGGCACAACTTAAGACCATGTCCTCTTGTCTTGCTGATAGTTGCCTGGGAAAAGAGACCCTCCTCTTCTCCAGGCTGAACAGCCCCAGAAGTGTGCTTCCTTACCCATTTTTCCAAATTCTTTGCTCTATTTCGGACAATGTTTTTAAGAAGTAAGCAAGCCTATTGCTTGCTAGGCCCCTGTAATTACACCGTGGGCTGAAAAAGGTTTTGGTTTAAGTCAAGCAAGAAAGGAACTACAGAGACACTGCTCTTGGACCAACAAAAGTAAGCTGTTCTTTCCACAGGAAGCACCTGTGCAATACTGAGCAAGTCACTGAACTCAGGTTAGTGGACAAGTGACAGTCTTGGCTACTGTGCTTCTGCAGCCAGCTCATAGAGAGAAAAAAGTCTATTCTGTGTCACAATATTAAGATACAAATTAGTTCATAGCTCCGTAGAAATGCCAGCACAAGAAGATCACTGCTTAAAGACTAGGTGGCAAGCATGTAGTCTGTGATGTCACCTTCAAAAAACCCCAAAACAAACAAACAGCTTCAAAAAACTATCCACTCAGTCAATAAGGTAGAAGAGTGGTACATACAGCTTTTTCTTATACAATAAGAACAGTGGTATCTGTACAAAGAAGCTAGTTTTATTTTTGCTACAGAACCAACCTTAATTCTGTTTTCTATAAACTACAATCCACATGGCATAATATATTCCAGTAATTCTCTCTTCAAGACTGGAGTTTTTCAGCCTTTACAACAGGAAGCATATTTGCATCCTAAAAGGATACAATACAATCTCTGGATAACGAACAGCTTTTGAAATCTGTTTCTGAGTAAGCTTTTCAAACTGAGACACTGTAATAGAAAACAAAATTATATGCAATAAGGAATTGTATATGTGGTTAGAAAACACGTCTGCTCTAGGCACATAAAGTACACTACCAACTACAATTGTTAATAGTGTTAAGTATTAATTCCAAATTGGAATCCTCCTGTGGAAAAGCTGACTACTCACTTGTGACCTCATTGTTACTTTTTTTTATCTGAATGTGCAACTGCAATACAAGAGTGCATTCTTTTTAGCCTCTCACTGTCTATGAGAAATATAAGTTAATCTAAGCAGAGTAACCTAGAAAGAATGTCATAGTCAGAGGCCAACTTCTATACATAATTTAGTATCAACCTCAATTTCACCTTAAGATTCTAAGAGCTCCTTAGAACTAGTAAAGCAATGCTAAAAAAATGAAGACACAAAAGTAACTTTAAAAAGATAGTCTCTAGTTCTGTTACACAGTATAACCTAGAAGTACATCAAAACAAGTTATCTTGCCAGATAGGCCAATCTATTACATGTCACAAACACTGACTAAGCTAGACAAAGCAATCAGCTATACTCCAATTTCAGTGCAAAGCTATTTCACTTTGATTCTAACAGGTGTCTATAATAACTGCAGACAGAATATTACAATTACATGCATAAAAACATCTTTAACTGCTTTGATAGACATGCACCAGCAGATTAAAACAATATGCAGCAACTACATCTCTCTAATAAACCTATTCACCCTGAGGACAGAAACTTTCAATCTGCTTGTGAATCAGTTCAAATACCAGCATAACTTTCAACTCTGCATGTAAGAGCAAAAAAAAACTGGAAGCAGTGACTGCATTAGCTATCCAGTTTTAATCCTCTGCTATACGTCTGCCACAGTGCAGATTCATTCAGATTCACTTTTACTTAAGAGCCACCTACCCTTTGGGGAGAAAAATAAAGACCAAAAGACCCCAACAAAGCAGTCTTGTGCAGTGCGGCCATAATAGCTTTCACCTAAAAAGCATTCCTTGAATGCTCATTAACTGCCTCTCCAAGTACACATAAACTTTGTGTGCTTGTTTGAATAATGGACTGATATGCAGGTTACCTTTGGTTATCTTTACAGCAACAAAAAAAATAATCCAGAGTTTTATGTATCATCTACTTGGTGTTACAAACATCACTCTTTCCCAGATGCCAAACTCAATTTCTCTAAGGTGGTATTTCTGTGTCTTGCAGTTACACTTGTAAACAGATTCAGATGAAGATATTGCCCTCATGATCACAGTTTCTCCAGGATGCTAGACAGCAGTCCAGTCTGTCAGCTGAGCTACCTATCGCTTTACTTTTCTAAATTGAGGGATCAGAAAAGAAATCTGATGCTTAAACCACTTCACCAGATATAGGTTTTTTTGCAGAAGCAGCAGCTGACATATTAGTAGAAAGACATCTGTAAATACTAAAGAAAAAAACACAGTCTTACAAGCCATTGTTAAAACTCTAAATCATAGAATTCATGTACTTAAAATTAGTATTGATAATATTGTTGGGAAAGTGAAAATGGTTTGTTTATACTGCAGTATTTAGATAGGAAGACCTTCTAGAAAAGTGTTATCACAGACCTTGCAACTGGTAAAGCAGAAAGTGTTCTGCTTTGCCTGGCTTCCCAGATGCTAGATGTCAATATTTTAACAGCCAGATTTAAAACAATGCATCAAAATCTAGCTTCCTGAACTGTTGTTGTCTAGCTCTCACCAAGTTTCCCCAGACATATCATCTGTCCTCGAAAAGTGGAACTTTCGCCTGGGAAGAGATAGTTCTCTAGGTCTTGTGGGCTCTTCACCAGCTTCCCACTGAGTCATCATACTCTCAGCTTTTGGGGTTGTTTTTTTTTTCATTTAGTTTCAAGGGCAAAACTGGTGGGTTTTTTGTGTGATGCAAGCTTTGACTTTAGACAAACATTGCAAGGAGTCAAGCCATAAGTGACTATAAGCTAGAGCAGAAACCTTGCTCTGTTTCCCTTAAACCTTATGTGAAGCAGCATGGCAGGGGGAGGACACAGCTGGCATACAGTTCACAGGCTGAGGGAGGTTACTGCTGCAAAAACAAAACCTGGTATTCTGGCCCAAAATCCAGACGCCTGAGATCAAATCACCAAAATAGTGGACACTCAAACCGGGTGAGTAAATTCCATCAGTATACCATTTCCATAAACGCAGCCGGGGATGAAGTGCCAAATAGATATTTCTGTTTTGCCCAAGTAGCACAAACAGAAACAGAACAAAGGCAAACTGAGTGTAGTTTTGATTCAGTTTGGATGAATGACAGAGCAACCCTAGGAGCCAGATGAAAGACTTGTATATCTTACAGCATGTATTTGAAGAAAGAAAAAAAAATTATGAAATACTCTCCATCTGGTAAGCAACCCTTAGAGGTTTGTGAATCAAAGATTTTAAGTGATTATTTATGGAGGACAGATCCACAGATGGGCTGCTAAGTTGGTATCTGTATTGCTGTCTGAATAGGTACATACATTGATATACATCATCACTCTACAAAACAAGTGCTAAAGGTTGATTAGCCTGCAGGTTATAGACTCAGCAGAAGCAGCACAAATTTTATTTCACAAAAACTGCCTATTTCTGTAAAATAAAAACCCTAAACATTCTTTCCCTTCTCCAAGACTCACCTGCAGTCCTCCATATACTCCCTTTGCTACTTTCAGACAGCTCCTCTCAAAGCAAATACCTTAATTTAAATATCTCCCAAGTCACTCCATAAGTTTCATCCTGCGTATCACTCTCATGTTCTTTTTCTCTTATTAACATGTTTAAGGTGACCAAATGAGCAGACACACTTCAAGACAGAGGAAGGTGAGAGCCCTTCAAAAGCTCAATTCCTTTTCAAATTTCCTTGCTACTGCTACCTGAGTAATTCCCAACACTGCATTTCCTCTAGATGGCAAGTGAAGACAGACCAGCTGTTCTACTCTTAACAGTTCCAATAACTCCAAGTTCTCTTTCCGAAATTGTACTAGTTGAATTGCAATTTGAAAACTTGCCCACCTCTATCCACATTCTCCTATGCATGTTGCTTTACATTTACTGATAGTGAATTTCTTCTGTCATTTTATATATCATTTACAAGATGTAATTTGAGTCATTGCCTAGTAAGTCATCTTCTGCTGGGCTAAATAACCCTCAGTTATTTATCCCTCTCAGAACTCCTTTAGCACAAACTTCCCACCCATTTACATACACACAAAATAAAAAATTTAAACTGTGATCAGAATTTTTCATTTCAGACCTGTTTCAGCTGCCTTATAGGTGTTAAAACAAAACTTATAGCAACACAATCACTGGTTCTAAATTTAAATCTCTCTTTCCACTTATTCCAAGTGCTCTGCTTTCAGCTTCACAACTCATTTTTGAATGGAAAAATCTGAGCTGAGCCTTAAGAAACAACTCAATGGGAATTTAGGGGAGATAAAGCAAGTAGAAAAGCCAAACAGGACTACTGCTTTAGTTGGTCTGGAATGAGGGCAAGTGGAGAAATTGTGCAAGTGGAGAAATTCAAGGATCTCCATCATTACTTATGGCTGTATGTGAAGACACTGTTTCATTACCATCTCAGCAACACAGTATCTATACAGGCACAACTGACATCTTTTACAATAAAGCTGTGTAACTGCAAATAGCAAAACACTTCACACTCTCAATGACTTTTTTTGATACATTTCAGACCATAGAAGATTTAAGATTGCACACTCAATCTCACTTGTCTGTGTGTGTTCATGTGATTTTAATTCCAAACTTCAGGCAGTTATTTTTGGGAATCAATCATGGCTAATTATGCAATTTGCAGAATCCTACCACAGTATTCCAAAATACAAAAAAAAAAAAAAAAAAAAAAAAAAAAAAAAAAAAAAAAAAAAAAAAAAAAAAAAAGTTAGACTTTTCTTCAGTGTTATTTTTCATGTGTGCCAGTACTCAGTTACAGAGTTGCCTACTGCAGCTTTCCTCCAAACAATCTTTATGACTATGCAGCTGAAAAAATTACATTAAATATATTTTTTTAAATAATAAAATTGCAGTCAGTATAAAAGAAAATCTCCTAGAAACATTCAGTGCTGTAGTAACTTAAAAACTCTAACATGTATTATCCAGGAGCTACATCTAAATGTTACATTAGTCATCAAATGTACATGAAAGAAGAAAACCTTTTAGAGGTATTAACAACAAAGGTTTAGAGATCTCAATAGAACAGAGCTTATTACTGCATGATCAACAAATTTAATTTGCCTGAACCAGCGAAGAACGCAAGCTCGGCAACTGGGCCTTTTGAATAAAGAGCTGGCAAATGCAATCTGACCAATGTGCTAAGAATGAACTGAATTAACATTAAGTGCTGCAGTTATAAGAGCTGCAATACTTACAAACAGCCTTTACCCAAATCTTCAGCATACAGTCAAAAAATCATTAAAAAATACAGTCAGAAAAAGTGAAAGAAAATACATCCTTAAGGTCAAAAATGTAGGTTTTGGTAGGCTATGAAATAGAAGTCCATTTTCTCCTTAAATAAATATTTTTTAAATATTAAGTATTAATTTTTTAGAATATTAAAAAATTTGAAACACGACTGAGAAAAGTGAGGAAAAATTGAGGAAAATTGAAATTGAGGTAATTGAAGTTGAAGTTGAGAAATTGAGGAAAAACTCCTCAAAAACCCCAAAATTTTAAAAAGCTGACTAACAGAACTTTGTGAGTAAACCTTCCACTCCATAATCAAAACATAAACCCAAAAGAAGTTGATCAGAATACTGTAAAACTTTTTAAATACTGCAAGATCAAAGACTAGGCTTGCTTCAAGTCTTCCTAAAGGTAAGACTATTTTGTTCAGATTTACGATGCTCAAGAAGTAATACAGTAACAAAAGAAAAATCAGGGAACTTTTAACAAGACTTTTTGTGACCCCAACGGGTAAAACACCCAAGTAATTAGACAAAACAGTTTAAATTAAGGTTGGTTTTGTTTTGTTTTTTAATGAAAGTTTACTCATTAGTTTCACAATTTACTAAGTTTAATCAATATTATTTATTTCTCCCACCAGGGGTGTACTCTTCTAGCAATGGTTCTATCATCAGATGACTTTACACCAAACTGACCTGCTACAAGAACTTCCCATGGGATTGCCCATTCCCAAGTATTAATCTGATAGTTCCCTGAATCTTTCACTGTATCCAAAAGTTTTCTGATTGGATCCAGTATAAGCAATCAACTTTATATAGCCCTAAGAAAAAGCTGCCTTCCCTCTTCCAAAAAAAGCCTAGATTTTTCTCTCAACCCACCACTTGCTTTGTATTTGTCAGCTGCACTGTCTTTACTTGCTCTAAATCCAAGGGCTGTATCTGTCCTTCAGAGCAGGTGTGCTAAGAGAGCACATCCAGACAGGACCAAGTCTCAGCTCTCTACCCGGGTTTAGCATCCTGAGCACTACGTATACTGACACTCCATTCTTTACAAGAAGCTTGAGGCATAAACATACGGCACACACAAAATCCAGGATTTCTTTAAAGAAGGAAGTGTGGCATTTTTCAGAGCAAGTAACTCCTCTTAAGATAAATGTTAATTCACTTTCACAGAAGCAATTTTAAGCCAGAAGTCTTTTTTTCATTTTAAATTACCAGGAAATTAAACAAGATGCACATGCCTGATGCTTTTAGATAAGGAACTATGCATCTTAATACCAAGGTAGCAGAAAAGTCTGCTTTACATAGGGAACTGTTTATTACCACAAAATTACACTCGGATCCCGCATGATTAAGATATCTATCAACAAGTAGGAGGTAGGAGATGCTGCCCTTCCCATACTTCCACACTCCCCTTAGGCTACTGATAATCACCATTTGTTATTCAAGAACTTTTTCATCAAAACTTGAGAGAGTGTTGTTCATTGAACATGCTCCTTCATCTTCCATTTGATAACCACAGCAGAGTACCCTTTAAATAAAATAAGGTTGTTACTAGTTTCACAGTACAGAGTACTGGTTTCACAGGCAGAGATCTCTGACAAAGGCACACAATAACTACATCAGACTCTCAAAAGAGAAGTTTTATACAACTTCCCCAAGTGATAGTGACAACTTCTTTGGATGATCCCCTACAAAAAATGCTTGTTTACTCATATTCTTATTAATGCTACTAGGCATTAATAGTTTCTCTGTTCCACAGGGTCAAAAAATGTGCTTGTTGGAGCAGTGAGAAACTCTAGCTCTAAGTAATAGCACTGGTAGCACTGCCAATAACTTGATGGAGCAATAACCCCAAATCAAAAGCCACACCTTCTTCTGCAGTATTAAAGCACACGGTTTGGTTACTACAAATTTAACAGAAGCTTTTACTACAGGAAGAACCTAGCAACTTTATAACAGCTGATGTTCACTGCCTGTTGAAGGAAAATGGGAATTCAAAACAACTCAAGAAGGTGAAACCAGAGTCTTCTCTGCAGAGATTCTCAATACCTGGAAATAATCATCCAGCTCTCAGATACGTTAGATACTGAATCCAGCAACCTGAAGCTCAACAACAGGTGAATAATAACAGGAACAGTCAGAAAAACACTTCTAAATGTAAGGAGATACTGCCCACCAAAGCCATCAGCTGCAAAGAGCACCGTGCCAGTAGTTCTCATATAAAAGCTGACTGGATTCCCTGCTCCCCCAAGCAACAATTTTCATCAAATCCTGGCAGCTGACAAACAACTTAGACTGTTCCTGAACATTGTGGTGGAGAGCTCACCCAGAAAATAAGTTTTTGTTGAAAGGTTTGGGCATCAGTACAAACTAAGCACAGGTCCCCTGGAGACGTTATAATCCTGAAGAAGCTGAAGTGCCGGAATACCAGACAACAAACCTGGAAGCATCAAACACCAAAGAAAAACGGCAAGGGTGTCAGCAATGAAATGCATCAACAAGGCCACTAACGGAGCATGAAAACAAGAGATGTGTTGTGGAAGAGAGAGGTCTCCTCATTTGCCTCTCAGGATTATTTCTAAAGTTTCCATTTACCCGTCCAGAGGCCCGTTTCCCTACCACAGCTTTCCCGTCTAGGCTGGAGGAGCTCCGCAAGAGCCCCGGGAGTATGCCCAAGCACGGCCACCTGCAGCAGCGCTCCTGCTGTCATTTGCTTCCCACCATCACCGGATTCTACTTCCAACCCCTCTGCCACGGGCAGGAACACCATGAACTCGACCAAGTTTCTCCAAGGGAACTTTCGGGCACGCATTCGCCACAAAAATAAAGAAAACCCAGTTCTGCTCCGCCCCCGCTAACTGCAAGGCACCCCACGGCTGCCCAGCGGCGGGGTCAGCGCGGAGACCGCGGCTGCGCTGTGGGGTCGGGTCTGCTCGCAAGAGCGGCGCCGGCCGGGACCTCACCCCNGCCCCTCGCCCCATCTCGGGTGTCCTGAGGTGCAGCCCGGGACACAGTGGGACCGCAGCCCGGAACGCAGTTCCGAACACAGTGGGACCGCAGCCCGGGACGCAGCCCCGGACACAGTGGGACCGCAGCCCGGGACACAGTGGGACCGCATCCCGGTTCAAAACACCTTAGACAGCCCAGGCGCCTGCACTCAGCCATGGGTGCTGCGGACGCAGAGATCACTGGAGGCTGGCAAACGTCGTTTATGTGCCTGTTTATGTGGATGTCTGTGTACACAGGAAGAGCAAATATCCTGATGCCATCGTGATGCCATCATGTAACTGTCACCACACATGCTGATGAGCTGCTGATGAAAGATGCAACGCACTGGATTGGGAGCTGCACAGGCAGCTCTGTTTTAAGTGGCCAGCAGAGTTCCATAAGCTAGCCTGGTATTCCCACACTTTCTGAATTGCCCCTTTCTTTATAAAACTGCAGCGGTGGTCATTACATCAGCAGACATCCACGAGCACGTCCATGACACTTTCAGCAGCTTACAAATACAGGTACAGCTCTACAGTGAGACACACAGGCTTCATGCTTTAACTTGGGACAAAGACTCTCTATTGAGGAAAACTAGCAAACAGGGCTCCTCAGCCCATCATAGAATCATAAAATTGGCTGGGTTGGAAGGGACCTCAGAGATCATCAAGTCCAACCCTTGATCCACTACCGCTGCGGTTACCAGACCATGGCACTGAGTGCCACATCCAGTCTCTTTTTAAATATTGCCAGGGATGGAGAATCCACTACTTCCCATTCCAATGCCTGATCACCCTCTCGGTGAAGAAATGCTTTCTAATATCCAACCTAAACTTCCCCCGGCACAACTAAGCATACACAACTTTAGACTGCAGAAGGAAGCCCTGTCAGTCACAGCCAGCAATGCCTGGATTGAGCTGCAAGTCCTCCTACTTATCTCAGGTTTATCAGTAGGACAACCAGTGCAAATGCTTCTGGATATTCAGCAAGGTTTGTTCACAGGGGATAGGCAACTGCATAGACAAAACATCCTTATCAGCTATAGAGACAGCACTTGCTGCCTAACAACCACCCCCCATCCCTCTCAGAGAGCAGATAGCTTTGGGCACACCATTATAAAACAAAATGTGGCACATGTTGTTCCACAACCCTGAGCCTGATCACTATGTCTCTCCTAGTTTGTACGCAGACCCATTTATGTGGGGCATGCTTGTGACAGTATAAAACTAATTCCATTAGGCTGTGCCTATTCCAGCTTAATCACAAACAGTTTAACATCAATGGAAATGACAGCAACACAGTCAGGGGTATTATCTGCTCACAAACAGCTTTACAAAATTCTGGTAGTCACACTGGATCTCTTACTCTCTGACACGCTTCAAATTAAAGCGCAGAATTCTAACTCAATAAGTAATATATTATTATCTCTGCACAGTTCTTAAATTTTAAAAAATAACAAGCTCTAATTAAAAAGAAACAAATTTTTTAAAAGATATTTTCATGAATATGATACATTTAACTTGATCAGCTGTGCTTGCCTCCAACCAGTTGATCCACTATGTAGGAAGATGAAACTATATTTATATTCAGTGAAAAGAAGGAACTGGAAAACTACTTTGTCCTGTTCCAGTCTGGAGAAATACATTACCACAGTACATCAACAAAAAAAGAACACCAAATCTTTTGCAGGCCTTTGCAAACCCCCTTGGTGTTGTAAAAATACAACTCATAAATTTAGAATAATGTTATTATTTTGTGCAAGATGCACTCTGTATACATACACGAATTAAAACTGTACTCAGAAAAGCCCACTGTTAGTACCAGAGCATTGGAGGAAGCAATTAATCAAGGGTATCTCACGTAAATCACCAACTTGACAGAAAAAAAGTGGAGGTCTACATGGACAACTGGAACTAAAGAATGCAGGAGGTGAAAAAATCAGGAAGATTGACTGCTGAACCTGTCTTGGGCAGTTGGAGCTATAGGACTTGGGAAATTGTGCTCTTTAGGAGAACTTTTCTTGCCTTTATGCCATTATTATCGTAAAAATCACACCCCTGGACCTCTGCCCAAGGAAAGACCCTTCCCCTGGTGCATGCATGATAGTAGAAACAGTGATGTAACTATATTATAACTGTAAATCACTAACCAACCATTGTAAGGAATGGTTGTAATTGGAAGCTTACTAACTTGATAACTTCATGTTTAAATACATAGTGGAAAATCTTGTTCAGAGTGCTTGCTTTGTGGGAAAGCACCCAGCATCCAACTTTGTACAAACCTGCAGTAAATAACAATGTCTCCTTCCTAAATGAAGTATCTCTGTCTGGGTTTGGGGAGCTAATTTTAAATGGTTATAGTATCACCAAAAGTGACTGCAGCATCCATACTAGACATGCTCAAGAAACAAGAAACAGTATATCCAGAAAGCTTCTGAGAAATTTTTGAAACATTTTTATTTAAAATATGCCACAAGATGGAACAAAAAACTTCCACAGTTATGCCCTATTTGAAAGATGGCAGTCAAAGGGGTGTCATTATCTACTGTAGACACAATGTGCTTGCAACTTTAATAGGTATTTGAAGGTCATCATGTCTTTGGAGGGACAAATACAAGGAATTCAGAAATATTTCAGTGCAAGATTGGAGATCTGGTGTTTTGGGGAGTCTGTCTTTGTTTTCACAGAGCTTCAAAAGAGTTTAAAAAATAAATATAACTTTGGAATATCACAAGAGACAAAGTATCTTTTCTCTTTCTTCAACTATGAAGATTATACCCTCCTTTTTTATCTATGTGTTGTTTCAGTTTGAGAAATATAGCATTGACCTACCTCAGAGAGATGTTTTTTCCACTTTTTATTTTTGTGTCAGTTTATTACCCTCAGACTCCTGAATCGTGGTGTCCTTGAGTTTTAATCAGACAGACGGAACACAGCTACTTTTTCCTTCTGTTTTGATGAATTCTTGCACCTTATTCTCTCATTATTTCTGTATTATGTTGTGTGTAATAAAAGGTATGTTTTGAATAATAAGTACAATTGAATGTGACTGTAGGTTCCATGTTTCATTATCTTGGTCCTTCACCTCTCAGATATTTTTCTTGTTTCTACACAAACACAAGATATTAACTTTTATATATTAAGCTAGTAGCATAGCATCAAAATACTACCAAGCACAAACATTCAGTATTAAGATACTGTAGCCCGTATAATAATTTTATAACTGTTTTGACATGAACTATTAGTTTAATACATGTCACTAAGTATTGAAAAGCAGTGTATATTAAGCCCCTTAGGCTCACGTCTTCTGTGTGTATTCTTTCTCCTCCAATTGTAGTGGCATCTGAACAGAGAGGTCATTGTTTTTACAATGGTTTTGGTCATTGTTATTACTACATGAAACACTACTGTTCAGAGCAGTCAAAATACCAGAAATATAACCAACTCACCTCTTCCTTTTTTATTGTGCTGCCTCCATTAACTAAAATTTATTATCTGGTATTAGGAAAAAAACACAAAAAACAAACCTACAAGATCCACCTATAGAAGTTAATTTGTTGCCAAGCGCATGCATGTCATTACAAAATTTAATGTATAAACTGATGTGGCACAGGGTAAGCATGGATTTACCCAGTTACATGCAAACCAATTCACAGTTGACAATATCTACAATTTTATATACTAAATCTCAACATTAGTGGAGTTCCTCAGCAGATACATGCACTGCTTGAAGCGTCTGTCTAGTAGCTTTGGAAAGTTGCAAAGTGTATTCAAAGTTTGTTTTGGGGGTACAACTCTGTTAATAAGTTGTTCGGTGTTTTGTTTTGTTTTTTTCCCAAATAGACTTTAACATATCCTTCCATATTAACATCCCTTTGACAACATTGTTCTTTTACTTTCTTTCACTGCATATTTTTAGGGCTGAAACTTTTAAAGTAGGCCCTAGATAAGCACTTGGAAACCTGGATGCACATTTTGGCAACAAGATCTGCAGGCTTTAGAGCTCTCTTTCTGCTTTACCTGGCAGTAGTGGTAGGACTTTGCCACTTACTTACTTACTTTGTACAAGAATTTACCTAAGTAAAAATCAGGGTGGTTGTTTTCAGTAGGTTTAAAAGGATACATGTGACAAAATGAACTGTAATTCATACAGAAAAGGCTGCCAGTCTCTGGATGGATGCTTAGTACTACAGTCTCTATAGAGTTTCCCATTGCCCAGTGGGGGTGTGAGTAAGCAATCCTACGCTGCAAATTTACTCTCCCCTGCACTTTGTTCCTATCAGCAGTGCCGTTTGCTAACGCTCTTACAAAGCAGCACTCTACACCATACAAACTGCATAGAACAAAGGTAAAAAAACCTCCACTGTTTTTACAGCTCTGTGGCCTCTCTGTACTTTGCCTCAAGACCTATCTATTAATGTCAGAATTATTTTGCATATTATTATTATTTTGCATCCTGCAACTAGTCATCAAAACTGTTATGGTGAGAAAGTGAGGCAAATTATCATATTAATGTAAAATACTCCTAGTTAGTTGCAAGCATAAAGGGCCCACACCTAGTGGCAAGAAATTTCCTCCTGCTTCAGTACAGCAAGATCTGATGCTATGAAAAGGAGGAACCCACCACGAAATAAACAAAGTACGGCTGTATCTAACAAAGGTAAAGCTTTTTAGTTTCAAGTAACCATATTTCCAAAGGATTCGGTAAATGAGGCACAGTGGTTACTTGTGGCTTAAAAAAGTAAACATAAAACTTGTTCGAGATATTTACCAGCTAAAGCCAGACCAGCGTATATATATCTATTTCCAAATAATTTCTTGCTGCCACCAAATCTTTCACAGATCACCCACACACCTGTTACCCACACAGACCGAGCTAGAGCTGACACACACCCCAGTTCCCAGTGGCCGTGGGAGTCCCTGCGGGCAGCACTTTGGGATTGAGAGGGCGGGGACGAGAGGGAGAGAGAGAGGGAGAGGCAGAGGGAGAGGGAGAGGGACAGGGACAGGGACAGGGACAGGGACAGGGACAGGGACAGGGACAGGCTGGTAACGCGCCGTGTGGCCGCCGCCATGGCCCACCGCGACGCTGCGCTGTCCCCAGGGCACCCTGTCCCCATCCCTGGGACACCCTGTGTTATCCCATCCCTGGGATGTCCCCTCCCTGTGTCACTCTGTCGCCGTGCCATGCCATCCCTGTGTCACCCTGTCCCGATGTCATCCCATCCCTGGGATGGCCCATTCCCATGTCCCCATGTCAGCTCTGTGTCACCCTGTCCCCATACCTTNCCCCCGCCCCTGCCGGAGATTTAAAATGAAGTCACTTCCGGCGGCGGCGGGCGCCGAGTCCGCCGTCTGGCGGGGGAAGCCGCGGGGGGTTGGAGGGGTGGGGCGGTGCGGGGCTTCAGTTCCGTGATTGCTTCAACGCAGGATGGCATAAGGCGAGGCCGGCCGAGAGCTGACACCGTCCGTGACCTCATCAGCGAGGGAGAGCACTCTTCCAGCAGGATACGTTGCAATATCTGCAACAGGGTCTTCCCACGGGAGAAATCACTGCAGGCCCACAAACGAACTCATACCGGTGAGTGAAGGGAAGCTTAAGAAGCAGCAGGGAAAGAAGTTAAAACAAGGCAGAACAGAAAACAAACAAGCGAAAAAGCCACACAAAAGCTCTGTTAATTCTTAATTATGATTAATTTAACGGTTACAATATTCTTTCAGTGCAGCCGAAGTCTTTGTAACTGACTTTGTCATGGGAAAGTTTAGCAACGATGTGGGCTACTACCGTATAGGCAAATAGTGTAAATATTTGATCAGCTGTCACAGACTTACTATGAAGAGGGAAGAACTTTCCCTCAGCTTGACGCTCTGTGCACGGGAGCACTGACTGCCTCTTCTCTGTGATTTGTTTCCTTCATAATGGTGTGTTTGTCACACAGCAGTTGAAGTTCAGCTGTGAGAGGAAACAGCAACTTAAAAAATAGCTAGCAACTTGGGCAGTGTAACACCCTAGAAACATAGCTTAATGAAAAATAGAGTTAAGATGCTTAAAATCACCATCCAGTAGTTTCTTCCACAACCAGAATTAATTTTCTGAGGTGGAGGTTGTCACAATAACTTAACTGAACTGTATGTAGAAGGCAGTTAAGTCAAAATGTAGGATCAGCTCATTTAACACTCAGCTGAGCCTGAACTGAACAGATGATGCTGGTTTTTTTTAAACCAAGGACACCTTTTTTTCTTCATGTCCCAGCCTGACTGTGTATTTGCAATAAAGTGTGAACTGGTACAGCTTACAATATGGACACAATCATCAGCACTCCCCCAAAGATCCAAACCAACAAACCAAACAAACAAAACCCCAGAAAAACCTTGGTTCCTATGACCTCTTTTTCTGACTCAAGTTACAGAAGAAAAGAGTGGTTTGGGTTGGAAGGGACCTTAAAGATCCACCAGTTCCAATGCCCCTGCTATGGGCAGGAACACCTCTTGCTAGACCAGCTTGAACATTTCCCCTTGTCCTGGAATGCATCCAGGGATAAGGCACCCACAACTTCCTGGGCAACCTGTGGCAGTATCTCAACACCTTCACATTAAAGAATTTCTTCCTAATGCCTAACTTAAATCTACCCTCTTCCAGTTTGAAACAATTCCCCCATGTTCTATCACTACGTGCCCTAGCAAAAAGTCCCTCACCAGCTTTCCTGTAGGCCCCTTTCTCTAGGCTGAACAATCCCAGCTCTAAGCCTGTCTTCATTTCAAGTGGTGCTTTGGTCCTCTGACCAGCATCCTCCTCTGGACTAACTCCAGCAGGTTCATGTCCTTGTGCTGGGGGGCACCAGAACTAGACACAGTACTCCAGGTAGAATAGAGAGGGGAGAACTGCCTCCCTCAACCTGTTTGCTACACTTCTTTTGATGCAGCCTGGAATATGGTCGGCTTTCTGGGATGCAGGTGCACATTACTGGCTCATGTTGAGCTTTCAATTAAACAGTAGTCTGAGACCTTCTTTCCCCAGCTCTTCCCCATTCTTTGTCCAACCTGTATTGTGCTCTGACGCATGTACAGGACCTTGCACTTGGCCTAAATGCTGATGCTAAATAGCAGTTTCCTTGTGCTTTTTGGTCAAGAGATGCTTTCATGGCACTTAACTGTGTTTGGGGTTGAGCCTGCATGAACAATTTAGCTGAGTTTACCCTGGTGTTACTTCTGTTACTAAGTCAGCACTGCCCTTGTTCCTAAGGAGTGGTGCATGTGTAGTTGTACACAGTCAGATCCTCTTGCAGGAGGAGGCACCTCCTGTCTCTCTGTAGTTTGCCTGGGAAAGTCTTCCTTGATGACTGGCTGAAGAAGACTTTCTTGGTTTAAGTACGGAAGAAATTTCTCTTGTGACCTCTATTTGTCCATTACACCTTTTCTGAAATAGTCCTCCCCAATGAGATATTTCCCCATCTTTGTATGTTACTATACTGTTGACCTGAGTTATTTTACCCTGGTTCAGTCTTTGTTAGGGATAAAATTTATCTGGCTATGACTTGAGTGACATTACTTGTCCATTGACTCATTTCACTTTGTATGCTTCTTGCTCTAGGGGTGCATAGTCCTGTAAAAACTTATGTAATGTTGCGCAAGAGGCTTAAATCAAAAAATGTGGCAAGGAAGAATATGACTGTGGGTTGTTTGGTTGTTTGGTTTGGTTTTCACTGATCAAGTTCTGTCGTCCAGCATCATTGAGCTTCAAAGCATTGTCCAGCATCGTCCAGCACATGCTTCAAAGTAAACACCTGACTGCTACTTGATATTCATGGGGTTTTTAAGTAGGTGCAAGTGTCTGAGTGTGTAAGAGGAGAGCTGGCTTGTGTCATTCTGGAGCTGGGAACCACCACTGGATACTGTAGCTCTTCTTTTATATTCAGCTTTCATAAATCTGTTCTGTTTTGTTGGTTTCTTTGATTGGTTTTGTTTTTTTAAGGTGAAAGGCCTTATTTGTGTGACTACCCAGACTGTGGGAAAGCCTTTGTTCAGAGTGGGCAGCTCAAAACTCACCAGCGTCTTCACACAGGGGAGAAACCTTTCGTCTGCTCAGAGAATGGTGAGCCATCAGAGAACAATTGGCAGCTTTCAGAACTGGGGTCAGTCTAATACTGGGAATATGTCCACATTCGCATGGCAAAGACCCATAAAAAGCATCAGTTTTTAATTTTAGAGGAGATTCTAGGGAAGGGAGGATCCACGCAGCATCTGCATAATCATGCAAATCTGTGTCTACTGATTGCATCATTATTATATAAGTAGGTTATCATTTATTCTGCCAATTGATAGTAATATGTAAAATGGTGGGGCATGTTATGAGCCTTGAAACTGGAGCTTGCGTTTTTCAACCATACCGAGGGTTTTGTGAGGGGGGAAGGCTAGATTCAGCAGCACCTTCATCCCACAGATGTTATGTGTACTCATGGATTGTCTGCTTTCCATAATGTGTTCTTCATTGCCACATTGTGTTTTTGAAGGGTGCTTGAGCAGATTTACCCATGCAAACCGTCACTGCCCGAAACACCCGTATGCCCGACTGAAGAGGGAGGAGCTCACAGACAGCCTGAGTAAGAACCAGACGGCTGACAATAAAGCTGTGGCAGAGTGGCTAGCAAAGTAAGTTCCCTCACAGTGTCATTTTTCTCTGAATGCTAACAAGGTTGGTCTGAGAAAGCGTTTTATTCTCGGGGGCAAAAGACCCACAGCAAACCAAAAGGAGCTGTTCCTTCAGTACAGATCAGCTTGACCTCGTCTTTCCTTAAAAGAGTATTACAGACTCCTGGTCAAAACACAGTTCCTCGCAAGCATTCTTCTTCTACTTGTTGCTGTTGCTGTTTTAGTTGGTTTTGTCCATCACGTGGGCATTTTACATACAAAATACTGAATAGAGGTGGTTTCTGATAGCTTAAATTGAAAAATACAAGCAAAATGCAGTGCTTAGTCAGATGCAGGCTAGTACTTGGGAGGCTTTTGCCGACTTTGAATTGTCAGTGTGAGTCAGTTTTCTGGGTTTCAAAAGCATTCCCCACATTTGGTTTTGTAGATACTGGGAGACCAGAGAGCAGCGTGCTCCTGCTTTGAAAACTAAAGCAATCCAGAAAACAGATCAGGAGCAGCAGGACCCGATGGAATATCTTCAGTCTGATGAAGAGGACGATGAAGATAAAAATGGTGCACATTCAGCTGCTCGCCGCCGCCGCCTCCAGGAACAGCGTGAACGCATGCATGGTGCACTGGCTCTCATTGAGCTTGCAAACCTAGCTGTGGCACCCCTGCGGCAGTAGATAGCAAGAGTCTGCCTATACAAAATGTACTTCCTGGTGGTACTTAACCAGTTAGATCCTGGGCATAAGCTAAGCACCTTATTTGCTTGTCATAGGCTGCTATTCTGTAGAATTTATGAAGAATGTCGTTGCCTCATCATGGGGTGAGAGAATTGCACTTTTTGTAAGGTAAAAGACAGATGTAAAGTTTTTAAGTATTTTGTAAATACAGGACTGCATAATGCAGGGTTGACAAATTTACGCATTGTGGGAAGCTAGATTTTGCAAGGTTAACTCATTTGTTTGAAGCAGTTTTCATATGAAGCACTTTCTGAACAAAGTGTGATTAGCAGAATGGTACACATGGCCGAAGAAGGCTGACAAAAAGAGAAGTGTATATCTGGCTATTTAACTAAATTTATATTAAGTGGTATGTCTAAATATATAAAGCAGCAATGAAACCAATTTTTTCTAATGTCAGTATATCTTGGGCTGACGGAAAGAAAAATATCTATCTGGCTATTTAACTAAACTTACATTAAGTGGTCAGTCTGACAATATTAAGCAGCATGAAACCAAGGTTTTCTAATGTCAGTATATCTTCATCTAGTATCACTCAGGCAAAAGGAAAAGCTTAATTAGCTTGGAGAGGGGAAGAAACTGCTTCATGCAGGAAACTGGGATTGTTCAGGATCTTCACTGGGACTGCTCAAGGTATGACACTTGACTTTGCTGTTTTATGTTTTCTGATTTGATTTCAGCAGAATCTCTTGGTAGCACTTGTTATTCCTAACGTGATGTTAGGAACTTTTGCACATTGTTTGGTATATCTGAAAATGATTAGTCTTGCAAAGTCTAGACAGAGGTAAACAATTGGGAATATTTTTTCCAGATACTTTTGGACCCTGTAGTGATTTGGCACTTGATTTTGTTAATAAATGTGGGTCTTACAGGGTAGTATCGATTTATAGTAAACTATTCTAGATCTTCTACTAGCAAACACTAAGTTTTAAAGTATTGCTTTTATATAATTATTAGCAAATAGAAGCCTCCATATTTTCCATGCATAAAGCCACCTTATTGCTTTACTTCAGGATAATATGCCAGTTTTATTTTCACTAACTGTAGCACAGCTATCAATTAAACAGTACAGAAAAATATTCATTATACAACTAGAAAATAGGCTTCCAAAGATAGTTGCAAGTGTGTTAACAGTGTGATTCCATGTATTTCTCAAATAAACAAAGTTACAGAATGCTGTCTAGTACTCAGATATTGATATAAAATGTTAGGCGGGCTATCTTGTCATTTCACAAATGTTGTATACTTTGAAATAAGATTGTCTCATAGTGATGTTCTTCTGTATTTTGCTTTGAAGGGAACCAGAGATTCCTAATATGCTAACAAAACTTTCTTTTCAGATTGGATGTTTTGTGGTGTGTTGTTTGTGTTGTGGGTTTTTTGTTGTTGTTGTTTTGGGGGTTTTTTGTTTGTTTTTGTTTTCTGTTTTGGGTTTTTTGTTGTTGTTGTTGAGCTACTGCTTTAGGGGTTTTGCTGACCTGCTTGCTTTAACTCCTTCCTCACTGAGGGTCAGGAAATTCAGGTGAGAAGGCAGTCCACTTTCCCTCTCGCTTAAACAAGAAGGGAAAATAATTTTATCAATAGCTTGCTATGGACTGACCAGATGCTTACAGCTGTTGCAGGAAAGTGGTGCAATTTTACACCAGAAACTGCTGGATTGTGTTCTCTGATAACCTGTTGTGGTTGAAAATCTCATTTACCCAGTTTGTTAAAGTCATGTATTGATGCACTTAACTAAAGAGTGAGTAATTTAAATAAAACAGCCTTTTGCATTGTATGTAAATAATTGTACACCAGTGATACGGTTATCTTTTATTTTCAGCTCTTAAGTTTCAGGCTCATTTGTTTCTGGTTTAAGTCATTTAGACTTAAAAATATGAAACACTGGAGTTGTTCTAGATTATTTAAAACTGGTAATTCATGTGGGTAGGTTTAGAATTTCTCAAATAAATGACATGCTTTTGACTATTCAGTTAGCTGCATGCAAGTAGTCTGATCCCAAAATAGGACCTGAGCATAAATGTTGTACTTCTGAATCATAGCTCAAAAATGCTCCTGAGTAGTATTTCACAGGGTGCAAGATTGTAATTACCAGGCAACTGCAGACTGAACTCATAACATACTTTATTAGCTTTTTAAAAAATTTTTGTTTTCCTCAGTTATCTGTAACACACTGGGCAACTCACACAGTATTTCTTCAAGTATGACAAGTGCACCAGATTGTATTTGGCTGCAGACAAAATTCAGACAGCTCAAGCAGTTTTGTGTCATGACAAGTTTTGGGTAAAATACCAGGTTAAAAAATATTGAATGTGGAAGTCTGCTTTTGGCTTTATTAAGAAGCGATTGCATACAAGAAATTTTTAAGTGTTCAATGCTTCATAAGGTTAAGTTGTAGTTCAGCATGACATCAGCAGTCATTTCAATAGACGCTTTGAATAAAAACTGGGTTTGATTTTCAAGTTTGGGGTGTGCTGTTTGCTAATTATTAAACGTGGGTTCTTCCTTGTTTCTGCCGTCTGCCAGCTTGACTCAGCAAAGCAGGAAGGTGTTTGTTTTGCCTTTTTGTTGAAATTTGACACATTAACCCAGCTATTTATATCTTTTTCACAGCCTAACAACCCCCTGTGAGTTCCTTCAAAGCATGTGTCCTGAGAGGGGTGGTAGCCCTTGCCCCACACAGAGGGGCCTGGACCCGTGGAAGAAAGATGGGTACAAACTTTTTATCAGGGCCTGTAGTGATAGGACAAAGGGTAATTATGGTTTTAAACTACAAGGGGGTAGATAAGAATCTGTATGTTCAGAAAAAAAAAAGTTTAAAATGAGGATAGTGAAACACTGGGTAAGGTTGTCCAGAGGGCTGTTTGGTGCCCTGTCGCTGGAAATATTCGGGGTTATGTTGTACCTCAGCTCTGTCCAACCTGATCTAGTTGAAGATGACTCTGCCCATGGCAGGGATGTTGGACTGGATGCCCTTCAAGGGTTCCATTCAGCCTGCGGTGGTTTAAACCTCGCTTTCCTGAGGGCGAGTGCTTGGAGGTGCTGAACTCCTGCCCCATGAGCGCTTTAAAAGCGGAGCAGGTTGGTGCCTGACGGCAGCGGAAGGTACCGGTAAGCCTCGGTGAGCCTACCCCCGGAGGAAGCAGCACCTCGCACAGCCGAGCCCCTCTCTTTCGGCCGAGCCCTGGGGAGCGGCGCTGGCCGCGGGCGAGCACTGCCCGAGCCTGGCGGGAACATGGGCCGAGCGGCAGCGCCTCCGTGCCGGGGCTCCGGCAGCAGCCGGGNCAGCACTCTTCTACGGGACGTGCTCCTTCCTCATCGTGTTGGTCAACAAGGCCCTGCTCAGCGCCTACAGGTAAGGGCCACAGGCTGCGGTAGAGCGGCCGCCGGGCAGCGCCGGGCAGCGACGCCTGTGCCGGCCCTGACGCGGCCCGGCCACGGTGCGAGCTGGAGGCGCCTTTCTGTCAGCGGCGGCGAGTTGTGCCTCGGTCCCGGAGCGGAGCGGGGTCACCTCGCCCCTTGGGGAAGAGTTTTTTTCACTATCGTGAGCGCGACCCAGAGGCATCCGTGCCGCTGCGGTCCCGGGGCAGCGTGTTGGCGCACCGGCGCATGTCCTTTAACAGCGGGGATGTCGGGAAGTTTGCTGAAACCGAGCTCGGCTTCTCCAGTGTCGGAACCGATTTATACCCAGTTTGTACCACTTCTGCAGCACCACTCTACGGCAGAGTCCTTCGCAGGCAGGTTTTCCAGACACCGCAGTGCTTCCCCTGAAGGTCTTTCAAATATTCCCAGCGTCGAGGCTGGAGTTTCACTGGCGGCGCCAGCTCAGAACCAGTTTCACACAACTGCTCCTGCCAATCTCGTTATGGTCCTGCGAGCACCTTTTTTTCTGAGGTAGCAAAAACTTCAGGAAACCTCTGAATCGTAAAAACAGTGAAGAACTTGACAGTCGACTTGACAGGAGGTCCCATACATAGTTCTTTCAGTCGTCTTCTCACCAGATCATACTCTTTATGCTAAAAGGTTTGCTTCTGGTTTTTCTGTGGTTTTGATTATTATGAACTAGCAATAGGAAAGGAAAAATACCCAACACAAGTAAAGGAAAAATTAAGAAAAAATCTAAACACATTCATAGACAAAGTTCACTATTATTTTCTAACATTCAGTGCTATTTGAACACATAAGAACTGTATATAACACCTCCCAGAAATCATACATGAGGCAAGTTGTGATTTTGTTTTATAGTTGTTTTCATCAGTCTGCAGCTCCCTTCAAATGCCTGGCATACAGCTAGCACATCCAGAAAAGATGGCCAAAGTTGGCATGGCCATCAGTAAGCCTAAATTTTGTATAAAAAGCTTACAGCATTGCTGAGAATGTTTAGGGCTCCGCAAATCAAGAAGTCTGGAGAAGTCTGTGTAGTTCAGAAGTGAGTGTGAAGTCTCCATATTTATATTCTGCAGCTGTACAACATGGTTTAGATGTCACGTGATTACAAGTTCAAGTCTTATTTCTTCTGCTCTTTTTTTAGTTGTTTGGGGGTTTTGTTTCTTTGGTGTTTTGCTTTGTTTTCCCCTTGATACTTCATTTCCTGGAGTCAATTTTGCTACTGCCAACTTCTAACCCTTTATCTGTGTTGTGGCCTTTCTGTTGCAGCTCAGAGCATTTCTTTCTTTTGCTAATACAGTTTTCCTGTCCCAGTGGTGCTCATTTGAGATCTATATTTCTCAGTACACTGGGTAGTACCATAGCATTTATTGGTGGCTCCTGTGATATACAGAACAACCTCAAAGAGCCTCGATAATAGATAATTACAAAGCTTGTTGTGAATGTGGACGTGCAAGTGTGCTCAGAGAACAAAGTTGGTTTTCTTTGGATTCCTTAAATGCAAGTTTATGTTGTGTCCATCCCTTACAGTGCAGCCCAGCAAAAAGATGTGTGACTCCTGGGAGGAGCAGGAGGTATTGCATTCAGGATGCTTCTTGCAGCCTAAGGGTTTTGGGCAGAGAGGTTTCAGACACTGATGGTGATGGCATAAATCAGCCATCCATTGTAAATAACTTCTTTGCTTGTGTTTCAGTATGCATACAGAGAATTCGTAGTTACTGTCTCAGTTGATTTTAACTTGATGTTGATACAGGGGAAAAGTGGGGGGACTCAGGCTCTTCATCTGTCTTGATAAAGTTTCTCCTTTCCTAACATTCAAGTATCTATGCTTTAAAGTAAAGCTAACTGAAGGGGTATGGTAGAAATTCAGCTGTTTTACCATACAATAGATGTTTCTGCAGCATTTATCTGGGTCCTTTCTTTTGACAAAATTGTATTAGCAATACTGTATTTGGGATATTAGCAATACTGTGTTTGGGATGTGGAGATAAGCTTCCAAGTGAGGTAAGTGCAAGAGATCTAATTTCCTGTTATATCTCAGGATGTACTGTGTATTCAACACCCCCATGCATGTTCTCCAAGCACGTTACCTTCACTTACAAATATACCCAAAACTTAGCTCCTTAAAATTATCAGCTGGGCATATGCTGTATTACTTGGATGAAGCTTATGTTTTGATGCAGAAATAAAATATTAGGACTCTAATAACTATAGCAGTTCCAGAGCTCTTTTGAAAGACTGTCTGGTCATCCACAGCCCACATGTCAGTAGTTGACTTTGGTGTTCAATTTAAACTTCTCTTTTTTATTATTTTGTTTTGCTTGGGGTTTTTTGTTTTTATTTTCCCCTTGCTTCAGTATTAAATATCTGCTTATACTTTTCAGCTTCCCATCACCAGTGTTTCTTGGAATTGGACAGGTATGTAAAGCACACTACCTGTATTCATTATATCATAAGTCAAACCAATGTTAGCATATATATAAAGGGAAAAATCTTTGTTACACTGCACTGCTTGCCCTGTCTTCTGGATTAGCTATGCCATAAAGAAAAATGATGTGTTTTAATGAGATCAACAAAATTACATTTTAAATCTCATCTGGAAGAGATTACCTGAGTTTTTACCTGACTCTTCCCAAGCAAAGGTCTGGAAATGCCATTTATTTCCCCTGGCAGAATTCAAGAATGAAGAGATCTGACCTTCTGAACTTCCAAGATTTGTTGTAAGAAGTGCATAGATCATAGACGAGTTCTTGAGCGCTTGTGGGCTCTGCAGAGAGCTGTTGCCTCTATTTGTACACAAACTATATGCTTCCTCATAAATCTCTGTCTCCTTTCCCAGAAGTTTTCCAGTAGGATTGCCACATAAGTTTTGGGGTTTTGTTGCTTTATTTGCCCGTGGGCAATTGGCAGTACTTCATCAGGAATGTGTTTTTTTGTTATTAGTAGGCATTGTAGTAAAACCAAAGTTCCAATGTTTGTGTACATGATCCATAAAGAATAGCACGTGACTCTGCAGAGTGATGGCTGGGAATGATGGAGCTTTGAATCAAATGTTGTTTAGTCAAATACATTTTAAAAAGAGCATTTATTTTCTGCCAAGGTTATAAGCTAAGGGGTAGTGAAGAACAGGTAAAAACCACTGCTTTTTGTGCTGAAGAGGATAAAATGTCTTGTAAAATCTTTGCTGTATGAGAGGGGGAGAGAGAGTTTCACACATCCATACTGCTTAAGGAACCACATACTGTGTTTCAGTGGAAGCCAAAGACTAGAAAACGAGGCAAAACCTTATGTTTTGCTATGATGTGGCTTTGTTTCTTTGCAGAACCTAATGGCACTTCCTTTTTTTTTTTTTGTTGATTAATCCTTCCAAGATTTATTTGAATGGTTTGTAAACTGTGTACTATGAGGGAAATCTAACATTTTTTTTTTTCCTTCGTGTGGACATCATTTAAGTCTTACGACTGGATACTCTCCTTCATTCTGTCCATATCATTTATTATTAATACCTCATGTTGTCAGTGGACTGATCAATGCACAATGCCCACTGCACTTTACCAAAGAAGCTGTAGGAGTGTTTCTGCAGACTAAAGAACACTGAGTGAAAATAGCATGATTATTCCAGGATAGTCTCCTGTTTTATTTTCTCAGCTTCTCAGCATGAATTGCTTTTTAGAGTGCCACTAGTTTTCTCAAATGAGTAAAACATATGTGAATATTCTACTTTCGAATAAATAGTAGGCAAAATTGCTAAGAATAAAGGTTATGTCACTTTATTCATTGCATGCTCTGTTTTTCTTGGAGAAAAGCTGTAATACCTACCATTTGTCAGATGCATATAAAGGTTTTGTCTTTATAGCAGTTCTTTCATTCATACATTACGGTTTTGCTCTTACATGACTTCTTGGTTTTTCTTTTTGTTTAGATGGCAGCCACTATACTTATTTTGTATGTGTCAAAATTAAATAAGATTGTTCACTTCCCTGATTTTGACAAAAGTATACCTAAGAAGGTAAGGATTGGTATTAATAAGAGAATGTTACCTCTTGTAATGACATTCTTTCTGATGGAGACAAGACACAAACACAGAAAACAGTTTCTCAACTTTGTTTCTCAAGTGTGTTTTTTTTAATCTTTGTTTCACTTAGTATTGGATTTGACCATTTCAGTTTCACTGCAGTATTCTTGCCTTTTGTTTACAGAGAATTCTGGTGTCATTTGGTTATGCAGTACATGGAAAAGCATGCTGTGCCTGTGTACAGCTGTATGAACTCTGTCAGATTTCTGAAGTAGTTTTCTGACTGTATACATTTTCCCATGGGATCAATGGGAGATCAGTGCTTAAGAAAAAATTATGGACACAGCATGAAAGACGTGATAAAACAACAGAAAAAGAATATGTGGTAGACCAAATCTCCAAACAAGTATTGTTTCAAAATATAAGATTTTTGTTCCATAGAAGAGGCTAAAATAATGCCGTTCAAAGTCAGCTGCTTTGTGCAGATCTTAAGTGTGTATGGTCAGGAGAGGCAAGATAGAGTATTAGAGAGAATCTTTTATTACCTCATTGAGACCTAGGATCTGAAATTACTATAGCAATAATCCTCATAGATTTTTGCATCCACATGCAGTGTTGCTGGAACTTTACTTTAGTGCACAAGCCTGAGTATTTATGTCTTGTTGCAAGGTACTGGTCAGTGTTTGCCCAGAGATACATAAAGAGTTAGGTCCCACCTCAGGTACCACAGCATTTTAGGCCAGCATCTTCACTGCAGAATCTTGTCTTGCTATCAGCTTCACACTTATGAATGTCTCACAACTGTTGAATGGTGAATGTTGTATTTTCCTAGTGCATGCTGAATTACTTGACATTTCTGCAAACAGAAATTTTGTAGAAATATCCATAGCATTGGTCATAAAATGGAAATCCTTATTTTTTCCAAAACATGAATGAGGAGGGTTTTCCAGTGGGTAGTTTTGAGTTTGGCATATAAACTTGCTGAGACAATGAGATTTCTTCCATCTGCACCCTTCCTGTCCCAGCACTCACCCTCCCTGCTGTGGCCTTCACTTTGAAATGAGCACAAGGGCATTAGAAAATACAGCATTCACTTTATTTGTCCTAATATTATTGATCCACTGGAAGACTTTCTTGGATGTGCTGGGAGCAGTCAGCAATACCCAGGACTTGGGAATTGCTTGTAGTGCTAAATTTGACTAGTTGCAGTGATTCAGCCAATTGCTTATTGCTGATTTATTTACTTTTTAAAGCACACTTTGTCTCTTTATCCTGTTCACACCATTTTCTATCATTGACTTAGTTGCTTTTAATTTCTGAGCTGGTTTGTGTCCTCACTGCTTTCAGACAGAGTTTTAAAGTGGCAAAATGCTTATTTTGGTGGGGAACTTTGGAGTTCTTGATCCTTCTTAAGAGTTTCATTGGTCTCTGATGTGCTGGATGTTATGATTTTGCCTTTACAATAGATGGAAGTTCAGAGCAAAGGAAATGTAATGTCAGCTCTATTTTCTAAATAAAATCATGCAGAAATCTATTACAAAATTTTGTTACTTACACAACTCTTACTTTGTATTCTGGTTTACTGTTACCTTCACTTAAAAGTTAACTTCAGTTAACCATAATTAACTGACTGTACTTTCCTCCTCTCTTCTCTCTGCTGTAGAAGAAAGACAGAATGTTTAACATGGATAAAATGCAAACCCTACCTCTATATGCTTCTCCAGCACACAATGCTTTGGGAAGACGTAGTGTCTAACAGTGTCTCCTGAAGAATATACAAGCACATTATATATAAGCATATATATGTAATAGCAGCAGCTATTACACATTAGTATGGAGGATCTGTTTTGTCTTTATGCCATTGGAGCTTTGCTTGACTGACAGTGAATGGGACTACATGTACACACCACCTTTATCCCCAGTGATTACTTTGTCTGGTTTTACTCTTCTGCAACTTTTCTGTACTGGGATAATAACAGCTTTGAACTGCAGCTGCAGATTGTCTACCAATCCCTGTCTTATGGTACATTTTCTTAAAGTTCTGAAGTACTGTTACTGCTTCTCTGTGTTGTGTTAGCCTGTATGTTTCTGTGGGAGTCAATCTCATTATGCCTGAAGCTGGAAATGGTAGAGTTTAATTTATTTTCCATTATAGTATCTCACATAGCATAGTTTATGAGGTAGATCTAAAATGGTCTGTCCTCTAGGCGTATTTCACATAGGTATGTGGAATACCTACAGAGGTGTAGCATATTTACAGCTTATTCATTCTTTTATTCCACCTGTTCTTTTGCTTATTTATTACCTCTTACTAGTATTACTTTTATACCTAAAATTCAAGTGTTAAAATCAGTATTAATCTGAGGATAATTGTAATTAAAATAAAATCAATTAACGTTCATATTAAATTAAATCTGAGTCTCATTAGAGGTAAACTGTGACTCTTCTAATCAAGTCAGTGAAGCTGTAGTCATGAATAATCAGTCACATGAATGAGAGCTGTTAGCAGCATATTTACATTTTTTCTTTAAAAAACCTTTCTTGCTAAAAGTACATCTGATACTAAAATTATGGAATTCTATCAAATAAAGTTTCACAACATAGCTGAAAACATAATAATCTGAGTTGTGCTTTTAATTTTATCACAGTTGTTTCCTCTTCCTCTGATTTATGTTGGAAACCACATAAGTGGATTATCAAGTACTGGCAAACTCAGGTACAGTAAATGAAAGTTATCAATAGACTGTTTGGATTTTACCCTTTTCTTTTGGGGGCGGGTAAAAAGTAAACATTAAAAACTGAAACTTACAGAACTATAAGGACATAAATACATATGATGTATGTCTTTCTAAATCCCTGATACTGTCATGAATTTCTTACCCAAACATTTGATCTGTTTACGAGTTGTCTGCTTCTTTTAAAGGGAGTTTAACTAGGTCTGTGCTGACAAAAATCACAATACTTCTTGTGACAATGAAAGTGCTTTCACATACCCCTCATGCCCAGCTGTCTGGCTTTTCCTGGGTGCCCTAACCAGAGACTTTGAAAGCTGTAAGAAAGGTGTTTTAGAAGGAAGAAAAATAGGGGAAAGAAGTGTAGCATGATGTCAGTGCAGGTTATTTAGGACACACCATGAGATGGGAAAACTACAGTGTAGTAGGATGGTGTCTGCACCACCCCCCTGCTTAACACCAAGAGTAGGTTGTGGGGGGGATTGCTCAAGGGCTTGCTGGCTCCTGTTTATCCACTAACTCTCCATGCAAGTTGCTTCCATGCTAATGCTAAAAGCATGTAATCTATGTAGTGGACATGCTGTAATGGATTGAATGACCTGACAGGATGAGGGGCAATGGATTCAAGGTAAAACCCAGGAAGTTCCACATCAACATGAGGAGGAGTTTCTTTACTGTAAAGGTTACAGAGCCCTGGAACAGGCTCCCCAGAGACGTTGTAGAGGCTTCTTCTCTGGACACTTTCAAGACCCCTCTGGATGCACTTCTGGGTAACCTGCCCTAGTTTTGGTTCTGCTCTGGCAAGGGAGTTGGACTCAGTGATCTTCAGCAGTCCCTTCCAGCCCCTGACATTCTGTGCTTCTGTGTGATTCTGTGACTGCATTTTCATTGGAAGAGTGCAGAAGCAAGATGACAGCACCAGGATTGGAAAAAACAACAGTACCGCTCTGGTGGTTTCTTGTATCTTACTCCAGCCTTCTGAGGATTTGATAGTAAACTAAATCAAAACACAGAGTTTTGTAGGTCTCAGCATTTTGTAACTTTGAAACGTTAAGCACCTGAGTCTGCAACTCTGTTGTGCACGTACAGAAATTCTGCTGAAATGAGTGTTCAGGCAGACATAAGGGTTTCTGCAAGCGATCCCTAGAAGCACTTCAGCCTATGTGAATATGGAAGTAATTTCAGTCCTGGAGAAGTTTTTTGATTCATGTGTTCTTCTTTCACTTGTTTCTCTGACTGATTTTAAAAAAAAGTTTATTGGGTTATTTTAAGCATAAGCGCACTATCTCTGCCTCCTATGAGTGAGATACTTCTTGTAGATTCACTATTCATAACTGATTTTTATAACAAAAAAGTAAGAATGGCTGCAGTGTTTCTGCCTTAAATATTTTGTTACATTGTGTTTTGTTATAGTAGGTAACATTGGTTTATATAATGGAATTTCCCACCTTCTTTGTGTTGTCTGTAAGGAGCAGGTGATCCTATGCATAACTTCAAAATGTCTTTTGTAAAGTGGTTAAATTCTGTGTTAAGTAGTTAACTTAAACAAAGGGTTAATTGGCCCATCCATGCTGTCAGATTTCCATTGTGCCAGATGCAAATGTTTTCTCATTAATCAAAAAGGTTTCCACCTGCATCACTTTGTGCAGATCAACAGTACTTTCAACAGTACAAACCATACTTTCTATGGTTTTATTCTTGTGGATTGATTTTACTTTCTTGGAAGTATAGCTTGTCTAATAGGCATGTTTGTTTTGTGTTTTAGTTCTGTTACATGTTTTCAGAAACAGATTTATTGTGTGTCCTTTACAATAGAAATAATTTTTACTTATTCTGACTGAATTCTACCGGAAGAATTACTTATAGGGGCGTTGTTGGGTAGAAAATAGCTTTTGTATTTCATTTCACTGATACAGAGGGGCCTTTTAGAAGGGATCTAGTTACATTGTTTTACTAACTGGCAAATACTGTTCTTTTGCAATTATTTGGTTATCTAATCTGCCTTTAGTGTCAAACTGACATTTTTAATGTATGCTAGGTGGCTGTGACTTTATTTTTGTTGCTTATTGTTGGACTAATGGTTCCATCCTCTGCTTAGTAATGTTAGATAAGAATTAGAACATAAAAATAATATTAATCTGATGCTGTGATTCGATTTTTTTTGGTGTTTTTTTTTGACAGTTTGCCGATGTTTACGGTGCTCAGGAAGTTTACCATTCCACTTACTTTACTGATGGAAATCATCATACTTGGGTGATCCTTTGTCTTTTGTTTTTGTTTTCATTTATGATACCTTTATTTTAGATCATGCCTAATGGATTACTTGTGATATCTCACCAGAATATTGCATAAGTGCTTTTTACTAAGGAATAGAAAAAAAACCTAAAGAAAGTGCTGTTATATATCTTTTTTTTTTCAAAGACACAGTTACCTGCACTTTTACAGGTGCAGGTAAAATATTCATCTTACTCTTATTAACACAGCTCATTCTCTTTACTGTTGCCCAGAAGTCAGGTAAGCACAGCAGAACATAGGCCCTTCTTTTAGTGATTATGATTTGTGTCTCATCTTGGAGGCCCCTAAGCTGTCAAACAGACAGATCCTTATGTCTCAAAACAGTGATGGCAGTAAGGCAGTCTGCTTAAGTAAAGTAGCTAGCTGGGTCAAGTCTAAACACATACTTATTTACTGAAGCAAAATGTTGTCTAGAAACTCCTTAATTATTTTATCAAGAAATGAAGAAGTGTACACTATTGCAGCTTGCATTTACTGGTTTCAGTGGTACAGATGTGGAAGAACAGGAATATCATACTTTGTCACCATCATAGTTATATCCAGATAGCTTCTGTTTGGCTAAGGCAAAGTAGCAAGGGAAAAAGCAGCTGAGACCAGATAACATGAAAGTCGTAGTTTGGGCCAGAGCTTTTCAAAAGCCTTCAAGTAGCCTGGCATCTTCTTTTGTCTGAAACAGCTGATCAATGTGATTCATATGTGGGGGTGCTCCAGGATTCGTTTCTTGTTAAAAATTCTCACAAGGACACCAGAACTTGCCATGTCCTCTTGTTGGTCTGAGGCCTCTTGCAGGCAACTGACAAAAATATGAGTCAGTGAGAGTGTCATCAGTTCTCAGCTGGACTGTGACAGTGTGGTGTATGACAGCAAGAAACATCCTACCCTGTGGCAAGTCTAAAAGCAGAACTCTGTATTTGTATGGACTGCTGTACCGGATTTGCTCAGGGATGGAAAGAAAAGTATTCCAGTGAGTCTGTGCTGGCTTGCCTCAGGATTTGAGAAGCAGTCAAAGCTTGGGTTGTTACTATTGAGATTCATTGTGTTCAAAGCATAATATACACAGAGACAGTATACAGGTTTTTGAATCAGACAGTGATCCACATCTGTGCTCCTTTGACACCCAGGATTTCTCTGAGAGCATTGTGCGTTTTATTTTGATGGCTCTTTTCTCACAGGCCAGCTCAAAGCTGGGGCCTGACCTGAGGGAATGACTAGGGGAATGTCAGTAAGGCATGTTGCATTACAGTGCAAAAAGGCTTAAGGCACTTCTAAATAAAGTAATACAGTTACAAGAAGCAGAAAAGCTTTACAGTATACTTTTTCCTACTCCATGGCTGTGCAAACCTGCTGAAAAATATAGTAAATTTCTGTTCTTTCCTCTCTATGTACAAGATTTCAATTAGACTTAAAAAATAAGTATCTATTTGAAAAATAACACAGATAGTGTGCTGTACAGCATATTCCCCGAGAAAGGTGATATGAAAAGTGATACAAGAGATGTGCAGTGATTTTACTTTATTGGATTACTGGAAGACACTGAAATATTTCCATTATCACCAGTACACAGTGAATTACAGTTTGTTTGAACCCTGTTACTTTAAACCTTTAATCTTTACTCTTAAATTTATCTAGTAGCAGAATGCTCACAATGCATTTTTCAACCTCTGTTCTCAGGCCAAAGTCTGGCAGCACAGCATGTAGTCAATGGCAACTTCTGTAAGGTTATCAAGACTGTGACCTCTTGTTAAATGTTCTGTTCTAATTGCTTTGAAAGTTTTCAGGGTGACAGCTATTTAATTTCCTTTTCAAGTAATGAAAATGTGAACTGTCTAATTTTTCTTTACAGGAAACGATACCCACTGAGTATTATAGTCAGCATATTTGCCATAATTCTTGGGGCTTTCATAGCAGCTGGGTAAGATTTTCATCTGTTACATGAAGTCATATAATGAGAAAAAGGACAGCAGGAGGATTTTCTTCTTTTCTAAGTGCTAAGTAAACTTGAGATGAGCTACTGTGAATTAAGTCAATTTGGAAAATCTTTCTACAGACATCATTGGGAGGTGCAGGAATACAGAAGGAAAAATATAGCTCCAGCTGGAAGTATTTGGGTGCTTCTTTTTTCCTCAGATTTTCCATGTTTGCAGGATCATAAATGAATCTAGTTAACACTGTGTGAAGAATGCTGCTTTCACATCATATTATCAATGTAGTTGAATAATCTTAGAAATGTATGTCCTTGTTCTGGGTAGAAAGTCTGATCTTTTGGTTGTCAAATATTTTTGAGTTAGGCAACACCTATTTTTAAATCACTTTTAACAAGCTGAAATGTGAGATTAAGTTCACAAAGCACTCATATGTTAATCTTTTGTGTTTATTTTATGTTTGGCTAGTCTTTTACTTAACTTGAAATTTGATGTTACTTCTTGCTTCTTGGCTTTGCAATGTACAAAGGTAAATAATTGCCATGTGATCTTACTCTATATTAGAGATATGGCCTATCGAATGAATTACCCTAACTCCGTGAGGTATCTAGTCAAACCAGAAAGGATTACAATGTGTCTGGTTTGTCTCTAAAAAACAAGTAGTCATATTTTATTCCCTAGCTGCTTTCTGTGTTAAAAGAAGTAGATAAGTATACTTACTAATAATGTGACAGGTTGTTAGGATTGAGAGAGATGGAATTTTTCACAGAATGAAAGCTGAATGTTTCCTGCCACTTCAGCACTGTGTTTTGGAAGTTCTCTAATGACTTATTTGTGAGGGTCCTGTGGCTGGAGAAATGTAAAGTACCCTGACTTAGAAAGAAGGCTTAAAGCAACTGTTAGTTGCTGAGGTTGCATTTCCTCATTTATGATATTTCTCTAGGCAAAGAAGGCATGCAATGAATTGTGTACTGTTAACTGATTTACGATATAATTATTTCCCAGGTCTGATCTGTCTTTTAATCTGGAGGGCTACACATTTGTATTGCTAAATGATATCTTCACAGCAGCAAATGGAGTTTACACAAAGCAGAAAATTGATCCAAAGGTAACTGGGGTGATTAGGTTGAATTTCATGTTTTAACAATGTACTAACTATGGGTTACTTATTACATGACCTGATAAACATACAGTTGTGAACTAATTAATTAATTTACTCTCACATTTCAGTTTTTATATGTGTCCTTATCACAGCACCCTGGGAAAAATGTGTTTTAGGTATCTGAGGCCAGGCTTAGATGAACCTTTTCACAGGTATTTTATTTTTTCACAGGTAGTTCAGGCAGAGTTTTTAGTGTATTAAAAACTTAGGTTTGGAAAAAAAAAAATCCAAACCAAAAGCATATATTTTGTCTGTACCTTTATGCATATATCTAGGGAAGGCGACTTTTTGACCAGAAATATGCTTTGAGTGAGGTTTATGTAAAATAAAGAGGAACTGAGACCTGGCTAGTTTGCATCAATAACATCTGATGTCTTTTTTGGCTACCTTAATGCATTGTTACATTATACTTTGTGTAAACACGGAGCAGAGTGTTCTTCAAATACAGTGCCATAACATATACCAAGATTAGCAAAGAGCAGTCTTGGAGACACTGAATAGAGATTTTGTCACCGACTTTTGTGGCTCGATCTATGCAGTGGCAATGTATATCTTTATTTTAATAATCTTTGGAGTTGCGTTGAATCCAGACTCCATACTTTTCTTTTTGAGCAGCACTTAATGGCCTCACGGCTTTATGCAAAATATGGGGTTTGAATCTAAAGCTAGCCTGGGCTAATCTGGAGGAAGGGAAGACTGCTTTTTTGTTCCCCTAGTCTTCTACCTTTGTGTTACACAAGTTAACCAACAGGAATATGGCATCCCTCACATTGCTTGAAGTTACATCAGATACCAGGGACTGCAGGTGCTCTCTCTGTCTAGGAGTCAGGCTTAATTTTGCTGCTCTGATGGCCCCAGTAGCTGACCTGTGCTTTTGTGGTTGATTTGCAGTAAATGTAATTAGTCCTTTGGCCAGGCAGACACTTACCTGCAGGCTTAACACAAGCAGTTCTGAATTCACGTCCTGGGAATTTTCTGACTAGCTGTGTTGTATAGAAACTTTACGAAGTATAGCAGAGAGGCAAATACTCTGCTGAACATACAAAGTGACTGAAATAGAAGCTCAGCTCAGTACTAAGCACTGAATCCAGTGATTACAAACTTGTATTTTAAGTTGAAGGGTATTGTTTTGTTTGCTCATTGACAATAATGACAGAAGGATTGCCAGAGTAATATTTAATATTTTGCTCCCAAGTGGTTTGTAATTCCAAACACCATGTTTCACTTTTCACAGGAGTTGGGAAAATATGGTGTCCTTTTCTATAATGCTTGTTTCATGGTGATTCCAACAGTTATTATTAGTTTTTCTACTGGAGACTTTCAGCAGGTAAGGAGCAGTATTGCATAACTCAGACTATTAATGATATTTTGTTCAGTTTATTCATCTGGGGGGTGGTTTTGGTTCTTTAAAGAGTTCTAGAGAGTTTAAAGAGATTTATAACACTATGTTAGTGACTAGTTTGAAATACGTGACTTGGACTTCATAGATGAGAACTTGCGAGGAGGGATTCAAGGATTCACTGGGATTCACAGGGATTCACTGCGAGGAGAAGCTTAAACTGTGTGTTAGCCCTTGTATGAATCTTTGATTAAAAACTAATGTACTACTGGGGACTCTCAGAGGCAGCAGTTGGTTGGGGATCCAGTTGCACAGTGTGATTTGCCACATACTCTAAAGTGAGATAAATACCAAACCAGACAATTTCCAGTCTTCCCATTTTGATGCATAGGACAGATTCCTGTTTTATCTCAGTTCTAGTTTAGTAACCTACATTTTACTTTCTTAGAGAACAATGGCATGACTCTCCATAGCTAATTGTAATAAAATATAATATTGTAGGCAGCATGTCCTGGAGCATAAACTATCAGACCAGGAGGTTTGTGATGCTTTTCTGGCACCCTGATAGACTTGCTGAGTTGCCTTTTTCTTGCCAGTAAAATCAGTCTGGAGATTCATGTTTTCTTTTGGAAGTATTTGAGATTTTCCACTGAAAATTGTTACAGAGCTTGTGGGTGTCATAAGTCATTCCACTACTTTGTATGTGTTTTGTATGTATGTTGTTGTGCCCTGTACTCACATCATTTCGTCATTCTCAAAATTCTGCTTTAAGTGGAAAAAAATTTCATTCCCTGAAAAACAAAGGGTTTAGATTTGCTCTGAATGTGAAATCTCCTCTTATGAGGCCAGTCTGTCTTGACATTATACCAGCTTAGGAAAAAGTAGCTGATGCCCTTCCTGTCAGACTTAGAAGGGGCCAGCTTTGTATGGTCTCTATAAGGTTTCAGCTGCTTTCCCAGCATTCATGGCTGGAGGCATTTTGGGAGAACTGAGAAGGGAAGTTGCTAGATTTATTCCATGAGAGAGATAAAGAATGCATTGTGCCCACATGTTGACTTGGCACAATTTATTGCTCACTTGTCAGACAAAGAAATAGAAGTGCGGAGTGCCTCTTGTGCATATGCATTGGTTTGGTCACTTAACATTAAAAGTACCATTAAATGATATAGCAACTAGTGTCAAGTTGGTTCACAGAGAGGTAAACCTGCAGAAGGTAAACCAAAGAAAAATGATAAAAAATGGAAAAATACTGATGCAAAATCAATATACAGTTGTAGATAACACTTATATTTAGCAGATTTTTAGTCTGGAGAAGGGGGCTTGCTTTTTTGCTTTTTTTGCTTTATTTGAGATTTGCCACTGAAAATTGTTAGAGAGCTTGTGGGTGTCATAAGTCATTCCACTGTTTTGTATGTGTTTTGTATGTATGTTTTTGTGAAGTACTAATTTCAGTGTTGATGTCTGCATCATTAAATATATAAATACATATTCTCTATATTGTCTTTGTATCCATTATTTGCAGCATGCAGTTTTATATCTACACTGCTATATGTTAAAAGAATGTCTAGGTATCACAGGTGTCATCCTGTTGCCTCTGAAGTTAAATGCATCAAACTGTTTCCATGTGTAATATAAGCATTTTTAAAATTATAGTACGAATCAAATACATTTTGTGATTTTACACATTTTCATATTTTACACATACACGCATTTTTCCTGTTCCACATACGCATATTTTACATGTTTTTACAGTATACTATACAGCATGTATTGGTCTCTCACTCTTTTTTCTTTTTCTGTGTTTTTTTTTTTTTTAATAGGCAACACATTTCCAGCACTGGACAAATTTTTTATTTGTCTTTCAGTTTCTTCTTTCCTGTTTATTGGGGTAAGGAAATAGGGTAATCAAGTAAAATATTTTAATAACAATATTTTTTCATACTACAAATCTCAAATCAATAGTAAGACTCACTATTAAGTTATGTTAAAATTCAAAGAAAAAATATTTTTTCCCCAGCCTTCTGTATTTTATGTATTTCCAGTGGTGTAAATAACTGTTTCAGTATTATCTGTGTTGATGACTTCGCAAGTACAGTAGTCAACAACATGACATTTAGTTTTTTACTCTCTGCACTCAGTATCTCTCTGATGGCTGTCTTTTCTGATGATTTAATTTCTTTGCAGTTAATAATATGTCAGCTCTTTAGTATAGGAACTGTTTCAGTGCATTTGTTCTTTAAAGTACCCGGAAAAGTATGGGAGATTCAAAAGTTATCAAACAATGTTTTGTTCCTGTTGGAACTGCAGAGTCAAAGCAAGAACAAAAACATGAGTCCAATCCTGTTCTGTTCTCTCACAAGTCACCAAGGCCTCGAACTGATATTTAAGGGGCACAGAAAGTAGGGATGAGTCTGCTAGAACTCTGGCATGTAGATTTTAATGTGTATTTTGACTACTCTGTATATTCATTAACTTAAAGTTCAGATCCATAAAGCCTTTTTTTAGGGTTTGGTTAGGTGCAGTTGAAGATCCTAGCAAAATCATGACTCAGAAAATGTTGAACATTTCAAAATATTGCTTAACTTCTGAGCTCCCTGGAATGAATTTAAAAATTTTTTTCCTTTGCTTTATTTAGGTTTCTGTTGATGTATTCTACTGTCCTTTGCAGTCATTACAATTCTGCACTCACAACAACAGTAGTTGGTGCCATCAAGGTGAGTTATGAATTAGAGGCAGATGAGAATGCTTAAAAGGACAGGGAGGAGCATTGCCTCAGCCGTAATCCTGATTATACTTTGAGCTGGAGACTCAAAATGTGAGCTAATGCTGCTACACTGCTTGGTTGATACGTATTGGAGATCCAGACAACAAAGTGACCTTGTTTTCTTCCATTGAAGCTTGGATATACTCTAGAAAGCAGTAGGAGTACTGATTTATTTTTATTTTTCATACAGAAGAAACTTGAATTGCTTTAATTAAAAGTTGTCCTATAACCATGCTTTATCAGGTACTGTCACCTGCTTCTGTTACTGGTTAAGTTCCTATGAGTTAGTCAAGGTGGCCTGATGCAGATGCATTGCAAACTGGTACAGACTAACCCACTTTCACTTTGGGCTGAGCTCCTTTCCATTGCTGCTCATAAAAAGGACATTCATAGATAGATAATAATGGCTGAGCTGTAGTAAGGGGTTTATTGCTTTATAGTTAACTGCTTGTGTCTCTGAGTGAGAACTTGTACGCTAGCTGGATGGGCTATTTAATTTTGGTTTGGTTGTGGTTTCATTCCGGTTAATCTGATCAATGCCAAAACACGCCTGCCTTAAAAACTGAACTCGGTTTCAGTCCTTGCAGTCTGCTTTTTCTGCCACAGTTTAACTTAAGACCAATTCATCTTCCTCTGTGTTGATGAGGCCAGCATGTCTGAGCTTGAGAAGATCACTGACTGCACAATCACCTCTTTGTAGGCCATTTTGGAAAGAAAGATGGAGCTGGAAGCTGGAAGGCTTTTAGCAAAACTTAGCTAAAAAACTTAGCTTTTAGCTAAAACTTAGACCAACCAACTATCAGAATCCAAAGTAGTTTAGGCACGGAAAAAACAGTCCCCCATTTCCAGGGTGCTCCATTTTGTGGGTGACTCATACGGTAGAATAGCATGGGGGAAAATAATACCTCCAGCATAGCAAAATCCACAAAAAGACGATGGTACTTCTCTTTTTACAGTAGTTTTTATGAAAACCAGGAAAATTAATCTAGTAATTTTCATTCTCTTGTCCTGAAAGTGTTACTTTAAATTTTATATGTCTGCACTGACCCATTAAGACAGAGCAACACTAGTGTTATTTTTCTCAGTAATAATGGGTCTTTGAGATGTTTTGCACAGCTTTAAAGTTGAGAAGCACTTTATGATGCTGTAGTCCTCAGTAGAAATTGGTAGAAATTACACCATTGTCCCAGCTAACTGCTAAAACATTTGAACCCAACAAAGTGTTGGGAAAAATGATCACACAGTTCCATAGCTTTCCTTAGGTCTATAGGGGGCAAGTTTCCCAAACGTTGATGGGGGGAGAGTAGAATCTTTAAAATGTTCCTGCCTTGAATCTGAACCAAGTGCTTTCAGTGTACATGGAGTTGGCGCAAAGTAAGGAAGTAGTTCTTCTAAAGCAATAGTAAAGACCTTTTATTATAACTTTAAAGGGTAATGTTTATATGTGAGAAACCCAAACCTGCTTTTAAGAAATAGGATTTGAGATGAACATTCCAAAGATTAATAAGAAGTTGTGGAGAGAGAAGTCAACATAGCTCCATTTTACTAATTTTATTATTCTGTTTCATGGTTACATTACCCAGAAGGCTGTATGAAACATCCAATGAAAATAATTTAAATGATGATTTTTAGAGTGGCCAGCAACAGTATATAGCCTTTCCTTAGAAAAATAATTTAACTGGTGCCATTGATATTCTTGGAGATGAAAACTGACTTCAATAAATGCATGCTTTTTGTTTCCTTTCAGAATATATCCATTGCTTACATTGGAATGTTGATTGGTGGAGATTACATATTCTCTGTATTAAACTTTATAGGTCTAAATATTTGGTGAGTGGAATTTGAATGGATTTTATTTGCCAAAGCTGAAGATTTCTTAGTGACGTGTAATTTTATGTTTTATTTGATTTGGCTGACTTGGGTGATGCAGTTTTGAGATTACTGGCCTGAGGACATACTGCCTCAGGATGAAAAGTTCATTACAGTTAGCTATGTCTTTTAATGTCTCTTTTCAGATATTGAATCTTACTATGGTAAGATCTTAACTATGGAAACATGGTAGCAGTTTTACTGTGTGTGGTTCTCTTTTTATGAGCAGAAGTTCTGATCTGCAAGGCTTCCAAATTAAAGCCAGGTGGTGAGGTGGTGAAGTGAGAACACTGGCTGAATGAGTTGTGCCCCTTGAGTATGAGTTACGACTTGAAAGTTTTCACTTTCTTCTTTTTTTTTTTTTTTTTTTTTTTTTTTTATGAACTGTTACATATGTTTGTATGAATATGTTGTAGCAATAGATAATTGATCTTCATCTACTTGGAACTTGCTTCTCAGATGGCTTGCATAGCTCTGAGGCACTCCTGATTTATGGTAGCTGCCATTCTTTAATCCTTTGGAAGGAAAGGTACATACCTATAAAATGGTATATACAACATCAAATATCTGACACCTGTGTTCATTCTCTTTTCTGTAGTATGGCAGGAGGACTGAGATACTCATTTTTAACCTTAAGAGGAAACAGCAAGCCTGCACAACCTGGGGATGAAGAGAATTCACTTCCAGAGTTAAAGAGTTAGCCACAATGGCTATCTTGAAAGAGACTGAAGATACAAGTTCAGCAAAGTTCAGCATTGCTGGGAACTTAAATAAGAATATACTGGAAGACATATGGAACAAGAAAAAAAAAATCTACCTCAGTTCCGCAGATGGGCACATAACTCATTGGTTCAGAAATATTCTTGTGCACCATGTTTTTTTCACATGTGGACAAATTTAATTTTAGCCTTTTTTTATTCAACAAGCAAATTTGTAGGAAGGAATGCCAGAGGCATATATCAAGTAGTGAATTTCTTCATTTACCTGTACCTTGGTGCTATTTGTTCTGTTTCAGTGCCTGCCAATACTCTCTGAGGAAAACTGCCTGTAGAGATCATGAAGCTTGATTCACCATTGCCTTATATGATGTGCAATCCTTGGTATCAGTGCAAAGATGAAAGATACTAGTGATCCAGAATGATTTCACATATGTATTTGCTCTTGTGCAAGTGACTGTAGAACATATGGGACAAAGAAATGTGCCCCAAGGTTGTTCCCTGTGTAAATGTTAACTGAAAAATTGAGGATATGGCATATTGTATTTGATATGCACTATGAAGACAATCTCTTTCCATCTTTTCCTCATCTTCAGTAACATCATAGTGTTCTGCAGTGATTGTCACTGCTATAAGTGAACCCTTGTAACTTTGTTGTAGGATTAAGGAGAGAAGGAAGTTGAGAGAATATTTTTTTATATTTAAAAAGATTTTTGAGCTGGTACCAAACAGATAATTAGGATAGATAACAGAGAAATATATTTTTATTTAGGTACTTAATCTTTTTATTTCACAGTCCCTTTTAATGCTGCAAAGAAGTGATGCTACTATATAGAAAATACAAGAGGGGAAACTTGTTGATACATGGAAGACTAATTTGTTTAAATGAGGAGAAAGTATCATTGTTTCATGTCTCACATGTGCAGTGAAAATTTATCTGGTATTTTATGCTTATTTTATTTATCTGATAGTTTATGCTTAAAATTCAGAATAAGGAATAAACAAACTCTAGGGGTTGCTGCAGTGGGCAAGGCTGGTCCAGTGGTAAAAAAACCAAAATAAATAAAAATCTAAGGTCTGGAATCTGATATCTACTCTGTCTTTATTTCTTTCTCTAAAAATACAGTTGATAATGCTTACCTGTGTCCCTGAGGATATGGCATTAATCTTTAAAAACACTAGAAACATTGCAGCACTGGAGTACAACAAAGTTATTAATCTTGTTGAAACAAGATTTTTTAAAAATAGTCAAATCAAAAGAAGATATTAGAAGACCATGACATGGAACAAGGGTGATCTAATGACTTGTTTTATCCTTTTCTAAATTAAAATCTGCTAAATCTGTAATGCACTACTCTCTGTGTAACAATATGAATGGCTGTACTAGATTAGATTTAAGACACATGAGAAGCTTCAAGGAATAACTCAGCTGCCCACTCGGTGTGTGAGTTTGAGTGGCAAGAGGAGGAGTGACTGAAGATACTACAAATGGAATCCAAAGTCTCAGTCAAAATTAAAACAAAAGTCTGGGCCATTCAGTTTCTCACAGCTGGCTAAGAGATGTGACTTTCATTTTCTGCCTATTGAAGAGCTGGGAAGGGGTTGCTGCAACTATTTTAGATAAATACTTGGGTTTTAGAGATTTCCTTTATCCTTAAAAAGCTTTTGATATTTTTCAGTATATTCAGTATATTCTGAAATACAGTTTCCTGTATTTCAGGAGTTTATAGTGCTCTTCTTCCTCCAGATCATCACTGCCTCCAGAATCCTTATTACTGAACCTCCTCTCTCTGCAGTGGGACAAGACATTGGAAGCTTTTCATTAATTAGGAATAGGTTATGGCAGCCATTTGGTGGCAATTCAAGTGGATACATAATGACACAAGCTAAATGAAAAGTAGTTCTCTCAAAGGAGCATCTGCCATGTGTGGTTAGTTCATTAATATTTTGCTGTCACTTTTTATAAAGAGATGCGGGTTATAGTTTTAACTAGTTGTTTTTGTGTGGATGGACACATGAAATGCTTTTAAGCACACATGGATAGCCTCAATATTTGCTTTCTATGACCTGCTGCTGTACTGTACTTGAAATAGCTTCATTAGATCTTTCTGTACTATAGTGGAAGTGATCATATTTAATTCATTGTTCATGGTTATGTTTTTCAAGTTCTTCGAACTCAGATTTCTCAGCTGAAATACAAGCCTGATTCCCAAAGTCTTTATGATAGTATTGCTCAGAATAATTTAAAATAGGAATTTAGGAATAACTAAAAGTAGGTATTACGTAGAAGAACTTGCATGTGCCTGCTTCCTTTCACGAAACAACTCACCTTCTATCACTTACTATTTCTCTTACAAAGAGAGAATATTGATTCCTGTAAGTCTGTTGCTTGAAACTCTGGGTATTTGGGCTCAACTAGGCTCAGGTCTCATGTTAGAATTTAGGCAAGTATGAAAATGGATATTTCATTCAGAACCTCAGTAATTGTGTCAGTTAATACTGTAGTAATTTTAGGAATCCCTTAGGAATCAGTTTCTTTTCTTTCTTATGGAAAAAGTGGTAAAATTGATACAGAAAACATCAGTCTTCAGAATACATATTCAAAATAAGTGTTAAGTAGGCTGGTTTTAAGAATTACAGGATTGACTTCTTAAAGTCACATTCCCTTGCAGAAGTATCTTGTTGTTACATGATGCTAGCTGCAGAATTTGATTTTCAGAAGCCAGTCCAATACTTTTAAAACTTTTTAAATTCTGTGGGTGGCAAGGTGTATTTACAAAGGAACACACAAAGAAACCTAAAAATGGCAACTGTGGGAAAGGAATATTGTACTGTATGTTAATCTGTTCATACTCTTTTATAGCGAGCAGCACGCTAGCTATAATGGGATGAGATTAAGAGTGAAAATGTACAGTGGTCACCCAAAGAAGGTTTCTGCCCAAGCAATGTGTAAGGCTCTTGAAATGATTCTTGTGAAAGTCAGCAAAGCAGTACCTCAGGAAGAGAACTTAGACTGGACTGTATGAACAATCCTTTACACTCATAACAATTTTTTTTCCCTCTGATTTACAAACATTAGGCCCATGAAGTACTGTAAGCATATCTCTTTTTACCAGTGTCTAGAAAAGAAAATGTCAAGGGAACCTGGGCAGAACTGGAGAGCAAAAGAAAAGGCTGGTAGTTATGGTAGTCTGCATTTTGACTCCAAATAAATGTGGGTCTGTTTCTTTTTTATTTGAAGGAGGTATTCAGCATCATTGTTGCATATTAAGAACACAGTGCAACTTGTTCAAATACGAAGTATTCATCAAGCAGTGCATGACTCTTTGGGGAATTTGTGATTGTATGTAAATTCTTTTAATTCAGTACTCGGGCCTTTTTTATCTGACTGGTCTTACATATGGGGTAAAACAATAAGTGCTGTGATACAGACTACAGTAATTATGCTGAAATATTAAGAGAACTTGTGTGTAAGGAAACAGGCTCATTGTTAAGCTGAGATTGTAATGAGTTTTATATCTTGTTACAGTTAGTATTAACATTCCTTGTATTTCAGACATCATCTCCATATTGTGGTTTTCTGGATGAAGGCGTTATAATGTGGCACTAGACATGTATTGTTGCTCTTCAGTTGCAGGATTCTGGGTGTCAGATGTTAAATTTTAAATTTGATGTTAAATTTAATTTAATGATTTCTGCTAACTATCATTAAAATAGGCAAACTTTATTTTACTTTATCCTAAATACATGTGTGTCAGTGTTCCTCTTCTTCAATTTAAACTGATCTTTGAAAAATGGAATTTTCAAATTGCTACTGCAAAAAAGAGAGAAGGTTGTTTCTGTGCCTTCCCTGAGAAATTCCATGTTAACTTCTTTTTAATCACTAGAAGTCTGAATGTCATTGATTTTTGTCTGTCTTGCAATGGGATCATAGAATCATACTGTTCTTGTAAGCATTTGTTCCTCTTTAAGTTTTTTATGAGGAAACTGTGATACTAGTTTAAACATATTTTGTTCAGAAAAGCTGAAAGTCTTTATCCCTTGTTACTAATTACTGCACTTGTTCATTTGTAACATGGCCATAACAATACTAACCTCTTTTCAGAAAGCTTTTTGAAAATTTATATAATGTTGCTTCTTTTGTATAGAAATAACCAGGTGACTTTAGTAACCTTTCATTATTTTGTCACCAAATTTGTAGATAAATGTTTCTCTGGCCTCCATCCAAGTTTTCTGTGAACTTGGCCCTGGAAGCGTCTCGGATATTGTCCTGGATATTTAAGTCTTCAGTGCTGTAAGAAGTAGCACTGATGTGTCTTATCCCCAAGGTTTGGCATATTATTATCCTGGGTTTTGTTTTAGACCCGTCTTTATTCTCTATGAAGCCTGAACAGTGACAGTAAAAAGGATTTTATGTTCTTGGATAGGTTCCAGAAAAGGAGTGAAACCTTTTCTCTAACGTAAGCATGGAATAATTGTTTAGTACTTGTTTTGGTTTTTTTTTTCAGTAGCTTACAAATCTGGGTGTAATGTAGAGTTTTAATCCAAGCCCTGGACATGCTTTGGAAAAAGAAACTCACGTGATTAGATTAGGTTTCTCACTTCTCTGCCAGTGGTCAGAGGCTAGCAGTGTGCTGGAAAGAGGCAGTTCCTGGAGAGAGAGCGACTGATTCAGACTAGCTGACTGCCTTTGCTCAGCATGGAAGCAGTCCACCATCAGCTGCTCACACTTATTGGGGTTCTGATCTGTTTCTGTATTCTGGTAAAATGGATCAGATTAATGAAATATATTTACGCACATTTCTGGAGCGCTTTGCCTAAGACTTTCTTTCGATCACTGGGAGAATGGGCAGGTAAAAGAAAACTTCCTCACCTTCCTCCTGTAATTGAGTGACTGTTAAGTTACTAATTGGGAGAGTTTTTCTTGTATTTCCTTATTCTGTCCTTTCAGAACAAAACACAGTTACCGTTAACTGTGGTTTGCTTATTTTGTTTTTGTTTTCTAGTAACTTTGGTTTTGTGATGCTGAGGGTCTGGGGGGGAATAGAAAATCTGTCATACTGATAACAACTCATGCACCTGGTGTAGAGATGTGAATTTTATCCTTATTCTACTTTTGACATTTTTCTCTACTGTAAATGCTCTAGTTTTGATAGCATTGCCTGTATCCTGATTTTCTTGATACATGAAGCAACTAGTTTTTGTCTAGCATATGGTCTCTGCTCTTCAAAGCAACTTCTCTTTGTTCCTGGTGACTTTGCTCCAGTCTGTTGTTTTGTTTTGGTTTTGAATTGGTGACCTTTCCTTAATGGTATCATTAATGAGCCAAATCTAATTGAGCTGAAAAACTTCAAAGGCTGCAGCTTGGCAGTACTTTTAAAAAGATATTAAGCATTCTCATAAAATAACAGAAGTTCAATAAACACCCTCTTTTTCCTACTGATCATTGATTTCTTTCTTAAGATCATCAGCTTACCAGTATTAGGCATAAATGAATACATACTACGGTGTCTGAGTTCCTGGGCTACAGATGTCAGTGATGGTGGCATCCTGTGAAGAAATGACCCAAACAGTACTATGATGCTTCATTATTTTCCCTGCATTAGAGACTTGATATGTCTAGATTGAGTACATGTTTAACAAGCACATCTAACAGTGAATGAATGAGAAAATAAATTCACCCCTTTGATTAGTAGGAAAGGAAATCCACTCCCTAGACCTGTCTGAATACCAGCTGCTTCTAAAGCAATACATAACTCTCATTTTGATTCCAGTGAGGCAAGGGACTCTGTTTTGTGCATGAAGTAAGGAGCAGCACGTGGAACTTTCTGTAAAATCCTTGTTTCCTCCGAAGGCTGAAACTTGTTTCCTTGTATGATCTTTTTTGATCTTTTATGCTCTGTCCTTTTGCAAAGTCTTCTGGACCTGGTAAAATTCAGAAGACTTAAATGATTGGCATATGATTATGACATGGCATATGAGATCTTGAGAAACATGAAAATTAGTTGGGTGGTGGAAGCTTGTTTTCCAACAGACTCTCGTTTTTCATCTGTGGGTCTCTAGAAAGCAAATAATACACTGCTGCTTTGCTGTGGACTCATGAAGAAATGAGAGAGTAATTGGTCTTCTGTTAGCAACAAACCTAACTATTCAAAATCACTTTGCTTCCCCAGTGTCTTCTTCATTTGGGAAGTCCTTAGTCCACCTTTTTTAGATGCTGATTCAGTTTTAGTTTTGCTCAGAAAACTTGAACAGATTTACCCTGTAACTGATGAAGTGGCTTCCTAATTTATTTGTTCTTTATTTATGAAGTGTAAGCATTTTTTTCTGTGGTTTCTCTTTTTTGCATAACATTTAAAGTGCAGAGTGCTTTACAAATACTGAAGATAGTTTTCTCAGTAACACTGAATCTGGAGGTAAAAGTAATGAGGACATTTCTGAAGAAAAAATGTTTTTTAGAGGTCGTAAATTTCCTGTGCTGTTTCCTCTAAATGCACATTTCTTGTGTGAGAAATATCAGCTTGTCACCATTCACCTACCATTCTGCCACCAGTATAAAGCTTTAAAGGCCTGCAAAACAGAACTTGTGAAATATGTATACGGAATAAAATTCTACCACCTTTTAGGCAATTGTGTTTTTCAATGGCTCCTCATTGAAAATGAGAGTAATAACTACCCGCTGCATCATCTACATGTTACTGTGGGGAGGGATTTGCTTTGAAGACAAAATACACTAGTGAAGTAACAAAAAGATGAAAAAAAAGTAAATAAATTTCTAGAAGGGATTAATCTGGACTTCAGTAGAACTGGTTAGACTGCAATGCTCAGGAAACACAGGTGATGAAGACTGAAAAATTCAGGAACTGCTTTAGAAAGAGCAAGCTAAAGCAGAGGTACAAATGTAATCCTGATTCTTCTTTTTATTTTCTCCAGTGGTCACAGGAGCCGGAGATGGGCTTGGAAAAGCATATTCCTTTGAGGTAAAATAGATTACTTACCCTTATGCTTATTTTAAGAAAATGGCAATTGCTAGTCTTCCATCAGACTGCAAGCTAGTAAAATTATTATTATAGGATTCAAAGCTACTGTGACAAACATGGTACTACTAATCCTTTCCCTCTTACTGCTCTGAATAATATTAATCAAGCTCTGAAAGAAAACTGGTACATTGGATTCCAGAGGAAAGGTATTCATGCTTCAGTGGTCTTGTCAGACCAAGAAATAAAACAGAAACACTGAGAAATTCAGAAGATGTCATTTTGCCTGTCCATGGTAGAAAGTCACCCACATTGTCCTTTTTTACCCAGTTTCAGAGCTAATCTGCTTTTTGACTTTCAGTAGGCTGGTCCAGCATTAACACAAAGTGTGATTTTTCTTGCACTAGCAAACACATTTTTAAAGATGTATCTCAAACAACAGAATTTAGGAAAAATCTTTGTAAAATAATATAAACTACAAGTTAAGGAAATCTAATTGTTTAAATAAGAATCAGTAGCTGTAGGAGGCTGCAGGAGGAGCAAAGCTCTGTGCTGACCCTGTAGTTGCTGCTGTGGAGCATCATTAGAGCAGTCCCTCAATTCTCTGAAGCCAATCAGTGCAGAAGACAGGGCAGCCTTGTACAGTGTTGTTCCAGCCTTGCTATCAGTGACAGTGGCTGAATGGTAGATTTTCTCTTTGGTGTCTTCATTAAAAACTGGTTCCCTTCCTAGAAGCTAAACAACAATAAAACATGAATTGTCTTCAGAGCTGAGGTGGCCTGGTAAAAATTAGCAGCAGCCTGTTATATGCAAGAGTTTAGATGTGATGCTTTCTGCTCAGAAATTATAACAGGTAACTCACAGGAAAGAAAAATGAGTTTGCTTTTTAATTAATTTACAGGATTTTTAAACTAATCTTTTTAAGTTGTGTGCATTGTTTAAGCATCTGCATCATGGTTTTGATTACTGGGAGGGCAAATACAATAACTGCTTTTGAAAGTGCATTGAATTCAGGAAGCCCAAATACAAATACCAGCTATTATAGTTTAATGTTTGACATAGTTATGATAAAGATCTCTTCTGTGGGAAAATGTTGCTTTCTGTCCCCTCACTGGGTCATTGTAGTGATGAGTAAATGGGAGGGGTCTTAAAAATACTCAGGTCAGAGGAATATGGGATGGAATCAAGACAGGGGGAGGAAACATCAGAAGTTCTTAAACATTTTATCTAGCCCCCTGCCTCTGAGTGTAGTCACATGTACATTCAGCTTGCTGAACTGTGTGTGAGCACTTGAAGATATTGTATCCATGTGAAGGCTGCAGGCACCTGTTTGACTGTCTAGATCAGAGTTTCTGTTATTGTTCTGTGACCTTTGTGCTGTGTATGGGTTATGTAAGAGTAAATCCCATTTAAAAGGCCAGCTGTAGCATGTGGAATGGCTGCTTCACACCATGAGAAAAATATAAAACTACTATGGGCTTTTTTTTTTCAGTTTAGTTTTTTCTGGGGTTTTTTGTTTGGTTTGGTTTGGTTTTCTTTTTATAAAACTTGGATAGAAGTAGCTGGGTTTTTTTGAACATTTGTTCATTATTTTTGGCTTTTATGGGATGACTGAGAGCCATCTTTATGCATGCTGAGACATACCTTCCTCCCAAGGTGGTCCCTTTGACTGAAGCTGTGCTCAGCTACTGCTCCATGGGGCAGATCCCAAGTACACACCACATGAACTCATACCTTGGCACGTCATCTTTCTGACTGGGGTCAAAGCACACACACGTGTGTGCCTTGTGGATAAATAAATCTGACCCTGTGGTTTAATTTCTGTGTACCACTGGAGTTTCTGGCTCAGCACTACTGTCTTGCTGGTCTGATGTAAGAGTACAAAATTCACTCATATTTTTCTGGAGTAGGTCTCTCTGGTGTTACAGGCTGATGTGAAGGCAAGCCTTGTTTGATGGCCACAGTCACTGTTCTTTTAGAGTCTTAGTTCTTACACCTGGTGATGGATCCCTTTGTGACGTCTTGATCTCAAGCATGGGCTGATAATGAATCACAGGCTAAGCTAGGTGCTTCACACTTGTTGGCAGTATATGGTATAGGAGTCTAAAGGGAGAGTTCTTGTGTTTTGGAAGGGTAGTGTGATGTGGCTTTCCCTATTTAGCATTTTATGTGGAAATCCCAGTAGGCGGTTTGTTGGATAAAATCCAGCAGACTGAGGTCCAGGGAAAGATTACAATATATTCAAAACCTTGTTTCCAAGTTTTACATCTAAGTACAGGTCTCTGTAAAGTCTACTACATTCAAGAACTGACTGGGATTGTGTGAAGACAGCTCTGAGGTCTCAGAATAGTACTTTGTTGATGGCAGGACACAGATATATTAGAGCAAATTACATTCCCTTTCATTTTCTGAGCTTGTGTTAAGAGGTAAGGACACACACAGCTGCAACTTACCCTCTTCTGTATGGCAGTCCAAGCTTCCATGAAGTCTCTGTCCATATTTCTAGCACATCAGGTTGATTTTGAATTACTGACTTTCTTAAGCATAAAGATGCTGGCCTTTTAACTGACTGCTGGGATGTCAAAGTACTGGGAGTTCGGATCTAGTTTCCTATACTTTTTTGAAAAGCCAATGTTTCTGTTAATTTGGTCTATCAGTTCTTGGAATGGAGGGATTAGACTCACAACACTTGTAACAAGGAAGATAAGTAAGTCAACTATGACTGTGGTACTAGGCTGTCACATCTCTACTAGTCCGTAAGGATTCAGGCACTGATGCAGTCTTGTTTACTCTGTTTTTCTGATGTAGTAACAACAGATGTTCTTAAGAATTTGTTACTGGTTTAGCACCTCAAACATACTGGGTTTATGGATAAAGCCATGCCGTACTCTGGGATGTATGGTTTACCCTTTGCACGTTTCATCTGATTGCAGGGCACAAGCAGGATGCTGGTGCCTCACATGGCTGCCATTTTTGCTGTTGTTACTAGTTTATAACTCTGATAAGTCAGGCTAGTGTTTGAGTCTAAATCATCATTTTAGCAAACCATTTTGAGACAGGTACTGAAATCATCTATTAATACAGCAGTTTCTTAAATATTGAAACTTTGTTTAATTTCCTGAATTTCTCTGTAGTATGACCAGCAGTATAATACAAGCTAAAAAAGGTCAGAGTTTTCATACTCCAATTGCATATGTAGTTCAATTTCTTCACTTGGTCCTGGATTATTCCTTTCAATAGTTCTATTCTACTTGTGTTGCACAGGTGCTGAGGTAGCAAGAGAGCTTGCAGAATCCTTGTGCCTTGTCATCTCAGTTCTGGTCTGCTGGACTAAAAATGGTTGAAAGATTTGAATCAGAGAGACCTTACAGGTCTGAATCACATGCAAGGGAAGAAAAGGAGTGAAACAGTGAGGCAATGTCAGAACAACCACGGAGAAAAGAGAAGAATGTCTTTTGTAATAGGTAGAAATTTGCAGTAGTAAGCAACAGATTCCATAAAGCATTATTAGGGATTTCAAGTTATTTTATCTAGTGATCTGAGTAAAGTATAACCAATTTGTCAGTGTAACTGTAGTAGTTACAGGCATGATGTGAATATGACACCTGTGTCTTGCCTTTAATGAAGTTTTAATGTTTAAAAATTCACCTCAGACAGAGCTTCAAAAATGTGCTAGAAAATGCAGTGACTTTACACTAGTCTTGGTTTAAACTGTTTAACAATGAGTCTGTGAGATTCCGAAGTGCAGATCCTGCTTGAACATTCTTCCTTACTACCTCAGTTCCTAAATACTAAGCTGTCAGAATTCATTAGGGATGGAGTCAGTTCAGTAATAATGATTTTATATTTTAGCAGTCTGAGAGGTTCTGGAGCATTTTAGTCCTCTGCCACCGGGAGTCAGGATTTCCTAACACAAGCAGCTTCACATTACAAAGCTGGTAGAGGGTGCTTATGCATAACTGTAAGGGGAAATACCATCCTCTAATGTTAAAACCTTTTATTTTAGGAAAATGCCTTGTGCGAAAAGTCACCTTTTTTTTTTTTTTTTTTTTTTTTTTTTTTCTTTGAAAATGTGGTAGTGCTAAAGCTGATTTTACCTTTGCTGTGAACTGCAAGGTAATTCTTTTCTAAGTAGTGTTTTTTTTGTTTGCTTGAGGGTACATTTGAGCCTTGTGGCAGCTACAGTGCCCTATGAAGCCTATTTCTGAGATAGATAGATAGATAGATAGATAGATACATACATACATACATAGATAGACAGATAGATAGATAGATAGATGGATGCAGGTTTTCTGTGTAGGTGGGGAAGCAAAAAAATAGGAGTCAGGTGTACAGCCATTTTTGTCTTGCGAAAGGCTGCTATGACCTTATACTTCTGGTTAGTCTGGTATACAGCAGCAAGGGAGGGTGCACCCACCTGATGGTTAACAATTTTATAACATTGCAACAAGCATGCTTGTAGCTGAAATACAGTACAGTCTTAGTGACTGGAATTATTTTTTACTTGTGTTTTAGAAAGGATTCTTGTCTGCCTATGAAGTACAGAGGCACAGCTGAGATAATATTAAGGAACCCAATGAAGCAGAGCTTTGTTTTTATTCTGTATATGACACTGCTGACATTTGCTTTTGGGTCTAAAGGCACAAAAATTAAAATAATCTCCATCTGAGCAGTCCCAAATGGCAGAAAGGAGCAAGTGACCATGGAAACAGAGACCATGGCTGCGATTGGAAACTGCTTGTGTCATGCTCATTGTTAGCAAAGGGAAATCTGCCAGTGTGGAGACAATTCGAGTTCCCTTCCTGAGAACTTAAAATGGAGCCCTTAAAATGAGCTTTCAAAACTCACAAGTGTCTAAGTCTGTGCAGATCTCTTTAGAGCACTCATCAATTATGTGAGAGGTTCTCCAAAAGTACAGAATTGTGAGCACAGTCTTTGTGCTATAAATGCAAATGGTCTTGGCTGATATGTTTAATAGATGGTCTGCCCCATTTCTCTCAATGTAGTGAATTTTTGAACAAAGGTCCTTATTCCTTAACATTCTCTGCATTATTTTAGAAGAGCCCAACAGGACAAACTGTTTCTGTCAAATAGGTTTAAGGATAAAGCCTTGCAAGGAGTCAGCTATGGAAATGAATGGGTCTCCAGTGTGTGGGCTTCACCAGTTAGTTTCTTCTTCTAAGCAAATGTGGTGCTTTTAGATGAGGTTGGCTTTATCTTTTGTGCTAATTTAGCTCTCTTCTTGCTCGCAAGGGCATTTTTCTAGTTTCAGCTTTGTCTTACTTTTCTTTATGCACACAGCTCCGTTCAGCTTATGCTTGTTAATAACTTTGTTTCGCAAGCTGAGGCCATGTTTGTCTGTCAAGCTTTGCCTAAAACTCTTTAAGTGATGGAAGTGGGGGGCCTTGGCATAACAGGAGGGAACTGTTCCCTATTTGTTCTGCATTTGTTCTGCGTGTGGTAAAACCAAACTGACTATAAATGGACTACTGTGTTAAACAGTTTTTGCAGTTATAAACTTCTACTATTGCAAATATTTTTGTGGTTGTGCACGTGTGTGATTGTGTTTTGAATTTTTATACATTGGCTTCACCTTTTTTCCTTGGTGTTTTTTTGTTTGTATGCTTGGCAGTTTGTTTTTTTGTTGTTGTTTTTGTTTGTTTTGTGTTGTTGGTTGGTTGGTTTGTTTTATTTTTAATTTTATTTTACATCTAATTAAAAAAAAATCCATCTGATTTCATTTGTATTTAAAAATATGAGTAGTCCAAATTCTTTCAAACACCTGAGCCTTCAGTTCAATATGCTTACTCTGTTCCCTCAGGATAAAAAAATGTGAGGGTGGAAGGTGATGTTGTGAAATGACTAGGAGTCATCAACCTATTTGTCCTCTCAAATCCAAGTTGAAATTAATTAAATGAAATTAAAATGTATTTCTGGGACAAGCAAACTTTTATTCATTAAAATTGGCTCAGATTGGGGTTTTTTTCTATATTATTTGGGTTTGATTGTCTTCTGGTCTGTTTTTTTAATAGGGGTTCAAGATTATGCAGTGAAGAACATGTTTTGGAAGACTGTTAGAAGCTTGAATATTATTTGGCCTGGATTTAATATCTGTTTTGTTGCTGTTAGGCAGGTGGATGAAAGCAATTTTTAAAAATCTGTAATATTTTTTTATTGCAGAACTGGAAATATTGTAAAGATTCTTGCCACCCTACTGTTTTTCTAAAAATGTTCTTCTCTTGCAGCTGGCAAAACGTGGATTAAATGTAGTCATGATAAGCAGAACTCTTGAAAAACTGCAAAGAGTAGCCTCTGAAGTTGGTGAGTGTTAGTCTCAAACTTCCCTTCCCATTCAGCAGTCTGGCTTTACAGGAATCTGGAGGTCTTCTTCTTTGGTACAGTATCTGTTAGTACAGTAGGGGCCCAGATATTGCTACAGATATACCCTCAAGTATTACTTCAACACTCTAAATTAATTCTGGTATTACTGTGTTGCTTGAATACTTCTGGTCATGAATCACTTTAAAAATACATGTGGTAATTCAAACTGCACAATTGTTTGTCTGACCATACTATCACATCCAACCCCTAACATTCTGTGATTCAGTTTGCATGCTGAAAAATATCAACGAAAAGTGTGTCTAAAGTGTGGATAACTCCAAAGACTTCAGTGTTTGGCTTTTGAACAGTTCCATGGGCCACAGGTGTATGTGTGAACAGCTCTCAGAGCTCTAACATGCAAAGATCCACCGTGAGAAAAACATTTATTCAAAGAAGCACTAGACTTGAAAAACAGGTTTCCATCCACTTAGGCAGGAAGGCTCTTTTAGGATGAGATAAAAGATAACAAAGTCTTGTGGAGGACAGACAGGGAGGACCATTACAGCAGGTATACTGCTCATCTAGCACATTTAGTATTGCAGTTGTAAAACATTAATGTAACTAAAAATCCCAGGGGATTAGAAACTATAGACTGCTACTAATTGTACTACTTATTTCTTCAGACCACATTTCTTAAGTAATCTATGATGATGGGGGTAGCTCCTGATTGAAAAGTTATAGTTTAGGATCTATTTATAACCACAGTCTGTGTTGTTTAGCTGTTAATGCCAAAATCCCAAAAGCTGCTTCTCTAAGACAGAAGTTTTTTTGTTTTTTTTAAATATGGAGCCTTTTGGTTTTAGTTGTTTCAGGGATTGATTGTGTTTGGGTTTGGTTTTTGTTCTGTTTTGTTTTGTTTTATAGAAACAAGTCTGTATTTAAGGAAAGATAAGGTTTGTCGTCCTCAGAAAGCAGCAGAAAAATACAGCTACACTGGTTTAGACTAGCTGAGCATGCAAGTTCATAAATTCAGGTTTGGTGAAATCACACCTGTGAGTATAGAATAAAGCAGTGAAAATAAAAATCACCCCATAGAATTGTCAAGAACAAAATGTATCTTGCACCCACTAAAAACTGTATCAGTGCTAATACCCTTAGCTGTGACCATTGCTGCAGATTCAGTTCCTAGTCTGCCCCTTGTCCTTCCAGACCTAGCTCTGAGAGCTAAGCAGGGAACAAGCTGAGATCACTGGCTTGCATAAAACAGCCCAGCACATCCTTCCTTTATCCTCAAAGGCTGTTAAAGATGCCTCTTGTGTCCAGCTGATCACTTGAGTTAAAGCTTTATAGCTGGGGGCTCAGGGCATTTTCCCAGTATACACTACTACTTAACAGGGCACCACTTCAGGTCTTTGACTGATAATTAGTAGTTACTAGTAGTTACTTGTTATCTGATAATAGAGTACACTGATGACTAGTAGCAATGCCCATGAGGTTTTTTGTGCACTGTTTGCGTTCTCCAGTATCTTCTATTGTCTTTGCACTTCTGCTTTTACTATAATTCTTCATGTTTCTTCTCTATTTCTGAAACTTAGTTACCTTTTATTTCTAAGGGGATACATTTCTCCTGAAGACTTTAGAAATGTAGCCAGAACCTGTGCTTTATAATCTAACACATTTTTTTTTCCCTGCCAGTCTTAAATCTTCATTAAACCATTTTCTGTTGTTGGAATTACTCCTCATTTTGCTCTCCTCTCGGCAGATTTCCATGGAATATGATAGCCTCAGTGTTTCTGTCTTTATATTAAGATTTTGCCATAGTACTTCAGAAAGGTCTCCTTCTTCTATAAATATCAGTTCTTGTGCCACTCAGGCATTCGTTTTGTTTCCTCAGGTTTTTGGATGATCTTCATAACTCTCTAAATGGAAGAGATTCTCTCAGACTGTCCTAACCAACTTCATGTCTCATACTGATCCATTCTCCCCTCAGTAAATTTCCAAAGGCAGTGCATTACCCTAAAACCAAAAACAAACAAAAAAACCCCCAAAAGGAATAAAAAAACCCCAAATATATAAACAAACCAACAAAAAACCCAAACAAAACACCAAAACAAACAAACAAACAAAAAAACCCAACAAAACAAACAAAAAACCCCAAACAAACAAAACCTGTCCTGGTGTTTGAAAATCTCGGGTTTTTGCTTCTGGCATACTTAGGACTTTTAAAAGGAGTTGTAATAGCTTGTTGTGTCTTCAAAACTGTCATAAATCTGTGTCACAGAAAGGGAGAGACATAAGAAACATTGGAAATTTTTTTTTGGCTCTCTCCTTTGCAGAATTGTTATCATTTTCTGAAGAGCTATCCCTGGATAATTCATTTATCAGCATGATAGTTTTATTGTTTATTAATATATTGTTTTATTCTTAAATGAGACAGAGAAAAGCCATCTGGAGTACTTGTTTGTTGGCTGACAGTGCTGATTGCAGCAGTACTGGACAGACAAGGGGATGCGGAGAAAGTCCAAATGGTTTGTTTGATCCTCGTGTTTATGTTGCTCTAGTTTTGGCTGCCTTTCTCATTTCCCGCAAGAAAGATGGCCACAACATCACCGTGCTTTTTAAGACCATCTCATTTTGTTTATAGAGGTCTTCAGTCATATCACTGTAGGTGTCTGCTCCAGCTGTTGCTCTGTTCTTTTCCTCCACCACATTTACACTCACAATGTCCTTTTCTTTATAGTTGTACCATTCCCCCAGCCAGGGACCACTGGGGGGTCATTTGATACTAGAGTTGCTTTTATAGGTTGGAGGTTCAAAGGCTGTTTTGTCCCTTTCATACATACAACTGCAGCTTGGAAGGAGGGCAAGAAAAAGGACATTCCTTCCTCCTTTATTCTGTCATCAAGACAGATGTCCTCTACAATTCCACACAAGACAGACTGCATTTCAGATCTGGAGTCAGAGTGTCTGCTGTTTCCTCAAACCATTTGTGTTACTTGGGTAGTGTGAAGTGCTTGAGACTTGAAGTGTAGCAAGGGACAAAGACAGAGCAACCAGGAAGGAACAATATCCTCCCAGCCTCCAGTGCAGGTCCTATTTTGTTGTGGACTGGACTACTGGACCCAATCCAGCCTTCTGCTAGCCTTGCTCTCTTGTGGGAGCTGAAGCGAGACCTTGTACTACATTCTGAGTGTACACAAGAAAGGAAGCAAAATTTCTTGGTAGAAACTGGCAAGTCTGATGTCCGTTCAAGTCAATGTTCCCTATCACCTGTATGATAAAACCAGGCTACAAACAGAGACATTTTCCCAAAAAGCAGAGTTTCTGACATCCACATGCACCTGAATTCCTTCCACTTGCAGAGAATATGCAGACCTATCATCTACTGACATATCCCAGCTTTGCTTGTCACATTTTCAGCAAACTTCATCTGTATTTCAGGTTGCCCATAAAACTTGAAAGCAGGTTTAGAAGCAAGATTTTACAATATGAGCATCTAGTTAGAAGAGACTGTACCGGGCCCCTGTAAAGAGGAACCTTGCCTTTAAATGAATAAATAGGAGCCTCTACCTCTTTTTTTCTCATGATACTTCAATGAAAATATGAACAGAAATAAATCAGCATCTGGGAAAGTGGTAACATACAGCTGGGCTCCACTCCTGCATAGCAATGACACTGGAAAAATCATGCACATTTCCTTTCCTCTTCTGTGTAAATTGACCTTGTAAAAGTTAACCTACACCCTCCAATTAATGCCTTTTACTCTTGCAAAATCTCAGGGAACATTCAGTCTATGGAAATACAAATGTCAGAATAGGAAAGGAATTATTCTGAAATAATACATAAAATACCGTATCACATTGAGCTGTTTTCCCATCCTACAAAAAACTATAAGCTCTGCTTTTAAGTACGTTCATGTTATATGTGAAAACACTTTAAAACAATTTTGCAAAACTGTTTATATAGAGGATCTGGCACCCATATTCACTTGTTTAATGTATGCTGACAGTGTTCATTTATAATATTATGATAGCCAGGGGAAGAAGTCCAGTGTTGTTTATTTCTGGACTATTTTTCTTCCTGAAGTACCAAATGATGTTTAGATTTTGTAGGGGAACTTCCCTTGATTTCAAGGCATAAATTTATCTTATATTTTCCAGACCAGTTCCTTGAAAACTCCTTGGTACAATGAGAGTGTTTTTCTTGTGGTTTGATGTTTCTTAAAGCAAGTAAATTGAAACAATTGCTTACTGTATAGCAAACATTATTACATAAGATAACTATTTCTCTCATTAGTTAATTAGGGTTTTTTTTTTTTTTTTTTTTTTTTCTTAATTACAGAGCAGGCCACAGGTCAAAAGGTAAAGGTTATACAAGCTGATTTCACCAAAAATTCAATATATGAGAACATCAAAAAGACTCTACAAGGCCTGGATATTGGTGTTCTGGGTGAGTCACTAAAGTCTGTTAACTGAAAACTATTATATGGCCACAGATTATAAAACAGAGAATTGTATAAATGATGTGTCATAACTTGTTAGCCAACACATAAAACAATCATACAGCTGCCTAATGCATTTGAGCATTAGTTGTCATGAATAAGTTTTAAAAGTGAATTAAGATTCTGCAGAGGCTTCCTGTGTCTTTCTACAGTGTCTTCTTTACTGTGAAATCACTTCTGCTCCTTTATAAGCAGCATCCAGCTTGTGCGGCAACTCTGTGTTTGGCCTCAAGGAATTAATTTTCATTATTGGTTGTTTTACAGCTCTGTGCAATTCTTATATTCAGTCTGAAATGAGCCTGTGGCTTACACCGGTTGTTACAATACACACAGCAACAATGAAAATGTGTTTTGGGGGGAGGTTTGTGTAGGTTTTTTTGGGTTTTGTTTGTGTGTATAAAGAAAATAGTTCTTTTAATAGTGAAACAACAAAACACAGAGGAAGAAAACCCCAAACTGTAGCAATTGGCTGTTTTTCTGTTCCCTGAAGCCTACACTGATCACTATGGGCAACTGCAGTGAGAACAAGTCTCGGAGTATTTCTCTCTACATAGAGCTCAAAAGCTTAAGTCTCAAGAAGCCATTTGTTTAACTAGCTGAACTGTGCACTTTGTCTAGATTTGTTTCTTATCATTATGTTTCCTTTGATTAGTTAACAATGTTGGAATGCTGCATAATCCTCTTCCATGCCGTTTCCTTAATGGACCAGACATAGATGAGGTAGGATTACTCTATGGATTTCTAACCTGCAGTATAACAATGAGGAACATTAATTATACTTAACAAGTGGGAGATTGTGCTCTTGCTACAATCAACACCTATTTAACTTTTAAAGTTTAGTGGGAAAAGAACAGGAGAATATTTTGATTTGATTTTAATGCTCAGAGGCACTTGGAAGGGAATGGTGGATTTCAGGTAAACTGGAGCAAGCACTCAGCAATAGAGGAGAGAGCACAGCTGGACAGATTGTACCAGGGATCAACACTCTCAACTCACTGCTCACATCTGATGGGGTCCAGCCACTGCTGAAGTGTTGGGTTCTTGTTGGTATTACTAAAATATAATTTCTTTGGAACACTATTGTTTAAGTACATGAAAATATAAAATCAATCAATAAACAAATAAATAAACAAAACCCCAACAAAAATCTCGTGCAAACACATTCACTTTTTTTCACTTTTTTTTTTTTTCTTTTTTTTTNGTGAAAGTTGGGGGTGGAGACTGTCGACAGTGTGGGGATGTTTTTTGTTCGTATGGATTTTGGCGGGGCGGCGTTGGGGGAGATAAATTTACACATGTAGAGTAGTTTGACAGGCTTAAGGATATGATCAATTTTTCCATTCCCTTATTTCTATTTACATTTATAGCATTAGCCATGAAAAAAAAAAAATCCAATTTTTAAATTTATTTCTTGCTAGTAGATGGCTCAGGATCCATTCAGTCTATATATTAACATTTACTGCAAATCAGAGATCCTTGAGTAGAATTTTTTCCTTAGAGCTGCAGCCATAAGATGGCACCTCTGCTGCTTCTATGCTTTGTGTTTACTTACTGAAGAGGATATATCTACATGGCAATGCTTTTGCTGGACAGTCTACCACTGTCACCAAGAGCCATTCAGTCTCAGCCCAGCACCCTCATAATTTGCATCCAGCATGGTGTGCTGGTGGCATCAGTGCCTGGACACCATGTACAAAGATAGGGATGAGCAAAATGTCAAAGGTTCGAAGTCAGAAGGAGGAGAAGGTTCTGGGTGTCCTGACAGATAGTAGATTATCCATGAGCCAGCAGTGTGCCCTTGTTTCCAGGAAGGCCAGTGGAATCCTGGGTTGTATAAAGAAGAGTGTGGCCAGTAGGCTGAGGGAGGTCATAGTTCCCCTCTACTCTGCTCTCCTGGGGCCACAGCTGGGACAGTTCATCCAGTTCTGGGCTCCCCAGTTCAAGAGAGACAGGGAACTACTGGAGAGAGTCCAGTGGAGGGCAACAAAGATGAGTGGGAGATTGGAACATCTCTCTTATGAGGAAAGGCTGAGAGAGCTGGGACTCTTTAGCCTGGAGAAGGCTGAGGGGTGGCCTTGTTAATCTCTACAAGTATCTAAAGGGTGGGGAGGCTGAGCTGGACTGTTCTCAGTAGTTCCCAGTGACAGGATGAGGGGCAGTGGGCATAAGCTGGAACACAGGAAGCATCTAAACATAAGAAAAAGGTTTTTCACTGTGAGGGTGACAAGGGACTGGCTTGGGAGGTTGTGGAGTCCCCTTCTCTGGAGATATTTGAAGCCCACCTGGCTGCAGTCCTGTGTAATGTGCTTTAGGTGATGCTGCTTTAGTGGGAACTAAGTTGGACCAGATGATCTCTAGAGGTCCCTTCCAACTCTGATAATTCTGTGACATGTCACAAAAGTGTGCAAAACAGGCTTGAAGGCTGTTTTTAAAATAAAAAGAACCAGAGCTCACCTACCTTTGAGTATTCCACATCCTAGGCACAGTCTGAGGCAAAGAGGCAGCAAAAGCAGCTGCCTTGATAGAAAGCTTTGCTGTTGGAATCGCTTGCTGTATTACCCAGGTAACACACAAACTTTCAGCAGTTAACTATGACCTTACTGTTTTCTTGCTTCCTGCAGAATCTCATCAACTGCAATGTTGTTTCTGTTACAAAGGTACGTGACACACTCACCTTTATGTTACATCTGTAACAATTTATTGGAAAAAATTAATTACACGCAAGAGTGACCAGCTAGCTTTCCTGTGCATTTTCATGCTGCGGGCGGTAATTTTCAGCAGGAATATCAGCATTGTTTTAAGGGCCCTGACCGCATCTACTGCCTATGCAGTATTTTTATCAGAGATGAGTGGACATGTTTTAACACAATTGCTTCTATCGAGACACATTATTACACTGCAGCTGAAACGTTTTGCAAAAGCATGCTGATTTCAGTAAAAGGGAGATCTGTTTAAGAATTAGGATCTCCAAGACAGGGAGATCTGCAGTTTGACTTTTTGTACTCTGTGTGCATTTTTGACGCAATTCAGTTCGGTGAAAATATTTTTGTATCAGAGAAGGACAGAAACTTAGGGAGTTGTCTCCAGTTCTGTATTGTTACCCTTTGGTGCTGATTTTGGTTGGCTACTTCCCTTACAAGGACAGTTAGTACTTTGCGCTTTACACCTTGGATTAAGATTTGTGTTGCTCTGCTGTTTGCAAGCAGCATGTCAACATCAACAAGAGCAGAACAAGAGCTTTGTAGTTCATCCCAACCTTGGCGAATGTCTCTTTAAACACAAAAATTATCAACAGATGTTTGGTTGGCAAACTTTACATCCCAGATTTGTACTGCTGTTTAATGACTTCAAACAGTAAATTGTGTAATATGAGTAAATTGAAACAAAATCTTCCTTGAAGTACTCTGATGCACTTTCTGCTTGATTATTTTGTTCTATTTATCTATCAAAAGAAGAGAAATATCCACAATATCTGAATGCTGTATATAGGTGCCTCACAAAAAGCAAAAAACCAACCAAACAAAAAGACAAACAGGTAAACATTTTGTACCCTCTGAATCTGGATACAAAGGGTTCTCCTGTTATAATTTCCCACCTTATTTTGAAATCAACCTCTGCTTCTTCACCAGAGCTGGGGTATTCCTCTCTTACAGTGCTGTAACCATATCCTTTTCCACCTGTCATCAGCATTCACCTTCCTCCAGAACACATAGAAGAAATCAATCTCCTATCTATCATTCCTCATGGTTAGATCCAAATAATCTTTAAACCTCTTTGGCTTATTTTCCCCTTGTTCCTGCCTTGGTTCCTCCTAGGATCTTTCTCAACTTGCAGTCGGATGCCTGAGCTCCAGGTATTCCTGGCTCCCACAGATGCCAGCAGGATTTTCAGCACTGCAAAAGCTGGACTTTTCTCTATATTTTCCACTTCACTTGAAAATTCCCCTTCACCCAAGCTGGTGTGACCCACCTGCATTGTCATCCTTTCTGAAAACAAAGCTCGTGAACATGGTGCTCCTGCTGTCCTCTTGTGCCCTATGACACTACTGCAGAAAACAGGAAATTAGCAAGCATTTAATTAAGCTGCACTTTTTTTTTGCACTGTTTTTTATTCCTGCCCTTTACAAATCAAGTAATCCTGAGGAGGTTCATATTTTGTATATTTTTATATGGAGTCAATAGCAGCAGTATGAATTGCCCAGGGAGTTGAGGCTCGCTATCAATAATACTCTTCATATACAACAAAGAGATTTCTTATCTAAAAATTGATTTAATTGCACTTTATAAATCACAAGCATGATTCAGTCTGTTAAAATAAGAATGAGTTATGAAATAAGTAGCCTTAAGATTATCCTCAAATTCTCTTTGGTAGCAGAAAAAGAGTTTTCTTCATTTTTTGCTGTTTCTGCCACAGATAGAGTCAGAAGTGAAAACACAAAAACACTGTGAAGCTAATTTTCTCCATATAGTTAGGATTCAGTTTTGAAGAATGATGAAATCTGCATATTGTTGAAAAGCTTTGGATAAGAATAAGATTTTCACTACTTAAAGGACTAGCCTTTGGAATTTTTTGATAATTCAGATGGTTTGCCAGCCATTAGGATTTCTTAAATATTTTTCATAACTTTGAATGTACCACTTTCTAGCAATAATACTGGGACTTGTTCCACTGAGCAAGTGGAAATTTTCTGAATGAAACAAGGTCAGTTGAAAAATGCAGTCCGAAAGAGGGAGAATGGAAATAATTTTTAACATAATTGTCTTACAGATGACAAGAATAGTTTTGAAACAAATGGTTCCAAGGTAAAAATATTTTTTTCTACAACTTTCAATAGGCTTTAGCTGCTGTCTCTAGTTTATTCAATAGTAGCTATGCTTTTTCCTGATTAACTCATGCATTTTAGACTGTCTCAATCATTTTCTTCTGTTGCTGTTAGTGCTATGTGAATGAATGAGAGGAACTGCCACAAATTGTCAGCTAGAATGAGACAAAAAAAATATAAGATATAGGTCTGTGTACAGTAAAAATATGAAGATGTTGAAGAAATAAAATGGTATGTGATGGGTTTCATTTGGTAAGAAATGGCATTTAAATATATTGCCATGTTCTTCTAGGAGTGATGCTGTGCTTGGAATGATAGTTTTCAAGCTCTGAAAATACCTGTACTACATCATAGAGACTAACTCAGTTATGCAACTAAAATCCCTTTTCTCCTTTTACTACAATATATATTTTAGAGGTGGGGTTACTTAAACCAGAAATTAAGGTCTTCAGATAGAATGTCTAGAAACTATTGTTAACTACTGCATTTTAGAGGACAGTCCATGATTTTTGTTTTGGCAAAAAAATAAACTCTTGCAATTTAATTGTTTAGATTTGTTTGGGGTTTTTTTGTTTTTGTTTTTTCGGGTTGTTGCTGAATGAATTGTTTTTAGTGATTTGTAAAGGGAATCGTGACTAAGGAAGCTAAAACAACAGATGCATGGAGCAGGTGAAAGAATGTGCTGGCTAATGAGCAAAGGGGACCTACCAATTACTTAGGAGCATAAAATCTTTCCTCTGATGGCAGTTTTTGCTCTATTAGATGTATAATAGCATGTGCAATGTCTGATTGCACTAGGCATTTATATTTCATTTATGACATTATTCCTAGCTGCTTTAGACTCGATTGCACTTAACGAAACCTTAAGAATTTCATCTTTTGAACGTGTACTCTGCAGTATAATAGGAGAGCAATGCCTCCTGCAGGAAAAAGCTGTTTTCAGCTGCTGCAGGCTTTTACTATTATACTGTCAAATGCAAAATAATGTAACTGTTTAAATTAAATTTCAGAAAAAAAGGTCTTATTCTGAATCTGTCCTCTGGTCTTGGTGCTTTTCCTTGTCCATTATACACCATGTACTCAGCTTCTAAGGTAAGTAATTCATATTGCTTTTTAAAGAAATCTCAATGAAGTGTTTACCAAGGTGTTTATATTGGCAGTATAGGGCCAGGTTTTTCAGGATATAAATCAGCCTTGTACCAATGAAATAATGAAGTGATTTAAATGAGCAGTAGCTGAGAATTAAGAATCAGTGAAGTAAAATCAGTGTGTAAGTGAAATCAGCCGAAGGTATGTTTGATCAGAAAAATTTTGCCTTTGATTAAATAGTATTGTACCAGTGCTCACAATATACACTATATTCAGCTATACACTGAAGACATGAGTTTTATTTCAGTCTCCTTAACTGCAAGAGAAACAACTGTGTAAACCTTGAACTTGGTGTCAGTCAGACATGAGAGCCTGAAACATGAAACAAGAACCACGAATAAATGGAACTCTGTCATTGATACATCTGCATTTTCATAAATGTAACAAAGCTTTCAGTCAAGACTTCAGTAGCACTTGTTTCAGTTCTGTCTTGGGCCAACACCAGGCTCTATCTTTTCTGGTGCAGATCAGCAGTCCACCTTGCCATTGCTCATGTGCACTAGCAGAAAGTGTCTTGAGAAGTTAATTTCTATGTTTTCCACAAATGCACTGTGCCTTGCATTGTGCCTTACACTGTGTATTACACTTGGCTGTTTTTGTTCAAGACCTGTTTGCACATACTTGTGAGCATATGTGAAAGTACTTTGTTTCCTATTCTAATGTTGTTTTCTTTTATTCTAGGTTTTTATAAGCACTTTCTCCAAAGCACTACAAGCAGAATATAAGGCAAAGGGAATTATCATACAGGTAATGCTATATCTTGCCATACTTCCCTTCACTTTAACAAATTCCTCAAAAAATCCAAGATGCCTAAATCTGCATAGTATAACTGTCATTGGTGAAGTGCTGGGTGACCCTTTCAAAGCTTTCTGTCTTCCCTGTATGCAGCTATAGAATTTCTTTCTTATTTCACCATAGCACCACTTCTGATTACACACAATGCCTTAATCCACTGCAGTTGTCAGATGCTGTAGGATTCTACAGAGTGAATGGCTTTATCTGAATGCTATGTGATGTTTAAATGTTATTATGATTTCTCATTTTAGGTAGTGGCTCCTTACGGTGTTTCTACTCCAATGACAATGTACCAAAAACCCGGCCTTATTACAAAGACGGCAGAAGAGTTTGTTAGTGAATCACTGGATTATGTCACCTTTGGAGATGAGATTTTCGGATGTTTAGCCCATGAAATGCTGGTAATTTAACCTGATAGTGTAACAATGGGTCCCAGTGGTTGAATGTAGTCTCTCTGACCTCAGCAGGTTCTTTTGCCTGATTTCAGAGACTTCAACTTTCGGCAGCAAATGAGAAACCATTAATAGATTATTAGGGCTAATAAGCCACTAGTAATCAATGAAGGGAGGAATATATAAGTAAAGTACAGTGGTATCAACATAGTGTGTCTTTCTACACTTTTATATATTGAGCTGAGCTCAGTTTGATGTCTGGTTAGTCTTTATGCTTTCTCCAGCTGCCTATTAGGAGTATACTTCTTTCTATGAATTGTCCAGCAAATTCAAAAGGTGTCAGTGGGGAAGAGAAAGGACATGAAAACAGACTGTGCTGTCACATAAAGATAAGATCCTTAGGCCATCAAGCTAACAAAACAAATATTTATACGTGACAGCTGTTAATGATGAACCTTTAATGAAAATATATGGGGATGAGAAAAGATCTGGTGAAAACTGAGAGGAATGAACATTTTCTTCTGAGATAAACATAATGAAACTATAAAGTAAAATCTTTTGCATTTACTGTTTTCTACAAACTCAGTTAATTTCTTTCAGGAGGTTCCTATAACCCTTGGCCTTAATACTGTTTTTTCTTGATTATTATGCTGAAGGCATGTGTTCTGCAGTTCATCCCTCTATGGGTGTTTCACAGCAACATTCTTCAGGAAGCAATCCTGTATGCATTTACCCATTATCTGAAGAAGAGGTGGAGGAACCCCTAACATGGTAATTTTTTTCAGAAGATGTACAGCAGCAAACCCCAGCAGGATGCTTTGTCTTTCTGTGTGTGAATGTAGAAGGAATCAAATCAGTTTGAGCCATAGCTCCATCAGAATCACCTATCAAGTCATAAGTGCTTTGATCCAATGCATTTATTAAGCAAATTAATTCCTCTCCCTTTCCAAAGACTATAAAATTTTCTTGAGCTGTTCTAGTGACTTCTGTGGGCCTTAGTAGTTCTAAGAAATTTATGTTACTATTTTAATGGAGGCCAAAATACTTACACTTGTTTGATGTTCATGAATAAAACAATAACTTGCTTTATTTCCAAATAAAGTTGTTCACAGTGTTTATTGATGCTTTCAGTCAGTGTTTTGTGTCTTTGGTTTCCTCTGGAAAGTCAAGGAAATTTTAAAGAAATAAAAAGGGCGTAAAGTACACATTGAACCTTTTGAAGTCTGCAACCTTAAGAAAAATTTATTTCTGTCCCAGAGCCTGTGAATGACTTCAAGCTCTGCAGTTTATGATACGGGCTGGAGGCAAAGGCAAAGATAAGTTGTAATTCTGTAGTCCTGGATGAATCCAGAAGGCAAACTTTTCAATTGTAGATACCTGTGAAGATCATATTGGGTGCTATTGAAAGGAGTTTCAAGGACAATGCAATCACCAGGTACAGTCAACTTGGGCTTACAGCAAGAAAGTCTGTTCAAACTACTCTGATATCCTTCTACAATAGTCACTCATTTAATCAATGAAGTAAAGGTGGTAGATGTAGTATTTCTGGATTTTAATGGGACTTTTGATGCTGACCCTTCACAGCAACTTTCTGGACAAGTTATCCAGCTGTGAGAGGTGCAGGTGCATGGTTCACTGAGTGAAGAACTGACTAAATGGTAGAGCTCAAAGGGTTGTTATAAATGGGGATACATCTGGCTGGTCACCAATCATCAGTGGTGTTCCTCAGGGCTCCATTCCAAAGTCACTTCTGCTTAACAGTTTTTATCAACGAGCTGGATACAGGAGCTGGATACACCCTTAACATATTTGATGAAACTACCAAACTGAGGTGCAGTTGACTCTTTTGAGGGGCAAGTGGCCTGGCAGAGGGATCTAGATAGATTAGGTTGGTCAATCATTAATAGCATGAAATTTACCAAGAACAAATGTTAAATTCTGCACCTGGGGTCAAGTAACACTTGGGAGAGGAATGGCTGGAGCTTAGCCCTGCAGAAAGGGATCTGTGGGTGCTGGTGGGCATCAGGGTCACTGTGAGTCAGCTGTGTCATATTGTCAGTTCAAATTTAATTTTTTCATCTACTTGTCTTTCTCTGCAGAGTGGCTCTCAATCCATTCATCCCCCAGAATTTGTTGATACTGGAAATTGCCCAATTTAGATGCAGGATCTTATGTTTGGCCTTTTTGAACCTCATGAGGTTCACATTGGCCAGTCCCTCAAGCCTGTCAAGGTCCCCCTGGTGACTTCCCTTACACCAAGCACCCTCAGGAAGTTTCCTGGTGACATCAAGATGAGAGCTGCAGGTTGCTCACTGCATTCAATCAAAAGAGAGTTCAAGGGCTTGGGGCAACTGCTGAAGAATGAGGAGCTCAAGTTGTGTTCTCCTCCATCCCTCTAATGACAGCAATGGATGAGGGAACTATCAGGAAGATCCAGCAGATCAACTCCTGGCTTAGGGACTGGTGTCAGTGGAAGGGGTTTGGGTTCTTTGACCATGGGGCAAATTCCATGCTACCTAGTGTCCTTGAATCAGGTGGGCTTCGTCTGTCTAGCAGGGGCAAAAGGACTATTACCTGTAAATCGGCAGGGATGATCAGGAGGGCTTTAAACTAGGTTTGAAGGAGGAGGGGATTGAAACCAGGCTCTCCAGAGACGAGCCTGAGGAAGGAAAGCCTGAGTTAAGAGTAAAATCAACAGCCCAGCTGAAGTGCATGTACACCAATGCATGCAGTATGGGAAACAAACAAGAGGAGATGGAAGTCATTGTGCAGCAGGAAAGCTGTGATGTAGTCTCCATCACAGAAATGTAGTGGGATGACTCACGTGACTGGAGTGCTGCCATGCATGGCTACAAGTTCTTCAGAAGGGACAGGCAAGGTAGGAGAGGTGGAGGAGTGGCTCTACATGTTAGAGAGCCTCTTGACTCTGTAGAACTTGAGGTCAGCAACAATAAGGTTGAGTGCCTGTGGGTCAAAATCAGGGGGAGGTCAATAAGGCTGACATCCTTGTGGGAGTCTGTTATAGACCACCCAACCAGGATGATGAGAGGGATGAATCATTCTACAAGCAGCTGGCAGATGTCTCAAAATCACCAGCCCTTGTTCTTGTGGGTGACTTTAACCTGCCAGATGTCTGCTGGGAACTCCACACAGCAGAGAAGAGGCAGTCTAGGAGATTCTTGGAGCATATAGAGGATAATTTCCTGCTCCAGCTGGTAAATGAGCGCACCAGGGATGGGTCCCCGCTAGACCTCCTGTTCACAGAGAGGGGCTGGTGGGAGATGTAGTGGTCAGAGGCCATCTAGGGCACAGTGACCATGAAATAATAGAGTTTTCTATACTCAGGGATGCAAGGAGGGCCAACAATAAAACCTCTACTCTGGACTTCTGGAGGGCAGATTTTGGCCTTCTCAGAAGATTGATTCAGAGTGAACTGTGGGAAACAGCCCTTGAAAACAAAGGGGTCCAGGAGGGATGGGTGTACTTCAGGGAGCAAGTCCTGAATGCACAGGAGCAGTCTGTTCCTGTGTGCTGAAAGGCAAGGCGGAGGGGAAGATGACCAGTCTGGCTGAAGAGGGAGATATTGAAGGAAATTCTGGTTAAATAGAGAACTTACAGACTATGGAAAAAAGGGCTGGCTACTCAGGAAGAGTTTAGGAATATAGTTAGGTCATGTAGAAAGAAAATTAGAGAGATGAAGGCACAATTTGAACTCAGTCTTGCCTCTTCCATTAAGGAAAACAAAAATTCTTTCTACAGATACACCAAGGGCAAAAGGAGGGGCAGGGAAAACCTCCATTCTTTGTTGGACATGGAGGGAAACACAGTTACCAAAGATGAGGAAAAGGCTGAGGCATTTAGCACTTTCTTTACCTCAGTTTTCAACAGTAAGACAGCCTGACCTGAGGACAGCTGCTTCTGGGGCTTGTAGAGAGAAATAGGAAGCTGAGTATCTCCCCTGTAATTCTGAAGGGAACAGTTTGTGACCTGCTGAGCCACTTGGAAAAAAATTCTATCTAGCATTACTGGCTACTTATGCAGTGCAGAAAGGCACAGGAAAAGCAGCTGGCCCAAGAGGGCTATTCCCTCTCCCCCTCTCTTCCCTCTGCTATTCTGCAAACTTTCTCCAGAGCTGAATGGTACAGCCAGGAGGAGCATGGAACAAGGTCAAACACAAGCTTCCCATGCCAAAGTCCTAAACAGCTTTGCTAGCACAAAGGGATAAAATAAAATATTTTGAGAATATTTTGAAGAATCAAGGCATCTGGGACTGTTGCTCCCTGTAAACAGACTAAAAGATCTATTGGGCTTTCCCAGGGAGCTTTTTGGAAATACCAAGGATGGCAAAATTCTGTGTGGTCAATTGATGATGCTTGCTGCTCTCTGAGATGATAAAGGCAGGCCTATTAGAGTACAAAGAGGTGTGCTGTGGCCTACATGATGTCCTCCTGATGCAACATTTTGCTGCGTTGTTAGCATGGTGAGACTTTGTATAGGGGAAGCACCTTCAGTGAGTAACTCCATAAAAATTAAATGAACACACATCAAAGTCCTGCTTGCTGTTTTTGAGCAGACAGGTGACCTAGAATTTACAACATAAGTAAATAGTGGAAGAAAATAATGGTAAAAAACATTCATGCAAAAATACTTGGGAAATGAAAGGAAGAAGTCAAAGGCAGTTTTGCTTTGACATAGACTGCAGCATACTTGGGGGGAGGGGCAGTAGACAGGAATGACAGGGGAGAGGGTGTCTCAGGGGTGATTCAGGTGCCTGGGCAGGAGCAATAGGAGACAAAGGATCTAGGCTGGGGATTGATGCTGGCACAGACTCATTATGTGGCCAGAAGTGATCATTATGGTCTCTGGCCCTCCATGGAGACAAGAACATCCATCCCACATCAGAAGTGAAGCCACTTTCTTGAAAGACTTATTAACAGAAATTTAGGGGTGGCTGGTTAACATTAAAGGTGTTTAATGACTTAGAACATCTTTAGGTCTGCAAGTGATGGAAAATACAATTCTTGCCCTAAAGAATGTACAGCCTAGAATATTTACTTGAAAAAAAAAAACAAAAACCCAAACCAAACTAAAACCCACTTTGTGTTCCACTGAGCAAGCTAGAACAACTTCTGCAAGTCTGCATAGATCAATCAGCATAGAAAGCAAGGCAGAAGAATAACGTCTGGTGACCTCAGAAGGCTTTGGCTTGGTCCCTAGCAAGACAGGATGACTGTTTTTTTCAGAAGAACAGAAAAACTTCTGCCACGTTTGTCTATTGTACGTCAAGCAAAAGTATCATGTTCTGATTCCGTTTAGTTTATCTGCTCAGTCCTGGTAGGTCAGGTGAGGTGGCACCTACTGCAGGGAAGTGCTGCTGCTGGCACTAATCGGGGCAGCCGAGGCCTCTTACTGAACAGCTGCCGAAAACTGAACACTCTGGCGAAAGCAAGAGAACAACATCAGTTTCCAGATGCTGCTGCAGGCTAGGACCACCCCTCAGCTCCCCGGGGAGGTGGTGTAGGTGGCCCTGGCTCCTGGGCAGAGCCGGGACGTGGCCGGTGGCGCTGGGCAGCTGAAGCGCCTTTTGGCATCACACCGTAAGGCAGAAGGTACGTCCTGGTGACGGAAGCTGCCTGCCGGAAAGCTGTAAAAAACCTGGGCATCCAAGGGGTGCCACGGCAAGCTGTAGCCGGGGCTCCGCCGGCAGCGTAACTGCAGCGTGTGCGGGCCGGGCAGCCCTGGGCCGGGAGGTTCTGGGGGAGCTGGAGTTACCCAGGGGCACACAGAAAGCAGAAAAGACAGTGTTAGGAGAAAAAAGTTAGGTCTTTAGGTTTTATGTACCCTGCCGTATAAATAAATAAGCTTAAAATTTGCGGGGAACCGCGCAGACATCTGAAGGCACAGATTACCGCAGGAGGGCACTGTGACCTCAAAATAAAACCCTGACAGCATTCCCTGGTTTTTGTCGCCTCGTTTTGCCTTTTCTAATACCGTCCTGAGCTTCGTGCAGTCATCCAACTTCTCTCGACAAGAGTATATACCGCTTTTAAAAGAAAACAAAAGCAAATAAAAATGAACAACAACAACAACAAAACCCCCCCCCCAAAACAAACAAACAAACAAACAAACAAAAAACCAAAAAAACAAACAACAACAACAACAACAAAAACCTCCACATCCCACCCCCAAACGAACGACAACAAAAACCCCAACAAAAACAAAAAAAAAAAGGGAAAATGGAATGCCAAATCAAACACCGCTTTCAAGGGTGTTTATCATGGGCCAGAATGTCAGTGAAACCCAGGTACTGACACCAGAACTTGTGTTCTTTGTTCTGAGCCCATCCGTACACAGACCATAGACTGCTGTAACTCACACTGAGATGGAAAATCTGACAATTCAGCAGCAAGTCCTGCTTTTCATGCACCTCTCAGCAGCATGAAGTAAACATTAATAACTTCCGAAAGAGCCAGACTTGGTGCATGCTTGCACCAAAACCCCACTGGTGTTTACTCAGTATTAAAGAAGGATCAACTCTAGAAGAGCTCAACCAGTAGGAGCACACCTGGTTCTGGTTTATGTCTATTGTGCTTGCAGACTTTGGTCTGCAGCCCCTACATTGCTCTATTGCTATCCACAGGCTAACATACAGCTAGAAGTCAGATTATTTGACTTCTTTATGGGCTCTTATCTTATTCCACTGTGCTCCACACAAGCAGAAATACTTCTCTATGTCGCTCTGGGAGATAAAACAATGGTATAAGGGATATCAGGTGAATAAAGTACCTTTTTGCCTTTGAAGAACATGAAAGAATGTTATGGTAAGGCCCTTTTTGTTACATATACAGATTTACTGCTGTATTTGTCTAATATTTGCAGCATGTAAGACTGCTTTAATGTGTCACTAAAATTTCCTAGTTTGTTTGGCTTTGATTTTATCTCTGCTTTGACCAAAAAGGTTTGGTGTGCAAGTGTAACTTAGTGTTTATTCTCCCCTTTTATTCTAAACTGAGCTTTCACCTGCATATCCTTTCTAATCCACCCAAGCCCCCTACTCTCTGGTCTATGTGTACCAGATGCACAGCGCTGTTTTTTTAGGATTACAGTAAACATTTAACTTCAGACAGAATGGAAATCTCTCAGATGTGACCACAATGGCTTTCTGCATCATGTGTGGGGTGACAGTGACAGAAGTACTTGAATATGCACAGAAGAGTAGGAGAAAAAAAAATAAGTAGGGAGAAAACGTAGTCTGGAAAAGGAACTGAATTTCAGCAATAGCAGTCAGACAAATGTTGGAGCTCCCCAGGCAGACCAGCAGCTTCAAGTTGCTTAGAGGCTTTTTGGGAACAGTCAGGGGCTAAAAAGTCTGTGGAGCAAGGCCTTGTGCTGCCACCAGCAACACTGCCAGTCACACACAGGCTCATTCTCAGTAGCATTTTTAAATCATGCTTCAACCTAAATCATCTTGAATTGAAGAGTCCAGGGCTGACTTTCTAAAAACATAAATGGAGATGAGTTTATGCGAGAGTTTCAAGACAAATTAAGTTTGTAACTTGAATGATTTTAAGTCATCTGAGGGCATAAGATCTATTTTAAACATGTAATTCCTGATTCCCTTACATCTAGTGTAAAGAATCCAAGTCAGTTTATCTAACTGAAAGAGCTCATCCCAGTGATTCTCTGGGCTTCACTGTAGCTTGGGCTGCCCCTGCTGCTTTTCTTGTGTTCCCTTGATTTCAGGCACACAGGTAGATCATTCTACAAAACGGCTTCCAGACTTAAAATCTTTATTTGTTTTGGTCCTTGGATGGAACAAGTATCTGTGAAAATGAAAGCCCCTTTAAGAGGGAGATAAATTTACTATTTTTATATTTTCCTAGCATGAGCCAAACACTTTGTAGCTTCAGTCAAAGGTCTGTCTTTATCTAGTTTCTCTATTCTCTCTTCTATTTGCTAGCAGCAATATGTCTGGGTCACCTGGAAGGAGAAGCTTCTACTGAAGAAAGTGTACGCATGACAGGAGGACATCTATCAGCAAAGAATGGAATCCAGAGACAAGAGCTGCCTAGGGAATGGAATGAGAGACTAACAAGAGAAGAAGTGGACCTGACTGCAAAAAACGTTCAGAGAGTTGCATGGAAGATGTGAGCTCTGTACATAACCTTCAGTGGGACAACTTACAGAGGAGTGCTTCAGACAGAAAAATCAGGAATGTGTCAGAGCTGAGGGACTAGAACGAGGACCTACAACATCAAAAGAAATAGGCATGAAGACAGAAATAAACTAGTGAGGCAAACGCTTAATGGCCAAGGACAAGTGGATGGAGTTTCTGTAGAGTGGAAATTGAAGAATCATCAACAGGCAACATCATTTGTTCCTGGCTCTTGTAAATTAAGAGCAACCAAAATCTACAAGCAACTGAGTTATTGCTGTCTGTTCCATCATTTCTCTAAAAGGTTTTCCTAGCAGCTCTCTTCTGGCCATACTTATTCCTAGGGGTCCTGAAACTCTTCCCTGTCACATGGCTTGAAGTGGCCAGAACCCAGGTCCATCCCATTTCTTCTTTCTGCTTCTCTACAGTTTTGGTCTGTGTTGCAAATATGTCTTTAGTCACACAATGGGGCAGAGTCAGAGGTTATGTGGCTCTTGCTGCCCTCTATGGTGAGTTGTGTAGGCTGCCTCCTTCAGTAAATTCTCCTGTGGCATGCTAACTGTTGTACTTCTGCAGTTTAGAGAAATACTGCTTTGAGATATGAAACAGTGAAATGTGCTGCTTGGGTGTACAGCTGTGACAGCATTAGGGCAATTTCATGTTTAACTGTGCCTCTTATTTTGATAGTTTATATTAAATCCATCCTGGTTCTAAACATATTTCTTCCATTCTTTCTTCTGAAGTAGTTTTCCTACAAGACAATGCAGTACTTCCTCAGTTTTAATTAAAACTGAAGTATTTTGTAAGGAAATTGTCCAGACTGTAATGATTAAAAGCTTAGGAAGGTGTTTTATGTATTTTATGCTTAACCATTTGCCCCCAAATACAATATGTGAGTTGCTCAGAATGGGTAAACAAAATGCATTCTGCTTTATTGCCAGAACAGCAAGAATTTTGAAAAGGAGGATGTTTAATGATGTATTCTGTTAAAAAAAATATAGCAGAAGCTCTTGGTGTCTGACACAAATGTTCACAGAACAGTGCCTAACTATCTTCACATGCTGATTTTATAGATCCAGGCTTTAAAAGGCAGCTTTCTTCCCTCAAAGCTCCTCCCACATCATAAATCAACAAATAGATCAATAAATAAAGTGACAAAATGTCTCAACTGCTGATACACAGTAGATGCCAGTTTTTCTTCCTCTTCTGTTTGGCAAAATCCCATGAATGGCACAGAGTGGGTGGCCCATACGTTGATAATCACCTTGATTTCCAGAGGTGCCTCTGTTATTAAGCCATGTTGCTGATCCCATCTGGATTACAGAAACCCATCTTACTGATGAAATCACAGAAGATTTTAGCAAAAGTTGAATGATATTCTTTCAGTATTGAATTACTGTGTGTGGACCTGGCAGTGCTTGCAACTTAGGCATATGGCAAGCACATGAACAACATGTTGTACTCTGAATCTATTGTTTTAGTTTGTTTCCAGCAGTTTCAGACCAGACAAATCCATAGCTAATAAATGACTTGTGTTGGTTTGTTGGGAGACAAAGATATTCTAGCACAGGAACATCTAACCTTTCCTCTTCCTTGCCTGTCTTTTGGGATAATATTAGAGAAATTTACGATAAACATTATATACAAATGACTTTTTAAAAATTCTAAGAAAGTCTGGCAGAAAGAGAAAACTGTTTAGTGTAATAAGAATAAGCAGAATTTGTCAGGAGAGAAAGTGTCCTTTTTAAAATTGCCTGCTATACTTGGAAAAAACCCAACAATTTTACAGAGCCTTCTTGGTTTTGTATTCTAAGAAAAGATATTGCCTCTCCTGAAAAACCTTTACTACTTTTATTCTTGTAGCATCACAGATACATTAACACAACTGTTAGTATAATGAATTCATAGGCTTGTTGACAACAGGCAAAGATAGTAATTTGCTTTTGTTGCTGATTTTGAAGTTTCTAAAGACATTCTCAGCCATCTTTTTTTCTTCTTGGTATCCTTCACTGTTACAAGCTTCACAGTAAAAGTGAAAATCAATGTATTTCCAAACTTTTTTTAATTTTTAGACTTCTGGATATTCTCCAGTGTAGGTGCAGATCTCTGCTTAATGTTAGCAACAGGCTTGCTTTTCTTAGCTGCTTCTTAATGACCCTATAGAGACAGCCTTTGGCTCTCCCAGGTGTCATGTAATTCTTGCAGTGGTCATATTCTTAATCCCATTTAAGTGTTAAGTAATTCGCTACCTTTTCTCTGCAAGAGGGGCTGCATAGCACTGTCTGATACTGTGCTCAAAAACACAGCAAGAGGGTGGTAACAACAACTTATTTAACACTTGGGATTAATGGAAGTATTGAGGGCAGCTGTCTCTTGCTTTAAAGCTGGTCCTGCACTTGGATTTGGCCTTTTCCTTTTTCACCATCAACCACCTTCTTGTGAAACCTTAATTTCTCTTGTGGTATGCCTCTTCCCTCCCCGGTGAAGCAGTGTAAAATGCAGGTACACCCTCTCACAGGATCTAAGATGCCTTCCTGCCCCAGGTGCCACTGCCTGCCTCCATGCTGCATCTGGGGCTGCAACCCACCCAGGGCATCCCTCTTCCTCACAAGACATAGGGAATATTTGGCCTCCCACAGTGCTCAGGAACAGTGCTGCTGACCCTAGCCCTGAGCAATGTAAGATTGGGCTGTGTAACTTGATGTAAGGTGACAGGCAGCCCCTCTGGGGATGAGGTGTTCACTCTAGAAACAGCACTGATCCAGCTCTTGTGGATGGGCATAGCCTGTGCAAGCAAAACTGGAATTCAGCTTATTTCACCTTCAGGAATGATATTGTGGCTGTGTAATTCATCAGAGAAGCAGAGTCCCTCCAGGCAACAGGGCAGGCTGCTGTGTCCCAGCTGGGGTGCTGGTCCTGATGGGTCCAGCCACAGCACCTGCAGCATTGGTGTAAGCAGGGAAAGCTACACCTCAGGGTAACACCTGGCATAGCCCAAGCAGTCTGAGGGACATGTAAGCCCTTTCCATTTCTGAATACACAGATGGGCACACGTGTTGCTGTGGGACTCGACCTAGCATTTAGCATTCACAGGAATAAAGTATGTGTGAAATGTATGTGATATCTCCCCCCCACACACACAGATGACGTGAATGCTATGAAACTATCAGATCATTTATAATGCTGTTTGGTTTTTATTACTGAGCAGACACAAAATTATTCATGTACACATCTTGCATATTCAAAAATGATTTTCAGCTGTTATAAAGTAATGAACATTCTCATGTACCTAGCCATAATGGTGCTGCAATTTGCTTTTCTCCCATAAGTTCATTTAAAAGTGCTGCATTGAACTGTAATTTTCAGAACCATGGCCATTGTTTTACCCTGCTAAAAGAAAGTAAAGATAATTTGTTGGGTAAAATACTTGTTTGTCAAATGTGTCAAGCTCAGAGATACTGGGCTGCTAATCTTTGGAAATCATCTCTGTTGCTGTTGCTGCTGCTGCTGTAGTCTGTTTTAATTTGATAATAAGCTGCAGGGACCACATAGTTCTTTCACGTTTGTGGCACCATTCATATTCCTGGCAGTCTCTAAGTAGTAAAACTTATACCTACTCCTAAAAATTGTCACTGCACAGGCTGTATGAGAGGAGGAAACAAAGTAAAATTGTGACAAGTATAAGGACAGAAGTGACCCAAATAAGACAGCTTCTTCCCATGCACAAAAGTGAGATGACACTGCTGCAGCCCCATGCTGCCCTGCTTGAAGTGCACAACGCTTACGCTGCTGTCTCCCAAGGAATAGCCTTCCTTTCCAGACCACACATCAAGCACTGTAACCACAGCAGCAGATATCAAATCCAGTATTCAAAATTCCTCTAGCTGCAGCTGCAGATCTGGTGCAAGTGTATGAGGAAACTGCTGTAGCTGCCACTGTTCCCTGAACAAAGGCATTAGGGAAACTCCCCACACAGAAAGGCATTACAGGTGGGTTTCTCTGTTTTTGACTCTCCTGGTAGAGTCCAGTGCTTCAAATGCCAGAGAAAGGAAATAAGTTTGCAGCACTTTCTCATATTTTCCATGGTGGTACATGGTGTGAGATTTGGGAAAAGAAAAAGAAAAAGAAAAAGAAAAAGAAAAAGAAAAAGGAAAAGGAAAAGGAAAAGGAGAAGAAAAAGAAAAAGAAAAAGAAAAAGAAAAAGAAAAAGAAAAAGGAAAAGGAAAAGGAAAAGAAAAAGAAAAAGAAAAAGAAAAAGAAAAAGAAAAAGAAAAAGAAAAAGAAAAAGAAAAAGAAAAAGAAAAAGAAAAAGAAAAAGAAAAAGAGAGAGAAGAGAAGAGAAGAGAAGAGAAGAGAAGAGAAGAGAAGAGAAGAGAAGAGAAGAGAAGAGAAGAGAAGAGAAGAGAAAAAAAGTTATTTCACTGCTCAGTGAGACAAGATTCTGCATAGTTCTTCATCAAGGAAATTACAGATAAACTACATTTGCCCTTGAGATGTATTTCTAGCTACACATACAATCCCCTCAGCTGGCTTTGTGGTAGACTACATCAGTTTGTAGTTGTGGGAGTTCAGTACGACATAGGGAGCAATTGTTGCCCTTCAAGGTTCTCTTTTTTTCTTTTGAGACCATTAGGCTTTCCAGTTACAAACACTGGAAAAAATGAGGAGTGTAAATCTTATAGTGATGCAATTGACAAAGAGAGAAGCTATAGGATATGGAGATATACTGGAAAGCATCTTTGTAAGGTTCACCCATGTCCTCTGCTTTGACCTTGGCTTATCCTAATTAACATGAAATTTCCTTGAGTCAGGGATAAAAAAAAAACAGAGTGAAGCAGTAAGGACACATGATCGGGAAAAAGTCTCTGGTACTGAGGAAGGACAGCACTAAGAAAAATATGACATATTGGAATATGGTACCACTGAATGTTTTTATGCTTGTTGAAGGATAAAAGTATTTTGGCTGCCACTTAGATATATTTTGAAAGTATAAGAAAAAGAACCTTAGTCTTTATTTTCTCATCAGATTGTGTCCCAGGTGGGTCCTGAGACAGAACAGCATTTTAGAAATGACATTTAAAATCTAATGTGAAATGAAACATAATTCTTCAGGTTTATGGATATGGGCTGTAAAGACTGTGAATGATAGTCTGGCAGAAAGGTCCTGGCAAGGAGGATTACAGCGGATTTTAATAAGACTTTGGAATGTAATGAGGTTTCTTTTGATGTCTACATATTTTGGTATCTGTTTTTCCTTCCATGTGCTCCAGGCATAATGCTGCAGCATTAGAAATACTGAATGAATGTTACTATGCACGTGATACTGCACTGTTTCTACTGCTGGATTGTCCTCTGGAGAAAAGCAATTTAAGAAAGCCCTTCTCTAGAGGATAACCTTCTTGCACCAATGGGATGAGTCAAGAGAATGCACACATCCATTGATAGTATATTTCATCATGTGTTTTGGTAGCTCGTCTTCTCACCTTTTTGAATCTGGTGGAAGAGCCTTTAACTCTGGACCACTGCGTGCCATGAAGGGAAAGCCTCCAGGCTACATGGCTGTGAAAATATCAGCTGCCCCTTCTGCCCTATCTTGTACTGACACTGGTAAAGAGAAGGTTGAAGGATTTCTTGCTGGCAAATCTCCTGGCCAACAGGGAAGGGATTCCTGGTAAGGTAACTGCTAGCCAGTGGAGATACCCTGGTCACTAACAAGCAGCTCCTGTGAAAAACATCACAACTTCAACAATAATTATGCCAGAAACTCTTCCTTTTTTTAGGTGCATGGGATTAATTCCTAATGAGAGGCTTGCACTGCTGAAGCAGGTCTATGCCTTTTATTCTTTCCAGTAGATGAAGGATGAGAAAGGTTCTTAGAACAAAATTTAATCTGTGGAGAAATGGGGAACTCAGATCACCCACTTAATAAAGAAAACTCGAAAGAAACTGCCCTTGTTAAAATTCCTCTTGGTAAAAAGCTGTGAAGTCATAAAATTTTACCTAACAATGGTTTTCCATACAAAAGGGCTCTTCAGTCAATAGTTCCTCTTTAAGCTGTTTCAAATCACCCTGGCTTCAACAAGCTCAGATCCCCAAACAATCAGTGCAGGAAACAGTGTGACTTCTATAGGTTCAGCAGTTCTTTAACGTGCTCTGTTGTGGGTCTGTCTATCTCTATGCAATTTTGTTATTTTTCACAGATTTCCATAATAAATATGGTAATTTAATAATTACATGCTTGAGTGCCAGTTTGTGTATTAATACAATGTTTCTTCATTTTATGTGTTCATTTTAGAATTAAGGAATTAAGGACATTCTTATCAGGCAGGATAACTGTTCATCCTCTATGTCTGTATCTACTCTACCATTCTGCAGTCAGATTTTCCACTCTAGTTCCAAAATAATTCATCTTGTTTAGGTACTTTGGGCTGTGTGCTATTGTACAAACTCAGAGAAGTGCAGCAGTCAAAACACTGTTTACAGCAGTTTGCTGGTGGAGCGGCATCAGTTTTTTTTTTTTTTTTTTTTTTTTTGAGATAAATGCTTCTTCCCAAAACACACTTGGCATAAAGGTCTGTCACTCCTGATGGGTTTGAGCAGAAAGCACTGGTTTATTGAAGTACAAACAGATTTCTGTATGTCTTTCCTCTTTTGGGAAAGGTGCTGGTTAACTGTTTAGACTCCTGGCACAACTACGAATGTGAAACTGGGGGCACTAACTTAGGGGTTTGTCATTCGCCTGAGGCTTGTGAAAAAACAGAATTTCTACTGCTTCTAGTGTGATGACTTAGAAATGGGATCGTTAAAACATGCGCCTGAAGGCAATTGTTAATATTGAGTCATTACTTGTCAGAAAATATGTTTTCTCCCTTGGGTGGCATGCAGTAGAAATATCTGTTTAAAAACCTGGACTAGCCTCCATTGCTTTCTACTCCAGGGGCTGCCTGGTGCTCCAGTTAAAATTACATCAGGGAATGACTGTGCTAAGTTTCTTTAATGAAATATGGAGGTGGTGGAATTGCCATCCCTTGAAGTATTTAAAAACTGCATATATGAGGCACTTCATGATGTACTCTAGTGGACATGGTGATACAGATATTGATAAATACATTTTATTTATTTTATTGGAGGGGGGATGTTGGTGGTTGGACATGGTGACTGTAGAGGTCTTTTGCAACTGTGACAATTCTGTGATTCTGTAATAGAAGGGCATATTTACTGCTCAAGCATCTGAACATTTAGACTGTCAGCATGGTGTACGATTCAGGGCAAAGGTTTTCAGACACACACAGAAAGGTTGCAGTGTTTACAAATACTTTTTTGAAGAGCATTTTGCGGTAGCTTGGTCCTTCAGTAATGCTGTGTGAGACTGTATCAGTACCCATGCACAGCAAGCAACAACTGAAGAAATACAAAGTGGAGTAGCAACACAACTCAGAATGCTCTATCAGTAGAGGTTTCACCTCCTAATGCACAATATTATCCACTAAGTGCAAGGAGGGATGCAGGGCCATGTCTCTCAGACAGGAACTTGAGTTATACATATGATCAGAATATAGACTACTGAATAGGAAAACTGATTGATGGTAAAACCAGGCACCAGCTGTCATCTTTGGGATAGGTAACAGTCTAGGCAATGGCGTTCAGTGACATGGCCAAGAGAGATTGTGACTGCTGATAAGTCCTGTTGTGACAGAAGAGGCAAACTATCTTTGTGGTCCACATGGAATGTAAGAATGCTGTTGATTTTAAGACCTCATCTGGAAGAGTCATGTGAAAGAAATAGTAGAGTTCTGTTTTTTGACAATTTTAATTCAACCAATATAATTCTGTGAGTGTGTGGTTAACCTGCTGTGTATGTAGACATTTGTATACCTTTTAAATATACAGCTCATCCATAGAGGTGTCAGAGTTACTATATCTTTTTTACCCCATGGTTCCCTGAGGAAAAGGGAATACTCACAGAATCTGGAGAAGAATAATATGAATTCATCTCCTTCTGCTTGATACAGTGAAACAGTATTAGACAGAGAGTAGTATCTATGAATTAAATATGTATGCTTATCTAATGTCATGGTCTGGGCAGACTGTAAAGAATCAGCTCTTTCTGTCCCTTGTTCTGCAGCCAAATAGTTTTATTTATTCTAACTAGAGCTGTGTTTCTCACATGTGAAGAGCTAGGTGCACAAATGCATGTGTACATACATGCACAGAAGTATGGCCTTCCTTTCCCCAAAATACATTGTTCTCTGTAGTTTAGGATACCCCTGTTAAACTGTAAGCATTACACGATCAATTTGTGAAGCTTGTTGCAAAGGTAGAAAGTATTTGTAGTGCTGTAGTGTTTTTTGGAAAATCATGGAGGAAAGTGTCCTCAAATAAGGCTAGTGAGCTGTGCTCTGGTGCCACTTTAAGAACTTTCTTTCACTGCTCTCTCTTCCAGGTCTTCTGGAAGATTTCTAAACTGCACTTTGAGAGTGAGCTATATTTTATCTACTTCTTACAAGAATAAGGTACAGAAAGGGATGTCTGCACATGGTTTTGTTTAATGACAATCTGACCAGACAAGAGTGGACTATCGGTATATGCCCAGGGTAGTAAAGTCGACTCAGAAAGCTATCTAAGTGTCCTGTTGGCATAAGACAGCTAGCCACAACAGCTAGCTGTTGATATCAACATAAGGGTTGAGGATTTGGAGAGCACAGTGTTAGCAAGCATTCAGAAACATTTTGGGAAAGAGTATGCAACACAAAAAGGTATTTTAGGTAGAAAGGAAGAGTGAAAACAATTGCGTTTATGTGACAACCTGTCAGATTTATCAGCTTGTGTTTTTTTAGATAACTGAGTTTCAGATGCATATTAGTATTCACTGAGAATTTCTTTAATTAGTGAAGAGAAAAGGGAAGTTCTGGCTTCAGCTCATCTCAGTGGGTGGCAGAAATTCCTTGCCATTGACGGCTGTTGAAGACCAGTCAATAGTTAATCTTAACTAAAGTCTAAGTGCAGCAGTATTAAATGATCAGTATTTATTTATTAGAAAATAAATGTTGATGTCCACATTTTATGCATCTGCATTTAGATGAAAGTAATTTCATTCCTGGTGACTGAGGAAATGAGTCTTCCAAATGCTGCTGAAACTGAATTTCAGTTGATACTTTATTACCAGTACCCAAGTAGTTCATAATTCCACTAACAAAGCCACTGAGCTGGTATTTTTCAGACGCAGGATTGAACTTCTTGATTCCCTGGCCCATCTTTCATAGGTGCATCAGGCTTGTGAAAAGACCCAGAGAAAATTACTTGACCTTTCACAAGCTTTTAACATTCTCATGGAGAACATTTTGGGGTGTGAACAGAGGAGCTTGTGCCATCTCTCAGGCATCCTTGATGAGAAACTGCTCACACTGCTCTCTCTTAAACATGGCATCTGGGACACTCTACGGGTCACAGATGGCAGAAGGAGAAAGTCCAAAACCGTTTAGGGCTTTGCAGGTCAAAGTCAACACCTTCACTTCAATCTGGAAAAGCAGCAAGCAAGCAGCAGAGATCAATGAGCACTGTTGTCATACATCCCTGTGCTGAGGAGCTGTCAGCAGAAATCCAGCTCAAGTCTTGCTATAAAAACAACAGATAGCAAAAGGTTTGTTTTGCTTGATTGTAGCTGAGTTCTGAGGTTACCAGCCTTTATAGAATGACAACGACAATATACATTTTTATAGTCCAGCAGAGTTCAGAGCCCTGGTAAAAAAGCAAAGCACTGCTTGGTCAGCTCTACACAGGCACAACAGTTCAAGGATTCGTGTTTATTCCCCTCTCTGCTAAGCTGTTTTCCCAAGAACATCTTTGTTACTTTTTGCCATAAAACAAAAGGTCAGGTTTGATGTTGGTCCTAGAAATGTTCTTGTTGTTCTGTTTGTTTATATAACCCCCTTCTTCCTCCATCTGAAGGAGAATGAGCTCTGCTGCTTAATGCCAGCTGCACTCAGGATGGTGAGAAGAATGACAGCCCCCAAAAAGGGGGCCAGTGGCAGGGGACACAGAGGGGTGAAGGAAATAAAGGGAAAATAAGCAGAGTTTTGCCCCTGGGCATTTGCAAACAGCTTGTGAGATCCTCACATCGCACACATTACTGGGTAGCCTGTGACGTTTCTGAACACACAAGCTGTCATTTCCTCACAAGGAGTCAGCACTGCTAAACCCTTTCAGGCGATGTGGGTGGGCGCTTTAGAAGACACAGTGTCTCATCCCATTCAGGAACTGCCCTCTGTCACTGCTCTCCTGGCATGCTGAATGTTTGTTATTTAAGTAAATAAACTGGCCAGTGTCTCAAGCTAGCTTGTGAATGCTGTGTCCTCCCAGCACCACACTTTCCCGGCCACTCCAGGGGAACAGGAGAAAAAGAAAAAAGAAAGAAGAACAGCCAAAAGCAACAACAAGATGAAAAAGTTCACAGAGAGTTCCAATGCCACCCACTAAGCCCCAACCTACAAATAATCAGTGACCAAATGGTGTCATTAGAGTCCCCAGCATCCTGTCAGCACTCGGCCTTCCTATGGGAAGTCCATGGTGGAGGTTATTTTGAAACCTTCCTGTATCTTTCAGAAAGAAGATTCTCTAAAAAGGCTGTCACAGGATACTTTGATTTCCCTTGTTTCTTCCAAATAAATCTTTCATGTTCCAAGTCAGTGGTCAGCTTCACCAAAACTGAAGGAGTATTGTTTGAAGCCCTGTTGTCAGCCCTTTCTCAATTAAGGGGTGTAGAATTTGGTGTAGAAGGGAGAGGCAAGATCACGAATTTGCACTTGTTTTGACAAGAGGCACAAGCAAGATTAAAAATAATTTTAAATTGGGATTTTACTACATCATCACTTCTTCTTTTTCCTATGTTAAGCTACATCAGGGAAACCAGATGTCTGTTACAACAGAGCCTCTCTCTAGAGTTAATATGAACTTTACATATTGGTTGGCAGAATGCACAGTTTTTCACATACTTCTGTTGGCAAATCCATTAGTATTCACATCACCCAAATGTAGACACCTCATTAACTAGACTATCTGGCTAGCCAGCCTTAACGCCATATGCAGTCAGCAAGAAAAAATAAGGCAAATCAGAATAATTCCAGTAACTCCTCTTTGAAATTACCATCTACATCAACTTCTCCCTCTCATTCTCTCTCCTTTTACCTTTTCTATTGCTGCTACTGGGACCTTGGGAAAGCTATCTGGATCTACAAAATGCCAGTGATTTAATAAATTACATTACATATTTGCACATATGTTTTTTATGCCTATTTGCTAGTTGCGAACAGAACAGAGTTTCTTGATGAAACACTCCTTGTGGTGAAAATCCTTGTCTATTCATTGTGTAGGCAAAGTTGATTAGGGGAAAAATACTGAAAGATGATAGATCACAAGGGTTTGCTCTATTAGTTCTGCTTCCCTCCCCAAACATATTCACCTGTTTTGAATGTGGATTGTTGAATCTCAGCCACAAAAGGGAGTAAGGCATAGATGAACTTTGTGACCAGGTGCACCCTGCAGATGCAGGACAGCTAAATAAAATGTTTTTATAGGGTGCCTAGGCTTCCAGAAGTGCTTGACTCAGTGAAGATGTCATAGATCATGAGTTAGCCATGGTGAGCTGTGCTGATGGTTCATTGATTTCCCTAGCCTATCCATACAGTTGTTTATAAACAACCTGAAAAAGGCACTGTTCACAGATATCATCACCTCTCAATCAGACAAGCAGGGCAACAAGGCTAAATGCACAGACTGGGGGGACTCAGCTGCTGGAATCTATCAAAAGAAGCAGTGGTGAGAACAAAGAGGTTACTGAAAATCTCTCTCAACTCCAGGCCCAAGCAAATCACACTGTCTCTCATCATATCATTTTATCTCCTGCTCCCCAAAGGACGAAGATTCAAAACATAAGGATTCTGAGGTCTGTTCTTCCTAAATTCAGAAGTGCTTGTCACCATATGCTCTCCATTAATGTGCATATGAAACTCATACGAAAAGTAAAGAAGTCCCAAACCCTGAAAAGCCAGACTTTAGGAGTAAGATCTGTTTCTATTCATCCACTCAACCTCTTTACTTTCCCACAATCCTCAACAGGGAATCTTATCACCACTGAGGTGTTTTTCACTTTTACAAATAGACTACATAAAAGAAAATCAGAGGGACTGATCCATCCAGAGGGACCTTGACAGGCTGGAGAGGTGGGCCTGTCCCAACCTCATAAAGTTCAGCAAGACCAAGTGCAAGGTTGAGGCAATCCCAAGCACTGAATAGGCTGAGCAGTGACTGTCTTGAGAGCAGCCCTGAGGAAAAGGAGTTGGGGGTGCTGGTGGATGAGAAGTTCAACATGAGCCATCAGTGTACACTTGCAGCCCAGAAAGCCAACCAGATCCTTGGCTGCATCAGGAGAAGCGTGGCCAGCAGGTCCAGGGAAGTGATTCTCCCCCTCTGCTCTGCTCTCCTGAGATCCCACCTGGAGTACTGCATCCAGTTCTGGAGCCCCTTTCACAGGAGGGACATGGACGTGCTGGAGTGTGTCCAGAGAAGGGCCGTGAGGATGATCAGAGGGCTGGAGCACCTCTCCTGTGAAGCCAGACTGAGGGAGTTGGGGTTATTCAGTCTGGAGAGGAGAAGGCTCCGAGGAGACCTTACTGTAGTCTTCCAGTATCTGAAGGGGCCTACAAGAAAGCTGGTGAGGGACTTTTTAGGATGTCAGGTATAGATAGAATGGATTCAAACTAGAGGAGAGCAGATTTGGATTGGAAGTAAAGAACAAATTCTTCACTATGAGGGTGGTGGAAATACTGGAACAGGTTGCCTGGAGATGTTGTGGCAGCTCCATCCCTGGAAGTTTTTAATGCCAGGCTGGACAGGGCTCTGAGCAACCTGATGTAGTGGGAGGTGTCCCTGCCCATGGCAGAGGAGTTGGAACTAGATGGTCTTAAAGGTCCCTTCCAACCCGGAAAATTCTATGATTCTATGATTTTATAATCAGTTTAATGCCAAATTTAGGACTTATAGTGGATAAGCACAGAAAGTGACAACAGAATCAGATAGCATCAGCATTAGCAGTTCCTGGAGGCCTGCTTTGAACTTTCAAAGATCCTAGCTCTATGTTTCATTATGAAGCCAAAACACATCTTGCCTTTGCCAAAGATTCCAGCAAATTCTAGAAAAGCTTTGAAATCACAGGAAAGAAAAGTCTGTTGTTCTCAGGAGCAAATGAAGTGGTTTCATGAGATCACATTTCTTCTTCCTCCTCTTCAAATCAAGCAAAGTTTAATATTTCAGTTCCACTCACTTTGACAGAAACAAAAAAAACCAAAGCAAAAAGGGGCCTACAAAAATGGTTTCATTTTATACTGAACTTCAAAAGTCTAATAAAATGTACAAAGAAATCCTGAGCTCCCAGGTTCCCTCATGCAGAAAAAATCCTCAGGTGGCAGGTTAAGCCACTACTGGAATAATTTAAGTAATGTAAATAAATGAAAGCATATCAAATAATGTGGCCTAAAGCACTTTGGAATCATACTCTATATGGGAGTCAGGCTTCCATAGCTGTGATTATAATAACTGGATTTAACCTCCTTCTCAATGCATCAGGGAACAAGTATGTTTTGCTTCAAGGCAGCCACTATCCTTTCTTTTAAGAAACATTCCATGTCATGGACCATACTCTGAATGTTCAACGTCTTTAGCAAGAGATCACATGTATGTGGATGTGCCCGTAAGAGGATGAGAAAAACAACATTTCAAATCAAGAGTGAAAGGTTCTGCAGTCAGCTTTTGTTCTGTATTTTCTACCTCAGCTGACAGTCTGCCTGGAAATGGCAGAGTACAGATGCTCATTCACCCACCCATCTCTCAGTCACATCAGAGTGGGGAGACAGTGCTGTCCCAGAGGCCAGATCCTCACTACTGAAATGGGAAGTGCTTCTGGTCCTTGACCCTGGCTAGGTTCCTTTCTTGATGGCACTGGGGACTTCCACTCCTGATCAAACATGGAAACATCCCCTTCCCTTCTCCACCTCATGTAAAGACAGCAAGGGGAAGAAGACTTTGTTCATTCCCAAAGGCCAGATTCTGCACTGTCTCTAGGGTCCTCCCGGCTTTAAGGGTGCAGTCAGAGCTACTGAATGACCCAGATGGTCCATAGTGACTTGTTTTTTGACAGGCAGGTCAGTGGTTCTGAAGCCAGCCTTTCTAGCCAGCTCTGAGGGCCCTGGCTATGGCTGTGAACACTTCAGAGAAGTGTAAATCCCACAACTCACTAACTAGCCCTTCTCACAGACAAATCAGACATGAATGGCATTGTAGACACAGCACTGCTAGCTGTCTCGTAGCCTGTCTAAATGTCATCTTTTTGTCTACTTGAGCAATGTGTTTATTTTAATTTTTTTAATTATTCTTTCGGTAAGTAGAGGCTTTTTCTACTGGCGGAAGCTCTGTTTTGGAGAATGATTGTAAAATGGAAAAATGTTTATCACTTGTCTCACAGATTGGAGTAAAATGTGCCACATATATCCCTTGGCATTGCAAGCACAGACTGGCACCAGGAAGAAACAGTTTTTCTGTATCACTGAACTAACTTTTGATAAAAACTGATTTAGAAACACACAGCCTGCCCAACACTGTGTTCACACGGACACTTCATAGGGTAGGACTGCAACTGAAGACTGTAGAGGTGATGTTGAATACTAATGAGAAAACTTGTAATTTAATCCCAGTTGAAATTTAGGTGTTATCCATTGGAAACTTACATTTTAATTTAGCTAAACTCCAAGTTTTACTGACAACATAACTATCCTATTTTATTCCCTGTGCAATTGCTGGCGAAAAATCAAAGCTAAAGTATGTTTACTATGAGAACCATAAAAACTCTCTGGACTGTGAATTGTCTTTTTAAAATTTGCACCACGCCTGCAAAGAAGGCTGGAAGGTTAAGAAACTGTGCTTAAATTGTCACATGCAGACAAAAAAAGGAATGTCTCTTCTCTTCCCCTTCTATCCCTGAAAAAAAATAGTAGAAAAACAAAACAGCACAGAAAATATGCCCCTGAATCCACTTCAGTTTAATTAACACCACACTAGTTACAAATGCAAACAGGTTCCCAAGCACTCAGTTTGGCTGCCTGTCCACTCTGTGGATTCATTTTGACTCTTTGCTTTGTTCTAACAGAACAAAGACAGCAAAGGACAATGTGACCCTGACCCTTTTTTACCCCTTCACATACAAATGTTCCCTTTTAATATTCAGACGAGGAGTGACATTAAGAGGTTCCATGAGAGCAAACACCTGCCATTCCCCTGGACAGCATTTCTACCAGGCATTGCCTATCTGGAATTAAAACAACTTTAAATTCCGTTAATTGCTTTGTAAAGAAGATGGCAATACTTGTATTCGCAGGACAAAGTCTCTATTTCAATGCAGAATCACGCAAAGTAGTCCCACATAAACTATCTCCACCTGCAACCTCACAGTAATTTTCTTGTCTGGAGATCTGAAGAGATAACCTTGGAGGCAGCGACAGTCTACTATCCCAGGAACAAAATTCTTCTGAACACAGAATAATTTGGGCTATAAGGGACTCATCTAGCCCAAGATGTGATGGGCCTTCTGGCTGCATGTGTGCACTGTTGGCTCACATCCAGCTTTTCACTCATCAGCATCCCCAAGTCCTTTTCTGCAGGGCTGCTATCTAACACCTCATCACCCAGGCTGTACTGATAGTGCAGATCGTTCTGACCCAGATGCAGGACCCTGCACCTCATGAGGTTCACCTGGGCCCACCTCTCCAGTTTGCCCTGGTCCTTCTGGATTACACCCTGTCCCTCTGGCTTATTGACAGCATATTCATCTTGGTGTCATCTGCAAACCTGCTGGTGGTGCACTTGATCCTGCTCTCTGTATTGCTGATAAATATATTAAACAATACTGGTCCCAGTATGCACCCTGAAGGACACCACTTGTCACTGGTCTCTATCTGGACTTCAAGCCATTGACCACTACCCTCTAGATGTGGACATCAAGCCCGTTCCTTATCATCATCCTGTTCCATTGAACAGTCACACCAACCTGGGGAGCAGGGTATTGGTGGGGTGGAGGGTATGTGACAAAGGCCTTGCAAGAAGTCCAAATAGGTCACATCCATAGGTCATCCATTGTCCACTGATGTACTTACCTCATCACAGAAAGCCTCTAGGTTCATCAGGCAGGATTTGCTCTTGGTGAAGCCACGGTGACTGACTCGGATCACCTTTCCTGTCCTCCATGTGCCTAATCACACCTTCTAGGACAATCTGCATCATGATCTTCCCAGGCACAAAGATGAGGCTGACATGTCAGTAGTTCCCAGGATCCTCCCTACATGTGTGCATACAGTAAATTGGACAGAGATATGCATCTGCAGCCTCTCCACACATTTTTTCCCCTTTAAAGTGACTCCAGACCCAGCAAATGAATAGGGTGTTAGGAAGGTGCAAGGACTGTCTAGACTGAAAGTGCCTTTTTATTTCTTGAATGTATGTATGTGCATAAGTAACAAAAAAAGGGGCTCACTGGCTCTCCCCAGAGAGCTCAGCATCAGTGGTGCTGCAGACACATGTGGGCAATGCAAGAGGCTGATCCCTGTGTCTTCTCCACGATCTGGGAGTCTGCATCCCATGCCTGCTCCAGCAGCCCGTGCAGCTGTGTACTGATGATGCTGGAAGCTGGCATGAGGCTGATGGGATCTGTTGTCTGGTGATTAGGGGATACTTTTTGTCCCCCACCCCCTCATCCTTCCCTGTACAGAGTAATGGAGATTTTTTACTTGAGCTACTCCTTAGAAGCCCAGCAATAGACAAAGCAGCTTGGTAAGATCCAAATAATTCACAGAACTATTGCTGACTGACATTTGCCATACCCTTAAGTGCCAGGCATTCTCACCCTGCCCTGGAAATCCATGCCAATACCTCACCAACCCTACCATTAAAATATATTTCTTAACATTAAATATGAATCTCTTTTGCTAGGATTTTTAACCAGTTTTGTCCTATCTGTCATGGACATTGAAAGCAGATTTTTTAGAAGAAATATGCTACACTGGACGGAAACCCAGCCCTGATAACTGTGGCAGAGCTGTGTCTGCTCTGTAACTATTGCATCCAGTGATCATCAAGATCTCTTTTTGCCCTCCAGTGAGGGTGAGTGCCCCTCTGATGAGGGGATTCCTGCTGAGAATATTCTCATTTACAAATGTGTCATTTGTCCATACTTGTTGCTCCAGTCAGGTGTTTGCTAGCAAACACATTCTCAAGGATATTTACAGCAAGCCATTATGAGCGTGTCACCAGTTGTTTGTATGTTCGAAAGGAGTGTAGCTGTTCCACTAGTCTTTACTGCTGTTCTGTTTGTGCTTCATATTTTCTGCTTCCAGGTAAACTGGAAACCACATAGAAGAATGCTTATGCTTCAACCATGTTCCCACGAAACTTTAAGGAATTTAAAAATCGTGCCTTATAGTAATGTTGCTGTGTAATTCACAGGCTCAGATCAGTGGGAATTAAAGGAACCCCTTTCCCCATTTGACAGATCAGAGAGCTGAGAGAAGAAAAAATGGTTGTCACTTGTGGTTGTGTCTTCAACAGCTGAGCTTCTGAGAATGGGATGTGTGCATCTCCAGCTATGCAGATGTGCAAAAGCAGGGTGTGCAAAAAACCAACTCCCCAGGTGGCTTCTGCTGCGTGTTATGACCACAAAATGTCATGAAGTATGCAGCTGAAATAGCCATGATAGAGTCTAAATTAGAATTAGGAATGTGTTGACCTCATTGTTACTCACTTTAAAAAATATTTGGATTAAGACTTTTCCTGAACTTTGAGCAGAGAGTGAGACCTCTGCTCAAATGCAGTGACAGGCTTACTTTCTGTGAAGGGAGATGGTGCTCTAAGCATTAAAAAGCAGGCATCAGAGAGTTTGGGAATAAAAAGGCACCACAGATATTTGTCTGTGTTTTCAGATGTCCATTAAATATGGCTGAGCAACATTTGATGTTTCTGAGGATAACAGGTCCTGGGTGGTAGTAAGAGCAATATATACATTCCATCAGAAATCTGAAGCATGTAAACAGACAGAAAAAATTTGTCAGAAGGATGTGAGAAACTTGTAAATTAACAACAAATGCAGACAGAGGAAGTCCAGAAAAAATACACTGATGTTTTTCACAACCATGAAGGAGTTTAATCCACTGGTTTAAAAAACATATGGTACACTGAACATTAGATGGGTAACAGGCAGAGAAATACTTGGCAGAGGCCCATGGAAATATAAACACAAGGCATTTATTTAATTATGTTTCTTTTTCTTTAAATATTTACTTTCTGTGTTTTACCAAGATACAGTTTTTCGTCCTATATATATAACAAGCTACCTTTCCAAAAGCAGACTGGGGAAGCACCACACTCAGGGATCCTGGTTTGGGTCCAGGGGCTCTTCATTGTGATTTAGCCATGTCTTGATGAACAAACAGCTGTATATGACTTCCCTCCTCCACTTCCATTCTCCCATGCCCCACCAATGTGTTTGGTCATCCTTTTGTCAAAAACTTCCAAGAGAATGAATGGGTTTGGAAAACAGAAGGTGTTTGTTTCTGCCCTTTTGAATGGGTTGGAGCATCTAGAAAGCAGGTAGGCTTAAACTCCGTGTTTGTATGGAGCAGGCAAGTACCACAGAAGCACAGAATGCTAGGGCTGGAAGGGACCTTTAAAGATCATCAAGTCCAATTCTCCTGACAGAGAAGTATCACCTAATGTGGGTCACATAGTAGACGTGTGTACTTTTCTCACGTCACTGTAATAATGCTCCTAAGGCCCTGAAGGCAGCTTGGATGGTTCTCTGCCCTTTGAAACGTCATGGCATGGAATAGAACTGCAAAATTGGAAATGGGCATATTCATTTCCAGTGTTGACACACACTGCAATTTCTAAGCATACCTCTGTGGATTTCCAGTGCCATGCTGGAGGCTGGATTGATATCTATAAGTTTGCAGGGACATCGTTCATGGTTCTGGGTAAGTTGAGAAGCATGGGATTTGAAGACCAGATGAGGAAACTGTAAGAGGTGGCAAGACTACCTAGAAGATCAGGAACCCACACAAGCTTCTCCTTTATAGTCTTGAGTCTTCATAGTGTCTGTGACCCCTTCACTTTCCTGAACTGCTTCATGCTGAGAGGAATTCATCACATGGGGCTTGAAGGCCTTCCCTAAGTTTTGTCTCCACACAGAAACCTCAAGCAGCTGTAGGGCCAATGGTCTTTAGGATGGTCTTACATTGAGGAGAATTGTCATGATTCAGAACTAAAGCAAGAGATAGAAATAAGGGCAGGCCAGGGGAAATAATCTTGCTATGCTTCCTCTGTTTTGTTTTGGGCTTTTTTTGTTAGTTTGTTTTTTTGTTTTTTTGTTTGGTTTGGTCTTTTTGTGGTGTATTTTGCTTGTTCATTGTGTTTTGTTGTTGCTGTTGTTGGTGGGTTTTTTGTGAATAAATAATCTAGGTCTTTCATTTTATTTCTCTATTTCTAAGAAGTGCCCAGTGACTGCACCAATATACTTGTGCGCATCCCCACAAAGTGACTCTGTGTATTCCCTTGGAAGGAGGTATTTCTGACATAAGAACAGACAAGAAATATTAGTGTTGAGGTTGAGAGGGATTGTAAACAAGATGGGTTTTGTCCAAGATTATCTGGTTTACTATCCTTGCATTTTCTTTGACACTGATCTCTACTCTAACTAGAAAAACAGTTGAGTATCATGAGACTTGATAGTTGAGTCAGGTTTAGACCAGCTAGGTCTGAGAGGGCTGGCAGTGTAATAACACAAGAGCTGCGTTCAGTGATGCTGAGTTGTTTCAGCAGAAAACTGCAGCTGCCCCAGAAAAGGACCAGGTCCTTGCTTGTTTTTCCACATCCTTCCATGAAGCAATGTAAATGGGCTTCTGCAGTTTCTGGACTTGCCTTCAAAAGCAACAAATTTGAGACATGATGTGAATGTTTATGAACATAATGGACAATTTCCTGACATTTCTAAAGACTCTGTGCTGCAAAAGACATGTAAATCTGGGGCAAGAGCAGGTGTTGGCAATGGTGAGAGGAAGAATATTCATTTTATCTGTCATATTATTCCCTACATACTAGCAAGTCTTTGATTAAAACATTATTGCACAGGACTAGTTGACATTTTTCAGTGCAACAAAAGTTTCCTTTGTATACATATTTTATTTTTTTCCTTTTCCGTTTAGGGAGTTTCAAACAACACAACAAATCTAGGTATTTCTCATCAATTAGTTAAGAAGTAAAACATTGCTTGTGTTGAGACTAGAAAATAAACCAATGACAAACACAGGAGAAGTACATTTGTTAATATTTATTGCAGAATTCATCATCCTTCTCACTTATTGCAGAAGGAAAAAAACTAGAGAGCACATTTAACTCCACAGGGGGCATTTTTTCTTCCCTGTTTCCCATTTAATCTGAATCTCATAAAAGCTGCAAGACACTCTAGTCCTTTCTTCTATTAAGTTTATGGACAATAGTGGAAGACATAGGAAAAGTGGTTTAGCTGTTGGATGAAACGTTCAGTGACAGACAGAAGAAGCAGGCAGGAAAGTTCCCCAGCAATATCCATGAACAGTCATCTACCAGCACTTGAAGAACTCACTCCATTTTTTTGACTCATCCTTTTTTGTATCTTTCAATTGCAAGTCATGTCTTCCATAAAAAAATAATGTGGGTGGCAGGAAGAACAAAATTATGTCATAACACTGTGCTTTTAAAATTGCATTTGGGGCAATAAGATATTCTGATATCAAGTAATATTTTTTGTTAATACAATGGAAAAAAGAAAAACAGGCACATCTCTGTTATTTATGTGTAGTGATTATATTGCTTCTCATCAGATCACTTACCATATTATAATTTTTAATCATGCTGTAAGAATATATCTTATTATGGCTTTAACTTCTGTGTCTATACTTTTACTAGTAACATCCTCAAACCTTTTTATGTATTAGAACCTATTACTGAGGTTCTTTACTTAAGAACATATTATTTTATTGTGAAACACTTAACAATATTATTTTTATATTTTTAAATAGCATAAGAAGCATTAATCAAAACTGTCCAGATGAATTCTCCAGAGGTCCAGTCTTTCACTACTAATGCGTGTGACAAGTTTGACACAGGATCTGATCATAATACCCTTTTTATGTGTGTTACTTGTGTCCTCCAGTAAAAGTGCAACGGAGAATAGTTAGTTTAGGTCAACTTCAAGTTTAGGTTTTCTCAAATACTTTTTTTTTTTTTCTGTGGCTTGGAGTATAACTTTACCCAGTGGCATCAGGAAGTTGCGTGCTGGCACTGTTTCCATCAGGCCACTTGCCCATTGTATGGTCAGAGGTGATGTCTGTGAAGATGAGGTCAGGCTTACCAAAGACATTTAGGAGAAAGGCCAGAGCCATGAAAGAGACCTCACAAATTTCAGATCTTATCTACATATGGGGAAAAACTGCTGTTTGATCCAGAAACGTATCAGGGTCTCCCATTTTGTCAGAAACACAGCGAACTGTTTGCTTTGTGCCAGCCCTTCCCCTGGTGATGTTGTGCCATGGCAACCTCTAGCAGGCAGCATCTGCTGCCGCCCCAAATGCAGAGACCCTGACAGTGTTGTGAGGCACACTCAGTGTGCAGGGTAATACCTGACTCTCTCTTCACTCGCAATTATGCTTTCAGAGCAGGGCTAAGGCATTCTGCTGCTTCTGATGCGGGTTATTGGGTGACTATCCAAATTCACAGGCTGACCGTTCACTGAAACTCTTGCTCTTGACAGACAGAGCGCTTGTTCTGTAGCTGTTGCTGAAGAAATATAAAGAAGTTTGGTCTTTCAGTGTCTACGGTCACCATACATTGTCACACTGTCAAACAACTTTTTTCTTCCATTATACAGTGCTCACACAAATGACACCAGCTCAATGATTTGGAAAGACACTCAATACGAAACTGTGTTGGAGAAAATATTCAAATATAGGTTAAAATACGGCTGTCATACAGGAAGAACACTAAATAAAAAATCCAAAATTCTCTTTTCTTAAAAAACTGTGAACTCAAATATTATTTTGAGCTACATGCTGAACACATTCAAAAATCTCCACAGGAATAAACAAATGTGTATTTCTATATCTACAGAAGGTAAAACTGTAAATGTAAACCAAAACAGCTTTATTTTGTGTGCAGAAGATGCATCTTTAATGTAAACTAAATGCTATTTTATGTATGTATTGGGATGTATGGGATGTATTTGGACCATTTGTAGGGAGTCTACAGCATCCTAAATATGATCCTGATAGACAGTGAAGAGAGGAAGGATTGCAGAATGTGGCAGTAGGCATGAGAAGACTAATCACTGCCAGAAGAACAAGGAATAACAAACAAGTTTATGGAACCAATCTCATCTACTTTTTCCATAATAAATTGACTAAATATCCCAGGCTGCCTTCCCCTTCTTCCATCTTCCTCCAAAATAAATTGTCTCTGGGAAAAGGATTTTTCTTAAAGCAAGTTATAAAGGCCATCAAGAAAATAATTTCACCCTTGGCCATCATTGACAGGCAGTTTCTTTTCTGGGTGCTCCTCTTGCAGTGTTTGCAGTTGCTGTTGGCATGCTGGTGTTACCAAAACCATCTGCTTTCCTACATGAGCAGATTTCGGATGTCAATCTAATTAGCCAAGGCTAATGTCTGGTTTCCTGTAGAGAGCTTTTGTAGAGTAATTACCTTCCTCGAGGTCAAACTGCTGTGATTGCAGGTCTTTAACTAATCGAGATAAACAGCTTTTCAATTCTTGCAGTGAGTCAGCAAATCACTCTAGTGGACTTTTATCTCAACCTAAAACAATATAGCTTATTATGCCAGGTGATAGCAATGTTTTTTTATTAGTGTGGGATCTAAACAATAACAGCTTTCACTAAAACCATATAAATTATTAACATCTATTTAAGTCCTTGCCTAGACTTGAGAGAGAAATTGTTACATGATTTTCAGGGTAGACATTCATATTTAAACAAACTAGAAAGTGTTTTCACTGAAGCAGATGACACATGAGTAAGAGCAAGAAGAAAGTATTACACCCTAATTTCTCATTATTTGCCTAGTTTATGTATATTTTTCAGGGGTTTTTTTTTGTTTTGTTTTTTAATTTTAATAGTAACACAGAATTGTTCTTTGAAGACTAATACTGAGGACATTTTAAAATAACCTTCCAAACAGCCTGTGTCTCCTGCTTGTGTGTTTTACTTCCTCTGTGCCCCCTTCGCTCCTCACACCTCTTCTTGGGGCTCAGATATCTTGGGCAACTATAGGAATGTTGGCAAATGTCTTTCCACCTAACTTCATTATTTCAAAGGTTGGTTTCTCTATAGGATTCAGAAACTGTTATTTGACTAACTCCCTTTCTGACTATGCTTGGGTGAATAAAACTATAATATAATATAAACTTTATTAAAAAAACCCAAACCAAACCAAACCAAAAAACAAGCACCCTACTTCTAGTATACTGTCCTAAAGAAGAAAATGAAACTGAGTGTGAAAGGAAGTTAATAGAGGCTCATCATCTTCAGCAGGCTCCAGCTCACCTTCAGAGTGCATAACAAATTTAAGTAACATATTTCCTTTATTTTAGAAATTGTTGCACTACTGCATTACTAGAAACATATGGAAGTTTAGAGTGGATTTCTGCTGCACATCAAAATCATTATTTGGGAACAACCTTCAGAGCAACCCAATCTATTAGCCAGATGCCCAACAAGGAAGAATATACTATGCAGAATGCCATTACCACTTATTTGATTTTTTTAGATATAATCAATTAAATTTGTACATTTCCTTCTTTTTTGGAGGGGAAGTGATTTGGTTTGGGTTTGATTTTTACTTTTTTACAAATAAACTACAAGCAAATTTAGTTTAAGTTTTACTGTAGGTGCCCAAGATACAGCATGGTTAACTCTAGAATGGTAACTCATGACCAGATCATATTCAGTGTCAGAAAAGGGTAAGTCATCATCAGGAACCTGTTTAGCAGAAGTTTTGTAGTCATGTATGTGAAGTAACAAGAAACAACGCTTCAGTTTTATAAATTTTACATACATGACACTCAGTGTGAATATTGTCATCTTGGATGTCGTAACCCCTGCCTCACAGCGGGTCTCATGCAATGCCAACACTGTGCCACAACCCTTAGGTAATGACTAGTAAGGAATAAGTTAGCTCTTATTAATCAAGTATTTACACTTTTACAACACTTCTTCCAAACTCAAAAATCTTACTTTTCATGTCAATACTTGTACCTCTACATGTTTGTATGAATTTTATAAAAATGTGTGTATATGTACAGTTTTTCATTCAGCCTCTCCCACAGGTGTTCGCTCATGAAGATCTATGAAAAGGATGCAGAGCCCAGTCCAAGACCTCAAGCAATACAAAAGTAACTATGATGCTGGAATCAGCAGCCCTCACTACAAAAAAAAAAAAATCACTGAGGTCAAAGGGTATGTGAAAAGATATCCTTGCAATGGTGAGTTATACTGGATAGGATTTTATCTGACTAATTGTAGTGAGGTACAGGTTACAATGTAGACATCTGCCTATGAGCTAGTCACTCCAGAATCTTTTCATAGTCAGTAGCTATCAACTCAACATACAGTGCAGAGTAGAGAATGATTTATTGCTTTTTAAAGTAAGTTCTGAAATAGTTTATCTCCCACAGAGGGCTGGTTTCTCTCCATTATCTATAAAAGGACCACAGAGACAACATTGTCAATATATATGGGGCATGTGTGTTTGAAGAGTCATTGGTTCCCTTTATCAGCCTTGTACCTCCTACATTTGTAGCAACAAAGCATCCTCTATGACCACTTTTCTCAATTCTGGTGTTCAGTGAGATGCTGAGAACTTTTCTGCATTTACCCTTTGGCATCTCATCTCCATTACAGTTCTCTGGCAGAGTAATATAGTCTCACACAGGGGACATATTATATCCACGTTGCTTCAAAGCTCCCTAGAGTTGCCAGCACAGACACTATGCTGTTCTAAATGTGCATTGTTCTACAGCAGCCATCCAGTTCCAGCCTTTCTCAAGCTATGTAACACAGTGACTCTTCTGCAGTCTTTCCCCTTCCCACTCTGTATACGCTTTAAATCACTGAAAATATATTAAACCAAAAATATTTTAGAAATTAAAACCAGAATGAGATTCTCAAGGCCAGGATTCAAAACCCTGTTGTAAATGAAACATCTAGTTGCCTTTATGCCATTAAAGTGGTATAATGTTAAATAAGAATTCTCTTTTAAAGGGTTATTCATGTGCCAGTGCAGACCGGAGGCACATGCACAATGAACCAATTTGAGTAGTCTGTAAAGTGCTAAGATGTTCCAGCCTTAGACACACGCAGGCATTTGCGTCCCTTTGACAAGTTAGCTGGGACTTTTAAAGAGACAGGGACTTGAGGCAGCTGGCTAAGCAGGAGAAACAAGACTGCAGCATCCACGGGCTTGATTATGAAGCTCTGCCAGGAGCAAGGTTTTTGTACGTGACAAATCTGATTCATACATGGCAGAAAGTTTCTCTTGTCATTCAGTGACGGGGGATGAAGCACTGACCATGGTTAGTGCAATTGTCAGAGGAAAATTAATTCCAGCATTTTCCAGTATAAAGGCAAATTTCCAGAGTATTTATTCTGGAAGCAGCCACAAAGCTCATACAGTAATTGAATAAAGTCTTTGAGTTCTACCCATCTGCCCGGTGGCAAAACCACGAGGCCCACCAAATGTATAGACACACAAATATCACACTGTATTTAGATTTTCTTCTTTTAATCCACCCATGTCAATTCCAGAGAAAACCTATGAGTCTATTATTCTCCAGAGAACCCTGGGAAAACATAGAAAAAGCCTATTTTGAAGTAGATCCATGAGCTGGGTGGGTAGTGCTCCATTGACCTCCTGTTATTAATACAAGGAGGGTAAGGTTTAATAGTTACAGCAACACATTAGCAGAAGGATGAACTGGAGTCGATTCTTTACATCTGGTCTGACTTTCTCTAGGTCACTGGGAATCTAACACCTCTCTTCCTCACTTCACACTTTCCAGTCTTAAAGATATAGGAAGAATTTTTCCACTTCTGGAAATGTCAGTGGAAGGGGTTGTATGTGCAAAATATTGTTTATAAAAGAAAAAAAAAAGATGGTTATTGACTTTCTGGAAACAGAAGGAAGTGCTTTTGTTTGACATTAGAACAGATGTCCAGGCAGTACATTTTTAGGATGACACACACTTTTAGTCATAGTTCACATTTGAAGCAAACATTAGAAAAATACGTTCTAATTTACAGACATCAAAACTGAGTTCACTCTGAAAGGTTTGAATATTTGACCTTCTGTTTAGTTAGTGTATTTGAAATTGCAAGATTGAGTCACATTTGCATTTAGCTTTTTTTTGTATCAAATATTTTTCTTGTGTCAAAAATGAGAATAAGGCTGCTCCCTTTCAAGTTTGGGACTCTTGGGCTAGGATTTGAAGCTAGGATTCTTTCTTCTTAGTGGAAAGATGGCTGTATAAAAAACCTCTTCCTGCTGATAAGCTAGTCCTTGAAGATTGCTTTTCCTCGATATGAGACTAAAATTTTAATTTAAATATATGACTTGGGATATTCTGTTGTTGTTGATGGTGGTGGTGGTTGGTTGGTTTTAAAGCCACAGAATAAAACCGTACATTCACAGTTTTGGATGTAAAGAGTTGTTTGCAACAGTAGTAAATTACTATCTTAATGCTTCGTGCAGAGTGAACTCTAAATTTCTCAGGGTTTTTCCTGACTATCCCTAAGCTCTGAGACAGTTTACTTTGCTCAAAGGTAGTGAGTTGTGAAAACTGTACTTGTTATCTGCCTGGAATCAATACTTATTTTGGGACCTAACAGTTAATCTGTGTATAGTCACACCTGCCAGAATGACCCTCTGAAACTCACACCACCCCAGAACAGGGTGTGTTTGAAAGCCTTCCAGAGTTTGGCCAGGGACCCCATCAATCACAAGAATGACAGTGTGTTTGGATAAGAGTGCTGATGGGTTTGCTAGCCCCTTCTGGTGTTCCCTTCTCTGCTCTCATTTTCAACATAAGTCCTTGAAAATGCACCAGCTGTTGCTGAGAGAGGGACCTGAAAACTATTTCCCAACTGTTGTTTTGAGAATGAGCTACAGATTTAAAAGTCACTAAAAAAACACATAGAACTTAGCTCTGTTTCTCTCATAATCAAAGAAAAGGGAAAATGGCCAGCTATTGAGAATGCTGCAATTAAAAACAAAAGCTGAAACAATAGCTTTAGGCAAGTGTGATGTTGTCACTGAACATCCTGCTTTGCAAGCAAGCCACATGGAGTGGGACTGTAATGAAAGGTCCCAAAGGAGAGGCAACACTGAGAAACGGGTGCTGCTCTGTCTGGGACAGTCCTATTCCCTTCGGTGGGCAGGCTGGGGCAAGGTGGGGAGGGAGCAGCAGTGTTGACACAAAGAGCCTACCATAGCATTTTCACAGTAGCTTGCCATAAGGAAGTGGAAGCCAGCTTCCAAGAAATATCTCACTCTCTGGGTGGGCCAGTCCATTGCCACACATAAGTTTATTGCATAGGGCTGCAAAGTTCAAAGGAAGCTCTGGGAACTGTGGCTCAAAGTGCTGATCCCAATCTGCTGCACCACACATGGCTAAAGTACACACTATCAGCAATCAAGGGAAGGACCTCCCTGAAGCACAAATGGCAGTGGGGGTACCCTTTTATAAATATCCTGAGAAATAGCAGAGTTTCCCTTTCCAGTTGCCTGAGTGACTCCACCTCTTTTGATAGCTTGCAAATGTTCCTTTGGTTTAATATTTACCACCGTCGTGTGTGTTGTAGATCAAAAACAAGTGCTTGGGAAAGGCAGCTGAGCACAATAGGCATGGCTTGAATTGCATGCAGTAGGAACTGTTTTGGGGTTGTGGCTGTCTCCCTATCCTTTTTTTCATCCTTCTAATCCCTTTCCTTTTCCAGTTACTCTCTGATTTCCTGAAATCAGTCAGGGCAGCATAATGCCAGCTGCAGTTCTCATCCCCAAGGAATTAAAATCATACCCACAAATTAGCAAAAGGAAGTTTCAGCCAACCCCTTTTACTTCTGTTGTGGTCAGCAGAGAAGAACAACCCAACAAGAGCACACCAACTCAGTGCCACCCAAAAACCTCACTGGCATTTGAGTGATCTTTGTAGGTTTGCATATTCAACTCTGAGGTCTGGGTTTGGATGATGATGACCAAAGCTTATAAGAGAATTTGCCCCTGATACCTGTTCATTGATCATTAGAAAATCAGGTTTTGACTTCACAGAATTCTGTAAATTCAAATTTATTTAAAATTATGCAAAGCACTAATAAGATATTAGATTAGAAATTTTTTTTCTTTAATACATACTTGAGGTCTTTAGAAAAAGAAGCAGTAAAAAGTTCCCCTGTAAGATAGCAACTTTGTTCCATAATGAAGAGAGGTAGGAAAATCCAGTAACAATATTGCACCTAGAGTATCAAATTTAAATTAGAGGGCTCATGTGTTAGAAATCAGAAAAAAAAAGAAACTAAAATTCCTCCTTGTTGTTCAGGTGCCTGGAAATGGTTCATCAGATGGGTAGAACTTACAATATCACTATAGGAACTAGCCTGTTGTATGGGATGCAGAATGAATATTGGCATTTTCTTACCAGCATGACCACCTGAAACTTAACATGAAACAATCACTTCTCAAAGTGGTTCTCAGGTCTTACACAAGTAATCATCTACCTGAACAAAAAAAGGGTGCTACTTAGTACTACAACTGGCATTAATGTCCTGTGATGTGGATTTAAAACATTTGAAAGCCCTGCGATGGCTATGAAATAATTTATATTTTGGGAAATGACTGTCTTCTTCCTCCCCTTCTAGGTCATATTTAAATGAAGGAACTGTAGACTAATGCAGGCTGTGCAACCCATCTAGTTAACTTGAAAAAGCTTGAGGGATAGACTCAATCTGGAGTCTTACTGCATCTCTTCAAGGGAAAGGAGGGAAGAGAAGACACCTTCATGGAAATCTCCCTTAAAAGGTAATTGAGGCCTTTCTGAGTTATCCTCTGCTAATAGAGGATTATATCCCCGTTACAGAATAGGAAGACTCATGAGCATTAGGAAAGGATATTACCCCTTTCTGTGTAACCCCATCACATTGCTACACAGCCAAGGCCCCGACCAGCACAACGTAGCATTTAGGTGGAAGAGTTGGATGGTTTTTCGGATCATAAACTCCTCCTCAGGTTTGGATCAAATCTGACTTCTTCTACATGAGACATAAATGCAAGCAGAGTTTATTAAAGATATCTTTACTGCTGAAATTTCAAGAACAAGCAAAGGATAGTCAGAAAGACAACTCTTAAGCAGGTGATGTTTCCAGTATTAATAACTCACAAGAACAGTATTTTCATGCCTTCTGACTGTCATGCAGATGGGAAGTCCTGCAAGTGCAGAAAAGGTGTTTTTGGGCTGGCGTTGAACCTACCCTTGAATCCAAGCTCGAGTTTTGCCTAAAATATTGTCTTGGACCTACTCTGAGTCCATCTGTTTGGGCTCCATGTCTTCCACATGGTATAAATATGTGGTAGATCATTAGTGTTAAAATGGAGACATTAACTATCTCTTTCATTTGGTAAATTTTATTGAACAATCACATGGACTTATTAAAGTTATTACAGAAGATATATACTTACACAAAATAAAAGTTAACAATCCTTCATTACTCTTTGAGCAAGCTTTCTGACAAAGCCAAAGCCCACAAACCTCATTTCGTATTTAGAACAAAAAAAATGGATGGCAGATGCCAAAGATCTCTTCCTAGAAAAGCAGTTCTCTTTGGCTCTATTCTTACCCTCAAGCTATAGTACTTAAATGCACATTTACAAACTATAGCCACTGCCATACTTTATGTGTGCCAGAATTATCTATGCTAATGATGCAAAGTGCTAAGTAATCAGTAATTATTCTTGCTGTGATGACTGTGCTTTGATGCAGCCTCAGTAGCTGCTAGTGTCTTCTGTGGAATTCCTTTTCAATAGGGTGGTGATTTAAAATCTTTACTGTGGCTGCAGTGTTTTAAAATGCATATGAATTTCTCCCTTGGCATATTGTCCCCAGTCAGGTAAGATGCATATGATAACTCCAAACCTGTGTTAAATTTTCTGTACATTTCATGTACATGTTGCCACGTACACAGCTTACCATAACAGAGTTTAGTATGTGTTCCAAGTCATCAAAGAGAAATATCTTTGAAAAGAAATAAAAGCAGCCTTGAATATGTTCACACAAACTTGGTTTTACTTTTATCTTCACTAGTAACTGTTTGTTATTACTATTACTATTAATGATAACAATAATACTATTTTAACTATAATGAGAAGATTATATTTGTGAATGCCATCAAGAGAATCGCTGCAGCCAAATCCCCTTGGGCTGTAATTTTCTGAGACTTGGGAAAAAAACCAGCCAGAGTTTGCTCAGCACTTAGTCCTTCATGAAATCATGTTACACAGTTGTTCTTGGGAGTTCATTATTCAGTTGGTTTGTTTCTTCCTTTCCACCCAACATTAAGATAATTTCCTACCAGAGGTCCTGATTTTCTTTCTGAGAAGTCAGAAGCTGTTATCCTGACTGTGTGCTAAAATTAAATGCCTCTTTGCACTTGGGGCGAGAGCAGGGGATGTTCTCTTGGTCAAATTACAGTTTGAAAAATTACATCCTACCTTCCTAATTTGCAGCCATACATTCAGATGGATACACGATTTACCACTTTCCAGCTTAAAATGTAAAAATGTGAGGTGTTTTTAAACAGCTGCTGCTCTCCCCTCTCTTTCTCCTCCAGGTGGCTGCACTTTGCTGGTGGGTAAAGTGATTTCTGTTTACAGAAAAAGCAGTTTTATAGTTTGTAAATGGTTTTAGGATCCTTTGGGAGGAAAGGCATGGTGCAGGAATGTAAGCTATTCTGATTCTTGTTAAGAGAGGGACAAAAGCCCATAGGAATTAGACCAAAACTAAACTCTTGTAAAAACCTCCAGGTGTGCAGTCCCTCAGAGTAGAAGCACTGGACCAGTAAAATGAGCAGTTGAGGTTTCAATTGAAAGTTTTAAAGAAAAAAAGTAAAAAAAAAAACAAACAACAGTGAGAGAGAAGAAAGGTTAGCCATGAATAAACTAATGGGATTTTTTGGAGGGGGGGGCAGGGCTAGTTGAAAAATAAGAGTAGCCACCCTCAAATGCATATACAAAAGGAAGAAACTTGTCCTAAGTGCTGATGACATAACCAGAAACATTCTCACTTCACAGTCAGGAGACAGTTTTTTGCAAACTCACCTGGACTGCACTATGCTACATTTACTTTGTAGGATGGAGGCAGGATCCATTGAACAGTGGTCCACAGGGACTTCGTGTGCTGAAGATGTAAATCGATGTCTGATTAACTATGTATGCAAACACAGACAGTCCCTATGCCTGCTGGCTTTGGGCTTTAAACTCAGCCCAGCACCACTGGTGAGCTTTAAATCCTGTCAGCAGCACTCTAAAGTGTCTCTCTGAGACACAGACAAGATGCATGTGGAAATATTACCAAGCAGGAACTAGGGTCCCTTTTCAGTACAGAAGGGAGGAAGGGAGGAAGGGAGGAAGGGAGGAAGGGAGGAAGGGAGGAAGGNAAAGAAAGAAAGAAAGAAAGAAAGAAAGAAAGAAAGAAAGAGAGAAAGAAAGAAAGAGGAAAGGGAAAAGAAAGGAAAAGGAAAAGAAGAAAGAAAGAAAGAAAGAAAGAAAGAAAGAAAGAAAGAAAGAAAGAAAGAAAGAAAGAAAGAAAGAAAGAAAGAAAGAAAGAAAGATCTGTGATTTGAATAAGCTTGTAAGATTTTGATCTGCTAGCTTATGTCACTTTTTCCATGCTTCCCTTTAGAGAAACAAATTCCACAATTTAAATAAAAAAGTTCAATTTTCTTGGGAAAATATTGACTTTGACAAAATAACACAGAGTCCTTCCATGTGCTGCCCAGCCTTCCCCTTGGTGGCTTGGCAGCTGATGGGCTGGGCATGGCTGTTGGCAAAAGCCAGTGGGGACCAAGGGGACTGTGGGGAGCTGTGGGGCTACTCCCTCTATGCTGATGCTGGGAGGATGGGCACAGTGCGTAGCCCCTTCCTTGCCATCCTCAGGCTTGTGGCATTGGTCACACCTCACACACCTCCAGCAGGTTTACAATGAGGAGACACTGAGTGGATTGGGTTTAATAGGGAAATTTGCTGGCAGGGTCTGAAAAGGACTTTAACTCAGGTTATACAGTTACCAGGGTATTTTGAAGACAGAATGCACACACATGTTTTTTTCTGATACATTTGTCCCAGTCTGCTTGAAATACATTAGCATGCTGCTCCCTAAAGGGATCTGACTCAAGTTTATGTGGGAATTGGCTATGGCTGCAGCTCCTGGATGCAGATTTACCACCCCTGCAGCAAAGGATGTGGCCTGGGTGGTCTACTTTACTCCCCAGCTGCCACCATTCGAAGCCCACCTATTTCACCTATTAGAGTTCGTGGTAATGAGCTCACTGATTGGGCTCACAGGGACACAGGGGGATATGAACTGCGGTGATTCACACTCCTTGCTCTGTGCCTTCAAAGCAGGATGAGCAGTAGACAGCCGAGGCACAGGGCCATCAGGTGGGCCATAACCTGTCACTGTGAAATCAAGCAAGGGACCACGAGTCAGGATGCAGCAGGTACCTGCAGGAGAGAGCCTGGCCTCATTGGTGGTGGCCACTCTGTGCTACAGTTCTGAGCAATTCAAATATTCAGATCAGACCTGCAAATGCACAAAAGAGAACTGTGGAGATCAGTCCCACTCTAATGACACATTTTCACATGTGTGATTGGCTTTGAGGCACAATTTTGGCAGCTCAGTTCCATCCTGAAGTGAGAAAACCTGAAAGTGTTCATTTGGTAGCAGTTCAGAGGCCAATCACAGCTAAAGAGATCCAACAAGTTTGAAATGAGATGTGCAGTTGCACGGTTAGAAGAGGAAATGCTGTTCATCTGGATGTAAGGTATTTAGCAATGTTTATTAACTGTACAAGGTCAGGTTAAGGATGAAAAAGGAGATGATTGGCTGATTTATTTGACCTAGTTCTAGCAAAGCTTGTAGCAGCCTGAGGACTTTTCTGTTTTCTTACAGCTCACTGTGGCCATCAGGGTCTCATATTATCCAGGTATAGCTAGAATCATAGAATCATAGAATTGTCTGGGTTGGAAGGGACCTCAGAGATCATCAAGTCCAACCCTTGATCCACTAGCACTGTAGTTACTAGACCATGGCACTGAGTGCCATATCCATTCTCTAAGTTTGCCCTGGTGTTCATATGATATTGGCCAATCCCCAAAAATTAGCTTGCCTCAGAGGATGCAGGAAAGAAAGAGATGATACTTCCACATATGCAGGAAACTTTCATGCCAGCCAAGTCCCTAGGAAAAGTCTTGAAAAAGGCTGCCATTATCAGCAGTAGCAGCAGTATGCTGACCTCATGCTGGGCAAGAAAACCAAAACCAAAACAAACCTGGCAAGTAGTAGTCTGAACAAAATTTGTTCTTTGCTCAATATTTTCACATAAATCAGAATTGTAACATTGCTGCTCCTTAAATCTTCACAGAAACTCAAACTTTGATGGTATGAGGAATCATGAACCTAAGAGCCAAAGCCAACTAGGACCAGGAACAAAGTCTCAGTGGCATTATTTCAGAGGAGACTTGGCCACAGACATTTTAGCTTCAGTTTGATAATTCACTACTCCAAGCTGAATGTGTTAGAGGGTGGCAAAGCAGAAGAGAATAATGAGAAATTTTGGACACAGACATAGAAGCACTGGTTCTGAGATTTTGAAAGCTTTTTAATTACAAAGCCATTTTACCACAAAATGTACCAAGTTTTAGGGGAAGTAAAGAAGTTGTGGGAGTCCTCCTTCTACAACTGTAGCACATTGTCCCTTTTTGGTACATTTACAAATATTAGACAAGTTAATACAGGCCTGCACCAGCCCAACTGGTTCCATACTCAGAGCCCATTCCATGACAGGTTTCCCTCAGGCACGGGGGTCATCTCTCAAAGAGGAATGTATGTGTGGCACTGGGACAGGTATGGCACAGGCTTGGTCCCAAAGGCAGGTGGTGAAAAAAGCCAGCCAAAAAAATCCAAAAGCAAGTCAGTGCATGGATGTGTTCCTCTGTCTGAAATGCTCATAAGTCAAGCAGGGATAGTGAGTACTACCCTACTACCTAGAAGCCATGCAAGCTTAAGTGAACAAATATTTCAGAAAGAGCCAGGAGGGTACTTAGAAAAACACTTGAAGTGTTATGAACTGTCCAGAGCCTTTCCAGCCAGCGTGGGCTCACAGGAAGAAGCAGGAGGCTGCAGGCTTTCCACCAGCCACCCCTTGGTGTGGTGGGACAGGATGGTCACAACATCCCTCCACTAGTGTGGCAGCTGCACTCCCCCTTGGTTATGGTGCTGTATAAACAACAAATAATAGTATCAATAGGTTAGTTATAAATTAAGCAAACTATATTAAAATTGATTTTGCATTGCAGGGAAAAAGTAAATTATGAGGTGTTAGAGTTGCAAACATTTTGTTTTATACACTACTTCCAAGAAGAAAAATATTATGCCAAATGAAAAAGAGGTGTCGACCAATAGGATCTCCTGATGCCTGTCCCTTCCTCCAGTAGTAATAGTCCCATCGTGCTGTTTTACAAGGCAGTAAGCCAGTCACCAAATGGAGAAACTGCCAGACTAAAGTTCTCCTGGTTTATGCCAGGGAGGGAACAAAATTACAGCCTTGTAAAACAGTGTGACAGTGCTATTATTGTGCTAGTGCTACAAACTACTTAAAATAGCATTCTGAATAAGTTTTTCAAATATTGTCAGGAGATGGTCAAGTGGTAGAGGCTGTGACACTGAGAAGAACAAAGCAGAGGAGGAGACCTTTTACTAATGTATAACCTCTCAGGAAAGCCATCCATGAACAAAGACCTAGCATGGTGCTGCATGCCATTCCTCAGATCCAGGATGAACCAGCATCAGGCTGAGGCTTGCCAGCCTTTCTTGTGGGATTTTCAGCCCTTCCTTATCTTCTGGCAGAAAGGGAAACAAATATTTCATGAGAAAAACTGTTATCTCAGCTTTATGAGGAGGAACTAGAGTGTGAAGGTCAAGCACAGTTTAGCAACTGGTTTTGCGCACTGCTACAGGTTTCCCACCTTGGCTTTTGTAGTCTTCCCAGTACTTCTTGACAAAATTATAACTAAAAGAAGTACTTTCCCTGAAGCACACTAAGATGCTAGCATGATAAAAAAAACAACATGAGCTTCCCTAGTCCAAAGGTTAAAATAGTGGTTTAGTACAAACACCAAGAGCAGTGTCTTACATAATGGGGTGGGGGAGGAGAGCGACGTTAATTCAGAGCACTTCTCATAGAAGTTTTCTCAAAGGAAAAATGAGGTTTCAACTAACAAATGTGTGTTTACATCAGAAAATGTTGAATTTCTGCTGGAAATAATAAAAATCTCAGTTTGAAAACACTGTTTATAGCATGAAGGCCGAAACAAGGGGACTGGCCCTAGGGCAGGAATCCCCAGACACATTTTGTCTCCCTTGACACACTATAGCCAGAGTGTTTTAGTGCTCACATTGTCTCTCAGCAAAAAAAAGAAGGCCAGGATGCCAGATGGAAAATATGGCTCACAAAGGGAGCCTCTGCTCAGGTGAGAAATCCTTGCTAGTACTGCCAGGTCAGTGGAAAATACAAAATATGAGTGTGGCAGCTCATCAGTTGCTCAGGTAGAGAACTGCAAATGGCATCCAGGTTCCCCCTGAAATGCACCAGTCATGCACAGTTCTCTGAAACTTTGAGAAAGGGTACAGAATAGACTGGAGTTGATTAGTTATAAGTTATCAGTAACTTATTTCCTTAACTTGTGAAATATCTGTGTAACAAAGGGACTAAAAAACCCTACAAATAAATAATAACTCACAGTCTTCATCTGTGGAACTTACACTTAGAGCCATATCTTGAGCTCTTGTATGTGAGCAAAACCAGACTGAGAGCAGTCTGGCAGTGAAGCAGATGGGAAAGCAGATTTGACTTGTTTATTATTTGTAAATACACCAGAGAGGAAATCTCATTGCATTTATTTCTAGGCTCTGCTTGTTTGCTGCCTCCAGTAAACTATATTTCCAGATAAAATGACCAATGGACACTTGCAAGATTTTTATTTTCTTTTTTTTTTTTTTTCTTTTATGATGTCATTACTTAAGGAATCTAGCAGAGCTTTTAATAAAATAAAGAGTAAGCTAGGAAATCAATTTTAATAGCTTGAATGATGATGATAGGGAAGGTAAAGCTCTGATGCAATAGTGCTCAGAAAGAAGGCATAGGCAAGGCCTACTCAAGTTGTCCGCAAAAGGGTAGGAGTGGACTAAGAGGCAGAATTTTGTAAAAGGCCTCAGTGTAATTATATATTTCACATCTCTTTCAACGCAACACTTTGTTTAAGCATGGGAACACTCTAGCAGACTTATAACAATATTTCCATACTGCACATTTATTGTAGCTACTCATTAAGTCAAATTGCTAGCACATGAAGTCATGTGGAAAAAAGAGGGATTTAAGACATAACATTTGCAGGATGCAAACATGAGAAGTGAAGACTTTTTCATAAAACTCTTGCTCACAGTCAAAGAAAAATTCCAACAACTGTTCAGAGGCGAGCAAAAGGGAGATTACTATCAATTTGAAAATGACTTTGCTCTCACCTTCTTAACAAATTACAGCTCTTACCAGGCTGGCTGCAGCATACATGTGTGTTGCTATTCATACAAAAAGAAATAAGAACACATCAGAAAGTTAAGATTTAATAATTTTAAAAGCTATAAAAAATACAGTAATAAAAAAGAAAAAGAAAGCAAAAGAAGCACTACTGCAACCAATCTTTTATTACCAATATATTATTATTCGTGAACCACACAGAGACTTTTGTATCAGAGTTTTCTGAAAAAAAAATGTGAAATATGGTATAATTAAGCAAGGAGATGTTGTGTGTGTGTGTGTGTGCAAAGAGTTGTGATGTGAGGGGAACTCTCACTACTGGTGATGTCTTTTCCATTTGCGGCCACATGTATGAACGCTCCAAATAATACTTTCCCCTTGATTCATTCTTTGGTTATCCTACATTCGCATTGCTTTCCGTGATAATTTCTGAATCTTAATGTTTTAGTGTTCACTGCATGCAGTCATATTTTGCAATTTATCTAGACACAGAGCCTCAAGCAGTATGGCTCAGTACCCACCTTCTTCTTATCTGTTTTCACCTCCCTTTGCAGCTGAGTCAGAGCCTGAGCCCAGGGAGTGGGCTGGTTCCCAGTCAGCGCAGCAAGCCAGCCCACTTGCCATGGTCACAGCAGCTTCTCCAAGGGTAAATTGTCCCCCAGGCCAGGCAGAAACCTGCCTTCCACAGATGCTATTGGTAAGCTGGGGACCATCAAGACACACTTCAGCCACCTAAAGGGGAAAAGAAATGAGGGGAATATTGCTGGATGTGAGGAAGGGCAGGAGAAAGGCAGACTGTAGGAACTGTATGTTTACATGTGTATAAACACTGATGTACATTTTGCAGAGGAAGTGAGACTTGTGTAACTGATAGAGTTAAAATATTGGCAGCATACCCTTGTTGGGGAGCAACAGCTGTAGCAACACCAAGAGAAGCAAGAGCAGCCACCTTCCTGCCACCTGGGGTGGTCAGTAGGCAGACGTTTCTCCTGTTCATCTCATTACAGCGTGACCAAAATATGTGTCTGTAAAAAGGCCCTTTCCACTCCCTGGTGCATATTCTTTGCTATTTGGTATAGCAGAAGTGGGAGGCAACAACAGCTGCAGGAGCAATAGATAAGTCTGAGGTTGAAACAGAGTTTCTGTGAGGTCAGTCCCTATCTTTGCCCCAAGTGTAAGAGTGAAAGAACTGTATATTGCAGGGGTAAAGATAGGTTAAGTATAGAAAAGTGGTCATTTTACTGAGATGACAGTAGTTAAAAGGAAACTGGGGCCTCCTTACCATTCCCATGCTCCTGCTGGCATAGAACTGGAACTACTGAGGTCCCTGAGCCACATCAGATGGAAACTTCAACTGAGGCACAAAAAAAAGAAATAAAAAATAAAGCACCACCAAGATCTACCAGCTTTATCTGATCCAAGCAGCATCACACAAATTGTCACCTGCCTGTCACCTGTGCAGCCTGGGGCTGGAGTAGGCAGGGACACCTCAGACCCACCAACATTTTCAGAAGGCCCTTACTGCAGGAAATGTACCTTGTTTCCTGACTTCCTCTGTTTCAATAGACCTCTTCCTCTTCTCTTTCTAACCTGCCAAAATTCTTTTACTATTTTAGCAGGAGCTTCACAATAGAAAAATCTTCTGTTTTTCATTATGCTAACACTGTCAGTCTGAGAAATACTGGTTAGAGGCACAGGTTAGGTGTTGCTTTGTATTTGTGTTTCTTTCCTCTACTTGTGAAAGGCAGGAGACACACTTACCTAAAATGACCTGGTAAATGCTTCTACTACTGGGCACACTTCCTCACTGTGCACTTCTGAAACCAGCACTGCTCCAGGCAACCACCAAAAGCCACTTTCCAAGACTGTGCTGCAATTTTGCCACCTGTACAATGACTCCTTTGTGAACTGTATCACAGCTAGGTATTTATAATATTACAGTTGATTTTTTTTTTTTTTTGAGATGGAATAACTCCGTCTTAGACCACGTTTTTTTCAAAGCATTGATGTATTTTTCCTTTTTATCCCTGGAATGTACAATCACAGTGGACTGCAAATTTTAAAAATCCCAGAGAGTAATTTTATTAGCTGCTGAAATACATTAGCGTTCTTGGACTTTGAACTAGGAATAATGATAATAGCCTTTCTTGAGAGGGAATTTCTGACAGACTTTTTTTTCTGATGTTAGATTAAATTATCTTTGAACTGATTTAGCTTTAGTGGTTCATAAATAGCTTTCTTAGTCTTTCTTGATGTGAGAGGACAGTAAATATGGCTTGCTTTTTGATCTGAGTTACTTATTGCATGGTGATCATTAGCCAGATGATGGCTGTTGTTGAGCAAGCTCAAGAAAGAATCCAAGCCTCTGATCTTTCCTGTCACTTAAGAGGCCTAATTTTTTTATGGTGGCTTTTATACCTGGAAAGTCTGTAAGGAATCATGGCGAGTCACAGGGTTCTGGGTTTGGAGATGATTTTGTCTATGTTTCCTGGTTCTGCTAGTGCTCCAGGTAAAGCTTTTGTGGGGCACTCAGCCCTGGTGTTACTGTACTAGAACATACCAAAATGATGGTAACATAAGGCATTAATTCACACACGTCTCTGTCACTGAGACAGATATATCAAGGCTCTGAGTACCCTTTACTTTGTTGACTGAAGCAAGCTCACATGCTGTCAATGCACTGAAGCATCAGGGTTTTCATTGTGCAAGATCCTTGTCCCACCTGGGGTGATATAAAGCACCCTAGTTAAACATCTGTGCAGCCTGGTGATACTGCCTGGATCTATGGATATTCTGCTGCCTGGGACTGCAACTCTTTTGTATGGCATTTTCAAGCAGGGGCTTACCCAAACCTCCATATTTAAAACCAAGAGGCAATTTTTCTTGTGCTGGTGAGGGTGAGGTCCGAGTTGCCCACACCACATAAAAGAGCATAAAGGATTTTCTATTCCACTAGCATTCAAGTGCTTTTTAAAATTCTTTCCCTCCCTTTCATGAGCGGCAAGAAGTTGTTCTTAAGCTCAAACATTTAGTATTTGCTTGCAGCAAACACCAAAGGCTCACAGACATTCAGAATTAAATGCAGTTGGAATAGGATCAAACAGCAACAGAAAAAAAAAACCACAACAACATGGTTCGTTTCACAGATCTAATTTTTACAGATATTATAAAAACCTGAATACACAAATTAGAATTAAGAAAAATCTGTGCATCTGCATGTATGAGAAGATTAAATAATGCTTATTTAGTACTGCATTCATCACTCCTGAGGTTACAAATTGCTGTTTTCCAATGATCAGTAGATCAAAATTAAATAGTCCTAGCTCTTCTGAAACCATTGTTAATGTCTATAGGATTTTATCACAGACTTCTTGAGATTTTAATTTCAGAAATTTAGAATTCTCAAGCACAGGGACTGAGCATCAGCTTCATGAGCTACCTGCCCATGGCAGCTGGTGGGAAGAAAACAGCCCACTGAGATGGGACTGCAATACACCTGGGTGGCCCCTCCTGCCACAGCCTGGGCACTTTGATTACTATCAGTCAGTCAAACAAAAATGTCTTACAGAGGAGAGAGGCAATAATTTGTCATCTTCACAATGGGCTACATTTGGGGAGTAGTGCCCCAGTCTGCATGTCAGCAGCAGGAACCAGAATGGCTAGATGTAAATTCAAGGAAGTCATTATGAAGAAAATTTAGCACCTGCTTAGTCCCAGAGAAGTTAAAAGAACTGTTTGGGAGTTTAAAGGATGCATAACAGCCCCCTATTAACCCATGAGATCAGAATTTCAAGGGTGTAACTCTAGCACTGGGTCTTCATCATAGAGAGGTGAATACTAGATGTTCACATTGTTGATTTTCTTCTTGTCATACACTCTTTCTGACTCTTCAGTGTAATTTTGCTCTTACAGGATGTAGTTGCTCAGCTGGAGATGTATTTTACATATCTTTATTTTGCACTTAGTATTCAAAAGCAAGCTAATACTACATCATTTGAACATCTATTCTCCCTCTGAATAGAAGTGAAAGTACAAGTTCTGCATGGTCCCAAATTTGCAACAAGACCTTACTTCTGAAGCTGAATGTCACCTGTGTATCAATCATAGGGTGAACAGGGAGGACGAGCTTACAAAAATTATCCTAAAGCCCCATAGTTCCTCATGTTCAGCAGCTTCTCTATCTTCTCCATAAGCCTTCCCATTTTCCTGACTGAAGACTTTGTTCAAAACCTGCTCCAAGGCTGATGTGATTCATTCTGTTGTTCTACCAACGTTTTCAGCAGGCTCTGGATCACATGTAAAGATTGTGAAGCACAGAGATTTTGTAACTTTATTTATATATTTATTTATCATGCAGATAGTGCAGATAATATTTTGATCTGTTATCTAATAATTTGCATCACTGTTGAATCGTCAGGTATTTTAAGGCCTGCTTTTATCTTTCTGAAGTTGCTTATGCATTATTTTATCCAGGACCTCAGACTATGTAGATTCTTCTTAAAGCCTCAGGCACTTAAATTGCTGATTCAAGAGTTTTTGTGACTAGCATCTACACTCCATAACTAAAGCTTGAAAACTGCAGTGGAGTCATAAGCCTCAAACAAAGAAATAAAAACACAACCTGACTTTCATCATTATGTATTTTAAACTGCTGATTAAGGCTTGACCCATTATAATTTAATTTTTGAAACTGGCAAAAAGCATAATTTCTTATGCAAAATTCTGTCATCTAGACTTCAGGAAGAGTAGTAAGAAGTGATGCCTAAGTAACTCCCATAACATCATCATTCTTAGTGTCTTTTCTGCTAATATGAAACATCAAGATCGCTTTTTCACATCTCCTCAAAGGTGGATTTTAAACTGAGCATTTACTATGGAGTCCTGAATGTCAGCCTCCTAGGTCTGTCATGTCATGAAAGCAGTAAAAGCTGGAGGTACCAAACACTTGTAAAAATGTGGATTACTGATATGCTATGCATGTGATTCAGAGTTCAGGTGTGATTGGGAGTTCAGTGCTTACCAGTGCAGGGAAAGTAAACATAAAGTGTTGGGAAAGAAAAATTTAAAAATTAAAAAAAAAAAGTGGGTATACAGTACTCAATACTTTCTAGTAGTTGCCTGATCACAAGCTATTTTGTATTTCAGGTCTGTATGGGAGAAATTTTATCATGAGACCTTGCGTGCCACCCTGTCCCAGCATCATTCACAATTCAGAGCATTAAGAAATGTCCTAATTAGAAGCAAATTTGGTTTAATAAACAGTTGGAGACTACTTAAACAGGATGCTCAGGGGAAAAAAAAGATCTGGCATCTAATGTCAAAAAGAGTAGAAAGGGTGGATTGCTTGCATAGCAGAAATTGACCAATTTATACTGGTTATTTCTGTTTAATAGTCATATACCGTAGCCTTTTCACCATTTCTTGGTAAGATAAAGGGTTCTGTTTTCCTCTCCCTTATAAAGATCCACTTCACAAGCAGATGCAGAAACAGCATGTGTCATTTTGTCTCAACCAGTAATAGAGTACATATGTGAAGACAAACTGCTTTTACTTTCAATACTCTCATTAAAATAATGTGATGCTCTAAAAAGACATTCCTGAAAGCCATTGAGAAACAGCAAGAACTCTTGGCAATTTCTTTGCCAGTAAGATGAAAAGTCTACCAATCTTCTTTGAGAGGCTCAGTGTAATTTTTGCTTCAATCTGCATGGCTACTGGAAAACGTGTCTGTTTAACTCTACCTTTACAAGAAAATGACCTGTCTACAGCTACATTTCACTGCCAGCTCCTAACACACAATCTCAGCTACATTGCCAGGTGCCCCAGAGTACATTGAATGATCACACTCCCATGTTTAAAGGGATGTTCCTTTTTCATAAGGACGTAAGCAACACATTAATACATTAACGCATCACCTCCTCTTGCTGAGGGCTGAGTTGAGAGCAGTCTCACACATACTGCAGGGAAGTCTGTCAGTGAGCACATTAACATAGGATAGGTTTAAATCTTAAATCTTTAAAGGTGGCACACCTGGTTTGTGAGATTTTACACTGGTGATAATATGTAAGTTAAGACCCTTTGAAACAAAACCAAGACAGTCTAATTTACCTGCACTCTTGAACCAGTTAGGAAGATTTCAGAGCCATGGGAGAAAATATAAATACAGCAGAGTGAGAGGACAAGGGAGCTATGCATTAAGAGGTTAACTAATTAGAAAAATATCAGAAGCAGAGACTCACATGTGAATATTATTTTTGGAAAAAGGATTTTGGTTTGGTTTTTTTTTTTTCTGTAAGTGGAAAATGCTTCAAGTTCAAGCCATGCTTAAAAGCATAACCACATGGGACAAGAGAGCAACAGCTGCGCTCAAATATTTTCTTAAGAGATGAACATTCATACTCACTCTGTGCTATATCAAAATAACATTTCTGTATATCAGCTTATTTCACAAGTGCTTTTGAAAGGGACTCTTTGTTTGTCCTTTCTGAAGCCATTTTTAGCTGGAGCCATCATTGCTCAGTCTTCCCTGGTGACACACAGTATACTAGATGCTCATAAGCAAAGTGAAATATCCCTTTTCTGGCAGTAAAGAGGGCATTGGCCCCTCAATATTGCTTGAAGAAGGAGAAAGGGAGGAATATGTTCTGCCCACATTATTTCAATATTTATCCATCCTTGAAATAAACATTCAAGTATAACATGTTAAAAATAAAATGTTCAAGATCTTGGTCATAAATACTTTATTTATGGCTTTGAAAATATAAGTTGGAATGTCAAACTAAAATATGTCCTGCACTTATAATCATAAATTATACACCACCATAAATTTTCTAGACATTTTACAAATACAGATATTTCTCCTGTCCCAAAGAATTTAAATTTAAATCAGGCATGACAAACAAAAGGCATGGCAGAGGACAACAGTTCATGACAGGAATTATGAGAAAGGAATAAACATTGTCTGAAGTGATGAGTTTAAAGTAGAGACAGAGTGAAAGTTCTTTCAGGTGCAGAAGAGAATTTTAACTTAAAACCGTCTCTGTTCCCCGGAGAAGGACAAAGTACAGCTTTGGCAGTCTTGATGTACATGCTTACTGATAAGTTTACTTGCTGAGTTTTGAAGACTTGGTTGGAACTTGTTTATGTTTTGATTGTTAATAGGTTATTATTCTGAGTATACTTACAGAATACTGAATGTTTAAGTATGAATGTATAAGTGACAGCTTTTGGCTTAGTAACAAAGTTAAAAATCTGAGCCAGAGGAGGCAGAGGGCTTTGTTTTGCTCTGTGTTCCCCACACAGAGAGCTTGTGCCAAGCATACAGAGGGGCCACAACTCTGGTGCAGCCCCGACTTCACAGAAAAGACAGAGTCAGCACAAAGCCAGCTACATGGGAACTGAGCTGGTGGCAGGCACCCAAAGCTAACCTACATGCAATTTACAGCTGGCAGAAGCAGGGCTGATATCACCAGACAGTATGGTGATACTGTGGGGCGGGAAGGAGCGAAGGGTTGCTGGTAAAACCTCAGTGGATCTGCAGAGCATTGACACTTCCATGGTTCTTTGTCTACCAAGGAGGCGACAACAGTGAGGTGACAGATGAAGGCTGTGGTGGGATTAAGTGATTTGGACCTCAGAAAGCTGGACAATAAATACTTGGAGGTCAAAGCTGAGCCAGCTCTATGTGCAATGCTTTGAAGTAGTCACTACCCCAAATATAAGCTAAGGCTTATACTTACACTTATAAAAGCTTATACTTAACTGCTCTTTGTTGGTCTTTTCATCCCTTTGCAGTAATACGTGAATTTTCTTGTCTTAATAAATGCTTGGGGCAGCTAAAAAGCCAGAACTATTCTTACACACCGTAGCTGTGGTGCTATAGCTAAGGTACTTCATGGAAGACACAGTCAACTGCAGCAATAAAGCCAATTGCACTTGCTTTGACAGAGGAGCCTACTGTGATTTGAAACACCCTCAAACACTTGAAATTCATGTAAGGGACTTGTAGGAGATCTCTATCCATCTGGAACAACCGGTGATGTGATTAGTCAATAGCACCTAAAATTACATGACAGCTATTTTTAAACAACTGGATTTCTCCCATGTGTTAATGAAAAGTGAAAGGGGTAAAACAAAAAATACCTTAATATGTGGAAGTGAAATGACGCTCTACCTTTGCCATTTTTTCCTGGCTGCCAGGCAGCATCAACAAATTTAGTTACATTTTCAAGCTGCAAAATACCTTGTTTATTTACCGGCAGCTGAAGTTGCTGAGCCTTTTAAAGGGGTCTCTTGCCCCATTGTACTCACCTCAGCTTTAGATAAAACCAGCCTCACTTTGCTGATCTTCATTAGTAAGCAGAGCAGTTAATGATGAAGGGGACATCAAGTTGCCAAAAGTGTACAGACTAGCCAGAGCATTGGAGGTCTGAGGTGTCTCAGACAGGTGCTGGAAAGATGTGGAGCTGGTCATGTGGCAAGACATCTTGTAAGGAGCTCTGGCAGTTGATATCTTTTGCCAGCAGGAAAATTGCCCACCTCTGATTTCTGATTGCATTTCACAGAAAGACAGATGTATGCTAATCTCAGTATGAAGGGTGGATGAAGCATTTTCGTATTACAGAGGACACTTGCCTCTCTTGATAGCAAGAGAGATACACTATTACCGCTCACTTAATGAAAAGTCCTAGTCTGAAATCTGCAAGTAAAGGGTTCTGCTCACGTTGGTGGATACATAGGAATGTAAATGGCTTACTGCTACTGGGAAAGACATGCAGGACAATTTTTTGAGATGTACAGATTTCAGTGATACATTGTAACTTCCATCAGGAGACCACATCTCTTCTAAAAATGACAATAAGTATGCAATTACCAGCATAAATATGAGCTCCAGGGGCAGATCCAGGCTACCTTCTCTTTTCTGAAAGGGCAGGTTGTATTAGAGCAGGTTGGTGAAATCACTGTTGTCCTGAGTTATTACCTTGTTCAGATACAGAGACTATACTTAAAGCTGTTTTAATGGTTAGTCCAGGTCTCCATCATTCTTGTTTAGTTTTAACCAAAGATTAGGAAGAACACATTGATTTCTCATTCCTGTATCCTGAGATTGCAAACTAGGCAATGTGCTACAAGTCATGAGGCCAAAGCATCAAAGATAATTACATTTTTTTCAAAAATTTATGCTTTTCGTTTTTCTAATTGCTGGATCCAGCTGCTTGTTCCCAAAGAGATGTGCCAGGGTGCTCCTGAGCAAATGAAAGAACTGGACCTTAGAAGAAATTCTCTTCTCAGATGGTACAACAAAATTTTAAAATGTAATCGGGGCAGATGAACTGCTATTCCAGAGATATTTCAAAAATCAAAAGTTATAATAAATTAGCTTTGCTTGTGACAATGTTGGTGTTACATACAGCAAGTGCAATATTTGTACATAGGAACAAGCAGAGCAGAAGAGACCACTGCACTCTGCTGAGATGAAGCATATGTCTGATCAGGCAGTAGTGCCATGGGGATTGACTGTAACTCAGCACTTTGGCTTCTCAAACTGAAGAGAAGCAGCAAACTGATATGAAAACTGCTAATAGGCTAAATCTTAGTCCTGGATATCTAGGCTTAACACAACAGTTTTGGATGGTGCTATCAGGACAGCTCTTGACCTCCCACAGATGGTAGAAAGGGAATTGCTTCCATTAGGCCACAGATGTTACAGTATATGTGCTGGTGTCCCCCTTAGACCAGTTAGAAGATCCAGTTTGTCAGTGTTGGAAAGCCCGGTGAGAATGGGTTGCCTCACACAGATTTTTCAGGTAGGGGCTGGAATCTATAACTGATATTTCTTTATTTTGCTTAAGCTTTAGTTGCTCAGGTTGTAACAAACATCAGGTTTATACAACACCACAATTTACATGTATATACGCACACACACACACATGCACAATGTTAAACAGTTAAAAACTATTGATGCTATTTATCACGTGGCTATTCTAATGTAATATTCAAAGTTCTATAGAAATAGAACACTAATTTTGAAACAAAATTATTTTCAATACCACCACAGTAATCAAACCTTTTCAGATTTTTTGGTTTTGGTTTTGGTTTGTTTTTTGTTTGTTTGTTTCTTCGGGTTTTTGTGGGATTTGTTGTTGTTGTTGTTTTTTCTAATGGAAACACATTAGGATTTTGTTCTGTTTCGGAATAAGCTTTGTTTCAAACCATTGGCATTTCCTTTAGAACAGAAATCCCAGTTCCCAACCATTTTTGTTTCCATTGTTCCTGCATCCCAGATTCCAGTACCCAGAGGCTAAACTTCTTTTACAGTGCATGTCCCCATTCCACCCCCCCCATGCCCACAAGTCTCACTGTGTAGTCTCACAGTCTCTTTTTGAGAAAAAAACCCTGCAGACAGCACAGGCACACAGCCCATTCTTTGGAGCCCAGTTGTATTGTTAGGTTCCTGTGCCCTGGGGTCTTTGTAGCATGATCTCTCACAGCACTAACATCAACCATCTGGTACTGTTTACCCTAAAGAGAGACACCATGGACTACACTACCCAGAATGCTTGACAGGGGAGTCAGCAAGTAGCTCATGAGTGAAGAATAACTCCTGCTCATCACTGTGTTCCTCAAAGTCACATTATTTTTCTCACATGAAAGCTACTGGCCAAACGTACACACTGGGTGATGGCGACAGCAGGTGAAAACGCAAGCCAGAAACAGGTTGCACTTAGAATCAGCTGAATAGTAAGCAAAAATTCAGACTCACAGATTCTGTTTAGATCTGTGTACCCATCCATAACATGAAAAACTTACTTCTGCTGAGACCTAATAGAAATACCAAAAAAGTCACAGTCATTGTAAAATTCTAGTAAAAAACTCAAATTCTATCAATAAAATACCTAAGAGATTAACAAAAGTTAATCCTGATAGGATAGTGGGAAGCAGCTATTTCAAAATCAAGGACAGGGATTTTTTTTTACAGTGAGGGAAGCAAAACGCCAGAATGGTAGTAAATGCCCCATCCCTGAAAATGTTCCAGGTCAGGATTGATGGGGGTCTGAGCAACCTGATCTACTTGAAGATGTCTCTGCCCAAGGCAGGGGGTTGGAGCAGCTGATCTTCCAGCCCAAACTATTCTTAGATCACTGTCTAGATGCCATAGCATGTGACATTGTAAACACAGCTGGACCGATGCCACTGCAACTGAAGCAGGTGGCAGCGAATCTTTGATTCTTCCCTAAGCAGTCACATCACTGACAGCTTGGCATTTGCACACCCTGCTACTAGCTCTTTCAAGTAAGAGGGCTTCTGCTTTCAATGCTGACAGCAGGCATCCAATTTCAGACATGGATCACTGTACTTTGAAAAAGCTTCCCTAAAGTTTACGATACTGGAGATGTCACATAACATTTGACTTTTGATGTGATGCAGTGTAAATGATGTAATTATATTTACAAGACATGATTGATAACATGCTGCACATGAACCCTTTCCTTTAAACTTTACCATAAAACGCATTCATCTGCCATATCCCAGTCTCATCTACCAAAGGATCCAAGTGAAAAGGGAACATTAAACAGGTTGGAACAGCATAAATAAGCCCCGAATTACTGTTCAGGAACAGGAGATGAAACCTGATCTCCACATTTAAGTACGCAGAATTATTATGCTCTTTCTGTGAAAGTCTGTGTAAATTGTGGGATTTGAGTGGGTTTTGGGGTTTTTTGTTTTGCTGAACTTAGAATCCTGTAAGAGTAATGTTTGATCCCAATGAATGGTAAGAGCAAAACCATTCACTTGATTACCTGTTGATCAATGTCTTTTTCAGCAGTGTGATCTCACTAATACATAAAGTTACCTCTGAGCTGCACTGCTGTACAGTGATGTATGGGAGGACACTGTGGAGCAGGCTACAGACTTCTGGAGCTGCTTTCCTGCCTGATAATGCTTCCCCCTTAGCTGCAAACCTCAGCAAATCACCATAAGTGACTGCAAGGCTAATATAGCCAACTCTGCTGGCAGGGAATCAGGGAGCACTCCAGAGCTAGGAGGTGATAATCTCTGACAAAGGGAAATCACAAAGCATGGGAGGGAGCACCTTTCTTAGATACAAAAGATTTCCACTGCAACCTTGGGCACTTCAGTCTGTGTCTGCAAAAGGAATATTTTACAACCAAGTCATGCAGTTGTCCTCACTTATTCAACTTTGTGATGGGACAATTAAACCACTAGCAAAAATGCAAATTTGTCACAGTGAAGGAAGAACATTGCTAGTCGAACAGAAAAGGAAGATCTTAATATACATTTGTGTTTCACTTCACTTTCACACGATTCTCAGATCAAGGCTTCCAGGTAGCATGCATGAAAAACCTAAGTTGCCAAAGAATGAATTCAATTTTTGCATCATATAAAAATATATTATTTTGCTATAGCATGTGTGAGTCTACAGCAAAGAATACCTAAAATACTCCGCAAACACTTGGGCAAATAGGAGATGATTTTAAAGCTGAAGCAAAATCATCATCCCAGGAATCTGGCATGTGGTAAAATCATGCTGTAATCATTTAAGGCATAAGATTATCTTGTGTAGTAGTAGGAGCCACTTTGAATGGTAGAGCAACATCCAGTCCTGCAGATGTTCAGATAGCAAATGTTTTCAAGGCACTTTGAAGATGAAGCACATAAATAGAAAGTTTCATTATTAGATATTATGAAGAGTGGTTAAAATACAGCTAATACTAAACATTTGAAGGTTCTTTTAGGAGACACAACACAGGGGTCATTTCAAAGCAATGATTTATTTTTGCACTTTCCTCCTTTTGATTAGCAGAATTCAGAAATTTGAAAACTTCTTTTTCATTTAATCCAGACGTGTCAAACATTTTTGCAAAAAAAAGACACAGCTACTCAGTGTAAAGAAGCTTGTAAAAAGCTACTAGGTAGAGAAGTTCACTCAATCACTGGCATCACTGATTGGATCCAGAGCCACAATAAAAATGGATAGACAATATATGCCTTTACATTAAACCATCTCAAATACCACACAAAGGAAGGAGGGCAAAGGAGCAAAAGAGCATACTGTGGAAAAAGAAAATGAAAGCCATACACTCAACATCTCAGTTTTGAACAGTTGTGTAGAAACATCTGGAAGTTGCAAATCCTGAAGAATCCAGCAGTCTCCCAGCCTTATGTTTCACCCCTGGACGCTATATTTGGTCTCTATGAATTAGAGAACAGGAACAAAAAGAAGCATAACACATCAAATAACGAGCAAGCGCCAGCTAGAGATTTGTTGGCTTCATTACAAATGAATCCATTTTCTGTGTGATGAATGGAAAATGTCCTACAGACTTGGGCTATGACAGCAGTATACTGCAAATTTCCTTTGTTATATGGATAGGCACTGGCAGAGGAACTTACAACCCTGAGGCTTACATCCAGACAAGTGTGATCTTATAGTCATGTCCCTACAGTTATTGTAAGTGCACGATATATCTAGTCAACCTTTTGTTTTTCCAGTGGTGACTATATGTAATGACAACATCAATGGATGTATCTTCAAAAAGGAAAATTCCAGTAAAATTCTAGAAATTGTTTTAAAGTAAGGAATATACTGAATGACAGCCATTAAAAATTTATGAGGTTTCATTTGCTGGTAGAGTAGAAAGCATTGAGGTATTTGATAGACCCAAAGATAGAAACACTGCAAATTTAAATACTACTTACAAGAAAATTCAAGAAAGTGAGTCATGCAGTGCTAGGAAAATACTGTGATTTTGTGTATGGGATGATGCTAGTCCCCTGAATGTTAACATTAGAGAAATCCTGTCATTTAAATACTTGACAGGATATTCTCAGAAAGAAGAATAGGGCAGGAGAGTGCTGGGAGTTAAAACAGAAGTTAAATACTTGTCAAACAGAAATGACCACTCGCAGAACTGATAATGAAAGAAGGTAAGGGCAGGATATTGCTACAGCATGCAAGGCTCTTGGTTTTCCCTGTGACTCTGTTGACATACAGGGATTGTTTCTGGGCAAATAAAAAACTCATTTCTATGATTTAGATGTAAAAGATGACAGGATGAAGAAATTCCACAAGCAGTTTTCTAGAGAAGAATAATCTTAGAAAATTTTAGGAACCACCAACTAGGGTTAGGACTATACGGATCCCGAAAAGCAAAGCTATTAGGGATGGCGGTATTTTGCATGTGTGCTGCACACATGTAGAACCAAAAATACACAATGAAGTTTCAGATTCTATTATTTAAAATTAAGAACACCAGAACTTCCCTCACTCATAAAATCTTCCTTGGGTTCACTTGCATGTGTGTCTCAGGCTATGGTGAGGCCTTACAGACCAGGGTGCTACTCAGCAGCACATCTCATTCCTGGTGTTCTGTATGTATCTTGGCATAATTCAGGCACAATTTTGAAGACTGAAGTGCTAAGCTGCTTGCAGGTTTCTCTATTTTCTTTCTTATTATAATACTTGAATGCTTCTCAGACTGCCTTTATAACAATCACATGAAATAAGGGACTACTATAGAAGATGGGAGCTGAAGCACAGATAGGTCGATGTCCAAGCAGTCCACCACGTCTGGGTGCTTACACTGAGGCTCCTAGGATTATATATATACTTTTAAGACTCTTTGGCTCTAGCAGGCACTTTATATTTTCTAGATACCAGTTCTATTGACTTCCATGGCTCTTGAAAGCAGTCTGAAATGCTGCACATTATATGTGTTAGAGAGGGAGAATTCAGTTGTAAGTGGCAGCATTTCACCACCTAGGTCTGACTGATTCATTTCCCAACAACAAAGGCTAATAAAAGATAACAATTATCATTCATTAAACAGTCCTGTCTATTTTCCAGAAAGAGTCTCCCCTGCAAATTGAAAGTAGCAGTTTTCTCCTATCATCCTATTGTGTTTCTTCCTCTTTTTGGAGAATTTCTAATATCTCATTGAGAAAAAAGTCCATGAAAGATTAACTATTTACCAATTTCAAATGTAAGCAAGATGGTGAGATGGAACCAGGAAAATATAAATCCAGCATGGATCCCTAGATTTCTTTTTTCCAGGCAAAAAACCTAAAAAAACCCCCACAATGTGTTTACTGGAAATCAGCTGTCCTGGTTTTAACAGTGTGTGCAGAATAAGAATGGATGATGGAACAGCTCCCCTCCTAACTTGTGTTCCTGATTGAGCAAAATAATGTGCAAAAATCACATAGGAATGAGTAGCTTTTGGATACTAAGATATGCCTGTATAATGAACACCTGAAGGCTATCTATTCATATATTTCTCAGGACAGTCTTGAAAGTATAAAGTACAGCGGAAACTGTTTAAAGTTCCTGTACTCTAAGTACGTTTAATGTCCTAACATAAAGCAAATTAAATCCAATGGTTGTGGAAGAAGCTAATGGTCCCTTCTAGCTTTAAACTCCATGAATCTATAAAAAGATACTGAAATGTTACAGGGGCAATATTATTAATAAGATAAAATTTCTCCCTTGGTTGTATATGAATATCTGGCTACTTCTTTCAAAGACTTTTGATTCACTATTTTTGCAAGATGTTGCTTGGCGTATAAAAGAGCTCTAATTCACAGGAAAAATAATCTGGAAAAAAAAATTTGCCACTCTAACTTATTTTCAACTATAGAAGGATAAAAAAGTTGTGTATATGAGTCAGTCCATTTACCATAATAAACTATGGTTTAGCCAGTATGGGATCATATTAACTTTTGTCCCATCATATCAGAATATTCCACAAAAAGAGTGCCTTCAAGTCCTTGTCAATATTGTCAACTCCTGCTTTCACTAAAAACAACTGACATTTGCAACATAACTGGTAGACTGAAATGAGTATTGTAGCAGTTGTCTGTGGGTTGTGTGTTGTCTTTAGGTTGTCTGTGATAGTCTGACTGTGAAGGAAGAGGAACCATGGAGGCAGTACCAAGCTCCGACTTAACTGACACTTAATATATTATTATTTTTCATCAGGTTGCAGCTTCAGAACTGCTACAACATTTTCAGATGGTTCTCTGCTGTCACCTGTAACCTGATGTTCAAAATACTCATGTTGTTTTCCTGAAAGTCTCACACTGACCTCCAATTTTTTTAATTTGTCCCAATTTCCAGCAGTTTCTTCAAGATTTGTTTGAACAAATAGGCATTTGCATTGTGAGGCTGTTTTCCATAACAAAAGGAGACAGTCTTTGAATGTGGTCTTTGTGCTTTCTCTTTGACCCCAGTTATTTGCTGCACAGACAACATGTCGCTGTTGCAGTTCCCTGGCATCTGTACTTACTGTTGCCACTAACCCAGTAATTTCCAGTGCCCATTTTAGGGCCAAGCCAGGCATTCACTGCTTTTTGATTGCCTCCTTTTGCACTTCACTTGCCAAACAAGCCCACAAAACAATATTGAAACTCTGCAGCTCTACACAGTTCCACTAATTTTCTTAATTGAATCAAACACTCAGAATTTCCTTTGTGTCATTCTATTTGGAGACACACTTTTTATTAACAGTACATAGCAATTACCTAGAGCGACCATGATTTCCAATAATTGCACTGAATAGTGTAAAACAGCCTCATAAAAATTAGCTTTATACAGTCTACTCTGTCTGTCTTCTTGAGTGGGACACAGCAGGCATCAGTATCTGCTCAGACAATTTTTAACATTCTTACTGAATGTTTGTATGTCCCCCCATTATGCTTTAGTCTTCTAACCTGGCAGGCTCCTCTATGCACTGCAGAGTATATGCAGACTTTTTGACAGGTATCTCAAACGTTCTATTCTGATGACAAATCTGCAGAACCACAACACAGAGGAGGAACGAGAAGAAATCTTTCCAAGTGGGACAGGCACCCTGGAGTGGTGTGTTATCTTTTGTTTTTCCACACAGGAGTGTCCTCCTTAAGGCAAGATCAGTTCTGCTGTAGATTACAGGTGGTAGATCATGATTATTACAGTGTTTTACTTCCTTTCATGTTTTACTTCCTTTCATGTTTTACTAGGGAAGGCTCACAAGAAGAAAATCTGGTGAGAGACACATACCCTACCACAGTGGCCATATCTGACTTACCCAGTAATATCTGACATACTTTTTAAAATCATTCAAAGGACTTTGTGGGAGAATTTGGTCAGCAAGTATGTCACCTTAAACATTAAAATAGCATATGACAGCAGGATGGAGATGAGTGTCCTCACTAAACTGAAAGATCCTAGTATTTGCCTCCAATGGAACAAGAGAAGCTATTACAATATATTCTACAATTATTGTATCATGAGACACAGAGAAGTTACAAATTAGTTTTGGTTGTCTCCCTCCAAACTGAGAACTGCCAGTAAGATAGCAATGGAGACACCCTGAGGAGGTAAGAAACATTTTAACTGGGAGAGAACTGGCAACACGGAGTAGAGTCAAAGGGCCAGCATAGAACTGTGGGCCTGGAGGATGTTGGTGTTGGGTAAAGGATACAGGCAACTCTGGAAAAATAACTCAGGCCTTCACGTAAATGTACTAAGTTGCCTCTTGTACTCTGAAGTTACAGAAAGGTGCACCTTAAGCATTAAGAAAATGTGTGCTTAATATTGAACAAAGACACCAGGTTCCTTGAAGGCAGCTACTGCTTACAAGCCATTATCTATCCCTGGTATCTACCCTTAGAAGAAAATTGTCAGCTTTTCCGTTTTAATGTTTTCCTAAGATTTACTATACATATTCTAAAAACAGTAAAAAGGTGCAGCCTAGGAATGCAGTGGAAAATACAACAAACTCTTGCATCAAGTAGAGAAACAGAAAGCAGAAAAAGCCAAGATGAGGTTATGCCTTCTTGGGATTTCAAAGCCATGATTTTTAAAGATTTTTTAAGATAATGCAGTTCTGCTGTTCACTGAACGCGACAGGATGAGAAGAAGGCTCAGTATTTTAGTAGAGTTTAAATTATGAATAAATTTACTACACAAAAAGTTTTTTTTTTCTTTTCTGCATTTCTCTCTCTCACTCGGCCCTCTAGCACATTTTCCTCAGAGCTTCTCACTTTAGCAGTTGAGAAGTGTTTATTGCTGAGATCTATCCTTACTTGATTGAGCAGAAGAAACTGATCTTACATATGTATTGCCAGAGAGAATGAAAATAATGGAAGTGAAAAAATGTGTATAAGGGTTACAAAGCCTCATTACTTAAAGGTTTTGCAAAATATAAAAGACGTACCTGGCAAGAATACTTAAGAGCAGGCAGTAATGATTAAAATCCCTTGGTTACTGGTTCAGCCTGTGTATAAATTATCCCTCTAGAGGCCAGCAGAGTATCAAAAAACAGTTACTGTGAAGTAGACGGTAACACCACTGTAGTGTTATCCAAATTATTAATGTTTAAAACTTCTTCCAGCTGTCCAAAGGCTGCCTTTTGCATTGATAAAGAACTGTGCTGCAAAAACAGTAGGAATATAAAAAGCATGCTATAGTATTACCTTTTTCATGAATCTAATTTTTTTTTACATGGGGTTATGGGTATTAGAAGTAGCGAGTGCTTACCAAGACAGATTTATTGCCTTTATTCATATAGAGATGGTCTGCTCACTTAAGATTAGTGAATACTTGGGACAAACTCTGTGTGTTGTGGTTAGAGCCAGGAACGGGACTCTACCATGCTCCAGCACTGACTTGCTGTCCCTGAATTTTGCGTCTTGGTTTTATCATATGTAAAATAGACTCTGTGATATTAAAATGCACCTCTGACCTGAAAGAAGCACCTCTGGCCTCAATGAAGTGGTAGGATGATTAACTTCTGTAATCATTTACAGAGAAGAGCCTCAATAAAGAGTGCAATGAGAATGCAAAGCGATGAGAGATCTAGCAAATGAAATGCTTTATTGTTTTCTTCTAACCAGTGTGTTGATCTAATGCTTTCACTTAGAGCAGGTTGTATTCTAAGGCTTGTTCCTGTAGCCCTTGCGCAGTCACATTCCCACAGATGTTTGCTGGAGGAAGGCCTCAAGATTCAGCTTTGTGTGTTTTGTCTTGGTGCCAGGAAATATTATCCCTTTAATTAGCAGGTCCATTTCTTTGATAAGTGTTTAAGTGGCTTCCTTGCAATTTCATGCCTTCAGTTGTCATCCAGCACCTGGGAGGTAAGGAAAACGGAAGCCAGCACCAAATATTTCCATTGTTTCTACAGAAGGGTATTTCTGAGACACTGTACTTGTGTGGGTGGGCAGACGAATGGATAGACAGATGGAAAAGGGAGTTTCCTTTATGGGATTCCAATAATTGCTATGTGGTTTACATTCCATTCATCTGAAGGACTCTGATTTTAATCAGAAACAGGCTTGGGCTACTAAACTACCTCTAGTGTTCAAACCATGCCCTCGCTTTCAGCCAGTGACTTTTCTCACATGCATCTTTTCTTTGTCACCCACAAGCCCCAAAGAGTAATGTGGTCATTTACCACCAAGGACTCATCATCAGGTCCTATAATAGAAGTTGGTTCAGAGCACTCTTCCAGGCAGAGGTTTTCTGATTGCTGACTTCACAAGCAGAAGCACTTTACAGTGTGGTATTTGAAATTGGCATCAAATTCTCAATGAGGGTTTTTTTTTTTGTTTTTTTGTTTTACTTTTGGTTTTGTTTTTTTTTCCTAGGTTCATACAACTCTGGGAAAGACTTGTCTGGACAATGTCATGGAGGTCTGGCAGCACAGCTTGGTCTTAGTATCCAGATGCTAATGCATACAACTGCTGAGAAAAGTCACATATTCAGCAGCTGGACTTGCTGCTGTGCATTAAACACAAATAAATGAGGGGCTTACACCTTGTCCAGAATTAGTCAGATTAAATAAACAACAACAAAAGATAAATTTCAGCATTTGAGCTGGTGAGAAAGTGGAGAACTCCAACATTAAGTGCTGTCATCCAAGGGCACAGAAAATATAATGACTTCTGTAGTGCAATGGTAGAACTCTCTCCAGACCATTTGTGAAAGGCCTGCAGCAAACTCTAAAATTTCTTCAATCTCACCTTTCCCCACCCACTAAGCTGTTCCACTGTGAGGATTTTTTTACCCATAACACATGTCCCAATACATTTATCTTCCCTGGGTCCCCTGTTGACTAGCCCACCTAGATCATGACTGCACATGCTTTGGAGATTTCCATACCACCCTTGACCACACAAAGTGTCTCGTGTCCCAACTCTCTCCAGTTCTTACCATTTGGGCAGGTCTTCCAATCATCCCTGTGCCTCAGTTTCCCCATGGGGAGATGGTACCTAGGGACAGATGCAAATCTGTCATCAAAGTGAAGGCTAAGGTAACCCACTCATCCCCACATAGAAGATGCAATGGGGGAGGGTCTGTGGCTCTGGCCTGAAGACACAGACAAGAATTGCAGTGTTGTCACTTCTGTCTCTGCAGGTTCTGCAAATACCACATGCAACATGGCATTGGCAGCTTATCAGTCCTTGGCCTGCAAAAGGTAAGCAAGAACTGCTAATGCGATGAAGGCATTAAAAATATCAAACACCTTTTTTTCTCTGTTGCGATTCAAAAGCCTCTTGTTAATATTCAGTTCCCCACTGCTTATTCACTGTGAGACCCTGGGGACTCAATTTAACATTAGTACTGGCAGGTGAGAAGTATTCAAAGTTGAGTTTTAGATTGAAAAGGTCTCAGGAAATTCCCTTCCCTTTAGCCCAACTGTGTCTGCTCATGCTACAACGAAGCAGGAACCTCTCTTCAGGAAAACATCTATACCCCCGCAGTCTACAGACCTCTGAGAGGTGTGGGTCCATCACAGAATCATAGAATCACAGAACAGTTTTTGCTGAAAAGGACCTTAAAGGTCACATGGTTCCAATACTCTGCATGGGTGGGGACACCTCCCTTTAGACCAGGTTGCTCAAAGGCCCATCCTGCCTGTCCTCGAACACTTCCAGAGATGAAGCACCCACAGTTCCCTAGGCAACCTGTTACAGTGTTCACCACTTTCACACTAAAGAATGTCTTCCAAATATCTAGCCTAAACCTACCCTCATCCAGTTTAACACCATTAGCCTTGTCCTATCACTATAAGCCCTTATAAAAATGTCCTTACCCAGCTTTCTTGTAGGCCCTATTCAGGTATTGGAAGGTGTCTGTAAGGTCTCCCTGGAGCCTTCTCTTCTCCAGGCTGAACAACCCCAACTCCCTCAGCCTGTCTTTACAGGAGAAATGCTCCAGCCCTCTGACCACCTCTGTGGCATCATCTGGACTTGCTCCAATATCTCCATGTCCTTCTTGTGTGGGTGGCTCCAGAACTGGACACAGTATTCCAGCTGGGGTCTCAAGAGAGTTGATGAGAATCACCTCCCTCAACATGCTGGCCATACTTCTTTTTTCCATGTTTTCTTTTTGAAAATGGGGGTGATGTTCCTCTTTTCCAGCCAGTGGAAACTTCACCTGATTCACATTATTTTTCTGCCAGTTTCCTCAGGAGCTGCAGACAGATCTTGCCAGGCTGCATAGATTTGTGCACTTTTGGGTTTTTCAGATGTTCTGAAACCTGGCCTTCTCCCATAGTGGGTGGATCTTCCTTCTCCCAGTTTCTGCCTTTGCTTTCTGTGACATGGGCTGTGTGGCCAGAGCTCTCAAGAGTGAAGACTGAGCTATCTAGAGCAAGAAGAGAATTGCTTCATACCTGGTACTGTATGCCTTAGCCAAACTGCATTACCACATGTTGTCCTGAAATCTGAGTCTCCAAGATCTCTGTTCAAGATTCACTCTGGAACAGATTCTCCCATCTTAATTTAGCTCAGAGCAGCAATAATTTAAACTTGTAAATACACAGGCTGGACAGTTCTAATGTCAGGTACATTGCTAATTTAGAGTAAATCTATAAAGATCAATGATATTCTGATAACTGAATAATGGACTGAAGGCAGAATTTGGAGTAGAATGTTCTGGCCAAATAATTCTCAGTTAAAAGAACAGTAACATTTGGTAAGGTTCCCTGGTGCCATTCTGTCATTTGGGTTGCACACACCCACAGCTGCCGGTTTGGTTCATTAAAATTCTGACTGTATTCTGTGATTTTTTTGTTGTTTGGGCTTTTATTGGTGGGTTTGTTGGTTTTTTTGTGGTTTTTTGTTGGGTTTTTTTGCCATGAAATAAACCATAATTTGTTCTGCATACCAAGATTTAGCACATAGTTAACATTTGCTACTCTAGTGCTTTTCTGCTGGACAACCATGGTTTTCCAGTGTACAACCATTTATTTCTGTTGGATACACCAAACCAGCTTGATACAAGGAGTCTTTGGATTCCTCTTTTTTAGGGTGACTATAATGAGTTTGCACCACATTTCATTAGAGTAAGGTGAAATGAAGAATAAACTGTGACCTGCACCCCACAGGGGACTCCCAGAAGCACAGTCAGTTCATTTAATCATTCCCCATTGTTCTCCCCAGACTGATCAGACAGCACCTCCACACACCAAGAATTATAATCCAGCTTTTAATGTTAATTAAGATGTGATTGCTTAACTCCTGCATTTTTTCCCCTTCTTTTCCTTTGGCTGGCCACAACTGTTCAAGTGTTGCTGGAGGTTATTCTGTTTAAGTATTAAAAAATGCTTAGCTAAATAGGTTAGCTTATTTGCTTTTGCTGATAGTAGCAGTCCACCCACAGAGCCCTTTCAAATCTCCTCAGTGTTTTGGAAAGTGGATAAGGGACTTATTTAGTGACATGCAAGTTTTGCCTGAGCCAGGAATGAAGCGTGCATTTCATGAAATGAGAAATAATCTGAGACCACACACATGGTGCTATTTCTGAACTCCAGATCACGCTCTCTTCCCCTGGTTCTCGCACACACATAAACACACACACTCCTGTTAAAAAACAAGATGATGACTGACATCTCTAAATCCTTTAAGCATTCTTCTACAGCTAATGGCAGAGGGAGGTTTTCAGAGCTTAGGCAGCTCATTATTAGCAAAAAGCTGATGAAAAAATGGATTACTACAGTATGTGCATAGGATGCCAGACAGAAAAAGCAAAAAGCATAAGACACCTAAACACAGCTTTCAGGAGGAAAAACTGCTGATGCAAACATAATGCAGCTATTTTTACTGCACAGGAAGATGAGGAAAAGCCCTCCCTACAATTTTCCTAAAGAATAATGTTGGTTCTGTCAGTCCTTGTTTAAGCTAAAATCAGTGAGTGTTTAAAATATTATTTTCCATTATAACCCAGTGAAGTAAAACAGACAGATAAGCTAATCGCATTTAAAAACTCATATCCTTTCCTCTTCTAGGCATAGGAACTACGTCGAATGGCTGGTGAGAGCAAACTGCACACAGAACAGGCAAAGGGCAAGATTTTCCACAGCTGTTACTTCATTGTTTCAATATCACCTCCAGAATTCAGTTCAGCTTACAGTAAGCAAGTACATGTAAACACTGAGACATTGGCCAATGCCCTGTCCAACTTTCCTTAAATATTTCCTTTATAGTGGCCTAAAAGAAGTGACTTGATTGCTTTCAACAGGTAAGGAGTTCTCCCACATTACAATCGTAGCATGAACAAGCAAAAATGCTTATAGATTGACTTCAGTACCTCATTTGTTGCTTTGTACCTTATCACTAATACCATCATCTGAGGCATCAGTATCTACTCCATCATCCTGAACATTCTGTATCTGCTTTTGCAAACAAATGTACATCTACACTTGTATTAAACATACTGCTGTTACTTCCACCAATAGTTAAGCTTGCTTCACACTTTACATTATAGGGTCTTGCTTTCATTTGTTTATAACTTTGCCAGACTCTAAGTGCTCAAGATGAAATTTTCCATGCTGTCCGTATCAGGCTGAATTTTTCTGCTAAGTTTCTACTAAAATAGTACAGCTGTTCTGAAAACGGGGTTAAAGGGGAGCAATCTCCATTTTCCCCATGTTTTTTCTTACAGGCATTTAATTGAAAATTATTTTGTCTGTTTGCTTTGGGAGAGATATTGAGAGAGGGAAAAGGGGTTATGCTACTGTAAAGGATCAGACTGTCAAGTTCATGCCCAGTACTAGCCCACTGAAAATGTGCCGAACTTTGGCCATGTTATAGTTCTAAAAACTGTTTTATCTGTGTTCCATTTAAGTCTCAGAGAGTACCACCATTACATTCTGAATACTCCACTGAAATAGAAGATGACCTTGACCCCACACACCTTTTCTGTGTCCATCACCAGACTGGGTGTGCATCCTTCTCACAGATCAAGCTGATTAAGACTCACAGTTACAAAAGGATCTACAGGACAGTTTGGTACCTGTCATGCAAATTCTAGTCCTAGCCTCCAGAAGCTGCTGTGGTATCAGAACTGAGAGCTTTGAAATTCTGCCCACTGTATCTATCAATGGTGCTCATGCAGTACACTTGAGAAGTTCCTTAGCACAGAAGCAAGAAAAAAGACTGAACAGAAGAAGACTCAAGACAGATGTAACAGGACAGCAGAACAGCCAGGCATAAACATATATTGTGTTAAATACACACTCTCCCCAGACTGTAAAATAGAACTAAGAATTCACAAATGGCAACACACCTCTGTTAACATTTCTGTGACATCTACTAGCAACTACATTCTTCCTTCCCCTAACTGGCTGGTCCACAGAAGAGACTGTAACCTACTGCTTCCTGCTACTAGCCACTACAATCGACCAAGCAGCAGAAATTTGGGTTTAAATGTTGATGACAATCTACACGGGAATCAATAATTTCTGAGCAATGGAACTCCTTTTTCTTTTGGTCTTGCACTGAAGTTTTCAAAATGCCCATAGTCAAAACTATTCTAGAAATATCAGAGTTATAAAAACATTCGTAGGTTAGAAAATGCCAGCATTAAAAATGCTCATGCAAAGCGGTGTAAATGGATTATGGTACAGTTTAAATGCATGCTCACTGATGCTTTTTCCTCAAGCTGTCTGTGGGAAGGATGCAGAAGCCCCCACTTTTCTTCAGAGGGCACCATGTTTCTGATCCCTTCATTTCCTTTCCCTTTCAGATTTGCAGCTTTTCCCTATGGCTGTCCCAGCACAAAGACAAGAATGAAGAAATTCCAGGTTGTGCCTCCGTATCAGCAGAGGATGAAGAAGAGGCCACAGCTGCACAGTGGCTACCATCTCAGTGGCAGCAGTACCAGAAAGCAATTGATCTTACTGCTGAACACTGAAGCAAAGAAAGCATTAAGTGCCCCAGACTTTTTCTCCTGTTTTGTCAAGTTGCTCATGTATTTATAGAAACATTTCTTACTGTCTTTTACAGCAGAAGCCAGATTAAGTTCTAGTTGGCCTTTGGCCCTTCTAAATTTCTCCCTGCATAGCCTAATGACACTCTTGTAGATCCCCTGAGTTGCCTGCCCCTTCTTGCAAAGCCCCTAAACTCTTCTTTCTTGAGTTCCAGTCAAAGCTCTCTATTCAGCCAGGTTGGTTTTCTTCCCTATCGGCTTGTCTTTTGGCACAGGGGAACAACCTGAAACCGTACTTTTAAAATTTCCATCTTGAAAAGTGTCCATCCTTGCTGGACTCCTTTGCACATCAGAACTGCCTCACAAGGGACTCTGCTGACGAATCTTTTAAACCCTCCAGAAGTACAGGGTAGCAGTTCTGCTGACCCCCATCCTTACTCCCACAAGAATCAGAAAGAGCCACTGCCATTTCATGATCACTGTGCCCAAGATTCCCTTCAACCATCCCCTCACCCATACATCCTTCTCTGTTCACAAGCAACATGAACAGCAAGACACATTCCCTAGCTGTCTCCCTCACCAGCTGTGCTAGGAACTTCCACATTCTTCAGGAACCTCCTAGACTATTTCCTCTTTGTTGTGTTGTATTTACAGCAGACATCTAGTAAGGTGAAGTCTCCTGCAAGAAAAAGGGCCAGCAATTGTGAGATTTTTCCCAGCCGCTTACAGAGTATTTTGTTTGCCTCTTCATCCTGGTTGGATGGTCTATAGCAGATCCCACCATGATATCTGCCCTGTTGGCCTTCTCCCTGATTTTTAGCCATAAACACTCAAGCCTAAAATCACCACCATCAAGCTCTAGACAGCCAAAGCATTCTAATATACAGGACCACCCTACTGCCTCTCCTGCCCTGCCTGGCTCTTCTGAAGAGTCTGCTGTGTCTGCAGCACTCCAGCTGCAGCAAAAAGGGTCATCCCACCATGTTTCCATGATGGCAACTATATCATAGCTTTCCTGCTGACCAAATGGCTTCCAGCTCCTCCGGTTTGTTGCCCATGCTGCATGCATGGGTGTAAATGCACTTCAGTTGGGCTACTGATCCCACCCCCTTTCTGAAGGGAGAAGCCTTAATCCCTACCTGACCATCCTCATGTGCTGCTGTGGTTTCTAACCCATCAAAAACCAAGCAGGCTTTGCTGCTGCATGGTTCTCCATCTCTTACCTCCACTGAGACTGCAGACAGCACCCACTAGCTAGGACAGTCTTCCTTTTAAATGTTATTCACAAAGGTTAATACTTGTAGTGCCTGAAACAAAGGGTAAAGATCAAAAACACAACTTGGAACAGTTTTTCTTACTGTTACTGAGGATTTTAATATTTCCACTACATAAGCAAGATCATCTTGCTCATCCCTTTAAATGCCTTCCTACTGCTCCTATCTCTTTCAATTAGATGGCATTCATGAAAATAATCCCTTCATACATATCCAGAAATGTTTCATGAGCAATAACACAATCTAGGCCAAGTTCATTTTCCTCATTTTCCTATTTCTTTTCTTCCCTGTTCACATGTGCATCTCACAAAGAATCAGAGACATAAATGCCACTGAATTCAGGTATTTGCTATGGATGCAAGTTATGATTTTTCAGTGTTGGCAGCCCAAGCTTATGAGGTTGAAAAGTGCCATCCGCTGGTGATTCACCTGATTAGCATGACCAGTGCTGCAAATAAAATCCCTTACAAAGTAACAGATTCTGATCTTGTCAAATACTGCATACAGTGTAATCACATCATTAGCAGAACAGAAACTTGACGTCTGATTAAAGAGAAGATATCCCTTGACACTCCCTTCACATAGAAGGCTCTTAAATTGGAAGTACTGTATTGCAATCCAGCAATATATTTAACTGCAACTACAAAACAGTCAGGGGCAGAGAGAGGCAAGAGGAGCCTGAATTACTTAAGGTACACTAGCACAGTATCTGTACAGAGAAAGACCAAAGCAAGAGCACACATCTGATTCTGCTACAGAGGTGGTAAAACCAAAGCACAAAAAAAAAAAAAAAAAAAAAAAAAAAAAAAAAAAGTAAGAAAACAGCTTTTTCAGAGGTACTTAAATTATGGTTCCAATTAGACCACAGTATGAATTTGTTTTCTTTGCCATTGAGTTATAAAGCAGAACAGCTAGAAACTGTGCTGGAACTTTCACTGCAGCTTGAATCACGGAGAGGCCAACGCTGCCGACAGTTGTGAGCATTTACCTCAAACAATATAAACAGACATCTGGTATTTGTTTTTAAAGTAATTGGCACTGAATGATTTTCAGGGTGATATAGGAGATCATGTTTACATGAGTGTTCACTTGATGGAAACAACATCAAACCATAGGGGAAGAAAATCCCTTTAGTATAAACAGTACTGTTGAAGTAAAACACAGATTCATTCTGAGCTGAGCTGGTATTTGTTTAGAAACTGAGCAATCCCCACTGCTTTGCCATAGACTTTAATAGGTACAGTGTTAGGGTTTGCTTATGTTGCTATCAAATATACTATCAATGTTTAGCCAATGGAACTTGTTTCAAAAGACCAGTGCAAATTGTAATGTAATTATACTGTGGTTGTGCATTTTCAGAAAACAATGCTTTTGGTACAGCAGGCCTGCTCAGACTCCAGTTTGGGTGAGTTATGTGTGCAATCCTGATTCTGCCTTAGTGCATGCAGACTCACAAACACAAGGTCAGATTTTGACTGCTCTGTTCCATCCTCTCAGCTCTAGCAAACTCAAAGAACAATTGAGATAACCTGTCCTCAAGTATCACACATACCCAACATACTTATCTTCAATTACTCCTTTTAAAGTACAACAGTCACTTAGTCTTTGCAATCAGCTTTTTGGATGCCAACTGAACTAAGGCTAGAATGCCAAGCAAACAACTCTGAAGCCCTCCAATCATCTTGTTTAGATGTACTTGCCTTCTCTTTCAGAATCAGCTGGCAGAACTGCAAGGATCCTCCTATGATCCATGTGTGATCTATAGGAGAAGAGGCACACCTCTTAAATTATCTGAATCACTGCCTGCCTCTCTCATCTGCACATCTACACATCCAGTTAAGAGCACAGAATCTGAATTTCCTGAGTTATCTTATGCCAGTTACCTACTCCTTGGGTGCCTTCATCAGGAAGGTAGATTCTGGCACAAAGTCTTTTAGACAATTACTCTTTTTCTATAAGATGCATCAGTCAAGATGTATTGAATCATGCAACATGTAAATGCAATAGGAGAGAGCTTTCATATTACATCATTTATTGCATAAGCTTGAAGACGTGAATAAAACATGCAGGATGTTGCAGAACAGAAAAAATCTAGCAGCAAAAGCAGTTAAACGCTTCCACGAAAGAACAGAACTTGCTCCTCCTGTTGTTAAGATTCTTAAGCAAGTAACTTAAACCATCCTTTTCATACCTAATCACTGTATTTTCACCTTTGAAGTGCCCAGTGATACTCTGGCTGTGCCATTGCTGGCACTGTGCTGAAGCCATGGCACTGTCATCAGTCCACCCTTCAGCACTCAAAGTCCTGACCTGCTAAAGCTGAGCAAATACATCCTTCCAAACTGCCTTACTGTGCTCACAAAATGTTTGTATGTGTATCCTGACTTTCTCAAACACATGAATGATCTGCAATTATTCATTCTCCCTCCCAGACCAAATATAAAATTGGTGTACCACATGGCTATTCCCAAGTTTATTTACAAGCACAGCTCCAGCTTGCAAAACATGTTTGAGATCCAAACTATACTCCAAATCGGACCCAGGACACACACCGTATTTTTAACTTGGTCTGGTGACAGTTTTGTAAACAGATTGCTGACAGAGCTGCATTTGTTAGCATAGACAGGGCAAGTTTTCTTGCTATTTCACTGGCAACCTGTTTTTTGTCAGTTTTGTTTTGGTGGGGTTGTTTGGTTTTTTTCCCCAAAGAAATTCTACTGATGGCAATAGGAACTACTGGTACTACCTCTTAGGTCTGGGATATAGAGCCAGACTCACAGGAACCTTACAGAGTAAAAGAACAAAGAAACATCAATAAGTAACAGTAAAAAACTAGTAAGCCATTTCCAGCTGAAAGTGATGACAAAAAAACACACCCTCTTCCTGCTGGCTGATTTATATTGAGAACAGGTGTTAACCAACATGAAGACATCTACTTAACCTATAAGGCTGTTACAGTTTCCCTCTGGCCTGTGCCTCCCTGCAAACATGAAGGAAACTGCACACAGAAGCTGTATGAACTGCACTCTACCATAATGCTAAATACAGCACCCCCAACACTTCCTCCATTTTTAAAGTCAAATAAAATTATAATCAGACTCCCAAAAAGACAAAAAAAATTGCTGTTTTTAATGTTTGAAGTGTAAGCCTTCAAATACAGGTCACAATCTTCCCTTCTGGATTTGTTCAGCTTATTGTTTTTGACATCATACACAAATCTTATTCATGGCAAAAATATTTTATACACAGATCCCTACGGCACAAAATTACTGCAATTAAGGCTTAGGTGAGCCTACCAAGTAAAATATGTTGAATTTGGAGAAACAGACAATGGTTCAGGTTGAAAGGTGCCTTAAAGATCATCTAGTTCCAACACTCCTGCAGGGGCAGGGATGCCTCCCCTTAGACCAGATTGCTCAAAGCCCCATCCAGCCTGGTTTTAAACCCTCTTCCAGTTTAAAACCATTACCCTTGTCCTGTCACTACATGTCCTTGTAAAATGTCCCTGCTTTCCTGCAGACCCCCTCCGAGGAATCTATACTAACATAAATTTTACTCCAAGACATTTTCCTGTGGCTACTTAATTACAGATAACAAACACATTTCCACAGACAGAAATTTCCACTTTTCTGCTTTGGTAGGGGGGTTGGAATCGATGATCTCCAGATGTGCCTTCCAATCCCTATCATTGTATGATTATATGAAATTTATTATCAGTACTTAGCATACATGTGAATAAAACATGAACTGCTATGGAGATTTGTTTTAAGCATATCATCACCTTACAGATTAGACATACAATTTCCCAAGTGCTTCAGGAAAATTCTGATGTCTTCATACTTGGGAATCAGTATTGCACCTGTACAGGTCCACAGCTCTGAGGTTTTTCTAAAAGTAAAATGAGAATTCTTATCTAACTCAATTTACCCTCTTCAGTATCAGCATATTTAGACCATGACTGACAAAATACTGGTGTTCAGGTGAAACCTCTCCCTAGTGTCCTGATAACAACTGAAATAAAAATATTTAGCCTCTTCTGGCCCTTGGACTAAGCAGGTACCTGCTTTCTGGCCTCACTGCACCTTATCTTCTTTAGGCTAAGCAGCAATTTGTCTAAGAAGAAGAATGCTGTACAGACAATCAGTAATGATGCCACCAGTAAAGAGCCTTAACTTTACTATTTATTAACATCCATAAGAAGGTTCCACATATGCCCTGTCTTGATTTCCTTCAAATCTACATAATTCAAGGGCGCCAATAACTAAGTTTCATGGCTTCTTCTTTTATTTTTGTAGTCAATAATTCTTTTATAGAAGCTGCTCCAACTGACAATCCTAAATTTCAGTTCATAAATATCATTGAGTATAATGCAAGGTAAAAACATAGATTCAGGGTGAAACAATTAGGGTGAAATATATATCTTATGTTAGTTGCCTGAAAATACCAAGCCTCTTACTGCTTTATCATGTATATTAAAACTCAGCTCCTGAGTTCCTTGCTCCATGTTAAATCAGCTATCCCAATTAAGTTTAGATGGCTTACACTTAAAATAAGCACGTAACAGTTAACACAGAGACAGGCAAGCCTGCAATATCTCCCCATGAACTAAAGAAGATGCTGTTACAAATCAAATTTAAGCTTATTTTCTAACAGGCAGGCACCCAAACCACAAAAGCCAGCACTGCTCACAGACTGCTGCTGTGCTGCTTCAGTGTCCGTGCTTTTAAAATTTCATATCATTTACCCTTTCCATAAAGCAATTCATACAGTACACTCAGTCTAAAACCCTGCACTATTAGAGCATTACATTTGAGATTTCAAAGCTTACAAAATCCAAAGATGTGGGTTAAGGTTTCTGGACTGATGTGAAGCCCTGCTCTCTTTTGCTTATGTGCTATGGTAAGGTGGCCCTTCACATGATCTGTGAATGTGATGGAGTATTCCACAAATTATATATGACATCACTTATCTTATATGACAACCACTTCTCCAACATGTGAAGAACATTTTTAAATGTTGTTAGAGCCAGTGTTCTAGAAGTAACATGGTAACGTGTCTGTATATAGAAATTCCTTACTCTATATATACTACGTCACATTCTCAGGAACTGACAAGGTGAAACCCTCCTTTCTGAAATACTGGCAGTATATTACAAAGACAAAGGAGATCCAGCAGCCTCTCCCTTTCCCCCAAGCATGTCTTGGAAAGTATTTATTATGTTCTCAGGGATATATATATTTATCTGTGTTTTGCACCCAAAACGCTAAATGAAACCTTGAGGTCTTGTTCCTCAACACGTTAAGAGGAAAAATGAGTATGTTCTGTTAAAAAAGCAGTTGAGTGGGGTGCAGCCTTTGTTTATTCATGACTGGGTGAAAAACTGATACAATTATCTACCATTCCATTAGATAATGCATGCATTTGATTCATGCAGATCAGAGAGAGGAGCTGTAATCACAATTTTATACATACTTATTCTGAAAGCCTAGGTCTGCAATTCTACATAGCAATAATGAATTGTTGGGCAAAACTAATGTTTAAAAAGTGCAGTGTAAAAATTACTTGCCCTAAAAGCTGTAATTGTGAAGAGAAAACAAATTTGATGTTGTAAGACGTGCTATGATCATAACCAGGCCCATTTCAACTCGGTTTCAAGGATGAAGTTAAACGCAGAAGACATGTAAATACATTTGCTTTAGCTAAAACACAGCAGCTGAACACCCAGCAGCTGTCATGCCAAAGCCAGATGAATGCACAGCACACACTGCTTCAGACAGAAACCTGCATATTTTTTTGTAGCAGAGGTGGCATAAAGCAAGGGCTGGCACCAGTGCTCTCCCCAAGTATGGACTGATGCACAAGCTCCTGCTTCAACAGCCCCCATGGTAGAGTAAACACATTCCTGTGCCCATACTTGCATTAAGGCCCATCACGTTCCAAAAGATAACACCTGCTCATAAGAAGAGAAGGCCATCAAAAAATTTCCAGAATTGCCTCCTGCTGAAAAAAGGCTCAAAGTGTAATGGAGTTAAACAGTAGGATATGATCAAGAGCACAGATTCTCTACTCTTTCCACAGTGAAGGGATGCATGGTGTGTATACCCAATGCACCTGGGCCACTTAATTCCTTGAATTACTGGTCATCTTCCTAGATGAGATAGTGGAGCTGCTTCCTAGATGAGAGAATGGTCTTGAAACTGGATGATTATCTGAACCCTCATATTTAAGTGTGACTGATCAACACAGGGTTTTTTCAGGTGGCAATTTTAGATAGCAGTTGTCCCCCTCTGCTCTTCTCTCATGAGATCCTATCTGGAATACTGCATCCAGCTCTGGGGTCTTCATCTGAGGCAGACATAGACCTATTAGAGTAGCTCCATAAAAGGGACATGAAAATGGGTCAGAGGGCTGGAACACTTCTCCTGTGAAGAAAGGCTGAGAAAGTTGGGGTTGTGCTACCTAAAGAATGGAAGGCTCCAGGGAGACCTTATTGCATCTTTTCAGTACTTAAAGGGGACTTCATATGGAAAACTAAGAAAGACTTCTTATTAGGGAATGTCAGGCAAGGACAGAACAAGGGGTAATAGTTTTAAACTGAGGGGGGTAGATTTGGATTGGACATGAGGAAGAAAATTTTTCTATGATAAGGGTGGTGGAACAATAGAACAGGTTGCCCAGAGAGGCTGTGGATGTTCCATCCTTGAAGTGTTCAGGGTCAGGTTGGATGGGACTTCAAGCAATCTAATCTAGCGAAACATGTCCCGGCCCAAGGCAACGGAGTTGGACTAAATGATCCCAAAATCACAGAATCAGAGTTGGAAAGGACTATCTAGCCCAACTCAGTTCCCACTAGAGCAGGATCACCTCAAGTACATTACACAGGAATGCATTCAGATGGGTTTTCAATATCTGCAGAGAAGGGGACTCCAATCTCGTTGGACAGCCTGTGCCAGTCTCTTGTCACCCTCATAGTGAAAAACCTTTTTCTTATGTTTAAATGGAACTTCCTGTGTTCCAGCTTGTGCCCATTGCCCCTCCTCCTGTCACTGCGAACTAGAGAAGCCTCTGGGCTCCAGCCTCCTTACACGCTTTAGATACTTGTACAGATTAAAAAGGTCTCCCCTCAGCCTTCCCTTCTCCAGGCTAAAGAGTCCCAGCTCCCTCAGCCTTTCCTCATAAGAGAGATGCTCCAATCCCCCACTCATCTTTGTTGCCCTCCACTGGACTCTCTCCAGTAGTTCTCTGGCTCTCTTGAACTGGGGAGCCCAGAACTGGATGAAGTGTCCCAGCTGTGGCCTCACCAGGACAGAGTACAGGGGGAGAATGACCTCCCTCAACCTACTGGCCACACTCTTCTTTATACAACCCAGGTTTCCACTGGCCTTCCTGGCAGCAAGGACACACTGCTGGGTCATGGATAATCTACTATCTATCAGGACACCCAGATCCTTCTCCTCTGAGCTGCTTTCCAGCAGGTCCACCCCTAACCTGTGTTGGTGCTTGGCCTTTTTCCTCCCCTGGTGCAGGATCCTACACTTCTTGTTATGAAACCTTATCAGGTTCTTCTCTGCCCAGCTCTCCAGCCTGTCCTGGTCACAGTGGATGGCAGCACAGCCCTCCATGGTGTCAGCCACCCCTCCCATCTTTGTAACGTCAGAGAACTTGCTGAGGATACACAGTTTCCTTGTCTGGGTCATTGATGAACATGTTGAACAAGACCGGACTGAGTACTGACCCCTGGGGACACTCCTGCTCAGAGGCCTCCAACTCGACCCTGTTCCATGGATCACCACCCTCTGAGTTCTGTCACGCAGCCAGCTCTCAGTCCACCTCACTGTGCACTCATCTAGCCCACACTTCTTGAGTTTCCTGATGAGGATGTTACGGGAGTCAGTATCAAACACCTTGATGAAGTCAAGGTAGACAACATCCACTGCTCTCCCCTCATGCAGCCATCCAGTAACAATGTCATAGAAGGCAACTAGGTTGGTCAAGCATTATTTCCCTTGGGTAAGGGATCCTTTATAGGCTAAAGGTTCCCTTTTAAACCCAAGTCATTCCATGACTCTAGGATCCTATGATTCTTGAGAAGTGCTGAGGCAGTTAGATGCTGTGTCTAGTATAATTTGTGTACTTCAGCTGTATTATGCAACATCCTTGGTGGAATGTCCCAAAGACACACTCACAGGTTGTTCCTGCTGCAGAAATTGCTGAAGTATCACACCAGATCAAACTGGTAGACAGCATAAACCATAACTATGTAAGCATAATATGACTGACAAACCTTTTGACTATCAGCAGAACATGAATGCAAGCTGCAATACACTTATCAGTAATATTCAGTGCCAACTGCAGAACTCAACAGAAGATTACGTTTCACTTCCTAAAAATGTTACTCGACTGATTTTTAAAGAATATGCACATCAGGATCTAAAAAACAAACCATGGCTTTACAAATGCCCACAAAATTGCTCATACTAAAGCAGCCATATTTTAACTAACTAAAGAAAAAAAAAATCAAGCTGCAATCTTCACATGCATAGTACTTTCTAAGTGCATGAGCAATACAACAATATATCTAAAAGTTCTTCAGAATTGAATGTGCACAAAATTAAACTTGTTTCAATAAGCCAAGCAAGAAATGTTTTCCCAATGTAAAATTTTTTCCCCAGCAGATAGTGAAGTGTATGAAATAAATGGAACACAACAGTAAGTCTGAATTGCCGAATGGCATTAGAATCTTCCTGATATTCACTAGGAAATGGTCTATGTATTTCTTAAAGACTATTCCCCTTCTTTCCTTGCATAGAAAATTAAGCACCGAAGTATTATTTAGACCACACCACCTCACAAAGACATGACAATAGTCTATAAAAATAAAAAATGGGAGATGAAAGAGTAATAAAAGATGAAACTTGACACCTAACACCATTCAATGTGATGTAGATCTTCCACAGAAAAATAGTAAAAAAACAAAAATAGTTTATTTTTCACATCAACCAAGCTGCAAGTCACTGCTACAGGATACTGTCGAAAATGAGGAGCTCAGCAGCTTCTAAGAGAGACCGAACACAATAAGACAACAACAAGAAAATGTAAAGGATGTTAGACACAAAGACATCACCCATATCTCATGAAGTCTGAGCCTCTAGTAGCTCAGAAAATATGTAGTGTACCATTATCAAATACTTTTAATATTAGATTCTGCTGAGATGGCTGAAAGGTGAAAGGTAAAAAATTACTTAGTCCTGCTAAGTCTAGAAATAAAATCAGGATGTAAGAAAGCAACATGCACTCAGAACGTTTTAAAAAGTTTAATTTAGAATTAATATATAATAGCTTACAATATTAAAAGCACACATATGCACTACATATTACATATGTAATTCCACATATATTCACATCTATAAATTTGTATAACGACAAACACAAATTCATCACTTTGCCTTTAATTTCATGGAGGCGTTTCCTTGCATACTGCTCAAGCTGTGTATAATTTTCAAGAAAATCATAGTGCAGCTCAAACAAAACTTTCATTTTACTGAATTACAAAATGTAGTAGTGGATGCTACATCTGAATCATTTGGACTGTATTTTTTCCACAGAAAATTTTCATTTTTTTTCCAAAGAGAACTTTCACACCCTTCTCTCTCTTCTGTCACTGGAGGATGGGGTGCTCTTTCACATAACTTCTGTATGACTGTTACGTCTGTGAGCTTTCTGAGGCTCTCCTCATTGTCCTCGTTTAGCATGTCCCAGAAGTCTTTTGGTCTGTCCTTTGATTTTTCAACCTGTCCTGAAGGTAATCTTGGTGATTCTGTAGGCTTGTTTCCATCATTTTTGAAAAGGTCATTGAGAATAGAGGTATCTCCAAGTAAGTCCATAAAACACTTTTTCTCACAAGTTTGGGCTTTTCTTTCCCTGTTTTCAGACTGAGATAGGGATCTTTTTCTTGGCAGCTGTGTTCCTCTGGAATTCTGCTGTCCTTCACTACTTTTTATGGGCAGCACCTCAATTATTTCTGATTTACTGCTTAGCGAACCAGATGCCATAAAATCCTTGATTGCCTGACTTTTTCTCCTTTTGATATGTTGAGCAGCAACAGTGGGTGTTTGTTTATATTTTGCATCAACACATGTATCTTGCATAAAAGAGTCATTGTGAAGTTGCACTGCTTCTCTGTTACAGGTCTGTTGGTTCTGTGTTTCTACAGTTCCACTCAAAAGCTGACTGCTGGCTGATGAAGATTTAGACTTAGATCCTCTAAAATTAAGAATAAATTTTCTTTTTTGGAATTGTGGCCCACTCACTTCTCTTTCCTCAGAGTAATTTGAAGCTTGTGTTGGTATTGTAACTGGGAAGAAAGATTCCATCTCTGGATGCTTGGTAACGTAGAATTCCTTCAACATCTTCTGCCTTTCTTCTGATGTTGCTTTTGCAATATATTCTGCCAGTTTCTCCATTGACCCCATATTAAAATGGGATACCATTTCCTCAAATTGTCTCCTGCAATTATCAAGAAGGAAAAATGGACTGATACCTTAACTGGAAATAAAAGCTGCTTTCAAGCAATTCACTCAATACACACACTTCACACATCCCAGAAAGTAATTGCTAAAGATGATTTCCTTATTTGTAGTTTAGTTTGTTCTGATTCTCAAAGAAAAGAAAGCATAATGATCTCAAAATTGAAATGCATTCTGAATCTCAAATTCCAGTGTCACTTCCTCAGTTTATGAGCCAAAGATTTCAGCACAGGTAAGATTTCATACCAAAGGAGCAGAGTTCAGAAGGATGCACATGGACACATGGCACAGTGCTTTTTGGAAAAAAACAAATAATAATAATAATAATAAAAAAACCCACAAAAAAACAAACAACACGAAAAAACACAAAGTAGTTTCTCAATGCCTTTTAAAAGAAGACTTGCTAAACAAGACCCGAATAAACACATTCACAGGAGACAGGAACTGTTGCTGCAGTCCTACCTAGTGAGCTATGAACTATTTGCTTCTAAGAGATCTTCCCAATCAAGTTAACCACATTTTGGGATAAGGTAACCTAAATGGGAGACTGCATAGGGGGTCTTATGCTTTTCAGATATGAGACATGCTGCCTAATCCTCTACAATGGCTCCAGTAGGCAGTGACATTTAATGCTGTTTGGTCTTAAATACTGCTGGATGCATTCCTCTTTGTGTGAGGTGACTGCAGGCAGCTTCCCACTCAGCTTTGCAACTACCACACACTGAACTGAGGCACCTCATCATCCTCATCCACTGCACAGCAGATGAACTACAGAAACACAACTGCAAGCAATGTGCTCACAGATGACTTACTGTTGAAGAGTGAATGCGCTTCAGCTTTTTGCTAGAAATGGCTTTAGGATCTTGGAATAACACCCTTAATTACTTCATTGTCTTTGAAAAATTTTACCTCAGAAAAAAACTGATAACTACGATTACTATTTTGAGTATTTTTTAGGATGAAGCATTCTTCTCCAGCTGCCTCTTAAATATTTTTTTTTTTTGCAGTGCCATTAATAGTAAGGAAGTCTGGCAGTTCAACAGTAACAGCTGGGTTGCTGAGGCCAGCTGACTAACATGACTGATTCAGAACACGAAGATACTACCTAGATACCAACCCTCATACTGTAATTTGTTATTTATTTGTCAAGGTGAAATTAAAAATGTATACTAATCCCCAGTTTTATAGGTTTGCCTAGTTAGCTACAGTTTTCCACTATTTCAACACACCACCTGGCTATTTTTATTGAACTTCTATCTAGGTAGTAATGGAATTTAAGTATCATAATACTGATAGTTTGGGGGAAAAGGGAAAATGAGGAGACATGAAAATTATTATCCTTCCAAACACGAGGGGAGAAACAACATACTAGAAGAAGCAGTAAAAATACAGAGCGTTGCATTTCAAAATAAATACAAGGCCCAATTTTGTTTTAACAGTCTTTCAGTGAAAGTGATGAGAGCTGGGCAAAACCAGTCAGCAGTCAGAAGCTCACACTATAAAATCTCTTGCTTCTATACAGTTTAAACACTGGATTGTAGTACTTCATGGTACACATAACACAAATATTGTGGTGATGACATCTGCACAGGTATATGATACACCAGGTCAATATGTTCAAGTTATTTGCAGGTTCAATTAACTTTATTAATCAATTATAGTACTCTCTGTGTAGTGAGTGGACACTTCCCATTGGTTCTCCTGCCACAGAAAACTATCAATACTCCCTCAGTACGGGTGAAACAAAGGCAAAAGTAACTATCTAGAGGGAAATTTGTTTCAAGCTTAAATTTTACTTCCAGCTCACCAAAACCACCTCACCTGCGGATTTCTTTGGGTGTCTTTCCAACGAAGAAAGTGGTTGAACCTGCTCTGTGTACTGTTTTCGTTTTCTGTGTCACAGGATGCATAACATAAAGGTGATGCTGCTTACTGTTCATCCACATTTCTTGCCCTTCCTTAATAATGTTGTTCTCTGAAGTGTCGTCTTCTGGGCGTTCCTCATTATTCTAGTAAAATGAGAGACTGAAATTGTCAAAACAGCTGTGTCTGGGACACAGTGATGATCACTATTATGCTCATTTCTGACACGCTTAACTAATAACAGTTTGAGTGCTAAGAATGGGATTCAGAGCCGTCGTGTAAACTCCTTACTCAGTCACAAACTTCCAGGGACATTGACAGCAAGTAAGAAGTAAGTCTTAGCTCTCTAAGAATAAGGTGGGATATTTTTCCAAACTCATAAATTGTGAGGGTATATGAAGATCTCCAAGTCCTCTAATGTATAAATGGGTTACACAAATACTTAAACCTGCACTACAGGACCCAAATCTCAGTTAGAAGCCACAACTATATTATATATTCATATATATGTATATATATATATACATATATATATCATACCTGTGTTAATAGCTTACAGTCTTAAACAGACAAATTAATTGAGGGATTTCTGTATTAGTATTGATGGATTATTTGGATTCACTGTTTCCTGCTTGCTAATCTATGTAAGACAATTTTTGCAGAGCACATATTCAGAACTGTTTGTTACTTTAGAATTTTAGATACTTTCAGAAGAGATAACACTGCACTTACCTGCAAATGAAAGGAATTAGTCTTTTCATGAAAAGAGTAATAAGATTCAAACTGATAAGATTAAAATTTTGAATGTAATGGTCATAAAAAGCTAATGTTTTAATCAAATTCAGTAAGATCAGGTCAGCTGTTACAGATCAGCTCATCATATATTGAAATTCAACTTCTTACAAAAAATACAATCCTATTTACATCTTAGTATTATTTCAGAAATTCTCATCAAAATTTGAAAAAGCAAGCCAATGGAAATATGAAAATTAAAGAATGTGTTTGAGAAGGGAGAAAAACCAGAAAAATCTGAAAATTAACTTTTTTTCCCAAATAAAGTCAGGGGAAAGAGTAACTGCTTAGTAATGCCCTCGGTGCCATAGTGACATCTGCAGTTTAAAATTTGATCTTGGATCTACAAGTTCTTCCCAGTGTATTACTATTTGATCTATGTTCACTTAATTTACTTCCATGGGCTGTTAACAATGTTCCTAAGATTTAGGATCTCTCACCTGTTTTCAGTCCATTAATCTGGCAAGTAATCTCAAACTGGCACACAGTCATGTTAGTAGTAAGGGATCTACAGGCATAAATTTTCACTCTTTAAGCTAAATGCATAACTCCAAAGATAAAAATTTTACTGCACTATTAAAAATTACACAAAACTGAATCAAAAGCCTCAATTAAGATAAAAATCCCTGTTCTCCCAATAATAGTATGATGACAGCAATAAAATTAACACTTTCTGATTAAACTAAGAAAAACTGAAATAACTATTTAATATGTCTCCATGTTCACTAAGGGTCATACCTGAATTTTGCTATTCTGATAGATACATGGAATATTTTCCTCTCTGTGTGTAAGTCCTATATCTACCTAAATCCTCATCTATGTATCTTTTTAGTTGTGTTACCATTAAAAAGCCAAAAACTTCAGACAGTGTTCCAGAACTGCCAACAGTCCACACTATTTTGGTCCCTTCTGAATTTTACTTCCAGTATTACTCTCCTCTTGTGGCCAATTTCTTTCTGTATCTCACTCAGTGTTTGTCTTCTAAATCACCAATTTGAATCTATTTCATGAAAAACATTTCCTTTCAACAGTTTTCTATTTTCTGTGCCCCAAGTGCTTTCTGCACCAAACTAGCATGTGTGTGTGTCCTATTATTTGCTCATACATCAAATTCTGTGTTACCTTTGCAGCACTGGTCTTGCTCATCTGACTTACCAACTATATCACATACATAAAGCATTCTTACAAAGCAAGACCAAAATTAATACAATTCAGCCAGGAACCTCTGCATCTTGTTCTTGCTTTTCTGATACTAGCTCGTTTAACAGTCTACTTATATTATTGAATGTCAGACTATGGTCAAAAGAATAGAATAATAAAGGAAAATAAAAAACCTTCAACACAAGAAGTATTCTTTGCATTTGGAAGTGTACATTATCTTTGTTTAACTTAATGTGTCTTAATTAAATACCTCAGTAAGAACAAGTGTTGCCAAATTTCTTGAAAGAACATTTTAATGATGTGAGATCTAACTACAGCACTTTCAAATCTTTACTGGAAAACAATAATGATGAGCTCATAAGCATACCTCAGGACTAGAGAGATTTGACAAAAAAAAAGAAAGAAAAGAGTGTAAAGAGGTACAAGTCAAATTTTTTTGTCAAAAAAAATCTAACTGTTTTGCCGAACAGCAAGTCTGGCTTTACTTTATGGCTAATCCATGTAACTACTGAAAAGATGTTAACCAATTCAACACAGGGAAAAGAAAAAACAGTCAAAAAACCCCCAAACTGCATGAATACAACACCAGTTCTTTCTCCTGGAATTAAGATTCCATCCAGTGCCTACATAAGTAATAGCAAGTTTTTCTCTCCCTTTAAAATGTAAATAAGTTTAAAAGATTCAATCTCACGAACAAGCTTTTCTATGTGACAACTAAGAATCACAGTTTAGAAATCCAAAAGCTTTCTTGCCAAACATTATACCACCACACACATACATACTGTGTTAAAAGGTATTCCACTGCGTATCTTCTGAAACTTAGTTTCAAAAGCATGTATACAAGACAAAGGGTCACAGAGACAAGTTTTTAATAGAAGGTGACAATACTGCATAGAAAACAGCCCAGTAAATGCAAAGGAATAAAGTTAATGAAAGCACAATAAAATTAATGTGATGTATTACTGCAAACTAGGGAAAATAACATATAAAAGTGCAGCCACTCCTTCTTGTTTTACACTTAGTTTATTATCCTATCTCCTCTTCATTTACTATACTTACTCTGAAGAGACTTTCCATATATTAAAACGAGAAAGAAGAGGGATTACTATGTAGTTATACAGAAAATAGTTTAAAAGGAATTCAATAATTCTAAGGACTCTTACTACACATGAAAAAATAACACCAAAGAAAGCATTTATTTTTGCTTTTCATTTCCATTTAACCTATGGAGCTTTCAGCAAGAGCACATTTTATCTTTCTACCACAGAAGATTGTCCTCCACCACTACTTATTCTGTTATGCATGTCTCTTATTCTTAGAAGTATATAGCAAGTTTTGGATATCAATAATGAGTTTCCATTTCTTTGACTTCCTAGCATCTGCACATTTAGAGTTCCACCCCAGTTTGCATTTAACATTCTTTGAGAAACATGAAGACGTGCAGCTGAGCACCAAGCAAGAACTGAAGTTCCACAATGCAGCCATAACTTCTACTTAAGAGATTCCATATTGAATCTGCATTAACTCTTGGATCTGTTAGCTCCATGTGACAATCTCTCTCCTGCCACATAGTTACATCAGTTTTAAAAGTACTGGATACCTACCAAAAACATTTTTCTCTATCTTTGACAGTACAAAATTTCAGAATTCCTTCCAACAACAGGCATAAAGAGGTGTCTCTACACGCTGGAGCAACAAATGCTAATCCATGTGAAGCATCCTCATACATACCTGAGATAACTGGCTACCTTAAGCCCATGACTTCCCTTTTCCTCTCTTTAGCCACTTTAAGCAAGGCAGAAGAGAAACTACTCATCTTTTAAAGTGCAGCAAGATGGAAACGTGTAAGAGACCAAGTGAACAGAGAAAAAAAGAGAGATTCAAGGATACACGTTTTTTAAGCCATCTCATGTTTGTGGCAATTCAAGTCAACAGACTTGGAGAATAACAAACTGCTCTCAGAAGCCTCAATCTGATACTGAAAACATGTTTGCATAATTATCCCTCAGCCACAGCTGTACTATGTCTGAACACCTTCCTCTTTTTTCCTGCTTGACTACCCAAAGTATCACTATGGAAGTATATCTTGCCAAATACTGACTTACAGCCTGCAACAAACCCCTCTGACTCACAGCCGAAACACTGTCAACAGTGTTCAGCTATGCATGAAACCACTACTACTAGATATCCATGATACTTTCCACTGCAAGATTTCATTAATTTTTTTCATTTCTAAAACAAACAAGAAAGGCCTTCTCAAATCTCTAGCTGCCTTGCAGTCACCTAAATCATACAAAAGCATGAGATGGTGAATTAAGTGTGACTGTTCTTTTAAAACACAGCTTGCAAACAAATAACAAACCTTTATGCCATACTCTACTTCATTTTTCCACTTCCCTCAAACAGTGAGAAAGCACATGGCTTTCCAGATACATATTGAGATGCAGTGGGGTTTGGATGATTGTTATTATGATCAGGTGATACTTAGTGCATTACAGTGATTTTATCTACCCAAATTACAACTCTAAATTGTTTCAGCTACTCCTTTTTCCATATATATATATATATATATATATATGTATGTGTTGTGGGTTTTTTTTCCCCTGGAATCTTGCCCATAATATGTATGAATTACTATGATCTTTCTATACACTGTTTTTGAATGTATTCTATAGTTAGATAGTATTTTTATTTTACCTATGTTTCCTCTATTTGTCAGGAAATATATACCTTGATTGAACTACCTGACAGTTTATTCTTGGTCTTCTTTCCTTTTCTCTTCTACACATAAACATGTCAAAAAAGAATTTCTTCCAGAATTACTCTGCATGCCAAGGAAGACAAAGTGTAATAGTGTTTACATAAAACTTCATGTAGCTTCTCTAAAAATGACATCCGTATGGTCAAGATAAAAAGTTATCAAATAATGAGAATGTCTCTACTTTTACCTGATACTTAAATAAAACAGAATTGTTTTTCTACTTATAGAAGCTACACTACTGAACAAGGTATGTAATTCAGAGCTTAAGGTGACTTACACATTCCAGTTTGAAATAAGCCTGACTTTTACAATATTTTAGAATGATTTCTGATGTGGACATTGATTTTCCCTCTGAATTTAACTTTTTAAATTGAAAAGCAGTTTCACTCAGTATGACTTTATCTATTGTTCTGAGAAAATGGGTCAGAAAATTAGAATTAGAGGTAATTGTATAGCTAATGATCAGTATCCCAACTATCTTTGAGAATGAAGCCAACCTACCTTAAAATTTTAGAATACAATCACATTTATACTCAGACTTTCTGAACTGAACAAAGCTACTCAGGATGTTGCCTCTGCAAACAAAAGGTATTTAATACTTTTTCGTATCACAGGAGATGAATAGCCAAAATATTCTTCAAGCTATGAAAAATGTTTGACTTACTCTTGGTATAATTTACATCTTCAAAATACTGTGCCAACTTTGAGACCAGTATTTAGCTATGCCTGCTAATAAACATAAAGATACTTCATCAGAATAGTATGTCAGCCAGAAGGAAATAACTACATATCTAGCATTTTTTCTTGTATAAACTGAAACCATGGACATACCATAACCTCTAACCTTTAGCTCGGTACTGGAGAATCACCTACAGAGTCAGTTGAGAATTTATTGTGTTCTATTTTACATTTGCTTCTGAGTCTGCTTCTTCTCCAGTCAGGTAACAGGGAAAGAATTTCTCATTGGAACAGGTTTTTGTATTTGTTCACTCTTTTTGTTGAGGAATTCCTATATACAACATCACTTTCTATCACTTTCTTTACTGCTGTTGAGAATGAGAAGTGACAAATCAGCCTGTATCAGAATTCAAAGCAAAGGTAATTGCTTATTCCAGCAGAAGCCTGGGGACACGGACCATCTTTTTTTCATCCTCTCAACCCTCTACCAAACAGCAGCAAAAACCAAAAGCCATTCACATGCACCATAATAAATATGCAACTACAGGCTTCACAGAATGCTACATACAAACTCATTGCATTGGAAAAACAAAAGCAAGCAAAATCACAAGCCATACTGAAATGGTTAATTCCACAGTAAACTGTAAACTCAATAAAGCAGCATTACAGGGCAATCATTTGTGGATAATTATTTTAAAGCTGAATAGCATTCCCCATGCTAGAAAAGCAGGATAATGGAATGCTATCTCCCCAAACCCTACTCTTTGTAAATAACCATCTAAACTTGCTGAATCTGAAAGCTGTGCAAACACACTACAATGGGAGTTACTGTAACTGATGGAAAGTCTTTGTTTAAACAATGTACAAAATGTCAATGTAATACAAATAGGATAAAGAGGAGGTTTTTAATAACACAACTTTTGTATTTACAGTATTCTGAACAGCACTTAAATCTGCACTGGAGATACAAAGGGCATGTTTTTCTCTAGGCTGACAGCATGCTTAGTTCTCTCATTTACAGGACACTGCAGTAACATAAAGAGGGGTTTACCATTAATCCAGGTTTTACTACAAAGCATCCCGTTACTTCTCTGTCAAACACTGGCAAGAGTGCCAAATGTCTGTCATCCAATTCAGAGGATTAAGTCTTCTTTTACAGTGTGATTCTTCTATGAATTTATAAAAATACAGATGTAGTTTCTTAGAGCTGGTCACAGTCTATATTTTGGGCTGAATTCATGCTGCAAAGGTTGAATATGACAGCTGGCAGGAAGCTGAGGGGAGAATACATCCTCCCCCTTTTCAGTCACCACATTTCTGTTGCCATAGTGATTAATCCTCAATTGAATGGCTGTCTTTGTACATTCCTTTTCAGTAAAACTTTAAGTAAACTTAAGTTGAAAACATGCAGTTGACTGAAGAAAAAAAGACTCCACATATTCAACAGGTACAGTTTAAGTTCTTGTGACTAATAATTTTCCACATATTAAAAAGCGGAAATTAGCTCTAATGTGGGACATCAATGTTTCAAATTTCTATGTCCTGATCTCATTTTTGTCCTTTTTTGTAAAGCTTCTGAGCCATTTCTAAAGTCTGCATCATCTTTTAACCTCCCCCAAGATTCCCACTGAAGAAATACTACACAAATTCAGCTTCATAGGAACCAGTAAAAGCCTATTCCAGGCTTACATAAAGTCACACAGGATGTTTTTTGCCGATTAAAACAGATTAAGGAATGCAGTTATTTACTTCAGAACAGACAAGAAACATTAAAAGAAGATATTTAATCTTGCCTTTCAAAAGGCTTCTATTTCTTATGGTAGCTAAGATTCACAGGTATCAGTGCAATTTACCCCAAAAATGAAGTAACATGGTCCTGCATTGAAAAACAGTCAGGCTTCTTTGGAACCTTGAACCCACCCAAAAAATGTCAAAATCCCTCATATCTCTAAAAAGACTTAGTAGGTGACTGATATCTTAATAAAAATGCTAAAACTTCCAATTTTTTCCCAAAAATTAGTAATGCCAGCATAATTTTTAGCAAATATTCCATGTAAGACTCAAGACTTCTTTTTTTCTTCTTTGAAATGCTGAAATACCCGTAGGTTTGCTCTGAGAATTATAGTTTGGCTTTGTACATCCACTTGTCCAGTCTACAGGTTGATTTCACATGTTTTTAAAAGGTGGAGTTTTTTTTATACAATCCTTCTTTCAATAGTTACACAAAACAAATGAAAAACAAAATGAAGAAATATCATAACAGATAGTAATGGGACAAAAGAGAAATCTTCATTTGTGTCATGAAAAGCAAATGGGTTTTAAACCAAGTCTATTTATTTGCACACATGTGCAAACAGAAGACTCAGTTTGAAACACAGAACAAAGATGACTCAATATCATGAAATCAGCCCCAAACCAACACAAAATAATGCAGGAAAAACAACCAATTCTAGTAGATTTATTTTTAATATAACCTTCACTCATACTTCTCCACAGAAGACAAAAGCCTTCTTCACTACTAGTCTTCTATGAAATAACAGATCTGGTGTAGTTTGTAATTATATGCAAAAGGAAGCAGCAGACACCAGTGCCTGGTCATTTTTAAGGGAGTCAGTATCTGCCACAGCACTGACATGCATTTTCTGCTCTGAGATGTTTACAATACTGAAGCCTGGTGTGATTCTCCAAAGTTTCCTCAGGAACAGCTTTCTGCCACACCTCTGCACGGAATGAAAATCCCCGGCTTTGTTTTCATTACTGAGGCTCCCATGTAACTCTAAATATTGATGTTTCAATGCCTTCTACATGAGCCACACTACCAGAAACACCAGCTGCTTGAGGGACGATTACCACACTGTTTTTTCTTCTCAAAACCTACATTTATCTGACATTGTGAGTTGTGGTGAATGGTCAGAATATGGACAATATTCTGACACTGGAGAATATTTACAATTCAGAAACCATTGGTAGTTAAGTTAAAATATTTCTACTAGATAATTCTAGATATCCGTTAAATGTAGAATATTAAGTATATGTCTATGTAGAAAAGAATAATTATCAGTAATTTAAGTACCTCCCTGATTACACTTGCAAAATAAAGTATCTCCTGCTGTAGGTGACTGTTTATGAAAGTTCCCACTATAACAAGACAACAGTATATTGTAAACCCTGCTACAATTGACCTACAGCTACAGAACTCCCACAGTTAATGCAATCCTATGGACTTATTATACAATAAGGCAAATATATTCCCAAACAGACACCTTTCACAGGTGATATTGTGATAGCTCTCATTATGTTCTATTATTATCTCTAAATAGTAGATGTGCTTCACATTCTGATTGCTGTTACTTACACTATTTTCAACAGTTATATAAAATTTATGGATATACACACTGAACAAATATTCAGTACTATAAAACACAGTCAGCTAAACCAGTTATTTTACACATTCTTTTCAAAACAAACAAAACGGAAGAGTATGATTGCACTTCTTACCACCTAGAGAAAGAGTCAAAGGCTCTGCCACCCTCTTAAAGTCATGTACTAGGACTGCTACAGAACCTGGAGCACCAACAGAGCAATACCGTCAGAAACAGTAGCAAGACCTGTTTCTCAGAGAAAGAACCAAAATGTTTTCTTAAGCCTTTAGTGGTACCAGACAGTAGCAGGGTAAAATAGTATGTTCTGTTACTTCACAGGAAAGGTAGCTGTGGTATATGAATATTGGCTCAGGTAACATTATGGACAGTTTGGCTACTTACTAATAGATTAAAAAATTACACCTGACTAAAACCTATAGTTTAAAAGGTTGAGAGATTTGGCTGTGAATTACATTAGTGCCAACAGTCCAGATCTAACACAGACCTTCTGAAGTTACTTATTCCTTAGTTACTTCAATCCTGAGAAACAAAACTCCCTGCCTCCCTTCCCTTTTACCTTGTCTTTCAAGTATCTTTTTCCTGTGCAATCTCTCTTACTTTGAAGGAAGATTCTTCACAGGTTTTGAAGTCTGCTCCCATTTTAAGCAATTTCTACAGCTCATGTGACAACATTAGTCTCCATGTTTCAGCAGTAAAGGAATATTCCTTTTATCAACTGCAAGTAGAAAACCAGGAAGACAACTTGGTTTACATTGCTTTTCAGCAACTTATTTTGCTGTTACTCGTATTTGCCTCATTTCCATAAATCAGCTATTGAAACTGAAGAACTAACCCAGGATGTAAACGTCTGTGAGAATTTAAAGAAGTCAAAATGCCATTAGGTTACTAGTCCATAGCAGGAAATCAACAAAACATCGATGATCATACAAGTGGTCATCTTATTTACTTTTAAAATTTTATTACCCTTATAATTATTATTATACCATTATTACACCTGTCACTCTAGATTCACATTTAAGCAAGAAACAAAAATGCTTCAGTCTCCAACCAAGCGCTGTATTTCCTAACTTACAACTCACTCCAATGGAATAGTTGGAATTATTTTAGTGTTCTTGGATCCTTTCCCCAGACATACTAGTGATTTCTTCATTAAGTCAGAAAAGCATTATTATAGATAGATCACAGAGCAAACCTGCAAAGCAGGAAGACAGAGTTGGCACAGGAGAACTGAAGACCACAGAGGGTATTTTACTTATGTACCAAAGAGACCTGTCTATGAAATGAAAGATACATTTTTTTTTAATCACTTCTACTCACAGACGACCTTCAACAAGACAAGAGGACACAGTCTTAAGTTGTGCCAGGGGAGGTTTAGGTTAGATATTAGAAAGAATTTCTTCACGGAGAGGGTGATTAGGCTATGGAATGGACTGCCCGGTGAGGTGGTAGATTCTCCGTCCCTGGAGACATTTAAAAAAAGACTGGATGTGGCACTCAGTGCCATTGTCTAGCAACTGCTCCGGTGGGTCAAGGGTTGGACTAGATGATCTCTGAGGTCCCTTCCAACCCGGCTAATTCTATGATTCTATGATTCTATGATACTTACAAATAACACAAATTGATTATATGTGCTTAAAAAGGAACATAAATATCATCAGGGCACTACACAAAAGCTTTCATGATCAAATAAAGCTTCAATATAAATAGAATGTAAAAAAGATTCTAATTAATTTTATATATAAAAAATGGCCATTGATACAAAAAGTGAACAGAAACAACTACACAATTTCTGAGAAACAGAATAAAGTCAGAAAGCAAAACCAGTGACAAATCTCAGCTAGCAAGTTTCAGTTTTCTTTTAATAACTATCATTTTACAATTAACATGCCCATATTTAACGCCACAAAGTTTTATTTACCAAAAATAATTAAAATCTAAGCAGTTAATTTGTATTTTTAATGCTACTTTAATATGTTGAAAAGTTTTTATTAAAGTTCATTTGAAATCAATATTCTCTTTACAATACAATTAGTTTCTCTGATAGTGAATGTCTTAGCTTAAACTGATGATAAATAAGCGAAAAATGACTAAAGTAAAATAGTCGCAGCAACATTCTAAGTAGAACGTATATGAAACCTGTCTATGAAGCCTTGGCAGATATTTTTTTAGGCCAAGAACAAAAAATTAAAAGCCCCACATATAAGAATATGCAGCCATCTAGAGATTCGTTCTACTTTAGCGCCCTATGTCAAAGAAAGAACAGTAAACAAAGGAAGAGGGAACATTCTGCATAATTATTGATGTTTTTCTTCCTACTTGGACCTCCAAGAGAATTGATACTGCTATAGTTTCTGAGTGAAAAATAGATAGCTTAGGAAAACTAACTGACAAGCTAATCAAGAGTGGTTAATTTGTAACAGTTGCACTCAAATAAGTTGCACAAACTAAATAATGAGATGCAAGTAACAGGGCCAAAACAAATTACTACCACAAACTAGTTTTGAAAACACATGGATTAACAAACACTTATTCAAAGTACTCTTTTCAAAGTTTTCTTTTATTTATATTCAATGTTATTAATGTTGTCAGCCATTGCCATTAAATAAGGACCTTTCTACAGTATTCAAGTATTTTTAACCAACTTTTCTGTTAATAGGGGACATTCTAATGCAAATGTGTTAGAATTGAAAAGGCCTCACTTCTACCAGTTGATCTGGTTTGATCTTCCCAGTGCAAAAATTCTTTGGCATCCCTGCTAATGGCTTAATTAAATACAGTGCATCAACAATACTGGAAGAAACTCTTTCAGCCACTGTGGATGCTAAACACCCCAGAAAGACTTAAGTCTTCTGTCTACCATTTCCTATAATGATTGTTGTTACGTTTGTAACCATGAAACTGCACATTCACTCATTACTTTCTCTATGTTTGAGGTTTACCTTAAGAATCAGTCTAGAAAATGGTGTTAATTACAAGACAAAAAACTTAGTATCAGTTAAGCAGAATAGACTAAAACCTTTATGCAATAAGATGAAAAAACCTGGGAGTGGTAGAGAGCAATACCTCTGTTTGTTCCAGACCTGTATGTATTCCAAACACAACTAAACAAGATGGATATCAAAAAGCATAAAACATATTGGTTGCTGCAAATGAGCACTCCCACTCAACTCTCATTTTCTGTTTCATAAATTAATCATAGACAATAATGACCATTACCTTAACACATTACAGTAACTGCATGTGTTCACCCCCCAAAACAAAATCTGCAAACTGATTTATGTTATCCTCCTTATGTTGCAGATACTTCAGCATGTACTGTGGAGACTTGATCTTTGTTAACCTTCTTTTCAAGCCTTAAATCAGAAAAACATGGCACAGACTTTGATTTCAAACAAACTTTACTCCTTACATTTTCTCAGAAAAATCTCAGAGCGTGATCTGTTGCTTAATTACCAACTCCTTCGGAGCTGGCCAATCTAAAAAAACCCCAACCAACCAACCAACCAAAACAACCAAAACCAAAAACCCTTAAGTAATTTATTAGACCTCCATTTGAGCCTCATTCCTTAATCCTCAGTGGCTTTGATCATTCATGGCGGCCATTAGCAGAAAAACAGTTTGTTAGAGCTTTTTAAGATGAAAATTAAGTATAAAAACAGTAAAAACAACATTTCCTAAATATTCCTCTTTACCTTGGCACTGCAGACTGCTACATTAGCAGGGAGCTGGGAAAACTGTTTCAGCTCAAATACATCTCGCACTGCCCACCGGCTCAAGCGATTCTCAGCCTTGCTGGATCCAACCACATTCTGATTCGAATGAATATATGCCACTTCTTGAACACCATCTGATTAAGTCAGAGAAAGATAAAAGATTTATTGCAAAACCTTGAAAACACAGAGTTGAACTGCAGAATCTGGATTTCAAAAGAGATTTATGCAAAAGTTGTAAAATTTGGTACGATTTCACTCACTACCATATTTGTCAGATCTCTGAAATGAACAATAATAATTAGTCTTAATGATTCAAGTCACTTTAATATTTCTCCCATTTCAGCATGGGCTTTTTTTTTTTTCAGATGGACAAAGGAGAAGTTTCAATGCATCTATTATTTAATGGTTGCAATAAAAATGTTTAAAGCTAAGTCTCTAACAGAATCAAATCTACATGGTATTTCAGACTCCCAATTCATATAAATAAAAAACTAGGTACACAAAAAGAAACTGAACAGCCCTGTCAAGACTTAAGGTTTTGCAGGTAAAATACTTGGATCTGAGAATTTTAATAAATCTTCCGTCTTGGCATCTTTCAATGGACACTAAGTGTTTAACAAAATATTACAAAGAATTCATCACCTCGGAAGACAGGAAAGTAAGGCTAGTATGTAAAAACAGATACAGAAAGACAGTATTAAATAATTTAGCAGAGCATTCACTAGATTATTTTAACAAAACCAGTAACTTTAGAGCTATCTACAATGATAAATTGAACATTACTATTGTACTTCAAATCAAATAAATACAATTTCTACTTACCTAAATATCTGTCCATTGATTGCACTTTTTCCTCTTGAGGTTCTAATTTAGTTTTACTTGCAGAAGTTCTATACAAAGCATTACTGATAGACTTCATGTGTGCATCAGGCATATGTTGAAGAGGGTGGAGCATTTTAGACCCAAACTGAAATTTCACTCTCTGCCCTTTACATTTATAGCTTTGCTTTCTGGTATGAATTTTCTCAACTAGTAAGTTATCTTCAGAGGATGAAAATTCATCTGTTTGCTGAGAATCACTTTGCTTTTCTCTTCTCTTAGGCTCCTTTGATTGTAGCGCAGATTTGGAGAACCTACCAACTCTACTGCTATGGGAATGTCTTTCTTTCCTTTTTGGAAATCTAGAAGTTCTTATCTTTCTTGATTCAGAATCATGGAAGATTTCAATATCATCAGATTCATCACTTATGTCACTTGTCCACATCAAATCTTTTCTACTGTTCTCAGAATCTTCAAGAGACGTGAATTTGCTGAAATCTGACTCCGTTCTACTGAATCCACATTGTCTACTGCCTTCCTGAAGTTGCAACTCATCCTTTTCTTCTGCCATCTCTTGACAGTTTTCAAATGCTGAACTGAAAATTTCCACTTTTTTAGAAAGAACTGGTTGCTGGTGTGCTGGAACTTGGCTAGGAAAAACATTGTCGTCATTCCCATCAGAACTCCATTCTGTTTCAACAATTACATCACTTTGCTTTGAAATACATTGATCCTCACATTCTCTGTCCCCTTCTTCCTCAGATCCTGATAACACAAGCCAGTCTGTACTATGCCTATCTTGTTTACCAGTTCTATTTGGTGAGTGAGCAGCTCTCCCATGCACATGACTTTGACATTTCTGAAAATCACTGTGCTTACTATTTCTGTTTGTTCTTATATCTTGATCATCAGAATTTGAAGGATGAGAGTTACTATTATTATATCCTTTCACAGTTTCAGATTTGCTCTGCAACAGCTTAGAGAATCCACACTGCATTAAAGAAAGCTGGCCCCTTGTTACCAAGTTATTTGCACTGCAAGGCTTCCTTTTGTCACATTTTTTCACAGAGGTGTCAAAAATGTCATCATCACTAAAATCATCACAAAAATCCATTTCTTCTCTTTTAAACTGTCCTTGAATGCTTCCTGGATGTCCCTCTTGTTTACAGTCAGGTTGTTCATACTAAAGAAAAAAAAAGTAATTTACAGCAAAGGTATATAAAACATAAATAATATATGGAACACACCTAATTCCAGAGGCGTAAAAGAAGTGGACTTTTGCTAAGTTACTCATCCAAAAGAATACGCTAAGAAGTATTAAAATATACAAATAGAAGGCAAATACAAATAAAGAAAAATTACACTGATGTCTTTGGAAGAATAACCTTAGCAGAATAATGAAAATAACCAAAAATATCTGAGACTACATATGTTGCATATTGCTAAAACAATGTTTAACTTTGCAATGCACGCCCACATTCTATTTTATACTCATCTTGTTGAAACTTTTCATCTTGTAAAGGCAGTCTGAAAAGTTCCTTCATGATTCAAACCTTAAAAGCATGAAGAGTAGTTGCAAATATGTATTAATTATTATGGAATACTTTATTATTCTCAAATAATTAAATAGATAAAAATTTATTAATCCTAATACCACTATTTTCAAAAAGCATTTAACACCAACTAAGCAAGTTTACTGCTTGTCACTGAATCCACTGTGAGATCACGGCCATACAGTGATTTTAGATTATCACCAGTGTGTTGGCACACTGATTTAAATTAATACTTACATTTACCCACAGATACCTCCAAAAATATAAGAGACTGGCCAGTTTCCAGTACCATTTATTGTTATCTAATCTAATGATATGTTCACACTCTGAGGCCCTACTGTAGACCTAATTGTTTGTTTCTCAAATCATCCGAACAGTGTTCAGTCTGAAACATTCATAAAAATGTTCACATTAAATCAAGCCTTTAAAGAAAAAAAAATGTTGTTCCGGAAGGGGAGTATTGGGTACATTATTAAAAAATAATAAAAGCCAGAACTAGATGACTGATTTGGTAGGGACCACTGTCTGGTTACATTAAAAAAACAGCCCATGTCTTCCACAGAGGCCCACACAACCTGAAGCAAGTTTTAAACCTCTAAACGAATTGTACTCCTTTCAACAAGCCTCTAACTAAAAATCTTGTAAAAACTACAGGTGATTCTTTTCTCAACTGACTTCTTGATCATAAGTCCATCATATGGTATCATGTCATATGAATTACACGTCTTCAGACACTACAGAGCAATGCTTCAGTAAGCAATATTATTTTGTAGTAACAGCATGTTAGTAATATCTTCATCCAGAGTGAAGATACCCAAGTGTTGTAAAGGTCATGTTGTAAAGAACATTAGCACATGTTCAGAATATTCCACTTCCAATTGAGACAACATGAGATGATTTACACTATGTAAAAACAAGCATAAGCAGACAATAAAAGATTTTTACTGCAACCTAGATTTAAAGCCTTACCAGTCTAAAAATATACTCTCCACATTTGCCATTGGAGTATCAGGAACTAGATGGACTCTCATGTTCTGGTCCGTAGTACACAAAGACACATTACCTTTTCTGAGCTGCATGGAGGAGTCTCTTCCTTTAGCCATGTAGTCGCAGTCATGACTCCTGCTTCTACTCGCCCTTCCCTCTAAAATAATCAAGAATGTATAGAATAAAAACTATACTATTCAAGTTGGGAATGGCAAGTACAGAAGAAATTATGTTTTCCCTTATTTTACAGAGATAAAAGCACAAAAAATACAATCAGCAAAGTTGAGACTAAGACTTACATTTTGGCACTTGAAGGTCTTTGATCTAGCCCATAAAGTACAGGAAAAGTAACATGAAGTGGGGGATATTATGAATACACTGTTTTAATGATTTTTTACTTTTTCCCAACGCACAGAACTGTTTGGGTTGGAGGGGACCCTTAAGTTCATGTGGTTCCAATGACCCTGGCACGGGCAGGGACACCTCCCACTAGATCAGGTTGCTCCAAGCCCCATCCAGCCTGGCCTTGAACACTTCCAGGGAGACAGCACCCAAAACCTCTCTGGGCAACCTGTTCCTATGTCTCGTCATGATCAAGTCAAGAATTTTTTCCTAATACCTAACCTACATCTCCCCTCTTCCAGTTTAAAGCCATAGCCCCTTGTCTTATCACTACATGCCCTTGTAACAAGTCCCTGCTATAATGTTCATATTATATGCCATATTTTTATTTCAATTTAATTTAAAAAACTTTTTAGCTTAATATCCCAAATTACATGCTCTTACACCACATGCCTGTTTTGGCTATGCTGCCTTCATACCACTGCCACTTTCCCCAGTCTCTTCCTACAAAGGCAAAATATCAAACTAAAAGGAAGACACAAAGAAAACTAGAATAAAGCTGCAATAAATTCCAAAATTCTAGCTAGCTGCAGCAAACATGCAGAGTAATAAAAAGGTGCAATATTACATATACTTAAAACTAGTGTGCATGATATGATGTGGAATTGTGCCAACAGTCATTTTTAGATTAACTAAGAAGTGAACCTCAAAATATGAGACCTCCACTATTAACTTCCATCTTGTAACATTTTTAGATCCAGCGTGATAAAGTATTTCATTAAACAGCTTTTGACATCTCAAAATGTGCTATTCAAAGATTACTGTGATCATAAAAACATTTTTACAAGCAGAATTCTGACTTTAAAGGTTACTCCGAACTATTAATGAATAAAAGGTCTGTGCACAAAGCTGATAATATGTGATAGTATCACAAAGTTAAATGTGAGCATTTTCTTTAGGAAAAGTGTATTAGCAAACCTCTGGAAAGTAAAATCCAAATTTTTCCCAGTATATTGTTTAAGGAAATATATCTGGTCCACAACAGAGCAGAGAAGTTAGCATGTCTATTTCATTTAAGGCACTGCATACTTAGGTACTTTTAAAGTCTCCTGTTTATAAAGTATTTTGTTGTAATTATGAATGAAAACTACTTATGAGGAAAGAATAAAGGAAAACTAATATCCAGAAGTAAAAGTGTTGGACTGCACCTCCAGGATGTCTTTGGTAAGACAGGACCCATGAGTCCTAAGTTTGAAAAGGTTATGGATCCCAAAAAGCTCTCCTTGATGCTCCTTTGATCCTTGCACTGCCTCGAAATACCGCTTGGCATTTTCACTTCCAACCACTGCACACTGAAGTTGCTAAAACAGAACACAAGAGAACTCAGAAGGGTTTGCTACGACACCGTGTAAGAATTTCCTGGCATCTACATTACACATACACAGCTTTAGTTTGATCAGGCAGAATTTCCCAAGGGGGGATATTTTATTTTAATTTCGCTGGTGGATGTTGTCTAGTATCAGACACCTACTATACAAACTACTTGTGCTCTGTATTTTTACAACTCATCCTTCATCGATACTAAATTTTTACTATTCTTACTATTTTTAATAGTGCTTTGCATCACATGCATTTTTAGTAAGGACTAAGTAAAAGCCACAATATCACTCCTACTGATCTCTGAATATTTTAGTTAACATGCATTCTTGCTGAGTACATCGTACAGAAACTTAAAAATCCACTAGGTAAAAAGGAAAGTAAATACTTTATCAGCTTGAGTTAAAATATTTGAAGAAATCAGGTTTACAGATATTCCAGTGACTACAAGTTTTCAGTACTTCCATCATATATTTGTATATTTGACAGAATGTAAAAATCCAGGGTTTTATGACACCAAGCCCATGTATTTTTTGTAACTGTCTCTAAGTAGTTGGCAACCTCTTCAGTTCTACTCACTTCTAGTTCTGGCACCAAACAAGCATTTTCCTAGATAGTGCATCTCTTGAATTATGTGGGTCAGTACCTATACAGTCCAGTCCTAGATTAATTTCAGATAAGTAGAGTTTACTCTTTCTTGATTTATGCATGGCATTTACAAAAGTGTACTTTAGGATAAGGTTCCTATTATGTTAGATTTTAATTTAGTGTATCTTACATCACATATAGCTAGGTCATAAAAAGATCACCAATTAAAAAAAAAAATAGTAATTTTAAAATCAAATAGATTCCTTAGTAAAAATACACTGAGCATGCTAAGTATATTCTCATTTCACTCATACACTCATTTCATGGAAAGGATGGATGACACTAAGCTCACAGAGTACATTTGTATAGTTTACCAAAAACCACACATCCATGTGTGCCAATGGGTTCTGAATTTTCAACAGCAGATAAAGGCATTTTCTTCCCAATTTACTGAAAATTTCCTAGCTGTGCTCAATTGTTATTAGTTGGGAATGGAAACCAAGTGTAGACTAAAATAAAAGATTTTTACAATTTATAGAACAATTTGCAATTGTTGTGTTTATTGCCTCTTATTTGACTTGAAAAACACAAGTCAACTTGAAAAAAACCAAACAACTCAACAAAAAAACCATAACAAACAAAAAAATTTCCCAAATCAAATCCCTTTCAAGAAGATTTATATATGCATTTTGGAAATCCAAACAGACAGGTCTCTTTATCTATGAGATCACCAATTCCAAAGGCTTCTGTGAAGCATGACTCACTCCTTCATGATTTTAGTGAACATATTTGTTTGTAATCTGATGCTGATCATTTCTGTTAGCCTTTCAGAGACCTCTCCTACTGATACCTACTGCTGAATTGCATGCTTGCAAGTACTTCACACAAGAGAAACTTTGGAAGAGGATGGTCTCTAAGCTTTTACATAAATGCAGATATAAAGAACAAATCAAGTGGGTTATTTGCAATCAGGACTTCTTGCTTTAAAAAAACAACCCACCTTTTTCAAAAGAAAAAGCTACCTGAATCAGGCTGCTGCAGATACTAACTAAAACTTTTCCATATATCATAGAATCATAGAATTGTTTGGGATGGTCATCCAGCCCTCCTGCTATGGCCAAGGACAGGTTGCTCAAACCCCCATATAGCCTAGCCTTTAACACTTCCAGGGAGGGGGCATCCAGAGATCCCTTGGGCAACCTGCTCCAGTGTCTCACCACTCTCACCCTAAGGAATTTTTTTGTAATAGCTAACCTAAATCTACCCTCTTCCAGTTTAAAGCCATCCTCCCCTTTTCCTATTGCTACATGCCTTTGTAAAAAGTCCCTCCCCAGCTTTCCTGTAGGCCTCCCTTCATGTACTGAAAGGCTGTTTTCTATGTTTTATAAGCTTTAAAAGAAAACAGGTCTACTCTCTGTATAATCTCATAAATGTATATGGCACGATTAAACCAACAAAGTTACAGAAAAACTTTAAAACAAACTTCATCCTGTTCTGTTCACTGACAATCACTAAATATCTCTGCTTAATAAGTTAACAGCATATTCATAAAACCAAGGTTAACTACACTTCTGATATTAGTTTAGCTTTCAGTCATTGAAACAGCTCAAAAGCTCCTAATTTAAATAGTTTATGAACATTACCTGTTTATAAACTTGTCGCAAGTACATCATCTCTTCCACAGTTCCTAAAGATATCAATCTAAACACTTTAACATCTTTGTGCTGGCCAATCCTATAAGCTCTGAAAGGACAGTAACATATTAAAATAACATTTTTTTTAACAGTGAAAAAATTTGGTGGTTTTTTTTTAATGCTTTTCCAAATTTTCCTCAGCATTTCATTCCCTTCTCCTTTACCCTTAGTTTTCCAAGTTTCTTCTGAGTCCTATCCAGTTGAAAAAGCTCCCTCCTCAATTTGTATCACCAGCACTGTCTCCCAACTCTCTGTAATATACATCTTCCACTATGTTTCTTCAGGTTGTATTTGTCCCTCTCTCTGTCTCCATCTGCTCTTGCACAAGATATTCTCCTATTTATGTCATAGAGGAGTTAGATCATGGATTACTTGGGACAGTATGTTCTTTCTTAACTTTATAAATTACTTTGCAGGTTGTAATATAATAAAAACAGTTAATGAACAAGCAGTGTTCTATCTAAATGAGAAATTTTAAGACTTTTAATAGATTGTATTATGAAAATTCAAGAGAGGCTGAACCAATTTATAGAAATGTCTTATATAGATTCTTTAAATGCAGTTCCTTAGAAACATCTTACATGGATTCTCTAAAGGCAGTTCCTTTCAACAGTACAGATTTCTGGTACCGGTATTTCTCCAGAAGAGGGGTACATAGACACCTCTGAGAAGTCAGAAAGACTCTTAAGATGGAATTACATAATTGGATGGGACAACAAAAACAAATTTATCTCTGCTCATGCAAATAGGTAAATCTACTCAAGTTTTAAAACTTCAACTATTCAAAAGTCTGTCCTGAATTGCAGGAGAATCATCTTATGATCAAAAAGCCTGTAAAAAAAAAAAAAAAACCAGATTCCTGGAAATCCTCCAACAGCATAATATCAGAGATGGTCATGAGTGCTGAAAAGACAGTGATCTTCACAGGGGTGTAGTAGAAAAGAACATAAGTTGTTTTCTTCAGGGATCCTAGAACTCAAAACATCACTTGAACTAGCATCAATTATAACATACTCTGTTCTGACAGACAAAGGAAAAATGCTACCCAGCTACACACACAATTCTTCCACAGATCACAAAATGTTACTCTGTGGATCTTTTAAAAATCTTTTTTTATAGAGCCCACCACCACAGTGCCACAAAAATAAAATGCAAACTAAGTAAATTTCAGAGTCAAAAACAAGAACAAAGTTAACAAATTAAGCTGCACGTTTATTGCCTTGCAGACAAGCTAGATTATTCCCTTAGGAAAGCTAGACAATTAGGTTACAGGATCAAAGCAAAAGAAGAGTAAAACATGAATCAAGTTCTGTATTTTGGGAGTGTACCTGTCAATAGCTTGCAGATCATTTGCTGGGTTCCATGTAGGATCAAAAAGTATGACAACATTGGCACCAACAAAATTAACACCCAGTCCACCAGCCCTAAAATCATAAAGATGACAAAAATAGAACTGTTTGAACTAAGAAAAACAAGACAGTGAGAAAAACAGAAGAGGTTTTTTTCAGTGTATGAGATTCATAGTAGCATACCCTTCCCCAGTACAAAAACAGAGCACGATAAAATACTGAATACAGCGGGATGCAGCTTCTTGTTACTGTCAGTAAGCACCAAGTACTTAAATAACCACTGCTGTAAAATGCAGCCACTCCAGCTAAGTAGTAACATGAGCACAAACTCTGTAACTAGCTGAGTCATAACCAACTGCTATCACCTTACTATAGTAAAAGAGAGGATTGCTCCTTCATACCCACTGAGTCCTACATGGGACAACTCCCCCAGCAACCTTACTGAAATTTATAATGTTAAGTGGCATGAAAGTGGTTAAAGAAAAAAAAAAAAAAAAAGCTATCACTTAAATAAAATGTCTGCATTAAATTTTACTTCCTCTAATTCCAAAGCATAGTTTTGACAGCAATGCTATATCCAGCTTCAACTAAAATGGTCAAAATCTAGGGTAACTGTCACAAATGTATTTGTGCAGTATGTAGGTCAACTGTTAAAAACAGCACTGGATACACAGCTGCTTATCAGAAACATTCAGATGTGCCCTTACAAGGAAAAAGTCACTCTAAGAAAATGGTCTCCTGTGGGAGTAAGCAGTCACAGGGAACCAGCTACGTGGTCTTATACAGCTGTGCTGTGTTTCTGGGGAAAGCCTGTAAGCCAGGTAAGTATTTAAGCTTACACTTACACTTAACCTGAGGTAGCTAAAGCCCTTGCTGAATCTAACAAAACTACTCAGTTATTTGGAGTGTGGCATACACATAGCTGGATGACTGGATAAAAACAAAAGTGAGGAAAAGACTTCTCATGTGTCTGTAAAACAAGCAAATAGTGACTCTTTTCAACCAACATTCCTACATAAAGAAGCAAGTCCCTATACAAGCACATGCTAAATACTACTATTAATTTAACTATTAAACAACTCTTTACATTGACACAGGCCACACTAATCTCAAGCATTTTGGTTTTGAGGTTTTGGTTGGGTTTTCTGGGTTGGTTTTTTGGGGGTTTTTTTGGGGGGGAAGGTTTGTTTTTTTTTGCTTGAAAGCAGAAAACTGAAGCAGTCAATCCCATTTAATTTGACAAGCACCTGGTTTTAAAAAATTACTTTATATTCTGCTTTTTTAAAGCAGTATGAAAGGCAGTTCCCAGTGATGTGAATAAATGGAGACAGAAGCCCCTTATGGAGCCCCAAAACCTCTTGGTCTTCATGGGATGCCCATTAATGTAAATATAGTTGTGGCTTCTTCCAGGTGCAATGTAGTGTTGGACTACTTAAATTTGGAAAAAATTTAATGTAGGAACCTGCCGGTATTAACAGAGGCTTCCAAAAGATGACTGCTCTCAAAATTTCAAATGCTGAGTAAAAATCTGTTTTTCTCAGAATACTTTACTGTATTTTGGTGTATTTCTTTTTTAGTGAGAACAGAATTGAGTCTCCCATATTACCAAACCAACCCTGCAGTCAGACTGAAATGTACATCAGCATGTTTGTCCAAATGCTTTCTCATAAAAATCTGCAATATTTGGAAGTGAAATATGAATTAAACCTCAGCGTAAAGCCTTATTGTCAGGAAAACAGACTGACTATGAAAAACTAACTAAACAGGATACTTAGGTTTATAAAGACTTTACCTTTTAATATTTTTAGGTATACCAAAAAAATTCAAATACTTCTATGCCAAAAAAGAACGGCTCCTGTATCTTTCATGAACAGAATAGAGACAACAGTTAATATGTGAATTATAAAAATATTTTCCATTTAAAAGATCATTTCAACCAGAGGTACTGATGTCATTATTTCAAGATGGTCCATGCTAGATTGCTCAGATGAAGAGCCCTGTATAAAATGTCTTGTAACAGTTCTGTTACGAACAAGATCATTTTATATAAAATTGCACACTCTGTTAAATAATGGCTTGCTTTTATGTCCTGTCACTGAAAATTCAATGCTACACTGTTCAGAAGTTACAAAATATCACATTAGAAACATTTCCTTGAAAGATGTGACTATGTAAATGCTACTTACCGAGGTAAGTAGTTTGTCTTAGTGAGACCTTGTGGTTTAGAGTTCTTTGAATGTGATTACACACACATTGGAAATTATTTACAACACAGTTGTGAATAAAGTTAAATTAACCCCATTAAAAATATGGAGTAATTGACAGCAGTCAATTGTTGACTAAACGGAGCAAGACTGCCAGAAACTTTGCAATAAAGTATAAACAGAAGAGTACAACCCAATTCTGCCCCTTTATTATCTGTATTGAGAAATAAAGAAGTGTGAAGGACTGAAGTCTCCATGCCTGATATCTGAATAAGGATACTTATTATTCTGAATATCCTGAATAAGGATACTTATTATTATAAGGATATCTGAATAGGAGGATTAATCTCTTGTAGACTAAAATTGGGATAAATCACTTTGATTACAAAAGGAAAGCTGCTTCCAGTACTGTACAAACAAGTAAAGAGCAGTTTTTGTTATCTGTGATAATGCAAAAAATTGCACTGTTTTTTCTTAGTAAACACCTGTTATACTGCAATTCCATCACTGTTTGTTACTTCCATTTACTCAGTAATATGAAAAACACCAAGACCAACAGAATCAAGACTCATCTACAGCACCACCAGCAGGTATGGAAAGCTCATCAATCTCTGTATTCACAAGCTCTAGTTGCAGAGAGGAGAATAACCATCTCTGTTTACCTGACCTTCATTTTTATTTCTGTCTAAATTAATAGAACAGATCTGAAACAATTATAATCATGTAACTAAACTAGACTGATAGAAGCACAAAATAGAGTCTTTCACATGCTACAGACGCAGTAATTCCCTGCTGTCTTCAGGAATAAAGAACAGGGACAGATGATGAAGGTCACTGAGCATTCCTCTGGGCAGGAAGATTAAAGTTTCCCTGTGCTTTCTGCCCTTGCTTGGTAAAAGACTTCATCCAAGAAGAAACATGGAACTAATCAGAATTTCAAAAAAATAAAAGATGATAAAAGAATGGCAATCATATTTGCATTAATTTTAGTTGAAAATACTTCTGTATTTCAAAAGAATTCACTAATCATCAAAAAACAATAAGCAGATCTGATAGTCAAATACATTTTTAAAAGACAAGCAAGTATTTTAAGACATGTACATTAACAGTAAGATACAACTAATCAACATGTACATACATTAACAGTAAGATACAATTTTACAGTTCAAGACATTTCCTCACTCCTACAGCCAAGTGGAACTTTAGAACTAAGGATTCAGAGAACTACCCTTTTTCAGGTCTTCGCATTCCTCATAAAGCAGAAGAGAGGGGAAGGAAGTCTTCAGTTATTTTAAGAAGCTTCAGCCCACAGCAGTCAGTGTTTACTAACAGACAAGGGAAAACTCACTTTCTCAAAAAAGTAATCCCTCACAAGGCCAAATAAAATGCAGACTAACCCATTTATTAAAGGCTAGAAAGGAAGAGTGAAACAGACCACAAGTTACTTTTTCTTACATTGTAGATACAAGACATATGTTGATCTCTTGAATGATGTTGAACTCCCTTACAATTCTGATTCTATCTTCTGATTTTGTATTTCCATCAAGTCTTCGGTAATCCAACCCAGATGCCATGCAGTATTGTTCCAGCACATCTAGCAACTGGATGGAAAAATCAGAAAAAAGATTACATGTTCACTGTTATAGTTTTGATAAAACATAATCACAGAGGCCATGATTTTCAAGTACATTTTCATTATACCAAGCACTGAAAGTCAGAGTAAATCTTCCTCAAGTCAGTATCAACATCCTTGACAGTCTTTACTTGTGATTCTACAGCACTCAGGGTGACTAATGTTGGACTGCTGTGGTGTCACTCAATCCTCCAACCCTGGCTGCCTATTCCACCTCTAATTGATGCTGAGTCAGTTCAAACCAACAAGCAGGAAAGCAAACTAAACAGTGTCCTACAGTCTTGGCAAGGTACAATGATCTGAAGTGTGGCAGATGAGCAACAAAATCAAAACAGAGAAACATGCTGGTGTGCACTGCCACAGTTCAAAGGGACTGCAGGATCAAGCAGTCAGTCTGGGCCTGAACACTGTGAAGAACAGCCTGAAACACATTGAGTATTGTGCTACTACATACAAATAGAAATTTGTAGTCTGCTTTAAAGCTACAAAATTATTAAATACTACTATTACTTTTTAATGCTGTTGGTTTGAATATTTGAGTAAAGAAAATCATAATAGTTTGCATTATTTCAGGAAACACATTATTAAACAAGAAAATCAAAGATCAAGTCACTTAGAAGTGAAGTGTGCATACACATCTTCCTCACATTAATCACTGTTTCAGTTCAAACCAACTTATGTAACAAGTTTCAAGATGGATGCTTCATCACTAGTGATGGTTAAAAGCCAGTAGAACAGAAGAAATTTAACTCCTTCCAGTGCTAACACAAAGGTAGCATGGTACTTCAGTTGAATTTTGCTGTTACACCACTCTAATTCAAAACATAAAAACTGAACTCAAGATATCAAAACCTGAAGTAATAAAATTTTTAAAAAGACTAAGGCAGCAGAAGTGTTACATTTAGTTTGCCATTACCATTTTTATCATAACCTAAGGTTTCGACTTAATTCTGCAGTATGGCACATTGTGCTTATCACTATTTCCCACAGCACAGCCATCAACAACATCTCCATTCTTTCTTTCATTTCAATGCTTTAAGCTTCAAAATGTACTGCTGCAACTAATTGATAAACATCACGTGGAGCTCACCTTTGTGGAAAAGGAGAAAAGAAGAACTTTATCCCTGTTTTTTTCAAAGTGATTTAAAAGCTGCTGAAGGACCTGTAAATGAACCACAAAACAGAAATAAAGAGATTTTATCTACAAGTAATCTCACACACTTACTTGTGTTACCAGCCTTTAAATGGGCTGCACTGTACTTAATTGTTTGAAAAGCCAGAGGCCTAACAAAAAACATTACTAACATAATAAATGTGCTGAAGGTGATGGAGATGCCAGACCTATGTATATTTCATTGAACTACATGGAAATCCTGCTATAAAAAGGCAAACATACTACCAAGAGGTAAATTCAGAAGCTGAATGCATAGACTGAAACAAAACATTACTTATCACCCATTTCAGTTCTTGTGAATTTTTGCATTTAACAAATGCAGACAATTCCTCTGAAAACATGAAGGTCTGCTTTAGTTTGCTGTTCAGAACTCCTGTGAACTCGTCCTCTTAAAATAATCACTGAAATGTATGCCCCTCCCTGCTCCCACTCTCCTCTGTAGCTTTGTTTACAGTAGGATCCAGCTTCCCAGAGTCTGTACAGACCTAAAAACGCCAATAACCCACCCACACACAATGTTCTTCTGGTGGGGAAGCAAATAATCCAGAGCCTTGTGTATAATAGTGATACTGTTATTTTCAAAAGAAGCATGTCCACATCTGGCAGTGGCAGCTCCGGAGGACCACGCAAAAGGCATATGCAAACGGGAGAGAGGAATTTTTTGTACCATATCTGTAGCTTTCTCCCACTGAGCAACAGATATTTAAAAAATGTATTTATTCAGTGATAAATACATAAACTGTCAATCAACACTGATTTCACTAAAAGACTAACAAATCTTTGACAACCAAATGTCTAAAAATGTTTGTATTAAATTTACAGATTTAGGTAATATCTTAAACAGTAATTCTACTTCACTTTGTAAGCCCTTTTGTATACATTGGCCAGCCAGTTACAAGTTAAAAGAAAAAAAAAGAAAAAAAGTAATGAACAAGGTATCTTTTGCCTGGCTGCATTGTACAAGAACACATAAACCAGGATTTAGTTTACTAGGAAAAAATCCACACAGGTAATTTAACAAGAGCTAAATGACTTAGCTTTCCATTTTGTTTAGCAATATTATAAAACAGTAAGATGCATTTAAAATAGAAAAAGTGGCTACTGTATTACTGTATTACTTCTTATTTAAAGTAGAGGTCAAATAATTTCCTACAGAACACACAAACAAATCTATCCAGTCTGTTTAAATAAATGATCAATGTCATCCCCATTGGAACTTCAGAAATTCTGCAGTAAAGAACAGCTCTTCTACTTCACAGGGAAAAGTAATTAATGGTTTTGCACCAAAAGATCAATAAATTATATACTTGAACACTAGAGCATTATCCTGAAAGTTGTTAGTCTGAAAAAGAAATACTTGATCATTCTCAAGCAAAAGTAACATGCCCCTTTAAAGAGCCCACATAGATTTAAATGCGTATCTCCTTGTTATTACACGTTGCAAGTTGTCTGACTGTGATAAAATTTTACCTCTCACATCTAACACCTGGTTTGTATACAGATGTCAAGCTAGCCTGGGATGTTTTTAAGTCTTCAAAACCATGTCTACCTGGGTTAAGATGATGCCTAATAGTGGAAATAACTAGTATTTGCAAGGTGCTCTGATAGATTTCCATTTTTGTACTGAACTAATGATAATATTCCAAAGTAGATAAATCAGTTCAGTACAGATATTCCAAAGAGCTTTTTATTAATAAAGAACAGTATTCCAAAACTCCACAAATGAATGCTTGTGGGAATATTGCTTTTGTAGTTAAAAATTAAAAAAAAAAGTTATTTTGAGAGGACAGAAGTTTAACAGTCCTTTTCACTTTAAAAGGTATAGTCTCCTAAAGCCATAATTTTAGCAAAACTGCATAAATAATCATAGAATTATCACGGTTGGAAAGGACCTTCAAAATCATCGAGTTCAACTGTCAGTCTGACACCACCTTAACCACTAAATCATCACCAGATCTACCCATTTTTATAATACCTCCAGAGATGGCAACTCCACCACCTCCCAGGGCAACCTGTTCTAATGCTTCACCACTCTTTCAGTGAAGGAATTTTTCCTAGCATCTAATCCCAACCTCCCCAGCCAGACAAAGTAGTAGTGAAAATCAGTGCAGGCTTTTAAAACTACCCTCACGCAGAAGAATAAAGGACTACTTGAAAAAGAAGCAAGAACAATCTCCAACCTCTGTGTTTAAAAAGCAATGGAATCACTTGTCCTCAGACATTTCATGATGGGAAAAGGGTGGTTTCTAAACAAGGCAGCACATGCCTGTAACTTCAGTTCACGTAGTTAACTATTTCAAATTAAGTATCTCGGCATGAAATTCACCTGGCAATAGAAAGTGTAAGCGAAGTCCTCTGATCCTATGTTCTGCAGTATGATTGAAAATAAAGGGATAATTCCACAAAAGTAGCTGAAGTCCAGAACTGTTCACTGTGTTATTACCCACCTCTCACAATAACAGTGAGGTATTAGCTGTAGTTATACCACCAACGCTCACACATGAACATCTGGATTATAGGGGCTCTTTTTTGTTCCAGGCTCTCATTCATTATAATTAATATCTTGCATTTAGTATGGCAAACCTGATGTGGCCCATTGTAAATGCTGCAGCTTGCAAAGCCTGCAGAGATGACTTCAGCCACAGCACAAGGTAAGATACCAAAATGCCACACTCTCACTCTTCTGTTCAAGCAATTCTAGTTTTACTGGTGGCAGTAGGCAACGTTTTGCTATACGTTTTCTCTCTGCATTGTGAAAGAACAAGATATTTGAGCAGATACTTTAACATTTTCAGCCCCTCAGAACAGTTACAATGGCTAAGCTAACAAATTTCTTCAACCGTTCCTAGCCTTTCACATGCCCTGAATAAATTTAAATAATTAAATAATTGCCACAAACTTTTCCTCTGAAAATATAATCATCTAGAAAAGAATAAGAACCTGTGCCAAAATTTCTGCGTAGCCTGTACTAAATTTAAAATTTAAAGGACTAAATAATACCTATTCAATCTATCCTACCAGATGAAAGTTAAAAGGTATTTCAATTAATTTCTAGAATTTACTTACAGAACTGAAAATGTAAGATATTACAGTGGGACAACACTATTTTATTATAATGTCTCATTCAATAAACATCTCAAAAATATACTAAGTTACTTTCAAGCTCAAGTATCTCATGACTCTCCTCTGATTACTTTCTGACAACACGAGGTCCATAGTAAATGGAATACTTTCTGAATTAATTTTGTCTCCAGAACATAAAACTTAAAACCATCCCAAAAAGCTTCTGTTTTAGAATAGAATAGGAAAGAAGAGTTAAATCAAACTTTTTTTCACAAGAGAAATGCAATCAGAAGCAGGAAAAAAAAAACAAAAAAACAACAAAACCCAAAACCAAACACTAACAAAAAAATCTACATTACCGGACATGTAGGAAACAATTTTTGACATCATAATTATAGAATCATAGAACAGTCTGGGTTCTAAGGGTCCTTAAGGATCATCTAGTTCCAACCCACCTGCCATGGGCAGTGACACCTCCCACTAGACCAGGCACACCCACAAAGCCCATCCAGCCTGGCCTTGACCACTTCCAGAGGAGGTGTCATCTGCAGCTGGATCCAAACACCTTATTTTCAATTATGACTACTTGGCCCATTATGTAAATCTAATTCCAAGCACAAATATACCAGCACAGAGTTCAGAATATTCTGTTTACACTAGGATATACTTCTGAACTGCACAAAAGTCAAGTTCCCCTTAAGAGAGAAAGCTGACTAATTTTCTTCAATTCTTTCAATAATTTACATTAATCCTATTCAGTTTGCAATGGACTGACAGAAACACTATGGATTTCTAAAATAAAGCATCAAATATACAAAATGAGTAAAGTATTTTATAAGTTTGCTGGGATATCATAAACACAGCATTTGAAAATACTTGCATCCTGTAATTCATAAAGTAATAAACAAACCAAACGAAGAGAACCCCTCATAATGATACCAGATCATAGTTTCTTATGCTGGAGGAAAAAAAGGTTGGTATTGTTTTGTACCTTTGCCTAGTACTGATGCAGTGTGCCAGCCTATCTGGTTATTTCTGTCCCCCAGCACTAATGATCTCTATGACCCTTTTCTGAACTTTTTCAAGGTCTAACACATGCTATTTGAGAAGATAGACTGGAACTACCCACAATGTGCACATTGATGTGCATAAATCATTAAGTTTATGAAGATTTTGTTTTGCTCTCTTTTCTTTCCACAAACATTTTTGTTGGCCAATGAGTTGACAGTCTCATGGAACCATTTGTAATATTATGACCCCAATCCCTTTTACAGCAAGGTTCATTTCCATAAGCATCATTAAATATGTGAAGCTAACAACTTAGGATATCTTAGAATCACCAATCATTCTTACCCAGGCTTTGCCCAAAGGAAACCTGATCCAAGACAGGAGATCCCTGCTGTGGTACTACCATCATAAACAAAATTAATAAAAAACCACAACCATTAAGTGTGCATTTTCTTATATCCATTTGCAGATCTATTACTAATACCCCTCCTCTAGAGAACAGGTTTACCTTCATTTTTCCACTGTACTTTGGATCAGAGATCGTTTCAAAGGCCGCATTTTCACTTAATTGCGCAAAATCTGGAAAACGGGAAAATACCTGGCTGCACACCCGTTTGATAAGTGCTTCCTAGAAGAAAACCAGCAAGTATGAATAGAAGTTAAAACTGGGATACCATCATTGGGATACCAATAAGCCATACAGGGAGTTAAGCTGGTTAAAACAAGTAATCTACTTAAGTAACTGAGGCAGAAAGAGTTAATGTTTTTGTTCAGTTCACTACTGAATTGCTGGATACATGTCCCATATGTTTTGGTTTGCTCTTTTGAAGAAGAAAGAAGACTCTAATCTGAAATGATGGATTCTAATTAAAGGAGTATGAGATGCCCAAAGTCTCTTCTCTTGGACCACAAGACTGCAATCAAACTGGCCAGAACTGTAAATCTAAAGAACTCTGTTGATTTGAGGTTTCCATTACCCAAGAGTTGTGTACCAGCATTTCTCTTGACCCTCTGGCATCATAAGGCAATACAGGAATTACATACTGTCCCACCAACATGACAATAAATAACATGAGAAATGCATTTAAACTGTTCAAAAGCCAGATTAATGCTCCACTGCTAGAATGTAGGTAGCTCTAAACTTGAAAATGACCATATGCTTTAAGCCTCCATTGCCAGAGAGGCAGAAAACATTCTTCAGCAGATTTGAGACAATGTATGACACAAAAGTCAATCTCAAAATACTCATTCATGTATTGGTTTTTGGTGGCTAAAGTCTCAAATTTTATTACAAACAAAAACAATAAGAACAATATTAAAAAAATAACAACACTGAAAATATCTGGTAATTAATGGCATGTAAGGCCCTGCACACTAACAGTAATATTTAATAAAAAGTAAAAGTGATTAGTGGAACAAACTTGCCAAGATTATCTAAGATTTTCTCTTCTGGCTTCTGAGAGGAAGTGGTAACATCTGTAAATCTCTGCTCATTTTTTGATCTTAAGGGTCACATACAAATATTTCTAAAAACGATGCCGTTTATGTGCCTTGTAGGTTGCTTGCCAGAGTAATATCATAAACTGATATTGTTCTCTTTATGAGCATTTTCTAATAAAACATGTTTCAATATTTTAAGAAGCTCAGCTCTGAATAGAAAATACTAAGAAAAACTACTATCTGATTGGATGTTATTTATTTGCACAAAGATATTTCTTCTTACTAGTAACTTGCCACAAATGAAACAGAAATGGCATTATTAAAAATTACTAAAAATTAATCTGTCCCCTAAAGTTCTCCACTATTGCTGCAACAATGTTTCAGATATGCATCAAGTAAAGGCACATACTGTTGTGTGATTTCTCTATTAAATAAGGGGTATATTTTTAATAGCTGAATGGAAAAAGAACTTTTGCAAAATATTTTCAGTTGGCTAAGACTTAAAAACGAGACCAGCAACAATTTTCTTTCAACAGTTTTCATTCCATTTTCCACAAGTATTTTTTTAGATACTTCTGCAACTAACTTGCTGCTTGCTAGTGTTGTTCGTCCGCAGCAGTGCAGCATGATTTGCAACCTTCTGTAGGATTATCAGGTAACTGAAGCGCAGTGACTTAATTGTTTCACCGTGAGCATTTACCTACCAAAGAAAATAAACAAACCACAAAATAAATTTGCAAACAAATACTCTTGAAGAAAGAAATAATCTAAAATAAATGCTATTTTTACAAGATTTAGTGCATTAATAATTCTAAGCAGTACTACAACTGAACCCAATGAGATGCATTTCTAACAAAAACACAGCAAAGTTTTTTTCCTCAGCTTTGTGGTCTTATTGATAGAAAAGATCTTCTCAAAAACAGAAAAAGACCACAGCTATGTTCACAGTTTGCTAAACGTTTCAGATAGCATGAAATCTACAAAAATTACTATTATAATAAAGAATTCCTTGGCAGGTAAGGACAGTAACTTTACAGCTGATTTAAACATAAATCAAACCAGAGCTCTTTGAATGACTTCTTACTCTACTACCACTATCTTTACTTCTCTCTAAAGCAGTAGCGTATGAAGTTTTGTAAACACTAAGTAAAATAATTCAAATAATTTCAGGCACTCCACAATGCCGAAGCAGCAACAGCATCAGCTTTTTTCCTTGTTATGACTATAGGCTGTTTTGACCAATATTCATTTTCTTCTCCCTTCTAAAGTTATAAATTGCATGGTTAATTTTGGAATACGACAGTCCATAAGAGTACTTAAGTATCTATAGGCCTACCTAATGACCTTTGTGAATTAAGTTCAGCAGCATCTTCCTTTCTCTACAAAACACCACAAGAATCAGAAGCCTGCAGAGAACACTAGTACCCAGGGGACATTAAACAGGCTGATAGAGGGATTGTTATTAAAGAATGATACAGAAGACTGAATAAACTACATAATTTGGGAGAAAGAAAAAAACAGCCCACTACTGAAGAACCAACACTGGCCAGAGAGAAATTAGGGAGAAGCAAGTATGAGACATGTGCTTCTGAATTTTAAGAAGACATTCTTAACCTGAGTCTACGTTGAGTGATACAGACAAAATAAAGCTACACTAATTGGATGTTACTCAAGTTCAGAGACTATGAGCTGTTACTCATGCACGAAGTTCTGCTTGTGCTCTATGACTACTGTCACTTCTGCCTTCTTTGAGGAAAAGCACACACCTAGATGCACAGAAGGGCAATCTAACTGCAGTTAAAACACAAGAAAATCCCAGACAACCTGCTAGGTCCAGAATACCTCTAATTTGTAGCTTTTGCAGTGACCACCTGAGTCACATACTGAACATGCCAGTCCAATATCCTTGCCAGTATCAACTGCTTTGCAGATGCAATTATTAATACAACAAACCCAGAATTTATTGCATAAATGACAACTGGACATGCAAAGCAGCTTTGCTATATTCACAAAATGCCTAACCCTACCAAGCTTGTGATGCACCAACCCATGGTTCTAATCTGGATTTCCAAAACAGATGTCCTACAACTGCATGGCTATTTCAATCAGCTCTTCAAGAGCTGCTTGTCTCTTGACAAAACTAATTTACTACCCAAACCAGAAAGACTGGGTTATAAAATCCAAACTGTGCACGTTCTTACTTTGTAACAGCAGTTCTTCCTTTTACGGCCACTGTTGCAGCTACAGGATTCTCCTGCTCGTAGCACTAAACTTACATCCTCTGTCTCCAGCACCGCCTGGTAGACTGCTTTCTGGAATTCAGTCAGGGAGCAGAATACCATCTGCCCAGGAGAGAGAACCACAAAAACACAATTATGTGCAGCATACAACAAGAAGTAAAGAGCACTAAGCCACAAAAACATAAAAACTTGAAGTGGAAAACAATAATATCAGTGTCAGTATCAACCTGCGATAACCTGCTGTGAGGTTTCTACAAACCTTTCAGAATGGCTTTTGTGGATGGATAGGAGGAAGAAATATTCTGCATTTATTTTTCTTGATTTTAATTAAGGATTCCCCTCTCCTTTGCCTGTTGCTTGATTTACCCTTTCTTTCCTCCTTTCAGGCACTAGCTGCTACAGGGCACAACCACAGGCAGGACAAACAGAATAATAAATGAGGAGGCAAGGATCTACAGAGTGCTATTGCCAAAACTCTTATCCCTCTTCTTGGAGACCATGGGTGGCACGTCCATGACATCTTTAGTCTTAAGCAGCAGGAGACAGAAATCCCAAGCTCAGTCCCTAACCTAGGCCACCCACACAGCAGCAGCACCATACTGAGCTATGATAATACAGCAGTAACTTGAACATATACTCACACTAGCAAGAGAATGAAAAGAATAAAACCTGCTTGATTTAGAAAAGCAACAGACTGATGTTTGTATTAATCTTTCCTTCAGAAGACAGTTTAGATGTCATTATTATATATTGAGGAAAAAAAGTAAGTACCAAATTTTTAAAACAGTATCAGCTGCAAATTAATGAATGGGTTTGCATACTGAAAAGTACAAATATATCTAATAAGAAATTATCAGAATTCTTCGTTACAGCTACAAGTATCATCACTTTATCTTTAGTATTATCACTTTAGCATTATCACTTTTAGCTGAACAGAACTACAGACCTATCAAGAATCAGCTTTAAGTATGGAGGCTCTCTTTCATTTAGTGATCAAAAATGGAGATGAAATTAAAAGCACACCATTCTACCTCCAAAGTGTGAAGATTCAAATTCAGAAGTCCTACATAGAATTTCAAGAGATTTACATACACTGCAATGAGTCTGCACAGAAAAAATACAAAAGTGCACATAAAATAGATGTGTAAATCACTAGTCAGTCTAGCTGAGCATTTTCATGCTTGATTAACTCCATTTCAACATGCAATCATAGTAATTATGTGAACAAAGCACACTACTGCATGTGAATTTTTTCCAGGCTTGGGATACTTAAATTCTGAAGTCCAAAAGAAAACCATAAACTACTAAAGGCACGATGAAAGTGAAAAAACCCACAATAAAAACAAAAGAAGATATATATTCATTAGCATTGCATCTGAAATGTGCAGACACTCTTACTCTGTCTTCCTTTTTTGGCAGTTGATCACTGATAAGCGCTTTGGTACGTCTCAGAAACCAGCCAGACATTTTTCTTGCTAGCTTCAGCATGGCCTTACGACCCGTTGCTAGCTCTCTTTTAGTTGCAGTGTGCCTCTGGCCATGCTCCACTGGATCAGAAAATTTCTTCTTGAAATGTACTCTGCTACCCAAAAGTCCTGGTACAGCCCTATTAAAAAACAAAAAGGGAGAGGCTGTGTGAAGGAATAACAGAATTTTCTTTACTCCAAGGCAATCTATCCTTTTCCATTAACTAAAAGCACACCATGAATTGTGTCTGGCTAACAGCAAGAGACCTTAAATTATCGATCACTACAGAAATTAATAAAACTTGTGGATATAAATAGAAACATATACTACTTCCAGACATGCCATTTTTTCATTTACTTTGATCCCCAAATGTTAGGAGTCCCCTCAGGAAAGAGTTGCCAACTCTTGAAAAACTAAAGCTCAGCAGAGCAACATGTATTCAGAACCTATAAACTATAGGGCTGCTACTGTTCAGGAGACTAAGCTGGAAGCTAAGCAGTCATGGTTTTGATTATCATTTTTCTTAAAATCAGGTTATGCAGATATTGCAATTTACCAGGAAAAATCTTAATAAACCCAATAGGAAATTTGGTAATCATTGGCAATATGACATATTGGAACCATGTATTAATACCAAAATAGAATGCAACACTAAGCTTACTATTGAAGTATTTTTTTCCTGGTATTTCAATTCAATGTGCATTTCCTGATATCTGATGCATGTTCGCTTTGTTCCTCATCTGTAAGGGATCCCCCATAAACCTTCTATGTTTATATTTCTATGATTATTTTTACCCCTTCATCTCCATTAAAAGTTATCCAGGACAAGACTGCTACTTTCAAATAGCTGCACCTGTGCATTTTGAAAAACAGCAAAATATTACTTTCAGCTTCCAAGAAAGTCACAATGACATGCACATACTGGACAGAGCAAAGGGAAAACATAGTTCAAAACTGTAATGCATCTCAGTTTATTGTGTGGAGGAGATAAAAATAAGAAAGTAACATCCTTAAAAAAGAAAAGTAAACATAAGTGAAAAAAAGAAAATTTTAACTGCTTCCCAAATTCCACAAAGAAGACAGAGAAGAGTATCTCCCATCTTACTAAGTAACTGCAAAATAAGTACTGCAGACATATCCACCAGGAGCTGCTTCCAATACATCTATGGAAAAAAGTGTTTACATTTCCAGAAACAGAGGGTTTTTGGGAGGACTACTGTTTATTGTAATTTTTTTGACACAGAGGGCTCCAAAACATCTAGTCCTATTCCCGTCCCACTGCATGGTTAATACATGAGGCATTTAAATAATAAAAAAAAAGTAAGATGTATTATTTACCAGTCCATAACACACCAAAGTTCCTTCATATTGTTCTGAAGAATGGTTCCAGTAAGGCCTATGCGAACGCTGCATTTTAGTGACTTCATTGTTTGAGTTATTTGAGCCTTTGGATTCTTGATTCTATGTGCTTCATCCACTATCACAGCAGACCATTCTATACTATAGATAAACAAGAAATATAGTATTAAATGGAATTATTTCTCCTGTCAGCCCAGATACATGTACAAATTAAAGTGAGCCTCACACGCACCTGCAATTACTGTAACACACTCTTACTTTTTTGTTTTCCTGTTATACATAGTATTATATTACTCAGTATCTTTATATTCTGTTTAGTAAATTCAGTTGACATAGTTGCGTACATTGGCTAAACTATATAGCTAAATAAATGAACTACAGCTGACTGTATCAAATGCTTTCTGTGAGGCCTTCAAACTCCGGAGCAATCAATCCAGCACATCTCACCAGCACTTATTCCACTCATAAGTAAGACTTAGAAAAACTAGATAAATCTCTCAAGGTCAACATTTGAAATGTGCTTAAGGGTAGATGTGCTTGGTTTTTCCAACAAAACCTATCAGTGTAGCCAGAATTAGACTGGAAGCATTTCAAGCTGCATGGCCTCCGACATGACAGCATCACTCAACTTCTTTAGTTTCTATATGATCCCAACATGGCAGAATAGTTTCAGTATTTTGTGATTTTGTGACTAGGAGGAACACACCTCCACACCGGGACTGAAAGGTATCTTGCAGCCAGTTCAAGCATTAAACTAGGAGGCAGAATGACCTCTATGTATCCTGCGATACTAATTAAACCATCATCTCTCTAGGAAGCGATGGAACTTTGAGACTGCTTAATATATACGAATTAATATTTCAGAACAAAATCATACCTGCTTTGTTGACATCTCAATGAGCAAAAAGATGAAAGATCTGTTTAGAATGAAACCTCTCTCCTGAGCAGATTGCATTTACTTCACTAAACTGAAGGCTGACTTTGTGGCATTTTTGATTCCATCTAAACACATTCACTCATATCCGAGTTCCCTATATTCCTAAAAATCTCTTAAAAATTGCAGTTTCTGAAAGGAACCTAGCAGATGATCATCTGCTAGCTCCTTCAACTTGACCTCTCATTAGGAAGACTTAAACGCATAACTGAGCCTACATATTCTCATTAGTGATAATTAATTAAGACCAGTTTTTGAGGCCAGTACATCTACAAGGGCACACAGTGATGGAACAAGGGCCAATAGTATCAAAGTGAGAATAGACTTAGATTGGATATTAGGAAGAAACTCTTGGCTGCAAGGGTGGTGAGATACTGGCAGTTTGGCAAAGGAAGCAGTGGATACCCCCTGGAAGTGTTCAGGGACAGCCAGCACGGGGCTCTGAGCACCCTGGTCTAGTGGGAGGACCCTGCCCACAGCAGGGGGGGTTGGAACTAGATGATCTTTGAGGTCACTTACAACTCAAGCCATTCTTTGGTTCTACCTAAGCTAGACACACAGCTTCTTCCAGTGTCAAGATCATAGGCCCATCCAGTTAAAGGCTCTGCAAAAGCAGTTTGGTAAATCTGTATGCTTAAGTAACATAGTTGCAAGCAGTCAGTCACAGTCACACATCCCATCTGTTCTGAATGTGGACCTGTTTCCTGACCACTGTTTAGTCAATGACAGACACTAGAGAGTTTCTTAGAAAGACAACAGCAAGAACTAGAGCAGCAGTAACGTAACTCCATTAGACTTTTCCTATCTGCACTTCTCTTTCAAACTTGAGCACAGAAAGAGCTAGAGATCGAATTGTTTTGGTGACGGCCATCGAGAACCCCAGGACACTAATGCAGCTGGGGACCTTTCTCAACACCTAAAAGACTAAGATCTGCAGAGCTACTGAGAAGAGCAGCTCCTGAGGGTGGGCTGCTGCTATTTGCTGTTCATACAACTTGTCCTTTTACTTCTGAAGATGATGTAAGGAAAGAGGACCACAAACATCAGACAAGAGGTACCCCGGGTACTCCAGAACACAGCCAAAGGAAAGGCAACTCAGTTTGAAAATGCCAACAGCTATAGAGCAAACAAAGTAGGATTTATAATACAATCTGCTGTCAAAAAGACCTTGATTCTGGTAAATGCATAAGGTATTTAAGAATACACACACAAGCACAAATACACATCTTCTATCTCAAAGTTCTTAGGACTCAAGAATTTCACCAAGCTGGTGAAAAGTGAAATAACACAGAAAATACCTTTTGAACAAAATTCCAATACTTTTTTCTAAAAATTCTGGATTTTCTTAGCACTGTACTGAAACAGAAATATCTTCTGCCCATCTTTTAGCTACCATCAGATTTCAGGCAGGCAATTCTTGCATCTTTTAGATAATAGTTCATGAATGGGTTAACAACAAAAACTAGCTTTTTTCATCCTCAACACAATGAGTCATTGGATTTAAGAGTGACTACATTTCACAGAAATACCAAGTACTTGCAAAAAACAATGCAAACTTACACAGTTAAAATTGTGTGAAGAAAAATACATTCAGATTATTACCTGTTAAATTCATCCAAATACAGGCGAAGTACCTCGTATGTTGTAAGGGCAACTTCACATTTCCCTTGCTTGATGCGACTCAAGTCATCGTCCTTTTTACTGCCATGTAAGATAGAGATCTTAAAGTAGCCCCATGTATCTAACTCATCTTTCCAGTTGTACAGCACTGAAAGAGGGGCCACAATAAGGAAGGTCTGAAAACAGAGGTGTTACAGCATTACTGGAAAAACTAGAACATAGCACTTTCTCAATAAGGAAAAGCATAATCTTGAGATGCATTTTACAGCTTTATAGTTAGAATTGTTTAATTTTGTCACTTCAAATAGGATAGGAGTTAAAAAAAAATCCAAAGTAATCAGTTTTCTCAGATTACATAAAAAGTAGAAAAAAAATACTGTAATACTTCAAAAGATACCAAAGTAGTGCTACTAAGTCATATTATACTCTAACAGCTCCAATAAGACATGAGATATTATGACTTTGCTTCATTGTAGCATGTGAATTTGTGTACCATAAAATGTTTTACAGATGGGAAGAATAAAAGGATGAAGAAACTAAGCAGCTTCCTCTATTTCCTTCATTTTCCAAGCCTAGTCAATACCTGACTTCAAAACAGAAGACCTGAAAAGGGTTTAAAAATTTAAGAAAGATCATACAACTCATTTAATACCATAGGATATCAAAATCAATGAGGAGGGAAGGGAACTCAGAAAGACTCTAGTCCAACTTTCTGGTCAATGCAGGGACAACTCTCAATTCTAATATTTAGGGCTTTCCCTACTCAGGAATTGGAACAGGCTGCCCAGGGAAGTGGTAGGGGCACCATCCCTGGAGGCATTCAAAAGACAGGTAGACAAAGGGCTACAGTGGACAGGTTAGTGGTCAAGGTTTGTAGGCTAGACTGTTGGACTCTATGACCTTAGAGGTCTTTTCCAACCCTGATGATTCTATACATTTAAGACCCTCAATGGTGGGGCAGTGCACAACCTCTCTCTGTGATCTGTTCCATTACTTAATTGTCCTCAAAGTGACATTCTTCTCTTATTCCTAGAGAATTCCTGTTTTGTTTTGGTTTTCTCTCATGAACTGTTATCCCTTTACCCATTGTCTGCCCATCTTTCCTGAAAAACCTGTATTCAGAGCTAGTGTCATAGGAACCATTCTGCTAGTTAAACACTCAAATGTTCCCAAAAAAAAGAAAAAAAGGCAACAGAAAACAGGAATTATACAGGTTCAATGAGTAAAACTAAAACAGACTTCAGTTTTCTCTCATTCACGCAGAACGTTTACATGCATCTTTTTTTGCTACATTTGATTACCTAAGCTATCAGACTTACTTCTGACATGATAGTCACTCAAGAATATATGCAAGGTCACAAAAATATTAGTAACAAATTATCAGATTTAATACATTTGCCTTAATTATTTAAATATGTTAATATTTACACATGCACTTTCTGTACTTTAGAAACATAATCACAAAAAACTAAGGTTTTTCTATGCACAAAAGTCTCACGTAGATACTTTAGTATGTTTTGTGTTAGTGCAGATCAACAGTTACACAGTAACAGCTAGATAAAACACTATGACAGTCTAGAAAACCAAAAACTTTCCTATCCTATCATGAAACTCTAATCTAGCCAGGTTTCTGATACTTAAAATGAATACATAAAGTCCTTACGCAAACAAACAAATGAAATCAAAGTACTGCCTTTTACCAAAATCCTTAAGCTTTCATCATTAAAGCCATACCTTCTTGGGGTTACATTTTGGTTCTTTTTTCATAGTCCTCAGTAAAAATTCTGGCATATTGTTTTCAATATCTTCACGCGTTCCCTTTTTGTGCAACACTGCAGCCAAAAATGAAATGACCTTGAAAAAGAGAAAAACTCTCAGTTATATTAAAAAATGCAAACAGAAAGTTAATTAGTTCCACTGAAAAGAAATATTTAGGACAAAATCCTGGATGGAATTCAGAAAGGGGGATTTGGGTGTTTGTTTGGGTTTGGGTTTTTTGTTTGTTTTATATCCATCTGGTTTTAAAATTGAAAACTCCTTCCCTTGGAGCATCCCAAGTTTATTAAGACAATTGCTCCATTTTACTTTTTCATACTCTGAGACAAGTCCCAAAAATACAGAAGATACTACGAATGATCCAGCAAAAACTAGAGATGAGTCTTGCCTTGCAGTTTTCCTCCATTTTCACACAGACACTTGAATCTCGGATGAGAAAACAGAAGAAGAGATACTTGCTAACTCTACTCCTAACAATCCTGATACTAAAGCAAGAAGATACTTGACCTAGAAGCCAAATTTTTACTTATATGTTGTCTTCTGTATGTTCAATTCCTGTTGTTAACTATGTTGTCATACCCGCCTCATCTTTGATTATGAAAAGACATTCTAATACACCATGGAAGAAAAAAAAATATCACAACAGAGCCTATTCCAAGCTCTCCAATGGTAATCTAAAATAGGAAGAAGGCACAGAGGCATCTGGCCATAGCATTCAAATCTGTAAAACCCACTTGGTAGCTATGGGGCTAAGCAGTAGCAAGACCCATACACGAGAGAGGTGCCTTTCTTTTGAAAATTAACAGGCACCCTTTGCAGCCAGCTCCAGATGCTTCCTTTTGCTGCTGCTACACAGCTGCTCATAGCAGGGTGAGCAAAAGCAGAAGAACATAAGACAGAGGACATTGACTTCATATGGGGCTGCAGAGTAGTGAAGACATATAAAAGAAAAGAAAAACAACCATATAAAACATAATATTTCGTATAAACTGGGGTAGAAACTGCAAGTTCGCAATTTGTTTGACTTGAATATGTATTTTTTTAATCCTAATAAGAACAAAGTTCAGCTGAACATGAAATCCCATTGTGTCTTCCAGATCCTCCATTTTTGGAGGAATTAAGCATCACAAATTTTTAATACCAGCAACGCTGCTGAGAAACCTTTGGCTCTTCCAGACAAAGCACAAAGCAACCTAAAGGTCTTTACAGGAAATTTTAACTTACTGAAATCATGTTAAGGAACAATATTATTCTACTTCAGCTTGAAATGAAAGAGACATATAGTCAGGCCATTTAAGTAAACATCAGTTCAAAAGAACAAAGAATATTCATGTGGAACAAACAAAGAAACAAAAAAAAAGGCAACACACACAACACTCTTCAAACTTGTCTGCAAACTTTGCACTGTGATTAAAAGAAATAACTATGAGATGTGAATTTGACAGATACAGTAAGTGATAAAGGTGACCAGGTCATTACAGAATCAGTTCTGTGAGTGCAGTTCTGAGCAGAAACAAACTTCTGTAACTACGGACTTCTTAAACAGCCACTGACATGAAGCACAGCTAAACTTAGATAAATGCTTGAAGTTTACTTTTAATACATATCTGTTCAGCAGATCAGAAGCAGTGGATCACAAATCACATGATACAGTTCTACATGTTCTATTCAGAAGAGTTTTGCCAGTTTTGTTTACCCACTCCTCTTGTCAAGTTTGCTGCAGAACAACACTTCCTTGCACTGATGGATGTCTGTCGACATTCCCTAAGGAGGGCAACAGACACTACAGCAAGAATTTGTCAATGAAGGAATGGGGTTGCATTTGACATATGTAGAGAGAAAAGGGGGGGGG
>JAAWXA010000012.1:17668523-17778419 GCA_038090715.1 Florisuga fusca
GGGGGCGTGTCGTATGTCGCATGTCGCATGTCGCATGTCCGCGTGTGGCGGAAGGTCTCCCGGGTAGCTGGTGGTCGTGGTGCTGGGCTCCGGCGGGTGTCTGTTCTGAAGGCGGCCGTAGGTGCTGGTGGCGGTGCTAGTTTGTGTGAGGGGCGTGTGGCGCAGCAAACAAAAGCGAGTGCGGCTTGGGATAGGAACGGCGGAGCTGGAGCGTGGGTGGGTGGGTGTTTGCCCGCCCGTAGTGCCTAAAGGATGCGGCCCTGGATCCGGAGGTATCCCTGAATCATCACTGAAGGTGGAGCGGCGACGTAGTGACACGTACTACCCGTGCTGAAACGGGGTTTCCTCCGACTGTGGCCCGTGTTTGTAGCAAAATCGGTAGACAGAGGGGGAAAAGAAAGGATCTGAAGGTATATTCTGAGGAAAGGTGCTCGTAAGGAAGCAGGGAGAACAGCTGGTGCAATGGAAGGTGCAGCTGGAGCTCTGGCAGGCTGGGGCAGCCTTGCAGCTGGTGTGGAAGGGTTGGGGTGAGGTTACTGGAGAATGGTAAAATCCAGGCATGCAGCAAAATGGAAAATTTGGGGAAAAGGTGTCAGAGAGGCCCATGTTCTACCTCTGCCCATTGTCAGACAAGTGTAACTGAATGCAGTAATGCCTTGCAAATTACAGACTCAATCAGTAACAGTCTTTTTATTCTTGCTGAAAAAATGCAGCCCCACCAGGAAATCTGTCCTGATGGCATTTTATCTCAGTTGCAGTTTCTTAAAATGCTACATGAAGGGCGTGAGTTCCCAGGTCCTTGATACTGCTTTGACGAAGTACTTCAATCTGTATTTAGTCTAGGTAGTTTCCATTTACTAGAATTAAGAGTGTGTAAATATCATACAAGATAACATTTTTAAAGCAGCTTGGATGTATTGATGCAGGAGACGTCAATTTGGGGTAAATCCATTCTTCCTAGTTGTCTGGTGACTTCTACCATTGCAATGACAAGGGATTAAGCGTTAGAGAATAAACATGATCCTTTTGGCCTGTGCAGTTAAGTGGCATACAATGAAGATAGTCAGACTAGCTGATCAGAATTCTACATCCTGCAGTATTTTCAGAGACGAGGCAAGCCAGTAAGTTTTCTACCATGAGTCTATGTGCTGTTCCTGCATGCTGCTGCCATGGAGCGAGCTGCCTGCCTGCCCTTCAGAGTAATGAAGGATTATTCAACCTAATATAATTGCATTGTTTCTTTAAGTTGTGTGCTATTAGCCACAACTTTGGATTAACAGAAGTTTCTGGAAGCTGTTTGGGTTTTTGATTAGTGAGTTACACTAGAGTAATGTGAGAATGGCAAACATGAAAGTACTTGCTACATGTGTTTCAGCCATGTATGTTGGGGGAGGCTGCTCAATAAAAAGTGACACAGAACCAGAAAATTACATTGTTTTAGAAGTGTACATATAGTCATGTACTTAATAGCATTCATTCCAAAGGAATGTCACAAGAACTACCATCATAAAACCAAAGCCCAAAACATGACATTTTAGATGTTAAAGACTCAGCAAAATAAACACAACTTTGCTGTGACTTCAGATCGTTGATACACCTCAGCTCTCAGAGCATCAGGACCCTCAGCAAGTTCACTGGTGACCCCAAGCTGTGTGGTGTGGCTGATACGCTGGAGGGAAGGGATGCCATCCAGAGGGACCTTGGCAGGCTGGAGGGGTGGGCCCATGCCAGCCTCATGAGGTTCAACAAGACCAAGTGCAAGGTTGAGGCAATCCCAAGCACTCATATAGGCTGAGCAGTGACTGCTTGAGAGCAGCCCTGAGGAAAAGGACTTGGGGGTGCTGGTGGATGAGAAGTTCAACACGAGCCATCAGTGTACACTTGCAGCCCAGAAAGCCAACCAGATCCTTGGCTGCATCAGGAGAAGCGTGGCCAGCAGGTCCAGGGAAGTGATTCTCCCCCTCTGCTCTGCTCTCCTGAGATCCCACCTGGAGTACTGCATCCAGTTCTGGAGCCTCTTTCACAGGAGGGGCATGGAAATGCTGGAGCGTGTCCAGAGAAGGGCCATGAGGATGATCAGAGGGCTGGAGCACCTCTCCTGTGAAGCCAGACTGAGGGAGTTGGGGTTATTCAGTCTGGAGAGGAGAAGGCTCCGAGGAGACCTCATTGTAGCCTTCCAGTATCTGAAGGGGCCTACAAGAAAGCTGGTGAGGGACTTTGTAGGATGTCAGGTAGTGATAGGGCTAGGGGGAATGGATTCAAACTAGAGAAAGGTAGATTAAGATTGTATGTGAGGAGGAAGTTCTTTACTGGAAGATTTTAAGGCCAGGCTGGACAGGGCTCTGAGCAACCTATCTAATAGGAGCTGTCCCTGCTCATGGCAGGGGGGTTGGAACTAGATGATCTTAAAGGTCCCTGAAAATTCTATGATTCTATGGAAAAAAAAAAAAAGCAAGCTAATGATTCTCAAATGCACTGAGCATTGACAAATCTAACTGGAACTCAAAGTATAGACACCTAGAATTTTTGCAAATGCAAGTCAGTTGTTTAATTATGTACTAGAAGAAACGAGGTGGTTTAGTTAAGTGGTATTAATTAAGCGTAGAAGCCTTACAAGTGCTACAAGAGGAACTCAGTAATATGAGGTGCACTGAATTAACATTTTAGAAAGCTTTTTGTTTCTCCAGCAGTTTATTTGCTATAGTATTTTACAAATGACCCACTAATCATATTTAGGAAGCTCTCAAGAGTTCTTTGAGGAAGTCAGACCAGCAATGCTCTGAAGTGTGCTTATGCTTACGCACATGCCACAGGTTTCAGCACAGGGACATTTTAGCCTTTGTGTGCTGCTGCGGGGCTAGACTCTTTGGGGTGACAGAGACATGGCAGGAAAGCTCGTGTGGCTGGAGAGCTGCTGTGGACTGATGTCGGCACTGGGGAGCAGAACTGGTGTTTCATGTGAGAGCAGCAGGGATACGTGGAGCTTTGCCTGGTCTTCAGCAGTCATGAGATAGTGGATTCCAGGATCCTGACAAGACACATAAGAGGATCATAATCCTAGACTTCAGGATATCAGTTGGCTCCTCATCCATTCCCAGTCAGAGCTCTGTGTACTCCATCTGGTCATTGGCATAGAGAGTGACACCCCTTCTTTGTCTCCTCTACCTGTACTTCCTAAAGAGGCTCCATCCTCCCATTCCAACATTCCAGGCATAGGGAGCATCCCACCATGTCTCTGTGATGACAGTAAGATTGTAGACCTGCAGCCAGGTCTGTCTTTAACTCCTGTTTCTTTACTCCCCATGCTACATGCATATATTTCCAATTTCATCTTCCAGTTATTCTCAATGACCTGTAAGATCTTTGAGTCATTCTTCTCTTTTTTGTTGTCATTTGTAAAAGAAAAGCTTGAAAATGCTAATTAAGGACATCTGGAAATGCTGCACAACAAAAAATAGATAACACCTTGAGAGTGTAACTCAATAAATCAGATATCTCTGTATTGTTAACTTCTCAGAAAGAGTCTAGTTGGACCTAAATCTTACAGACTTAGAAGCTAGAGTAATATAACTCCTACAGCCTACTTCAAAATTGTCCTCTAAAAGTTTGTCTGCCAGATGATGAATAAACCTCAGCTTGAACAAACTCAGCTTGAATAAACCTGAGACTTTATTCCACAAGTGTTACAAAGTATTGATTCATTTCCTTCAAGTGTCTGGTTAAAGAGTGACTTGAGGAAAATGCAAAGTTTTGTCCTTAAATAAATATTGTGTATAAATGGGTCATGTCAGCAACACTCAGATTTCATGATTGCCTGGAGTGGGAACCGGGTAATGAGGCTTGTAGTCTGCATTGGATTTGTAGCAGGTATTTGTGTAGAGCAGTTTTGAATGTTTCAGAAAAATATGTGAACATTTGAAAGACTTGTGGACCAGTCTCAGTAATGCCCTGAGTGTGGTTAAACCAAATCAGCATGATTGTTCTTCAGAGGATCTTTTATTATGTGTTACACATTTCACTCTACAAATAAAAGTTATTTCAGAAATGGAACAGAGCTTACCAGTAGGAGTAGTAGTAATAGATACAGTTTATAGAGATTATAGTTGAGTTCGGTTCCCATAATCCCTTTTTTCCTTGAGGAAAAAATAAAAAAGGTTTGCTTCCTCGGGTCTGATTTCACATTTTTGATTGACAGCAAAGTATGAAGGGAAGGATTTAAAATCACTACACACACACAGAAAGATGGGGGGGGTTGGGGAGGGAAAGGCTAAAACTGGGAAGATACAGGTTTGGGTTTTTTCTTTCTTTTTTTTTTGGAGGGGTAACATGGCAATCTGTCTTCAAGAGGTAAGACAGTCATGATTTAAAGCCTCCTAAGGAGGACAGATGCAAGAAAACTGGGACATGCAGCTTTCATGTCTAAAATCACAAAACCTGAATTACATAACTCTTGTAGAGAGCCATATAACTTTATCATCAGGTCTAGTCTTGCCCAAACACTCTGATCAAATGAAAGTGTTGGGTCATCTTGGAAATGTGATGCCAGCTGTGGTGACTCCTAGGAAGCATACACACTCACACTCTTCACCAAAAGGTATATTACAGTGCAATTCTGTAGCTCTGTTAAAAAGATAGGTCTCCTTTTTAAACAAAAAAAAATCCTGTTCCAGTATCATGAGTAGAATGCAGTGCTTTATACAATTATTTCCTCTATTTCTTCTTTGCATTATCTATACAACACTTACAGCAAAACAGGGTAGCTTGGTGAAGTGGCAGGTTTTAGGAGAATATTATAGCTGCATGCAAATATGTTAAAGAGGTAAACTGAAGCTAGACAATCTATACTGGGGGGCTGTCAAACAATTCACCAGTCAGTTCCCTTAAAGCATGTAAGAATTATGCATGTTCAGTGTGGAAGGCAGGGATTTTTTTGTTCCTGGGGGATTTTACTCCAACTCTGAAGTCAGTTAACTTCTGTTTCTAGGATGATCAGGCTTCCAGTGGTGCCAGAAACCACAAACGTCTGGGACCAGTATGTCAGATTATTTCTGCTGACTCAGCTCTCAATATAACAAGTACCTTAAACCAGTAAGTGAAGCACAGAGACATTTCATAACACAATGGGAACTGCACTGCAAGAAATTCTGAGCCCCTACCCAATGTTCACTTTTTGTTAAATATATATATATAATATTTTGAATAAAATTGAAGAAATACCATTATATGACTTCTAAGGTATCAAAGAAATTATTAAGCCTGGTAAAGTAGAACTTAATTTCATTTAAAGGAATCATCAGAAATATATTGGATATTGAATGAAAAAAGTAAGTTGCTATTATTGAGTTCATATCACAATTTTTGTCAGTTATATGATGATTGTATTAGGTAACATCCTCAGTTTATTTAAAACAACACATCTTTCAATTTGTACACATACACTTACATGCAACGCTGTACTGCTGGCCACCAAACATACTAAAACTCATTCCTAGTCTATAATTAGGGCTTTCAAATGCAGGTATCAACAATTAAAACTTAATAAGGCTGCAGAATAGTAAACCTGATTTATGCGCATCACAGCTAAGCTTTACTATCCAAATCAAACGTGTACCTTCCTCAGTTGTAAGCAAAGTGTCAGTTACTTTCAACAGCACTGTTCTTTGATTTTCTCTGATTTACCTTATCTATTAAATACAGAATGGATACCAGATTTTTTTTGAGGTGTAGCACATGGACTAAGCTTGTTATAAACCACAGAAAGGAACAATATTGCCTAAAAAGGAATTACTAACACCAAACCAAGTTGTAGGTGTAATTAAAAGAGGGGAAAAAATCAGAAAAAGTGTTCCCAAGAACATTCTTATCACAACCATCCGCTCATATTATGTGTCTTTTTTTTTCTTAAGGTATTAAACTTGTTACTTGTACCCAGCTCTATGTGTGTAGTTGAGAGAGAATAAGTCTATATTAAGACATGTGCTGCTGTTATGATTTAATTTTTACCATATAACTACTACAATTACTGCAACCATAAAAATAAATGGGCTAGCAGCAGCAGCCACCATAGAAAGTAAGGCAGAGGAGACATCTTCTAACCCAAATTGTTGTCCTGAAGTGCCGTGTCTTCTGTTTGGTATTCATAGCATTTACATTCATGTGCATTGATGTAATGTTTTCTAAGAATACTTAAGTCAAAATACAGAAAGATTTAAAAATCTGTGAGTAGATCACTCTATTAATTCATACTTGTATGCATATGAAATTAATATAGTTATTACAAAATACCATAATCAAGTCAGTTTTCTGCAGAATCTGGGGTGTTCATTTATAACATCATATTTTTATAGATACAGAGAATAGCAAAAACAAAGTGCTTAAAATTTTGCTGAAGGTACACCTTCTGATCCGTACCATGCCTTCACAACAAAAAGAGTTACATTTTTTTAGCTGAGTGGACTTAAGCCTTAGCGTAAGCGATTTTCTAAAACAGAGTAAGTATTTAATATTAGGGCAAATGAGAGCCTAGGTTATTATATCTTCTCAGAAAAAAGAGAAACTTCTACCTTGTTTCTAAAAAGCTATGTAATATTGATTCCTTAAAAAAAAAAAAAAAGGATTATTTTATATATATATATAATTATACAGATTTATGGATGTATCTTGCAGCTTCATTCAAGATCTAATACTCAGCCACTGCAAAGGCTTGAGGACTAGTGACTGATGGAATCCTCCATGGATTACCCCTGATCCTTAAGGACATGAGAGCAATTGCAACTTAACTTCCAAATACATTTATGTAAACTGGGTGTCCTGCTTCAGAAAGCATAATCCACTACATGCACATATAAACAGAATCCTTAAATGTGCAACAGATGTTCTGTTTTCTTGAAAAGCTCTTGAATTCATTGACAGGCCTTTGGCTAAACTGATGAATTAATTTGTTTGGGGAGGATTTCAAAAATCCTCTAATAATTCTTAGCCTTACACATCTTGACTTCATTTCTGAGATCTGTGGCATGTGTTTTAAATGTCTTAACCTTTACTACTTTAATCAGGTAACATTTATTTCAGGGCTGGATAATGATCGGTCACTGAAAGATAGAGTGGACTAGGAAATAAAATCCAATTTGTCAGTTAAGCAAACCACATTTGAAACAAGAAGAAATCAGCCATATTACTGGATCACTGAAATGCTAAACAGTTTTGATGTCACCCCTTTCAAGGATACATAGTTCTGGATTGCTAAGTATTGCTGGTTGTAGTGCTGGTATGCAGAAACCGCAGTTACCATGCTTACATGCAACAGATTTCTTGGGGTGGCTGGAATGCAAGACTTTACCTCTATATTGGGATTTATTTCTGTAATTCTAGGCTTTTTTTTTTTTTTTTTTTTTTAAATACAAAGCGGCTAAGTATCAAATGAAACAGCAAGGGAATCAGTCTGAAAATGAAGTTTTGGCTAAGCTGTTTGATTTGGAGAGGTCCCTGTGTTAATGCCTCTGATGTGATATACTAAATGATATAAAATAATTCAAGGGTTTTATAATGACATACATATTTGATGGAGTGCAATAAAATATCCAGGTAAAACTGCATAATTTTTTTTTGTCAGACAAATGGCATGCCAGCCACCGACTCAATAAACCTTCATGTATTTTTTTATTATAATGGGACATTCACAGGTCCAAAAGTCTACAGCCTCTATTATACGTAGGAATATATTACATTTATAAAGTTTTAATTTCTGATTAAAAACTTAAATAACACAGTCTTGTCCATGACATTTGCTCATAAATCGAGGTTTAGCTAGATTTAGAAGAGTGAGTAAATCTGTGCTACATCCTAATTAGAGAAGCTGACATACATCCTGTGGTGTTTGATGCTGTCTTGGGATTTTCTGATAGTGTTCTAAATTAACTCTGCTTCATCAGTCAAAACTATGGACCTAAGAAAGGGTTGCAGGATTAGACAGCACATAAAAAACCCAGACCTGCCCATCTGATTTCAGCCTTCAGAAATAAACAACTCTAGGCAAAAAACCATCTAAGTGGTTTACACTTGTTTGAGAGAGGTCTGCAATTAAAGTTTCATAATCTTGGCCAGTCATGTATATACATTGCTTCTTGTATCTCTAACATGTAAATGCTGTTCATGAAGTGGAACTACTTTGCATTGGTGAAAAAACAGTTGAAAAATGAAAAATTCTCTTTACCACCTTTTTTTCTTCTTTCTTTTTTTTTTCTTTATTTTCCAAGCTACTCTGGAAACAAGAGACTTAGTAAGGCATGTTTTTCCCCTTCATTTGTTAATCAGATTCTTTCTTGACACTTCCTCCATGGGCTTTAATAGTATTAGCTATCAGCTGACTAACAGAAGCCAAGCAAAATGCCTTGTAACTGCCTTCTGTCTTCCTCTCCTTTGACAATGCCACTCATATTGACCTCTCCACCCCCATGACAAATTTTGTTAACATTTAGAAATGTAATTATAACAGAGATTTTTAAAACTTGACCTGATAGAGTCCTGAGCAATTTATTCTAACTAGAAATTAGGCATTCTTTCAGGAACAGGTTGGATGTATGAGCACACAGAACCTCTTCTGACTAGCTTTGTCAAAAATTCTGTGATTCTGTCTCCTTTCAGCTGACACTGGCCCACAGATATTATTAGAGGAGACTAGTAGATGATACCATCACGTGTTTTGCAAAGCCATGTGGAAGAGTGCAATACATACAGTGCAACATAAAAGTAAAGAACCAAAGTACAGAGTGCACACAGCTGAGTATTATTGCATCCTGTGAACTGCCACACAGCTCGCACTAGAAGAAGCAGAAGTCATTGTTATGAGAGGTTCTTTAAAAGTCAAATCTGTCAAAGTCTGTGAAAATCTCCTGGTGTATAATTTGCTTCATATGTCATATTTGGCCCTCTGTTCCCACATCATAAGTGATGTGGAATGATTATTCATGAGAAATTAACTACTTTTGTGTTATCCACTAAACGGAATTTCCTGCAGAGGAAATCTACCTGGATCAGGATTGGTGCTATGGTGCTATCTCCATTGCAATAAGAAGGCAAACAGATGTGTTTTTGAGTTGCTCACCAGAAACAAACCTAACCAATAGGAGAAATGCATACAGGGATTTTTAAATTGTTGTCAGACACTGTAGCTTACAAATACCAAGCAAACTGCAGTATGTTATGAAAACAACTATATGATTACCCAATTCTCGACTTCGCTGTGTTGCCAACTTTGGAGCATATTAGTGCAAAATAGGTGACAAGATAAACCTATAGCTGAAAAACTAATATACCATAAACTTTATAATGTTGTGTTAACTAATTTTCTTCAAATACTTTAGTAGATAGTAACAAGACCTCCTGTCTCAGCATCTCTGGTACCTGATTGGTAACATATTGTAGCATATACTGAGAGAAGGGAAGTATTTCATAGCTAAGCGATCAGATATGAAGAGGTTGAGTGAAAGACTTGTCCCAGAGAAAAAATAATTTTTACAGTAGCCAGAAATAAAATGGCCTTTGTTTCTCAATTTATCCTTTCTAAACTCTATATTTACAGGGATAATCTAAATTAAGCATTTACTAGTAGTATGTTGTTTTCTACTAACAATTTGAGATTCCCACAGAAGTCAAAGGACCCCAAATGCAGTTGCAGGCCTCGCTGCAGAAATACATCATATACAAACCTGCAGAGGAACAGCATCACTCATGGCAATAAAATAATCTTATATCGACACAGAATTTGTTCTACTGTATCGACTAAAGTGGATGTGACCATTTACATAACAGAACAAGAAAAGACTATACTGCTCCGTAACTGACTCTGCACTCTGTTTTGTAATGAGTATGCCACCAAGGTAAGAAAATGAAGTAGTTTTACTAAGTTTACATATCATTTTCAATGAAAACACACCACCAAAACTAGCCACTGTCATTTGACAAAAGCAATTTCATTTGCCAAAAATAGCTAGTATACAGGTATATTGAAAAATGTAATTGTAATATGAGTGTGATTTTTAACAACATATTTTGCAAAGAAATTACTGACTTAATTTGTTTAGCTAAACAGGATAAGTTATTCCCCCAAAAAGTACTTTGATGAGACTCTTTGTTATATTTAAATTAAAAGAGTACCCAAGTATAGCTGTATTACAGTAGTTGTACTGGGAAACGTGTTCTTCAACTCGCCCAGACTGGCCTAGCTTTAAATTAGGTAATCTGGTATCAACAGAAAGACCCCATCAAGGATGTGCTTCTGTGCTTTTTCTGGCAGGCATTGCATTGTGTTCTGTCCTTTTGCAATGACTGTTACTAGCCCAAGACAATGACACTGATAACTGCACCCAGTATGGCAGTTTAAAGGCAGCTTATATTATTCAGTATCCAGTCCCATGTGAGTCTCCTAAACCATCATGCTAACACCTACCTAGTTCATTGACATTGCTGCATATTTACTGTCAGTTCCATCATAGCTGTGGCCTCACAGAATGAGTGAAGGCCCAGACATTTAGACAGGATGAAAAGACATGTCAGTGTGCTTAGTTCCTACAGAATTCATATTTTTCTGCGAGAAAAAAAGGTGTTTATTCTAATTGAGCAGTCATAAATGGCTGCCACTTTGAAACATTGCCTTAACTTTGGTGTTGACAAAGAAAAATGCTTAAGGCATTTTTCAAGGAACTAACCATTGAAAAGTCTTCCAGTCACATCACAATCCTATAATTTACAAAAGGGTGTTTTCTGACTTTTGAGTAATAGAGTTAGCTGGGATGAAGACATAGGTTATGACCCCATTTTTATTTCTTGCTTGCTGTCCCTTTTTCCTGTTTTCTTCTGACCTCAGAAAAGATACCTAGGATAAGAGGGGAGCTAGAGTTAGGGACTGCACACTTTCAAAAAGAGGTGGAAGAAATCATAGAACTGAAAGACACATTCATATGTGTATTTGCTGATTTACAAAAAATAATTTATGTCTAAGCTTCCTACAGATGGAGCTATTAGGCAGTTTGTAAGGGTCTGTTTTCTTTCACAGCAGATAAAGGGATGGTGTCTTGTGGATAAGGATATCCATTCAGTGGTTAAGGGTTTGGCTGGATGGTTGCACTCAGGGAGTGGTGGGCATTGGCTCAATGTCTGAATGTAGATGAATGACAAGTGATGCTCCTCGGGGACTGGTTTTGGGACCAGTGCTGTTTAACATCTTTGTCGGAGACAGGGACAGTGGGATTGAGTGCACCCTCAGAATGTTTGCTCATGACACCAAGTTATGTAGCGTGGTCAACACACTTGAGGGAAGGAATGCTATCCAGAGGGACCTTGACGGGCTTGAAAGATGGATGCATGCAAAGCACATGAAGGTCAGTAAGGCCAAGTGCAAGGTCCTGCATCTGGCTTGGAGCAATCCCAAGCACAAATACAAGTTGGGCAGAGAATGGATTTGGAAGAGCTCTGAGAAGAAGAACTTGGTGTTGCTGGTTGATGAGAAGCTCAACATGAGCTGGCAATGTGCTGTGTGACCAGCAGGTTAAGGGAGATGATTTTCCCCCTCTGCTCTCATGAGACCCCAGCTGGAGTACTGTGTCCAGTTCTGGAGCCCCCAGGAAAAGAAAGACACACAGCTGTTGGAGCAAGCCTAGAGGAGGGACATGATTAGAGAGGGCTGGAGCACCTCTCCTATGAAAACAGGCTGAGAGATTTGGATTTGTTCATCCTGGAGAAACAAAGGCTCTGCGGAAACCCTCTATCTACCTTTTAGTACCCAAATGGGGCCCACAGAAGGATGGGAAGGGGTCTTTCATAATGGCATATAGTGATAGGACAGGGGGTAATGATTTAAAATTGAACAAGGTTAAATTTAGGTTAGACATTGGAAAGCAATTATTTAATTTGAAGCTGGTGAGACAGTGGCACAGGTTACCCAGGGAGGTTGTGGATACCCCATCCCTGGACTTGTTAAAGGCCAGGCCGGATCAGAGTCTGAGCAACCGGGTTTACTGGGAACTGTCAGTGGTCTTGGCAGGGTGGTTGGAACTAGATAATCTTTCAGGCCCCTCTCAATCCATAACCATTATATGATCTCCACAAGAGGGCTTCTTGTTTAGATGCCTTGTGTTGTGCTGCCAATTTTTTTTCTGTTTTACTGGAGAGAGTATTTCTAGAAAAGGTTAGTTTAAAAGCTACAACTTCTGCTAAGTTAAGTTTTATGTAGAATAGTGGCTTTTGAGTTTGCTGAGCTGAATTCTTCCCATTTAATACTACTGCATCTAGCTTATTGCTTTCTTTAATGCCATTCTTAAATGTGACAGTTAAGGAGAAAAATCTCAAAGGATGTATTTGAAAAAAATCACCCTACTCTTGTTAGATGCTTCTTCTATTTTGCCTCTTTTTAAAAAAAAAGCCTACCTATGTCATAGGCTTTTGGGACCAAAGGCATTTTCTCTACAGGAGGAGTTACATGACTATTTTCCTAGATCCTTTATTTAGAAAAAGGACAAATGGGTGCAATTTGATTTTTCTTGGGAGCCTCCAGAAGGTTAAAGAAACAACTTAAATTGTGTTTTTCCCATTTTTCTTATACTATATCCTTATGTATTCATACTTTCTAATCTTCTGTTGTGCCACTTACTGAGCAGACAGCACAAGGAAGCTCCTGGCTTGGCACCGTGGACAGAAGCTCCCAGTGAGGTGTCTGAAGCTGTGCACCTTGCTCATGTGTAACTAAATGGTATAAATTATTTAATTAGCTTAACTAAATTATCTCCAGTGGTGGACTTTGAGGATGGATAAATCTTCCCTCAAAACTAAGCAAAATGAACAGTTCCTCTTCCGTGAAATATCTGTAGACTGGGTGTTTAAAATTGACAGCTGAAAGATTCTGCAGTTGTATTCCCTACCACAAAACCTGAGAAGAATAAACACCACAAATCCAGTCTTGTAGACTTTGCTTTTTGGTAGCAGTCTTCTACCACCCAAAATACATTTTCAGCTTCCTGCAGTGCTTTCCACTTATACGTCATATAGCTCGAGAGCTATGAAAACACAGGCCAGACACACTCCCTGTGGCATGTCAGGGTTACCATTTTTACTTCCCTCTTGAGAAATGAATTGGAACTGGAAGAAATTTGCTGTCCCCAAAGGGCACCATAATTTAAACACACTTTCTGGAATTTCGCTTCAGCCTGTTATTTGCTATTCTCACCGACCTGAAAAAATAGATAATATAAATAAATATACATATACATATACATATACATATACATATACATATACATATACATATACATATACATATACATATAAATAATAAAATGTGGTGTGTGTAGTATGTTTGCCCCAAAATTGTTCTTGTCATCCATTTGATGTTCAATAACTTGTCACACACTTTTGGCTGCAGACGCCTTGCTGATACACTGGAATTTCGTAGCCAAAGACAGCCCTACATCAGCCACACCTGCAGGACTTGTGTAAGTGGGTTCTCAAGAGTAGGTAGAGATGAGGTACCCCTCAACCTTGAGAGTAATGCAGTGTAATACAGTGCCACTCATCAAAGCTCTTTGCATATGAAGATATGTTCCTTTTTATTGGTGTTGGCTTCTGTGAGATTATATTGATTATCAAATGCAAAATACAAGGGAAAATACTCTGGAAGAGGCTCTAGGAGTTGATTTTGGGGGACTGCTACTTTTGCCTAAAACCTAACAGCTGAAGAGAGTTTCAGGACTGGAAAATAGCTTCTTGCTGGTCAGTAATATGGACACGAAGCCTCAAGAATATGAGGGAGAATCACTTCTGCCTGAATTTATGTTCCACAGTGGTGGGAACGTTAGGCTGCAATCCCTGCATTATGTTTTATGGTAAATGCCTCTGTCTTGGTGCAGAAGATGATCTGTTTGTGATCAACCTCTATTCATCTGGCACTCTCCAAACAGTGAAAATGCTCCTTGTCTGGCAAGCTAGGTCTCAAAAGTGGCTTCTGTGACTAAAAGTATAAAAATGCTTCTCAGTGGACCACATAAGAATCTTGGCATACGGGCTGATTAGTCTCGTGCTTATGGAGATAAATAGAGAAAACATTCAGAAATATTTTGGAATGTGGAAATTATCTTCTGTGGAAAACAAACCTGTCGAGATATGAATCACAAAATGCCTAAATTTCTGAATCGCAAGTGATCATTTATGAGAGATTAATTTGATAATTACAGCTTTGTATAATGCTAATTTGGGGAAGTTTCAGGTGATGAGGAGACAAAGCCTGTTTCTTATATTCCATATCATATATCATAGAATCATTTCAGTGGGAAAAGATCTTTAAGATCATGGAGTCCAACCATTCACATAGTACGCTGCCAAGTCTACTACTAAACCATGTCCCTAAGCACCACATCTACATGTCTTTTAAATATCTCCAGGAATGGTGACTCAACAACTTGCCTTGGCAGCCTGTTCCACTGCCTGACAACCCTTTCAGTGAAGAATTTTTTCCTAATATCCAGACTAAACCTCCTCTGGCACTTCAGTTCACTTCCTCTTATTCTATTGCTTGTTACTGGGGAGAAGAGGCCAACCCTCATCTCCCCACAACCTCCTTTCAGGTAGTTGTAGAGATCAATGAAAATTCCCCTCAGCCTCCTCATCTCTAAACTACACGATCCCAAATCCCTCAGCCATTCCTCATAGGGCTTGCTCTCCAGACCCTTCATCAGCCTGCTTGCCCTTCTCTGGACACACTCCAGTACCTCAATGTCCTTCTTGCAGTGAGGGGCCCAAACCTGAACACAGTACTCAAGGTGCAGCCTCACGACTGCTGAGTACAGGGGCACAATCACTTCCTTTCTCCTGCTGGCCACACTATTCCTGATACAAGCCAGAATGCTGTTGGCCTTCGTGGCCACCTGAGCACATTGCTGGCCCATATTCAGCAGGGTGTTGACTAACAACCCCCAAGTCTTTTCCCTGTGAGCAGCTTTCCAGCCACTCCTCCCCAGGTCTGTAGCATTGCCTGGGGTTGCTGTGACTGAAATGCAGGACCCAGAACTTGACCTTGTTACACCTCATACACCTCAGCCCATCAATAGAGCCTGTCCAGATCATGAGTTAAGGCAGTTCTTCCTTTTTCCATACACTAAAGTTTGCACTTATTGCCAACACCAATGAGCCATCTCTAACAGATATTAACAAAACTGCTATATAAATATAGACTGATGGTAAAAAAAAACCCTATGTACTTTGCTTCTTGAAAGGAAGCTTGTGTTGATAATGGGTTCTTTTCTATGTAAATAATACTAAAGTTTTGTGATATGCTCCTAACATAGAACTCAGAGCATCCTCAGGAAACAAAAACTGCTGGTATGTCCCAACCAAACTGAGAGCTGTCCAGAATAAAAAGATTTACAGTGCAACTGACATGTTGGATATAGAGTTCCCTCTATTTTGTTTTAGGAATACTTTTTTTTTTTTTTTTTTCTGTGTTATGGTAGTGCCTGAATATGAAGAAGAAAATGCTGATACCTGAGGTAGTGTTTTTCAGAGTTGTATCTTGCAAGTTCATAGGAAGACCACCCAATATTAATCTTGTGATGACTAGTGGATCAGGCTCAGTGGTGAGACTGTAAGCCCTGTGGACATTGGACTGTGTAGTGGACAGTTTATTTCTGAATATCTGTAGGGAACACATTAAATATTGTAATCTCCGACAACAGTAGATGCAGACTATACAAAGGGTATATATTAAATAGAAAAGTCGAAACATTAGGAAAAGATTGCATGAAACTTCTGTCTACTTTGTACTCCTTTTCATGCTTTGGTTGGGAAAAAAGGTCTGTAGCCTTCATCAGGACACTGACACTGTGGTTTGATTCACTCATGACTACTGCTTGTGAAGTTTACACTGTTTATAAAGCAGCTGGCAGGTTGAGTGCTGTAAAAAGCAGACTGTCACAAACTGAAGTAGCTGTGAAAAAGAGGGAGAAGGATCTGATGTGCCACATTCATGCCCCAAGGAGACACCCTTACTGGCATCTCTAAAACTTAGCACATCTGTGGTCTCTGCAATTTGCTGAAGTGCTTGTTTGTGCTTTAACTAGAGAGAATTACTATGCTGTCTATTGTCACTTATCCAATTTACCACAGTCTGGCTATTATCTTTGGCAGTGCTAACCTCTGTAGTCTTTTGTGTCTCAGGTTGCATTTTGTTTCCTAAACTACTTTGGTCTAACACCTGAGGTCTATGAATACCAGTCCTAATAAAGAGGGCTTGAAAGTGCTCTGTGCTTTTAAAATACAGAATTAAAAGCAGCCTGAGGAAATCTAATAATTATTAAACATTTGGTGTCAGCATTGTTCAAGTTCTTCATGGTTTCCTCAGTATCTGAGGAGGGTTTTTATTTAAAGTTTATTGGAATTCTTAGGGCCAACTGCTACTAATTTCAGTTAGGTGTGTTTCATTAGAAACCTTATCAGGCCCTAAACCCAAACTTTATACATACTATTACAATCCCTTTTATAAAGGGGTTTTATTGCATTTATAAAGATGTGCATTCAAATGTTACAGTTAAAGATCTGTTTTCAGATTAGAAACTTAAACGATACAGATTATTTCTGCATCATATAACTCATCTTTCATATCCTGTGCCACATAGCCTCCAGAAGAATCCAACTCTGCAGCCAAAAGAAATCACTCTACACTTGCTTGATATTTAACACTAACATCTGGGAGGGCAACCTAGGTGTCGAGTGAGAGGAAATGGCAACACCCCATTTAACTAGAGTGCACCATCTGATCTTATGTCTCTTTTCTTTTCAGTTCTTTGAGAACTGTCAAGCAAGTTCTCAATTCTGGTTTAGAATGTCTGCTCCTTTTCCTTAATAAACAGCTCCTACTTGGAAGGCAGAGTGCTAAAGCACATGCCTAGGCTCAAGAAGAAAGACTGCCTATCCTCGGTGAGTTAACATGGAGAGCATCCAAGTACAGGAAGATAAGAAGGAAAGGCTTGAAAGAAATCCTCCAGTGCGTCTGTGCCATATTAGTCTTGTGAAAGACACTAAATGATAAACAAACCATGAAAATGGGTGGAGCGAAAAGTGGGAGCGAAACCCAAAAGATTGATTTGGAACCGAGGGTACATATGATGGAAGACATAGAAGTGGTTTAGACATGAGATGTCCCTTCAGCTTTAATTTCCTTCTAGTTTGGTATAGAAATCAAAGGATAATTTGATTTCATATTAACCATATTTTAAATCATGAAGCAAGCAGAAGAAAAAAATATTAGTAATTGCATAATTCCACTACTTTTTCCTTTTTTGTCTTTCTCTGGATAAAATCTCTGCTTTTGGCACAGGTCTAATTTCCATTTCAGTGTATTCTTCTGATATTTGCTGTTCTTCCCTGCTTCTTCAGGGAGAACTTGTACATTTTAAATTTTTATTGGTGTTTACTGATTTCAGAGTGTCTCCACAAACTTCTGTGTCTGTAAGAATAACAACTGAACACATGCTGTCTGTTTCTGAAATGTAGTCTCTTCTTGTTTGGATACAGGACTATAAATTCTTGAGAAGAAAAGAGCTTTAAACATGAGGTAAATTATATCCAGTTGCAGGCTAATCCTATCACATTTGGGCTGCAAAGGTAGAGTTGTTAGGCATGGAAACCAAGGAAGGCTGAAGGCAAGATTTGCTTCCAGAAGAGATGGATAACTAAGGAAAAGAGAGCATAAACTTAAGTTATTTTGTTGTACCAGTTTCCAGAACCTGTCCTGGGAACACAGACCAGAAGCAAGCAGAAATTTCTCCTGAGAAACCCATTCAGTATACTGCATGACCATCAGATCAAAGAAAGCAAATGTTTCATACAAATGTTTCTCCTCAGTGCTTAAAACTTCCTTTCCATAACCAAGTATATAGGTCAGCAAGTCCAGATTGTATCCAGCTAATTAAACTGAATAAAATATTCAACAATTATCAATTAATTAGATACTCTTGACTGGATTTTGGTAAAAAGGCCATAGTAGCTATGTGAGCTCTTGCAAAATAAACAAAATAAAAACATTGTTTGTCATAATCTACTGTATTAGTCTCATTTGAGAAGTGGAGTCTACAATGACATAGTATTTCCAACATATCAGTAGGATGTTGTAAACATGCGTTGTAAATATGCATTGCACTCCAAATATTGGTGAGTTTTTTTGATCTGTACAGAATCACTCATTTAGAAAGATACCCAAAATATTTCATTCAGTATAAATTTTTTTTCTTTGTTTTCTGTAGAAGGCAAAAATCTTTCACAGTAATGTCCCTGGCTTCTCAGAACTTGTTCTTACAATGGTAATACTTCTTGCTACTGTATCTGTCATTGCAGAGCTCTCCACCAATAGAAACAATCATATGAGGCATTCAATTTCATTTAAGAATGAACAGAGGTATAATCTTGTGATACACGATGGTGTTGGCACAGCCAATATATAGTAACTCTTTCAATAAGCAGGAAAATGAACAATCAAAAAGGCATATACAATAGAGATATATTTTTTTTACAATGTGCACAGTAAGTCAGACATGGAAGGTACATACTGACAGCCTGGAGCACCATTTCACAGAATCACATCACACAATAAGCACTGACAGTAAATCTTAAACTGTTAGGGTAAATCAGCACACTGGTGTCAACAAACACCACTATAGGTGATCTGATGTGAGGTATGGAGTTGTTACATATAGAGTTTTAGGCTGCTGTAGTTTTGGCACTAAGTAAGAGCTTCCCAGACCAACTCCCTGTGTTTTCATTCTATTTTGCAGTAGGATTTTGTCCCTTGCAACTGCAAAACAAAAATAATACCTGGTTCTGTATCAAGAAAGATGAAGTATCAGTAATAATCAATGTGATTTCTGTAGGCAGTACTACATAACACCTAAGAAAATGATCATTTTGAACTTACTAAATAGTCTACAGTTTCTGAAATGAGAAATTCTTTTCCCATTTGATAGCAACTTACAGCAGGGAAAGTAAAAATATGTCTTTAAAAAAATCCGCGGAATAAAATATTTTTAAAAATGCATAACAACAATAGGAAAATAGGAGACAATATTCCAATTCTACTACTTGCAAAAAAATTCAGGATGTATTCTATATTTGTGCTGCACATTGCTAATGGAAATATGTAATTTTACATGTCCTGTGTTAAACAAGACAGTCTGCTACCCACATGGGGAAATTGGATATTTACCCCAAATCATATGTGGCAGAAAAAATTGTATGGCTGATGGTGCATGTACAGTAGTAGTTAAAATGGACCCTGTATGTCCTACTACTCCCCATACTCCTTCCACATGTGCTTTTTAATACTTCAGCTTTTGCATACATATAACAGAAATTTACCCCAAACGCTGCAGTGTTGCTCATGCTATAAAATACAAATATTATTAAAATGCAACTATAAGAGTATTGTAGAATTATTTCGTCTAGATAAGCCATTGGGGTTTTTTTCTATTCTTAAAAGCATTGCTGTATGGTTGCAATTTTTTGACTGCATGTGCCTTGTGGAAGCACTGAGGGACAGAAGAAGAGATATCTTATCTACAGCCAAGAACAAGGCCCTGACAACACCTGACTTTTTTGCTTGCAACATCTGCCACCCCAAGTCTTGCATCAAATAAGCACAAAGAATTGAGGTCCTGTGTTTACCTTTGCATTTCTCTCCAGTGTCTGCAAAACTTTATGCTGCCAGTGCTATGAGCTTTTCCTTTCTGACTTTTCTGTGGCAAATGCATTACGTTGAGTGTTTTGGGTTTTTTTCAAATTCAGATTTAGACCACCAGGCTAGAACTAACCATCAGAAATCCCTTTACTAATAAATATTGTGCTCCATTTTTTCCTTATTCTGTTGACACTTTGGTGATTTATCAGTCTCTTCTTTCCAGAATGCTTTTGTGTCATGTATCTGCTACATTAACTTGAGTGATTCCAAATGATTATTATGAACTAGTTTCTTCCCTCTTTCTGATCTAATTTAAAACCAGAGTTTCAGGTCTTTCTTGTTTCGGATCTGGGAGTTTTGACTTTTCACTCAAATGAGGATTTTGTGATAACAAAAGAAGTTATTTTCAGGAAAATAAAATCCAAGGTTTCATCACAATCGTGGTGAACTGTTGATCAGTCTTCAACACTTATGATGATAAATTTCTGATGCAATGTATTCGGCAATGTCAAGGTGTCTCTCTAGCACCCTGAAAAAATTCTCAGTGACAGTCATGGCATAACATGATGGCATAAGTTCTCACCCTGCTCTAGCTCTGACCTGCATGTGGATTTCCTGTATATAAAGAGAACATCTGATAATTTATGATACTTAGTGTTCTTAAATAAATATCTAATCCTATTGTGTGGGAGGAAGTATGTCATACTACTTTCATTAGCTAAATTGAAACATCTTTGTCTCAAAGCTCCCTGGCATGGACACAGTGATTGAGATCTCCTTAACCTTTTTGGTGGATCATTATTATATTTTTCCAATTGGAACTCTTCATCCTAACACCTCCTGTTTGGATTACTATGGTCATCTTCACCAGGACTAAATTATCATATCCATTTATATGAATGACTTGCATGACTGGAGTGCTGCTATGAATGGCTACAAGCTCTTCAGAAGGGACAGACAAGGTAGGAGAGGTGGAGGAGTGGCTCTGTATGTTAGAGAGTATCTTGACTGTAGAACTTGAGGTCAGCAACAATAAGGTTGAGTGCCTGTGGGTCAAAATCAGGGGGAGGTCAATAAGGCTGACATCCTTGTGGGAGTCTGTTATAGACCACCCAACCAGGATGAGAGTGAGCTGGCAGATGTCTCAAAATCACCAGCCCTTGTTCTTGCGGGTGACTTTAACCTGCCAGATATCTGCTGGGAACTCCACACAGCAGAGAAGAGGCAGTCTAGGAGATTCCTGGAGCATGTATAGGATAATTTCCTACTCCAGCTGGTAAATGACCCCACTACGGATGGGTCCCCACTAGACCTTCTGTTCACAGAGAGGGGCTGGTGGGAGATGTAGTGGTCAGGGGCCATCTGGGGAACAGTGACCATGAAATAATAGTGTTTTCTATACTCAAGGATGCAAGGAGGGCCAACAATAAAACCTCTATTCTTCTGGACTTCTGGAGGGCAGATTTTGGCTTTTTCAGAAGACTGATTCAGAGTGAGCCCTGGGAAACAAAGGGGTCCCAGAGGGATGGGCGTAATTCAGGGAGCAAGTCCTGAATGCACAGGGAAATATTGAAGGAAATTTGTGTTAAAAAGAGAGCTTACAGACTATGGAAAAGAGGGCTGGCTACTCAGGAAGAGTTTAGGAATATAGTTAGGTCATGTAGAAAGAAAATTAGGGAGACAAAGGCACAATTTGAACTCAGTCTTGCCAATTCCATTAAGGATAACAAAAAGTCTTTCTACAGATACATCAACAGCAAAAGGCAGGGAAAACCTCCATTCTTTGTTGGACATGGGGGGAAACACAGTTACCAAAGATGAGAAAAAGGCTGTGGTATTTAACACCTTCTTTACCTCAGTTTTCAAGAGTAAGACAGCTTGTCTTGAGGACAGCTGCTTCTGGGGCTTGTAGGGAGAAATAGGAAGCTGAGTGGCTCCCCTGTAATCCTGGAGGGAACAGTTTGTGACCTGCTGAGCCACTTGGATCCTCACAAGTCTGTGAGACCAGACGGGACCCTGGTCACGCCAGGCTGATGAGGGAGCTGGCAGAAGAGCTCGCCAGGACACTCTCCATCATTTATCAACAGTCCTGGCTCACTGGGGACATCCCAGATGATTGGAAGTTGGTGAACATCACAGCAATACACAAAAAAGGATGAAAGGAGGACCCAGGAAACTCCAGGCCTGTCAGCCTGACCTCAGTGCCTGACAGCGTTCTGGAGCAGAACATCCTGAGGGCAATCACACAGCACCTACAGGATGGACAGGGGGTCAGACCCAGCCAGCACGGGGTGAGGAAGGGCAGGTCCTGTCTGACCAACCTGATCTCCTTTTATGATCAGGTGACCGCCTGGTGGATGAGGGGAAGGCTGTGGATGGAGTCTGCCTGGACTTCAGCAAAGCCTTTGACACCATCTCCCACAGCATTCTCCTGGAAAAGCTTCAGCCCACAGCTTGGACAGGAGCACTCTGTGCTGGGTTAGGAACTGCTGGAGGCCCCCGAGAGAGTGGTGCTGAACGGTGCTGATCCAATTGGCGGCCAGTCACCAGTGGTGTCCCCCAGGGATCAGTGCGGGGCCCAGTTCTGTTTAATATCTTCATTAATGATTTAGATGAGGGGATTGAGTCCACCATTAACAAATTTGCAGATGACACTAAGCTGGGGGGGAGTGTGGATCAGCTGGAAGGCAGGAGGGCTCTGCAGAGGGACCTGGACAGACTGGAGAGTTGGGCTGATTCCAACGGGATGAGGTTCAACAAGGCCAAGTGCCGGGTCCTGCACTTTGGCCACAACAACCCCATGGGGAGCTCCAGGCTGGGCACAGAGTGGCTGGAGAGCAGCCAGACAGAGAGGGACCTGGGAGTCTGGATTGACAGGAAGCTGAACATGAGCCAGCAGTGTGCCCAGGTGGCCAAGAAGGCCAATGGCATCCTGGCCTGTATCAGGAACAGCGTGGCCAGCAGGTCCAGGGAAGTGATTCTGCCCCTGTACTCAGCGCTGGTGAGGCCACAGCTTGAGTACTGTGTCCAGTTCTGGGCCCCTCAGTTCAGGAAGGAGATTGAGGTGCTGGAGCAGGTCCAGAGCAGAGCAAGGAGGCTGTGAAGGGACTCCAGCACAAGTCCTGTGAGGAGAGGCTGAGGGAGCTGGGGCTGTTCAGTCTGGAGAAGAGGAGGCTCAGGGGAGACCTCATCACTCTCTACAGCTACCTGAAAGGAGGTGGGAGCCAGGTGGGGGTTGGTCTCTTCTCCCAGGCAGCTATCAGCAGGACAAGAGGGCATGGAATTAAGCTCTGCCGGGGGAGGCTTAGGTTGGATATTAGGAAGAAATTCTTTACAGAGAGGGTGATCAGGCATTGGAATGGGCTGCCCAGGGAGGTGGTGGGTTCTCTGTCCCTCTTTTAAGAAGAGACTAATGTGGCACTCAGTGCCATAGTCCGGTAACCACAGTGGTAGTGGATTAAGGGTTGGACTTGATGATCTCAGAGGTTCCTTCCAACCTGGCTTATTCTGTGGTTTAAAAAGATATAACTAGCTCAAAATACAGAACCTTTTCCATTACCTGCAAACTACTTAGATTTCTACTTAGAGATCTACTCCTTAGATATCTACTGTACTGGTGTAGATATAACTATTCACAAGTCTACTGTGTGGAGTTAAGACATTCAGTAATATCGTTAGTTTTTGAACTTGTTCCACTTTCTAATCCCATAACTTTATGACGCAGTTATTCTTCGTCCTTTTGTTCCCAAAGGTATTTCAAGCGTACTGATTTTAGGAACGTATGATATGGATTATGTATTTCCTGAATTTCTACAGAACAATTTGATAAGCAAGTTCCTTTTTTTTTATAGTAATAGTATTCTGTTTTAAAGAAAAAAGTGATCCTGCCAAGTAGATTTCGTTTTTTAAATAAGTAAAGCTATAGGGGAACAAAGATGACAATTACACATGTAAAGCTACAGTATTAACTGATTCTCCATCTAGTTGTGAAAATAGTATCTTTTTTGTCAAGGACAAAAATAAACATCTATCATAGTAATAGATAGAAAATTATCTTAATAAGAAAATACAGTATTTTGTGCAGAAATAAAAGAATTGTTACTTTTAATGGAGATTGAGAATAAATTTTACTCTTTACTGACTCAGACAGGTTTTTATTTCTGTTTTTATTTGGACTAGAAGATTTCCATAGAATTCTGTGGAAGGGGTAGATGGCAGACTGTCTTACCAATCACAGCACATTTATAGCCTGCACAAAGTAAAAAGTCATGGCAGTTAGTCCAACTCCCCAGTGACTGGAAAAAAGGGAAATATCATGCCCATTTTCAGAATATGTAAGAAACTGGGAACTATCTACCAGTCATCCTTCCCCCTGTACCTGGTAAGATAATGGATCAGATGCTCCTGGAACCTGTGTCACAGAATCACAGATTTGTCACAGTTGGAGAAGGCCTCTTAAGATCACCACATCCAACTGTCAACATCCCCCTTCTGAATAAGAGATATATTTATCAATATCTGTATCGCCCACTACAGTATATCCTGAAGTTCCTCATCTACACATTTTTTAAATACTTCCAGGGGTGGTGACTCCACCATTTCCTTGGGCAGTCTGTTCCAATGCCTGAGCACTCACTCAGTAAAGAAATGCTTCCTCAAATCTAGGCTAAACCTCCCCTGGTGCAGCTTTAGGCCATTTTGTCTAGTCTTGTCATTACTTATGTGAAAGAAGAGTCCAGGACTCACCTCTTTACAACCTGCTTTCAGGTAGTTGTAGTCTATATTGCATCCATATGTCAGTGCGTATGAATGACAGTCAGAGCTGAGAGACAGAAAAAATGGCTGCACAACGGGAAAATGATACCTCATCTGGTGACCTTCTAAGATGGGATAATTTTGTTGGGGGACAAGGGAAGAGCAACTCCTGTAAAGTATCTTGACTTCTGTAAGGCCTTTGACACAGTTCCACACAACATTCTTGTCACTATTGGAGAAATATGGGTTTTGTGGATGGACTATTTGGTAGGTAAGGAGTTGGACAGCCAACATCCAAAGAGTTTCAGTCAATGAATCACAGTCTAAATGGAGATCATTAAAAAGTTGTGGCCCCTAGAGGTCTGTATTGTGCCCAGCATCCTGCTCAGTATCTTTAGTAATGACATAGACAGTGGAATCAGGTGCACCTTCAGTGAGTTTGCAGATGACACCCATCTGAGTGCTGCAGGTGATACACTTGAGGGAAAGAAAGCCACCCAGAGGGACCTTGATGGATTTGAGGGGTGGGACAATATGAAATTCATGAAGTTCAACAAGGCCAAGAGTAGTTTCCTTCATCTGTGTGGGACAGTCTCTAGTACCAATACAGACTGGGAGACGAATGGATTGAGAGCAGTTCTGTGGAGAAGAACTTAGGGGTAGTGATAGATGACAAATTACATATGAGCTGGTAATGTGTGGTTGTGACCCAGAAATAACCAATTATAAATCCTGGGCTGTATCAAAAGGGGTGTGACCAGCAAGTCAAAGGAGGTGATTTGTCTCCTCTGCTCTGTTCTGGTGAGACCTCACCTGGACTATTGCAGCCAACACTGGGGTCTCCAGTTTAGGGATCACCAGCACAAGAAAGACATGGACCTGTCAGAGTGGGTCCACTACTCAGGGAGCACCATGACAATGATCAGAGGGCTGGAACACCTTTCCTATGAAGACAGGCTGAGAGAGTTGTTGGCTACTCAGCCTGGAGAACGGCAGGCTCCAGCTAGACCTTACAGTAACCTTTCAATAGATTAAGCAGTCTTTAGAAAAAAGATGGAGAGTTTTACCAGGCTTTGCAGTGACAGACAAGGGGTAATGGTTTTGAACTGAAAGAGGGTAGACGTAGGTTAACTGTAATGAAGGAATTCTTTATTGTAAGAGTGGTGAGACACTGGAACAGATTGTTCAGAGAAGATGTGAATGCCCCCTCCCTGGAAGTGTTGAAGGCCAGGTTGGATGGGGCTTTGAGCAACCTGGTCTAGTGGGAGGTGACCACAGAACTAGATGATATTTGAAGGTCTCTTCCAACCTAAAAAATTCTGTGATTTTGTGAATCTAAAATGTACAGCACAATATAGCAAGCCATTTTTTATGTTAAGCTCTTGGTTCAGAGATTAGTGCTTTGTTACTAACTTTACACAGTATTAGCCAGAAATGTATTGGAAATCAAAAAATTAGAATAGTACTTGATATATGATGGCTTTTAGGAGAGAGACTTTTTATAGCAAGGAAAACATTATCTTGTGTAACGAACGACAGCCTAGGTGAATCTGTAAATGTATGAAAAGCATTTTGAATATTTTCAGCTGAATGATACCCTCTCAATAGAAGAAGTATAAAATAAGAATTTGATACAAAATTAGGATTAAAGTCAGAGGAAAACTAAGAAATTATTTGAAGATTGAGGCACTTCTATTTGTAACTCCTTTTTAGCTGTATGTTAAGACATAGTGCTTATATCTAGATAAAGCTGATTTTATGTTAATACTTCAAATGTATGTTACCTGTTACAAAACATAAACACACATGGGTAAAGCCTAGTCTGCTAACCCACTTATTTCACTATTGGGTTGGTTTTTTAATCTATTTTAAAGCTGAAAGTAGGGTTTCAATCAATTTTTTTTCCAAAGGAAAAAAATGTTAACTAATAACATCTGCATTACAAGCCATGTGCATTTTTGTGTCATCCCTTTCTTCAAATGGAAGCCTAAAAAATTAAACACAACAAAATGTGTAGGATTAAAAGAAAATTTTAAATTATGAAAAAAAAGTGGAGGCTATTTTCTTACTATCAGCTTCCAAAAAATCTCCCAAGGGCATATTAAAATGGATTAAATCTCCAATGAAAACTTTTCTTTGTCATAACAAGAAAACAAAAAAATTACAAAACACATACCAACTTTCAAAATAAGGTTATGATTTAGCAGAACAAAAACAAAGCTTTTGGTATTGCATTTGTTTATTTGCTTTGGCACTACAGTAATTTTTTACTTTGCTTCGAATGCTCAGCTATGTGTATCTCTATTTCTTGCTGGTTTAGACAGGTTTGTAAAATAAAAAATCTCTTGAAAATAAACTTTGGACAAAGTTGAATAATAAACATAACTGTCAAAAACTGGCTATTAGATAGACATTAGTGTGAACTATTCACACTCCAGCGTTATGCATGAAAGAAATATGGGTGTTTAGGGCTTTTAAGCTCCATTTATTCTGTTTTCTCTATTCCAGAACCATTTAAAGATTCTGATGACCTCTGTTATGAAACAAACAATGCTTAAAAGAAAGAGAAAGGCTGTAAGACTTCTACTACTGTGGTATTACTGTGTCATGAAGTGAGAGGTTGAATCCTACGTCTTTGTCCATGAAGATTTTTTAATTCACCAAATGAAAAGACTGGAGTTCATGAGCCCCTTGTAAGTAGATGCTTTTGGCTGAAAAAGCTGAAGTTCTCCTTTACATTTTTCTTTTTTTAAATTATGCTTAAATATAAAGGCTTTTGTGATTTCTTTGGCAGGGATAGTTAAGGGACATAGAGTCATAAATGGAAAAGATATGCTTAATGGATTTTTCTTTGCAAAAGTGTGGAATCAGAGATCTCATCTCTAAATATAACATGCTTGTTAAATTCTGCAGTATATAGTGATGAATCATCCTGATAAATTTCTGCAGTCCTTAAATTTGACCTTGTCTTTCTTGGTGAGATTATAAAGAGAATCTTTTATACTGCAGGAGACATCCAGGCTCCCCATTGCCCCCCAGAAAAAGCAAGTTCAAAGTACAGTCCCGTATGCTGTGTCACCAGAGAAGCAAAAGCCACACCCACATTCTTTTAGAAGCTCTTTCCCTCCCAGAATCTTTTTGTTTTTAACAATAGTGAAACAAAATAAAATCTCAATTGGAAACAGAAGTCAAAAGCCTTCCTGCTTTGACCAGACAGAGGAAGGAGGGGAAGAAAAGACACCCGTTTCCCTCAACTCCCCACCTCCAATTTTTAGTACAATCACAGCTGTAGTAGAGCCAGGTTGCAGTCTTTTTCATGACCTTTTTTTTTTTTTTTTTTTTTTTTTTTTTTTTTTAGAAATCACCGGTTCCGAAGAAGCAGAGGTAGGGAACACCTAGAAGTGATTGGCTTGTGAGGAAGCTGCAGGGCTAGAGGTTAGCGAGTTGTTTACACAGGGAATATTTCATACTTTGCATCATTTTGTGACACATTTTTGAGGGAGCCCCTTGTGAGAGGTTTGAAATCCTATGATTATGCCTAGACCTAAACAGTACACTCTAAGTGCAGGACTCTGTTTAAAAGAAGAAAAATCTAACTAATTCCAAAGAAACTAGTCATCCAGCACCAGGAATTTCCCACCACAGGTGGAAAAAAGGGTTGGATCATCAAAGCCATGGGAAGATGCAGACATGTTTTGGAAGTACAAGAAGAGAGTCAGTGAAAGCAAGCACAACACTCAGACCAGAGTAAGCATGAGACTCATGATGAAAGGGACTGGTGTTTCTAAAACTAAATATTTTGCACAGTAAGTTGACCATATATTTCTATAAAGTACCTTTTTAATGTGCTGTTATGTTAGTGTTAGAATTTGCCAAGAAAATCTGTCTGTATGTTTCCTTACTTAGGAACCCAAAAGGGTGTATTTTCCAAGTGCCTTTTTTTTAGCAATGTAGTTGCAAAGACATATCTGATACTGGAAACTGTTGCACCTGAAAATATTTTTCACTCGTACTGCAAGCTCAGACCAGCATCATATAAGACATTCAGTAAGTACTTTCAGAAGGCAAAAAGGAAAGATACTACTAGAGTCTTTAGAGTACTTGTTGCAATCACTCGTCTCTGTTTACCTACCTGTAAACATGATTAGTAGTCTGTGTACAGACACAAGAACACAGGAGAGCAAAGACAGACTTGAGATGTGCCAAAGATGTGGGATTTTTCAAGGAGAAGAGAATGCCAAATATTTTGAGGTAAGATTTTTAATGCAACAAACTTCCTTAAATCTCATTGTGCTGAAGAAATACTGAAAAAAGCTAAACAATTTTACGTCCAAGTTTTAATGTTGCTTTGCATTGAGGTGGATGTAAACATCTGCAGCCGAAAAGTTCCCTTATAGTAGCTGACAGAATTAAATAGATGATTAGTAGTAAGTATTCTGCAATTTTCAGTGTGTCTGGGTTTTTTTGTTGGTGCTTGCAAAAGCAAATCTAATTTTGTCTTCCTAAGATATTCAGTACCTTATGTTTAACTGTACAGAGTATATTACATTGCCCCTCTAAAAGGCAGCCTGAATTAGTTCAAATCCTAAACTTTAACCAAGAAACTAGATGAAATACAATATTTTGAGCCTGATTCAAAATTAGGGTGTAAAACCTATATCAAATTTATCACTGAAAGTGCACTATGCTATGAGCTTGTAGACCTGTAAGTTAATGTGGCATTCTGGAGAGTAGAAATATGTAGACCAATCTGACAATTTGCCCTTACTATGGTCCTCTCCCAGCATGTGTTTTGTTCGTGTTTTCACCTCAGATCTACATACTTGCAAGCACCCCAGAAAAGCAGGTCTTGAAAACCAAGATGGTGTACTTTAGAAGGACAGAAAAACAGGCTGGATTCCCATAAGACTGAGTGTTCAGAAATGCAACCCAGTCAAAGCAGATATCACCAATTAAGATTAAAGAGGGCAATGACTGGCATTTGACATCACAGCCAGTGTAAAATGCATCAGGAAGCCTGCTTCCCATGAAACAACAACGCTGAGACAACTGATGACCAAAATTATTTTTCTCCACAAACGATATTGCGAAGTGTTGACCTGAACTGGGCCACTCCTTTTTGTTCTCCACTGGGATGGAAACATTAAAAATATATTTACAACTGAACTGCAGCTCATTATACAGTGACCTTGTACAGAGAGCTTTTGTTTAGCAGCAGAGACAAAGCGGGCATGCCAGCCAGTGAATGCAGTGCCTGCTTCCTCTGCCTGTGCCTGAAAGGCTACAAGGCTCCTTTGCGACAGCCGAGATGGAGTCACAGCCAGAACTGGGTGGGATGCCATTGGTGTGAGCACACATCCTGCACAAGAGTCTGCTGGACTCAGGCATGCTGTGCTCAATTTATTCCTCGTGTCATGCTAACATAAAGACGCTCGTTTCAAAGCACTTCTTCCATCTTGTCCTCTATCCCCTTTTCCCTTCTGCTGTGCCAGCTTTTTCACACAGGCTAATGGGAAGCACAGGGGGAGAAATTGCAGTGAATGCAGCAACTGGCTCGTATTCACAAACACAGGAACACTTCTTAAAAGTAAGATAGTTCTTTTCAGTGTCTTGCAGCATAACAGATAGTAGACATTCTTTCTGTTCTTCTTCTAAAAGGTGAACTTTGGAGGGAGGAGAAATTCTTGCTGATGGACACTAAATGCATCACATTTTACATTTTTGTACTACTGAGTGCTTCCTGTGGCTCCTGTCCTCAGACTTGCTTAATTCTTATGTGCTGTTCTTGTTCTTATCTGGTTAGTTGGCAACATCTAGTGAATGCTTTTAACTTTACACCTAATAGTGATCTTGTGACAGATTTTTTAAAATATTGAATTCATTCTTGGAATGGATTTCCAGAAATAATTTCTTTGCACTAAAGGAATTTGGCTGTATTAGATTTTTAGTTTATTAGGAAGTAATTTTAGTTTTTAATTAATTAGGAATGTAATTAGGAATTAATTTTGCCAAGTACTTCTCCCTTCAGCACAACTCATTTTATTCTCCTGCTTAGTTTGTGTTTCCGACCTCTCAAAATTCTTATATTAATCACACACAATTTAATTTCTGTTACACAAATGTCTTATTGAATTCAGATTAATTCTGTCTACCATTTTTTTCTATTTAAGGAATTATTTTTTCTCTCTGAAGAGTAAGTACTGAGTGTATCTCCTTAACTATAAACTAGTTCTAGCTGAGCTAGATGCTTCTGTATGCAAACAATTGGCTCTGCTTGCTAATTTTCAAAGTCCTTGATTCTGCGAGTGGTTATGTACAGATTGAACTGCAAAAGTGTTCTCATAGATAGCAGGGTTACAGTCATCAGGGGAATATTTTTGGTGAAATTCTAGGGTGTGTGTAAATTACTGCCAGTGTCAGAACCAAAATCATCTGGGTGAAACTTCAAAATATGGCTTCTAAAATGAACAGAGATGGATCTTTTTAGAGTGCAAGTGGAACAGACGATGTCTATAGGATAGTCCTAATGTTTAAAAAAGGGTGACAGATACAAGTTTGTCTGGGGCCCTCTATGCTTTTGACATGCAGATTTTTTGTTCATAATGTGGTGAACAAGGTGCCTAGTATGGCCCCTCTCCCATTGCCTGTCACTAAAAGCTGAACCAGAATGCTTGCTTTCAACTGGAATTCCTACCTATTAGATTAACTTAGCTTACCTGTGCCCATGTTTTGGCCCTGTGTAGGTTCTGCTTCCATCAGTTGCCTAAACTGAAGACTGCATAGAGCTATATTTGCATCCTGCAACAGCAAATTTCATTCTGGAGTGGAGAAGGCTCCGAGGAGACCTTATTGTAGCCTTCCAGTATCTGAAGGGGCCTACAAGAAAGCTGGTGAGGGACTTTTTAAGATGTCAGGTAGTGATAGGGCTAGGGGGAATGGATTCAAACTAGGAGGGTAGGAGGGTAGAGTTAGAATGGAAGTTCAGAAGAAGTTCTTCACCATGAGAGTGGTGAGACACTGGAACAGGTTGCCCAGAGAGGTGGTGGAAGCTCCATTCTTGGAAGTTTTTAAGGCCAGGCTGAACAGAGCTCTGAGTAACCTGATCTAATAGGAGCTGTCTGTGCCCATTGCATGGGGGTTGGAACTAGGTGATCTTAAAGGTTCCTTCCAACCCTGAAAATTCAGTGATTTTAAAATAGTTCTCTTTGTTACTGAAAATCTGGAAATTGTGGCAGAAAAGTATTTCTAAATTTTTCCTAAAGATATGTGTTTCAGAAGAATGTGTATGTAGTTTCAAGACTTAATTAAGTTTTAAAATATTTTACAAAGATCTTTACAATAAAATTTACTTTTGTCTATCATAAGTTATCAAAAATATAACATGCATATTGACCTATTTTTATATTTTGATAATTCCTTTTTTTTACTGACACCACTGTCCTGGCTGCTAAGGGATACAAGCCAGGTAACATGGCAAAGTACAAGAGCATTGACAGCACCCTATGCAGAAATTACACAAATCACCTAGAGGTGTAAGACACACATAAGGGCATAAATTTGGAACCTTCTTCTGTTTCCTGGCTGGAGAATTTGCTACCTGCACCTTGAGCCAGCAGTTATGACAAGTCTTCTGACTGCCCTACTCTGTACTAAGGAGTTGTTTCCCATGACTGAGTTTTCTTGTCTTTCAGCAATATCTGACATCCATTGAAATAAAACAAGCCAATTTGCAACATCATTTGTGCAGGAACTGCATCAAGAAATACAATCTTGAATGCTGAAGTTGCTCCTGATTCCTTAGAAATTAACTGCACTAAAAGTTGTACCTTAGTATTGAGGCAAATACTTCATCATTTTTGTAACTAGTGCTGTTACAAATATTTAAGAGACCTTTTTATGTACTTTAGTATATTGTTTTATGGGCATTAGACATATTCAATGTATGGATATAATCCTTAACCATGAACCATTAACATCTGTTTTTTCATCAAGTGAGACAGAGAGGGGTACAAATGAATGCAAGCTCTTCTTCCTAAAGACTGCCCTCATTGTAAAGTGCCTTTTTACACTGGGAAATCAAAATCTTCACATTTTGATATACTATCGGATAAATTAAGGTCTCTTTCTATATCCATATGTTCTGATCCTATCTCTCTTCAGACTTGCATCTGTAGTACTGAAAGAAACACAATTTTAAGCTCTTTTTCTTAACCTTTGCACCATTCATTACTATTTGGTTTACAAGTAAATACTATTTGAATTCTTCTATGTTACCACAATACCGAATAATTCATTGTTGTAGTCCTTTTCTTAAAAATTGCTTTATATATTTGAAGTTACAGAATGCTTCTGAAGTTATTTTGTTTTTCTTTTCTGGCACTGAAACAATTTTTGTTTTCTAAGTAAAATATAGTATTTCTTGATCCAGGCTAAAATTTCTAAAATATTAAAAGTATGAAGTAAAACACAAAATGCTTATTAAAAATTACTTTGAAGTGTTGATGAGTACTGTAATTATCTACAAACACTACTGATCCTCTGCCTTTTTCCAGGCTTTAGTGTGGCTTCTCAAATGAGCTATGTTTGCACCCATGCCTGTGGGAAACTGTATATGGAGAAGAAAAAAGCACTTCTGAGCTCTTCAGTTGAAAACAGAGAAAAAGCTAGAGAAGTCTGGAGAAATAATAATTAGATAAGTGAGTCAAGAGTGAGGGGAGCTCTCAGATCTGCTAATAATACCTGGAGTAAAGATCCCTTGGAGTTGTAAACATTCTCTGTAAAGAATGGATAATACCACAAAAAACATGTATACATGATATTCAGTATACTTTAAAGTATATTGTTGATATCTGCAAGAATAAATGAGACATATATTTCATATATGAAGTGCATGCAGTTGTGCTTTCATCGATGAGCAGTCCCAGGCTCACCAAAATCAGAACTTCCTATTTTAAATCTCTGCTATCTTGAAGAGTTAAATTGTTTATTTAAAGAATTGCATTCTAGGTTGGATTGACTCCAGCCTGCAGCTAAGCTAAGCTTTGGTCAGTTTGGGTCAGCTGTCCAACTTCTTGGCTTAGTTTCTGAGAGGCCAGAGAGGGAGAAGAAGAAAGAGAAAGCCTTGATGCTGTGTAGGTACTGCTTAGCCACAAGCAAAACATGGTGTGTTATCAACACTTCTAGGCACAAATCCAGAATAAGGCACCTATGAAGAAAGTTAGCTCCATTCCGTCAGACACTCTACATGTTCCTTAAACACAGAAGTTTACTAAGAAAGTGCAGTAAAAATAGTGACAGATAGAGCAGAAGATAGCACAGGAAGAAGAACAGGGCTCTAATTGATTTTGCTATGTGTTTTTCTGCATGTCTGAGCCTCCTTCCCTTAGTGGGAAGTTAAGTGGGCCACTTCACTGAGTGCCTAACAATTGCATCACTGAACATGGCATACAAGCTCTTAAAAAAATGAGCTAAAGTTCCTCAGCCCCAATAAACAGTAAACAACCCTAGGCTTCCAGTAGTGTGACCCAGTGCCTAATTCATTGTGAATTCCTGTGCTACCTTGGAGCTACCCAGTGGATCAACACATTGTGGACCAGCACTGTGCAAGGATCTCATGTAGGAGCAAGGTTTTAAGCTTGACAACTCAAGCTGCAAAATCAGTACAATGCAGAAAAAATCATAGTGATGCTGAGACTCCCATCACAAGCATAGATAAGTCAGAAAACTGAATAACTTGCTTGCCATATTTCGAAGCAAAAACTGGTGCTGCTACAACATTCATATGACCAAATGCTGCTAGTCAGAATACAGTACTGGGTGACAGGTATGCCCCTGTTTTTGTAAATTAAGTGTATTATTTCATGAGAAACCCATACTGACTTCTTCCTTGTATGTGGCATATAACTGCTGTTGGAGAAGAAACCAATCAGGACTACTAGCACAAGAAATTATTCTTTATATCTGTGCTGAAAAAAAAATAGATCCAAAATAGTTTCATAGTTCATATAACACTCTTCTATCTGCTTTTGTCTACCTGTGTGGGGTTTTTTTGCACTTGGGGTGGGGGGGGATAAAAGAATTTGAGAATTTTGTTTCAATTAATTTCAATAAAAAGAAGACAAACAACAGCTCATCCCTAGCTAACAAACCCAGAGATGCTGTTGCACCTGCTGGGTATCTGGCTCCTGGTCCTATGGTGTTGCCTCAGAAATTGGCACTTTCCTCTCAGCTAAAGTACCATGGATGTATTAAAGGAGCATGACAAGATGAGAGAAGTGAAAAAGCTTAAAAATAAGAATTCTTATATATATTCTTTAGTTGCCAGTTCTTGTCTACAAGGTGGTACCCTTGTGTACTCTTCAGGCTCTTAAAAAAAATTTATCAAGTGCATTTCACAGCAAGGCAAAATGAATAGGTTAGTTTCCTTGCCAGCAATGTAATACAGGTATTCACAGGGTGAAATGAAGCTCCTGTTAAACAGTGCATGAAAAGCTACACAACCTCTTGGTCAGTGTGGGAAGACTGCAGTAGCAGTTTGAAAACACAGAGGAAATACCAGACTACAATTACTGCAAGAAGTAAAATGGGGCTAGCGTCTCACATCTTGCACAAAGTAGTAAGAATCCTGAATTAAATAATTTTATTATCTGTTTTTGTCTTGAAAGAAAGATCTGAGCAGCACAACAGTGAAGTTCAGTACCATCTCAGTGATTTCAGGCAAAGGGGCAATGAATTCCCCACCATTTCCATTCCAGATTGGTGTCAACAAAAAAGGAGGCTGCCCAGGCTACACTGGCAGGCACAGGATGTTGCTTAGGTTTAGCAGCAGAAAGGGTCCTTTATTGTAAAGCATCTTCTATGACTGCACTATCAGCTGTAATGATGGAGTATTATTAATAATTATCCATTATTAAAAACCTGCAGTATGAACTCAAGTTTGTGGTATCTGTTGAATCATCAGAGCCACATTTTCTAATAGTTTTTACATGGGTGGATAATAGAAAACATGTAATCTTATTCTTCAAATATATGTATACAATTTCTGCTGGTCAGGAAGCAGAACACCTACTGTAAATGTGAAAAAAAAAATTATTTAGTGTTCTGAAGTCATTGCTAATCAATAGCTTCATGTATTTACTCACATTAAATGGAAAAAAATTTGGAAACATTGGAGTTAAGCTTATGAGATTACGTAAAAATTATAAATAAATAATTAAAAAAAAATAAAGTCAAGAGAGCTTTGATGTGATATCCAGAAAAAACGACAGCTTACTCTAACAGATTGCTCTCTATTTGTATGTCCTTTCTACACTACTAAAATTTTTCCACTGAGACACACAAATGACATTCTGAATAGATATGAGATTTTGTTATCTCAGATTTTTTAAAAAACTGAGTTATTTTAGTATACTTCTTGTCATAACAGGAGTTCTAACAAACTAAGCATAGTCATGCGTCAGATGATGACTCCACTGTGTTATTTTTATTTTCATTATTAAATTGTTTACATGAATGGCTGCAAAGTAATTACTGAGGTGCCTTTCTGTTACAATTTCCCAGACTGTAAGGGATATGTAACCTCACAAAGGCAAGCTAAAAACTGTTCAGTTCCATTCTATTTCTTCATGAATTGTTCTCTCCTTTCACAGGCATGCTTCCTTGGTGCTCCATGGGGACTTTTCTTGATCTCTGTAAGCAGACACACCTAAAATAAAGTTCCTGAAGGTATGAGGACACAGAGAGATGAGCACATACATACACAGTCGATGAGTACAAATCTCCTGTGTTACAAAAATGTTATGAGAAAAAGGGAAGTTGGGGATCCATTGAGGACCTAGGTTTCCACCAAGGCATTGGTGCAATATCGCCAGCAGGTACTGTAAGTCTACTGTGGTCTGCACTGCATCTGGAGGTGGAATTCCCAGTTGGCACCAATGATCTGGATTTGGACTGTGGATCCCACAATCCTTCTATTTTTTTTTTCCTTACTTGCAAAAGTAAGTGATGCATGCAGTTTGATGTAGCAGTAAAATATGAGACAAGCACCCAGCTTTGAAGAAGGAAGAACCTGTCATTCCTGGCCATGTGCTTAATCATTTTAAAGCAGCTTCAAGGTGGGTAACATAAGTAGATTGAAAGAATCTGATCAATCTTGCCTTCCCAATCTGGAAGCAATATAAGGTAATGGAAAGCCATTAGATCAGCAAGACTCTCAAATACTTGTGAAAGTCATTTATTTTCCCTCTACAATAGTTTCCCTAGCATAAAATTGGGCATAAAACAGTTAGCACTTCTTGTGATAAAGAAATAAAAAGAGAGTGTTCAAATACGGTGCATTGCATAACAGAAATTAGTTTTTTTGACAAAGCTGTGAAAATTTAATTTCCAGTGTATGAACAATGAAGTGGAAGGATGATTTTTTTGCCAGTGAACTTTATATGCCAGCACCATTTTGATCAAATATTGGACACGATTCTAAATTCTAAAACCAACCATAGGATTATGAGATTATTGATCAAAGGCTCCACAGTGAAGACAAAATGGTTTGCACTGATCGGTAAGTGAACTCTGCAGATTGCTAGGGGCAAGCATGAGTGGGAAAGGAGTGAAACAAATCACTTCAAAAGTTTTACAGCAATCATGTCAAGAGGTGGTTCTGTGAGATATTTTTGATGGGTTTATTTCATTTCTTATTTATTTAGAAGGAACAGCTTGATAGGATAGACAATATTGGCGTTTTCATGGCCCATAAAAATTGTAAGAAGTCCAGCCATGCAGCCTCTGAGGTATGGTAAACAGGCGTGGAAGGGCAGCTCCAGAAAGAGCTGGTGTGGTGGAGAAGTTTGAAGTGGTTGCTGCACAGAGGGAGAATGGCAGTGTGCCTGCAGGGCCTTGCTCCTCTTTTCTGTCCTTGCTGTGACTGTGGTAACCAGGGGGAACTTTAGGCTGTGGCTGGGAACACGTAGCAAAACAGCAGAGGAGGTTCACTGGGGCAAGAGTGGGTGTACATAAAAGAAAGAATGGACAAATTACTATTTTAATTCTGCTTAGTTACAGCAGGGTTGTGTTTTCTACACAGGCAAAGAGGGTGGTTTAGAGAGCCTTCAGGGTAAATGGCATTCAGCATTCACACAGGCCACACACAGGGATCGAGCATTGACACAAACACTTGCAAAAACAAGCCCTTTGCACAGGCTGTCTCAGCAAACATCTTAAAATATCTGCACGTCACCCACAGTGCTGAAGGATGCTTACGGACCTTCATGATTGCTGTTCAGACAACACTGAAGATGTCAAGGAACACAGTATGTAAAGCAGAGTAACAGATGGAACACTAACAGGAAAAGGGAAACACAAACTTTGTGTTAGAAATAAACATAATGTGCTTACCATGTATGCAAAATGTTCCTGGGACAGGTGAGCTTCTAGGCATTTCAAGACAAGGGGGGATACATCTCTGCCTATTTAAGTGTTTCCACAGATGTAATGGTGTGCCAACATTAACTCTTTCCTGGAGGGTTTAGGCCTCTGTGTGTGTCTTTCTGTGCTATAACTAGCAAATGTAGTAAAGCTGAACAGTACTGTTTGGCTCTTGTGTGCAGCAAATGAATACAACAACCCTGTGTTGATTGTGCAGGGGGCACACAAAAACGACTGACAGAAGGAAAGCCCTGTAGTATATCAAGCCCATTAATTTTTATTTGGGAAATGAAATTATCTTTTTGGCTTTTCTGACCAAATACTTTTCTGACAAAATGTAAGAAATACAAAGAAATAGTAGTCTGTGTTAATCTTCTGGTGCAATCTTTAAATGGGTGAGTCAAGTGGCACAACAGCTTTGTGCATCTTCTGCATGTACCAGCCCCTCTCTGTCTACTGGCCCTCTGCTCTCTTGCAAATTTGACCTCGTGGTTAAAACACAGTTCAGTAAAGCAGGGAGCTCCTTATAATGCTGTACCTACTTGGGGAAATCTCTGAATTCTGGGAAAATCTGTAGGTCTGAGCTGGATGTAAAACTCCTGCTGCTTAGGTAACTGGTTGCAATAAACAGGTGGGAGATTACTTCTGCTAAAGCTAAAGAATCAAAAAATTGAAAAACAGAGAATACCAAAACTGTTCGTGATCAGTCCACAGCTGTGGATGTCTAAGGACAGATTCATTTTCGGTATCTCTTCCCTTTGCTGTAGGTACAGGAAGAGTTGTTCTTGAAAACAATCATTCATCTTATATGGTCTGAGTAAATAAACTTGTGCCTTTATTCAGCTCATGCACTTTTGAAAAGGAAAAGAAAAAATACTCAAATTGTAATTTCTGAAGGATGTTTACAGGAATGTGTGATGTTTACGGGGAGAGAACATGCACTTAGTGTGCGTGTGTTATATGTATTTAATTTGTTTTCCTCATGATAAAAGCAAGCATTGCTAAATTATTTTGAACAGAGGATTAGAGACAAGGACAGAGTGTGCAGGGATGTATTGCACGGGAGCATCTCACTAAATGTCATCCATATAAGATTTGATTAGAGACTAGTGTGGAGCATGAGTTGGGGCTGGATACACTGCCACTGTAGCTGTATGTTTCTCTTAAATTAGTAAGGATTAATCTTTTGTAGGTTTTTTAGAAGTGATTAACTGCAGGTAATGGCAGAGCAAGCCTCCACCTAACTCTCACTTTGCTCGGCTGGATCCTTGGAAAAGCTGAGTGAGAATTTAAGTCATAGTATTGTATTGCTCCTCCACAATTGTCTCCACTTAGTTTTGGGTAATTAAAAGCTCTCTGTACCCCTCAGTCCATCTTTACCAGAATACACAATTGTTTCCATGTCATAATGAGCATCAGCAACAGCTATCCTGGCCTGGATTCAAGATGATGAGCTACATCTGTCTACTACAAATTCACAGCTTTAGAAGTTCAGTATTTATTATAAATTCTTTTCTACAATTGCATGTTCAAGAACACAGACTTGCATCCAAATTTTTGTATGAAAACTTCTGGACATTTAAGACATATTTGTTTTTTTTAAACTGGGGTTTGGCTTCTTGCCCCTTACTTTAGCTGTTGCTGCATACACTAATGAGAAATTAAGCAGCTTGAGAAGTAAGAATCTGCCTGGCTGCTTATTAAAATGAGTGAAAAACTTTGCTTAGGTTTCAGAAACTTCATTTAGTTTCTCAGCTCTCTTCACCTGACTCATATGAGGTTGTACTGACATCTGTGTGAGTTCAGTACTTGCTCCCTGAGTGGTCTTGAAGCAAAATTTCACCAGTGCCACAGAGGATATACTCACTGTAAATGTATGATACAAGATACTTAAAGTTATGGCCAGTATTGAGTGGCCAGTCTCTTTTCAGTGGTTCCCTGTGATGAGATAAGGGGCAAAGGACACAAACTGAAACAGAGAAGTTCCACCTCAACACCAGGAAAAGCTTTTTTTCTGTAAGGGTGATGGAGCACTGGCACAGGCTGCCTAGAGAGATTGTGGAGTCTCCTTCTCCAGAGGTTTTCAAGATCTGCCGTGGTGCATTTCTCTGTAACCTGCTCTAGGTGATCCTGATTTGTCAGGGGGCTTGGACTCAATGATGTCCAGAGATCCCTTCCAACCCCTAACACTCTATGGTTCTGTGATTCTACGGCAATAAATCAGGGATAGTAAGAAGCAGAATACCCTTTGCTAGAGATGTGTGGGGAAGCAGATGTTGAGGATTGGTTGAGGGTTAACACCTCTTGTTTAGTGAAAGAAGATAAAAACCCAAATATGTTGATTCTGTAGAAATAACATGATTGTGAAGTGCATACTGGAGGCTGAGGTTCATTAGCAAATTAGACAAACATTTAGCCAGCCACTGGAGAAGGTGGAAGATACCCTTCTTAGCAAGGGTTAGGGAAATTTTCCACACTAAAAACAAGTATTACCACCACTGCCAAACAGTGTAACTTAGTGAAGTGATGCAGCAGATTCAACCCAAGTCCACCTAGCCCTGCGTACAGTCTTAAAAAGTGTCTTGATACATTTTTGGTGAGGGTAGGGTGACTGTTCCTATCAGATATTGCCTAGCCTCCCATAGGCAGTGTTGAGACATTTATATCTCAAGCCTCCAAGTTGTACAGCTTGGAGGTATTAAGAAAGTCAGTTTGTCTTCTGTTAGTATTAAGCTTCAGTATGGTAATTTCACTGCCTGTCCCTCTTGCTTATTTCATTAGGCATTTTCCCTACAGTAATAATTCTATTGGCCGCTATGATTCCTTTCCCCTTCCTTCTTCCTGCCTCACTCCTTACTTCCCAAACTGAAGTACTTGTTTTTAGTCATCTTTTACTATATGATCACTGTTTCATACCACTCTTCATTCATGTTGTCCTTCTCTGTTTTGCCTCTTCTTGTGCAAGAGTTGTTTTGAGATAAGAGTACCAAAAATTGCCCAAAACTGTCAAATCTGGAATGTAGGTCATATGGATGATGAAATCAGAGCAAAACTTGAGAATTTAATTCCTAGTTAGATTTTCGACAGTCATCTCACAAAAAAAAAAAAAAAAAAAAAAACTGTGCAGTGCTCCACCAGCCTGTGGCTGTTTGCTAAATGGTGGTAATGGTTCTTATGATCTGCCAAAGGAATAAAGCCAAATTATCATAGCTGATAAACTGGAACTGTGCAGGACACTTTCGGTGCTAAATTGTGCTAACCTTGACATTTTATCTCTGGAGATGTGCAGTTGTGTAACTAGGAGTTACTGCTGTCACGAGATTTCCAAGTGACAGTAGTTTTATCACATATAGAAGGGGCTGAAATTCTAAACCCAATGCAATGAGCAATTTAAGGAAAATTCTTTACCATAATTTTTACCAGTTGCAGTTGTTATGGGTTTCTAGTAAATGCCCCTATGTCATAAACAAGCTTTTGATTAGTTTATTTGTTCTAGTTATTTGTTTATTAGTTATTTGATTCATAATGTCAGATATTCTCAATTTTTTAAAAGACAGCATTACTGATGAAAGAGTGTTACAGACAAGAATTCACAGTCCTGAAAATGCATGACAAAATGAAGAAGAGGCCAGGATAGATGACTAAAATTTCAGGAATAAGTACACGAAAAACAAAAACTAAAATTCTGTCAAATTGTCTTCTACATTTTCTCTTCAGCCATACCTATAAAATATGATTTTCCACTAATTTTTAGTCCATTCAGAGTAATTATCTGGTTCTGTGGTTCCATCAAAAAACAGTAATGGTGTGAGGTAAGGTTACCATTTTTAATTTTTTTTTTTTTTAAGATAGATTTCATTATTAATCTCTCACTGGACATATCAGCATTTCCACACTAAGTGAACATCTCTGAATGCTATGAAATGACTAGACATGGTAAGGATTTTTTTCTAACCTAAAAAGCATTTTTTCTAACCTAAACCAAGCTTTCACACTTAGGAAGCAGACTGAGGTAAAGATGAAGCAGTAAAGGCAAGGGAAAAATAGCATTGTCTTCGACATTATCTGTTAAACAAGAAATATTACCTGTCTGTGTTCTGCTTTGTGTTCTGCCAACACACATATCCCATACCCAAAACAGTAACCATGACATCCTGTAACTTGAAACCAATACTTTAAAGCAGCGTAGCATCGTGTAAATTACAGAGTCTGCTACAAATAATTTGCACTGAAATGTTTATCATGTCTCTGACATAGCTACTTCTGTTTATAGCTTATAAAGGGTTTTTTACTGGTTCCTTCACATCTGATAATATGTCTCCAGAACAGGTGGTGAAAATGTGAAGCAATTATAGGAGCCTCTGTTTGCTCGTGTGTGGTCTCTTGATTTGCAAGGCCACTGACCACATACGAAGCATTGTAAAAGTCTCAAATTTAGATTATCAGCCTCTCTTGTGGAGTACTGCCTTAGCTGCAGCTGATGTCCTTCTGGATTGTAAGCAGCTTTGTTGAAGGGTTAAAAGACCAGAGTTGCCAAAACCTTTCTCAAAGTAGATCTCAAAATGTTTTTAAATCTTACATGTGTAAGTATTGTGGCAGTGGGTAACTTTCCAGTATTCCAGTACAAGGTTGGCTGCTTAGTACAGCTCATGAAGTTGTCAGATCAGTACAGTTCAGTTGGCCCAGGCCAGAGTGGTCATTTTTATTGAATCTACCATTGCACCTTGAGAAATCTTGCCACAAACCTTGCTGGAATAAGTTGGGTGTTAGGAGATAAATTAGGATCAGGCTTATCTTATATTCTGTCCAGATGGGGGAGGAAGAATTGTTCAGTTTTCCTTGCAGTTTTATCATGAAAATATCTCTTAGGAGATTCCTTGCAAATTCTTCTTACTCAATTAGAAATATCCACCTTTAGAGAAAGAATACTGTCTCCCCAGTGGGTATAGTCCAACTCAGAGTATTTTTCACTGCAGTCCTGCATTTGGATGTGACAGATGCCATTAAACTTATACAGAAACAAACATAACTTCAAATATTTGCCCTACATACACAACAGGGATGCACATCTTGAATTTCAGTAGCCATGAAAATAACCTTAGTAGAACTGAAAGAAAGAGGGAGTAATTGAGAGGGTATTCTACTTACAGTGGCTTTGCTCTTTCCATCACTGTATTCCCTCCCAGCACACCTGTATCTGTCAAGGTCCACTAACCATCTACTGTGCAATCATAAATTCCAGAATGAGAACATATGCTCTGGTCTAGGATTTTAATTACAATGGGCTCTCTTACATCTACAATGCACAAGTTTTTAAAATAAATTCAACAGCAGATCTATGCAGATTATTTTACCAAAATGTTCCCAGTACATGTTTCCAGTCCTATTGACTGAGCTGGGAAAGAGGTAGCCAGACTGTATGTAAAAAGTGCATGAACTACAATAACTTTCAAAGAAGCACGTGTCAGAGAGATTAACTGCACAGCTTTTGTAGTATTCTTTTGAGACACAATATAGTACACCATAGTAAGAGCTTGTGGAATATGGTACTCAAGTCCCTAAGGATTCATGTTGCTTTTTTGCACTTTCCTTTGTTACAGTTTTGGTTCAAGTGGTCCTGAAAGTTAGGCAGTGTATGACAATAAACATAAGAATTTTTGTACTCTTACAATTTTTTTATCTATCTCAGAAAATGACTGAAAATAGAAGGCTATAACAGAAACTGTTAGGTTCCTTGCACTGCTTGTGTTGTCATCACAGCAGCGATTACATGTTCCTAAAATGAACAAATCCATTAATACATCAATATAAATAAAATTTCAGATAACTAATGCCTAAATGATTAAAGATGACAGACTGCTGTGACTTTGCAATGAAGATTGCAGTTGTAGAACATCCCCCATGGCAGATCACTCTGAGAACATGTCTCTCCTCATGAAAGTAAAGGAAATAGTAGAGGCAAGTGTGGCCTCACTCCTGCTGAGGTGTTCATGCATGCTAAGGACTCTAGGAACTTGAAGAACGCAGGTGGAAAACAGACATTTTCAAAAGCTTTATGTTAAATGGATGTGTTTACCAAAGGGTTCCTGTGCAGTAGGACAGGAGGTGATACAGTGGAAGTCTATGACACTGATCTTCCTGGTAAAATTCCTTGTGATAAACTGAGGTGTATTTGATATGCAACAGATGGCAGCATTATTTTTGAGAGCATTATAGGTTTAATTTCCCTAGAGTGAGGCCTCTGTTTTCCTTGTGCTCACTCATGGGACTATTAAGATGCTTGATGTGTAGTCACAGTGTACAGCCGAGCTAGTGCCTGAAAGCTGCACTGGTATAACATTCCCTCTGTAACAAATGAGTGCATAGAACCAGTTTCCATAAGAAGATCTGTATAGAAATGTTGTAGATTATTCAGAAAATCACGATAATCTGTAGGAGGAAGAAGAGGGGTTTGGGTGGTTTTCTTTCTGAGACGGTTCTATCATCTACTTCACAGCTTCAGCTTAAGAAACGAAGCCCAGCCATAGTTTACATAACTGTATAAATAATGCCAGCTGTAGAAGCATTCATACAACATTGACAGCAATGGATAAAAATACGTAAAAACTCAGCTGCCTAAACATTGCCTTTTAAGTACAGTAAATCAATGATCATAAGCTGTCTGAAACACCAACTGAGATAAAATATGAATGTTTATAAAATACAGGGCTCCCAAGCAGATGGCCTAAAGGCAGCTTGGTGATTCACATGCAAAAGCAAAAAATTCCCAAATGGCCACTGTTCTGAATCTATTTACATCTAAGCTACAAACTGGTGTTACCATGATTCTAGTCTGTAGAAATGCTGGCCTATCACAATTTCACATGATTTTAGTGAAGAACTGCTAGGCTTTGGCATTTTTGAAAATCAAGGTCAGGTGCTACACACAGTTGCCATGAAATATACAATTACTCAATTTATTTTCAGTTATTTCATTTAAACCTTTTTTTCAACAGGCAGAAAAAATGGTGAGTGACTAGCAACACAGAGATGTACTCTTGACCTAAATGACCATAATTGAATAGTTTGTGATGCAGGTTAAATATTGGCATCCTAATTTACTTTCTTATTTAAAGAAGACAGCTTTTGTCAAATAATTACACTTTACTGATTTCACTGATAATTACATTTGGGATGTAGCCGTGGAATGCAGTGTGTCCCAATATGGGGGGAGTTCAAGATTTACTTTCTGTAGCTTCATGAATTAATGTCTATAATTTGTTAGCTTTCTTCCCCTTTTTCTGCCTTATTTCAGCCATGTATTTCTGTCTATCTAAATAGTAACCAGAAATGTAAGTGGAGCAGATCTCATTTCCAATGAATGATGTTTTCATTTTTATGAATTTGCAGAGGCTTTCTGTTTAGCCTGCTAATGGGTAGAATTATGGAGTTCTTTTTCAATGCTTGATTGTACCAAAAGATTACACATACAGGTGGAAGGAGCAGTCCTCTCTCTTTTCTGCTACCATCCAAAATCATTTATATCTGTATGAAACTCAGTTTGTGGCCTTTTTTCTGTATCTTTCATTTAGGACTATTTCTAAAACATGTAGTTCCCAGATTCATTGAAGCAGAGTAGAATTCTAGAGACTTATGAATAATGAGACTCTAAAGGATGCTGTTCACTTCATGATGCAGTTACATATCATCCTTGCCCTGTATTGTTTTACAGTACAGTGTACAGAAAGATTTCAAGGTAGGAGAGGACTGTTGTGCTCACCTAGTCTCACTCTGCAGCTGTTGCACGTAAGAGCATTTTTAAAAACATTTTATGAAGCTCCAGACCCACAATTTATATTGTATGTGGTTGGAACTAAGCATCCTTAAAAGTTTGTGGGAAACCTGTATATTTTATTGGGAAATGGTTTTGTCTAAAACACAAGGTGCTATCAGCAGTAGTTTTGATCTGTTGCACTGAATTAAATTTCAAAAACGAGATACCATGCAAAGACCAAAATGTTTCCATTAGTCAATAATAAGAAGATGCAACACCATTTACATCCAATTTTGACTTAATGGGAAGTGACTGGAGGTTTTATCACTGACTGTACAAACAGAGAATTGGTAGAATCCATTTAACCTCAAAGAGAAGTTGTGAAAAGTCCCTAAGAAAACTTCAAGTTTTAGTAGAGTAGCTGTCAGATATCCAGGAAAATAATTCCTCAGTTTTTAAATGATCTATAGACAAATACGAATTGAAGTGCTTTGCCTGGATGGTATGACTTTCTGTTTGCTCTGGAGACAAGCAAGATTTCATCATATAAGATGTTCAGTTTTTCACACTCTTGTGACCAATTTTATATGAAAACTTAAAACAGAGAAAATGAAAAAAAAAAAAAAAAAAAAAAAAAAAAAAAAAAAAAAAAACACCCTTAAACATTCTTTGGTTTTGAGAGGGTCTTTTTTTCCCCAGTTAGTATGTTTCAGAACTCAAGAGTTTACAGAAAACAGAATGTTAAGTCAGCAATGCACACCAAGTAAGTTTCATAAACAAGAGTTTAGCACAGGATAATACCAGAATTGGACAAGAAACTGTGTTCTCCCTTTTTAAAAAATAAAAAATAATAACAAAATTTCTCATCTCACTGTAGCACAAATAAATAATCTGCACATTTTCACAGACTTCAGGTACTTTTCCTGAAAGCAAAGCTAAAATAACCATTTTTGTTGTTGTTTACACCAGACCAGTTTCTTTGCCCTGGAGACTTCAGCAGAGGCAAGGTTCAAGTCCTCCATCTGAACAAGGCAGAGCAAGCTGCTTCTCCACATTGTACGTGATGTTCTTGAATATTTATCTTCGTTAATGCATTTCTGTGTGACTTGAAATTTCTCTTTTCTTTGTCAAAACTGGCATATATTTATAAGTTTCATATTTTGTAATATATTTCAGAGAAAACAACCTACCTGAAAACATCTTAGTTCTAATGAATGTGCATTTTATCTACAGTTTTCAGTCTATTGTTTGATGTCTGTTGAGTCTTAATTTCATTACATATCCTGTTCCCATTAAAGGGTTGAGTAGACTAGTCATAAAACTTGTACCACACTGATCCAGTCTTTTCAGCTGGCTTTTTGTCAAATGGAAACCAAGTTTTAGCCAATATTAAGATAATTTCATCTATTTTAGCTAAAGGTTGCATGTGGAAAACCCTTATATATAGTAAGAATAAAGGTACTATTTCACCAATCTTCCATTTTATCCTGATAAATGATTTTTTTTTAATGCACTTCATTTTAAGGACTATGCAAGTATTACAGGTTCATCAGGCATTTGAACTAAGGGGATATATGGAAAGACTTTATCACTTAATTAATTAACTGCAGGAGAGGCAGGCTGTATCTTCTGTTTACATTCAAGGAAATGAATGTCAAAGATTGCCATGTGTGTGTCGTAAATAACAAAGGCCACCAGTGGAGAGCTTCTATTTTTGTGATGAGAACATAAAAGTCAGTTGCTTCTGTTCCAGAGGTGATATTTTACTTAGACGTCTGCTCTGTTTGCAAAAAGGAGGCAAAACATCTTTTGTTACTGATTTGCAGTCTGAGAGGGTTTGGACATCAATTAAGTTTAAGCCTTTTGAGAGTCTTTCAGTAAACCTTTGAGTTTTAATGACAGACTGAACAGTTCTTTGTAAAAATACAATTTAGATGAGAGACAGAGAGAATAAAGCAAATAGAGGGTGGAGGTTATCACGAGACTAATTACATTACATCCCAGGAGTATTTTGCTTCTTGTCGTTGATTTGCCTCGACTGTAATTCTACTATGAAAACTTTGCCATGGGAAATTATATCATGCTATTCTAAAATCTTAAGCATAGATTTTTGTGGATGTTTTCGGGGGAAAAGACGATGAATCCAGCCATTTAGAGTGGCCAAAAGTGATAGGATTTTAAAGGAGTTAATTCAAAATAATTTGAAGTGCTTCATTCTTCTTAACATCTTCAAGACAACTTCCTTATTCTTTGGAATAACTTTTGGATGAATAAAAGTGTGGTCAAGGATGAATATCAGGATTTTTATTGTAATAATGTGGCTCATATAGCTTCGAAAATGAAAAAAAAATAACTATATTCAGTTTTTATATATTTATTTTACACCACAATCTTTCAAATGAATTATAGAGAAAAGAATAATTCTGTAGAATATGCTTTAATCTCTGGACTCATATTTATTGGTTAAATTGTACTGCCCTTTAAGAAAATACATCATAAAACATTTGACCTTGCAAAAATGGAAATGTGCTAGAATAACAACAACAAAAAAAAGCAGGACAGGGTGCAGAGGGTGCTGGCCTCTTCTCCCCAGTGACTAGTGATAGGACAAGAGGGAATGGGTTCAAGTTGCACCAGGCAAGGTTCAGATTACGTTTTATGAAGAATTTCTTCACCGAAAGAGTGTTGAAGAGACAGTTTATGGAACATCTTCAGACAAAAGTTGCTTAGAAAAAACAATAAAGCTCAGAATATCTTACTTAACAACCATATAGAAACACTCGTATGTTCTTTTAGAGTTTTTTTGTAAAAATTTTTCAAAACAGCAGCAGAAAAAAGATTTTTACTTCGTTTTCTTTACAAGACAATATTAGTTTTGTTTTCTGTTACGATAGAGTACCCTCACTACTAAATGTACACAAATCACAAATAAAATCCTTCATTTCTCCATTAGTATGAATCAGATTTTTCTTCCAATTGCAGGTCACCTACTGAACTCAGAAAGTAAATAACACTTTACATCAATATGCACCTTACCCTAAAATTTTGGGAAGATCTTAGAGTAATACTGAGGTATTTTATCTTGGCCAGAGAGTTCCAGTGACCAAAGTGATTAGTAGGCAAAATGTTTATAAATGGTTTCCACCAATACCAAATAAACACAACTGACTTTGCTATTCACTTTCTGGTACTGGCTATTTATATTCTTGAAAAGACTTTTCTTAGAGCAGTGAATACATCAGTGTGCAATGACATACTCTAAGTATTTGAAGTTAAATACAGTTAATTTTATAGTAAATTTCAACAACTGAGAATCACACCCTACCTTTCTGGATATAGGACTGAATGATACGTAAAACAAGAAATAAGTATTACATGGATCAAATCAATATTCTTTTGTTCATAAAACTACCATATAGACTTCCACCTTCCCCTATATAAAATACATGCTGAATTTCCTGGGATTTTACCACTGATTAAACTGGTATGGGCTCTACAGGGCTAGCCATCAAGCTGGATATAGGACTCTTCACCTTATGCAACAGTATGTTATCTGAGGTGTTACTACAGAGTACATTACTACTAATGATGGTGCTGGTAGCAGAATGCTCTGCTGTGAAGTTGTCAAGTAGTTTTGCAATGCTGAAAGTCAGAATAAACATTTTGATTTGTAATCTAAGTTTAACATGAAAGTAGCTGAGACAAGGCTAGCAAAGAAAGTTTTAATACACCAATCTATCTGCATATTTTTCTACTTTCTGCATTTCCTCTCAACACTGCACTTCAAAATGCTTAACAAAGTCTGAGTTTGGCTTTTATATGTCAAGTTATTTTCCTAGCAGATTATGCAATGTATGGACAATTCATGAGCTGGTCTCATAAAGCTTCAATATTGTCTTTTATTTTTGTGATCCAAACCAAGAAAGATTACAGTTTGTGATTCTATTTCCAGCTTATTAAAGTTGGTTAGGGGGCCTCCTAATAGCTCCTTTGGAGCTATTTCTATTTACAGTCTGTTATTATTACAACATGAATATTGATGAGGATTAGGTTCAACTAGCATTCAGATTCACAGTCTACATTGTAGTTGCTTGAAATACTTTCTTTCAAGGATTATTTTTATTTAATTGCTAAAAGCTCAAAAACTAACACTTTCAAAGTAAGAGATCTTTCTAAAATGGGACAGCACACTCACCCATACAAATGGAATTAAACTAGCCTCATGTGTCCAGAAGAACCTTAGAGCAGTTCAGGATGAAAGTAACTTACAGGTATCACTCTGTAGTGTTTTGCTTTCTTGGTTCAGAGTAAAGTACATGGCAGCATGGAGAAGGATTACAGAGTTGCTGTGTCACTGCACTCTTACAAAGGGCAAGGCTGTTAACTAGAAAGTCTCAGAAATGTCTAGAAATAAAGCATGACAGATTCTGAACGCACCTTGTATAAAACAACTAGTTTTATGTTTTATTCATGAGTGAGCTGTGTCATAGTCACCTAGAGAAAATTAAATTGTTAGTATTTGGTGGAACAAAAGTGTTGGAGGGCATCTTGCAGGCTCAGCAGTGTCTGCAGAGAAGGCAAAGTCCCCCTGTCTGATTACTTTGAGTCCAGACAACATAATGCTGTTTTAACAGCAAGTAAAGATGGGTTTGCATTTAACACAAGGACCACTATGCTACCAGCTGGGAAATCACCGAAAATTTGTGTGTTGAAAAGGCTTTGGGAAGTTTTTAAAAAGATACGAGACCTGACTTTGCACTCCAGGACTGAGGAATTCAGGGGCACACTCCACCTGCTGTGCATGAGTCATCTGTGGAACGAGATCAGAGACCTGTGTTTAGAGACACAGGCTAAAATAAGCATTTTATTATGTTTACACTGCAAAAAAATTGTATACGTGTTTCCTAAAAAATCAGTTCTAAATTACCATTATCCCTTCACAGGCAGCACCCCTCACTCCTCACTCTTGAAATGTATGAGTGAAACAACTATTTTTGCAGTCCTCAATGTGACAAACTTCTCTTTCATCAGGCAAAGCATTTTAAGCACTCATGTTCACAAACCACCTGCAAAATGTAGTGAAAAAGCAGAGAAAATTAAAAGCAGAAGTTGCTAGTTACAATTTGCCATCATTTGTCATTGTAAGTGTATCTTGATCTAAAATACCAATGCCTGAGATGTCCCTTTCATGTTTAACACAGACGCTAAATGTTCTTTGAACTGAAAACTGAGGATTCGTAGCAAAAATGTAAAACGGCTCTCACTGAGCATGGATGCCTGCCCCTAGCATCCTTCTTAAGGACTTCTGTGTGCTGTCCAGGAGTTAGGAGAGAAAGCTGATGTTATCTATTAAAATAATTCTGAAAAAAGAAATATGTATCAATAGAGCTGGTCATAAATGCAGCAATACTATCCTGAGTCTACAATATTTCTGCAAGGCATTTCGATTGGAACCTTGCCACTGGAAAATCTCCCAGCAGCTCGTATGGCTACTGTTTTACTTTGCTTGGCTCAAAGAAAGGAAAAAAGCTGTGTGGGAAAACCAGAGGAATTACTTAGCCTTTGCAGACTCCTGAAGTGCAGGACCAGGCTGTTATCTGGATAGGCTGAGACATATTGAGCAATTCCATGTGGCAGTAGCTGGATGTGCTCAGCACAAGGAGCTGCAGTGCATGTGCTGCCAAACTGTGCCATAAGGAACAGTCACCTGGAGAGAACAGGACACTCAGGCACATGTCTACGACAGTGGCACAAGAGCCTCTGGTTGCTGGTAGTTTCCAGATGGTAGTTTCCAGAGTCAAAAGAAAGAGGAAACAATGTGAACAGCATTGGAAGAAAAGGTATCGCTGTGTACATGGTAGTCCAGAAGTTACTGCAGAGGTACCGCAGGCAGAGTTTTAATGAGGTATCAGAGATATCAGGTGAAATATAGCTCCAGTTTTCATTGTCCTTGTCATCTGGTTTTCAAGAGTGTGTTGATGTCTATCCTTCGCACTGTAAGGATGAACAATCTTAGGGATAGTACCTGTGGCCTGGGCTTAAACTGGAGAGTTTCAGCTCAGCAAAGTACCTCATTCTTTCTCCTCTGGTTACACTGCTTCTAGTCCCCAGACTAGATATTTGTAAATAAACAAGTATCTTCCATGAGAATGAACATCTCGGTCGTGGGAACAGAATGATTCATCAGGTGAATTTTCTTTCTTGTCCCATTTTTCTCATGAGCACTATATAATCAACAATGTCAGAGGCTAGGGAAGTACAGCAGTTTCAGCACAGGAATGCTTTTCTCCCCCAAAAGCACAAAAGGAAGTTCTGTCAGCTGGGTTTGCTCCTAGTCTGATCTGAAGCCTAACTAATGTAATGTAACCAGTATGGTAACATGCTAGTCATCTCTTCCAAATGAATTTGGGAAAAAAAAAAAGACCTTGCAATGGAATAGAAGTTATGAACTTCACTGCTTTTCCTACAAGCTTTTCCAGGAACTCCAGATCCCAGGGGTAGCACAGGGTATGTAAGCTCTGAGTATGTAAGTGACTGTATGGGGTTGTAGCTGTATGATTTAATTGTTTTCAGATCAGACCTGTCACATAGCTAACATAATCTCAAAGCGGTAGGATTCTTACTATGAAGCTGACGGGTGGAAAAACATGCCCATGAAATTATGGGAAGGTAGAATGTTGAAACCAGTTTAATTGCTTCGGTCACATTTGTCTCAGACTTCTGGACCATGCTGTTCATAATTCATATCCAAAGGAACATCCTTACCTCGTAGTTAGGACCAATTACTTTTATAACTGAAATTCACCTATTAATCACCTAAATTTCACTAGTTCCCTTTTCAATGAGATCTCAAAGCCCATGGATGGATTTCTGTCTATAGTGTCACATATTTGAGAATCTAGTTTGTTGTAGTCTACAACTGTTGTTAAGTATCTTTGGTTGTACGTATGTAAAGGGTAGTTTTAGTGAGCATTTGTAACCTGTATGGACAGATATAACAGACTATATATATACACCTCATATGCACACAAGGTACACACAACATACATGGTTTAGTTTTCAAGGCAAGATTGAAATCCTGTATAAATACAGGGGTAGATGGAGGAATATAAGTTTATCAAGATAACTAGATGATATTTAAGGTTCCTTCGAGCCCTAGCCATTCTATGATTAACCCTAACAGTTCTGTGATTCTATGATAACTTTGCCCCATATCCCTCTCAGTACAGCTTTACTGAGAAAACCCTACTCATTATATACAGTTCAAATGGATAGTACCTGGATTTGCACATATTGGAAATGTGTCTCATCCTTTATTGGATTAATTAGATGATTCCAGGAAAAGTGCAATTATCAGCTGTCACTCTCTGGCAAAAGGCCAGGCATCACTCACAAGCACACATCAACTTACTTCCCAAAATTAAGTCAGCAGAAGAGGGGAGATTTTCTTTTCCACATAAACACCAAGTAACACCTGCTGGCCTGATCAGTTTTCTATGAAAGGAAGTACTCACTGGTCACCAGCAGCTAAAATTAGTCAAGGGCTTACGAACATGGTTTTACCAGAGGCAGAAAGTATTGTCAGCAAAGCCTGTACTTCTGGTGGTCCATGTTGGAAGAAAACTGCCCCAGAAAGATTATGTGTTCACAAGAAATTGACCTGTATGAAAAGAAAAGGGAAATAATTTCCTGCAACTTTTTTTTTTTCATAACTAGATTTGAAGTCTGCAGAGATCTACTTAGGTTGTGTGCTTTCTTCTTTCTTGTGTGCTATTTATCCACATCCAAAAAAGAAATATATAATTATTTACCCAGCAAAAACCTTTACTCAGAACACCCACAAACCCTACTTTTTTTCTCCCCTTCAAAATGTTTGTATGAAAAAAGCAAAGCAGAAGCCACAAGGAATTCAGGACACTTAGAGAACTACTTAGTCAAGCAAAAGTCTCACCAGACTTAATGGCATGGTGTCCTGTGGTTTGCTATGGGCTAAACTAAAAGGGATAGGGCAGGGAAATCATAACCAGAGTGGCTTTCCAGAGGACATCCTGCCTGATGCAGTTAAAATTCAGCTGAGCAGTGCATGCAGTGAAACTGATCAGTTTTGCCAGTCTGTGGAAAGAGTAAACGCCCTCTCACACTGAGGTTTCAAGCAGTGTCAGAGGCTTAGGTACACAGCATATTGACAGCTGCACGTAATTTTTAAGTACATTGCCAACTTTGGAAAATTGCTGTCCTGGCTATGGGTACCTGTCCTTCCTAAAGCAATATCAAAAAGGTGAGAAAAAGATCCCCAAGGGTAGGACCTGCAATAGCCAGCATGCCACACAGAGAATGGGAATTTTCATCCTTTCTGTTACAGCTGCTCCAGTGCTAGGGAAAATAATTAAGACTTGAAGCCAGAAGTAAAACAGAATTTCTGTCTTCTTGCAGCACAGAAGGTATGTTATGCCATTCTGAACTGTACTGTTTCTCTAAGCCATGGAGCTAGGGTGCTCTTTGCTGACTACAGGAAGCCAACAAGAGCATCCCTCTGTGAGAGACAGTGTAGCACACTAGTGATTCACTTCAAATTGATCCTCATGGGAATCTAAACGTCAGGTAAGGCAAAGAGAAAGTTATAATAGAAAAAGCTATGTGAAGCAACAGAAGATATATATTATTTCTATACAACATAAAAATTGTTCACAGATTCATAGCATTAAGGAATCTTAGGGATTGAAAGGGACCTCTGGGTATCATCTAGTCCAACACCTCTGCTAAAACAAGTTTGCCTACAACAGGTTTCACAGGATAGTGCTCAGGGGGTTCTTAGTATCTCCAAAGGAGACTCCACAACTTCCTTGGGCAGATGACAAAACCTTTTCCAGTGCATTGTCACCCACAGGGTAAAGTTTTTCCTCATGTTCAGATGGAACTTCCTGTGCTCAAATTTGGGCCCTTTGCTCCTCATCCTATCACTGGACATCACTGAAAAGAACCTGGCCCCATTCTCCAGACACTCATCCTTTAGTTATTTCTAGGCACTCATAAGTTGTCCTCTCAGCCTTCTCATCTCCAGGTTAAACAGTCCCAGCTCTCTCAGCCTTTCCTCTTATGAGAGTTGCTCCCTAGCCATCCTCGAAGCCCTCCACTCTACTCTACCCACTAGTTCTTTACCTTGTACTGAAGAGCTTAGAACTGGACACAACACTTCAGATGTGGCCTCACAAGGCAGAGAAGAGGGGGAGGACAACCACCCCTCCACCTGCAAGCCACACTTCCAAAGGCACCCCAGGATGCCATTAGCCTTTTTGGCCATAAGGGCACATCTCTGGCACATGGTTAACTTGTCCACCAGGACTCCCAGAGCTGCTTTCCAGCAGGTCAGCCACTAATCTATACAAGTGCCTGGGCTTATTCTCCTGCAGGTGCAGGACCCTACATTTGCCTGCACTACACCTGCCTCCAACAAATTTTCAGAATCTATAATGAAAGGAAAAGGTAGTGAAAACAGTATAGATGCTGGAGGAGAACTGAACATACTAGCACTTCCATTTCCCAAGAAATCAATGAGAACTTTATAAATAAAATAGGAACTTCTTTACTAGTAAAAAGCTAGGTAAAAAAATAAAAAAAATTACTCTCGTATTTTACTAATGCTGATACCTGCAAATATATCTGATTGTATATGAAGAGTACAAATTTGACGCTACTACCTTTTGGTTTAAACAGGCAAGGAGTTCTCTCTAGGACTTAAGACTACTATGAGTCCTGCCTTAGATGTACCAAGAACCCACAGTACACATTTGCCCCTTTTTACCAACACATATCTGACAGTCTAAGCATTTTTTGGTGCAAGGGAACTCACATCTCAGAATTCTCAAGCACAACTACTGAAAAGTTAAAAATCTGATGTAATAAGACAAGATTTGGGTAGAAATTTCAGTAGTGAGTAAGGTCTCTGTACAGGTGTAAAAGTAAAGTAAAATTAGTTCGTGATTGACAGAAATTGTTGACTTCTGGTGTCACTGATTAATGCTTCTTACTCTAAGTAAAGTATATTATAATACCTCATTTACCTCTCCTTCTACTAGTAGGCATTTATGAGCCTCTGTCATCAATATTTTAAAAGAGAAGTAGGTATTTTCTCTTTGCTTTTGTTTTTATTTGTTTGGTTTAGGTTTTGGTTTTGGTTTTGGTTGTTTGGTTGGTTGGTTGGTTTTGTTTGGTTTTTTTTCTGTCCCATCAGTTAGTAGAAAGTTTTGGTACATTTGCTGGTTCCTTAATTTTGTATTTTCTTGCTTGCTTCTGTGATTTCCATCCATGCAGGGAACAGGTGGCATACTCTGCACTGCAGGATATAAAAAAAACCCCAAAACATACAGTGTACTATCCAAGATAAAAACCAGCATCAATAATTTCCAAAATTTTGATGTTTTGGCAGAAGGAAAATTGTTTTCTTAGGGTTGCCAAAATAAGATACCTCAGATTTTTTAGTCTCTGATCCCCAGCACAGGATTTTTGATTTAAAGACCTGATGGTTGGTTCTTCCAGTTAAGAAAGAAAGACCTGGTAAAGAACTGAGAGAAGAAGGATTAGACTTGAATAGAATCTTGGTCTCAGTGATGAAATTTGATAATTATATTATTCAAGGATTTATCAGTAAAACAGGAAATGGTTGTCACATATATTTATGTCACACCACTATATATATTAACATATACAGGTCACGCATATTCAGAGGAAGAATTCTGAAGAAATCATTAGGATTTACTTGTATATGACTTACTTGTTTATGACTCATTTGTTGTATAACTCTTGTTTGTCCATTCTTGGAGGGTTCCATATTCTTTTAATCATTATCTCTTGAATGCAGAAAATTGTTATGTCCATGTAAATTAAGATAGCTTTTCAACCATTGTTTCAGGTATCTCTAAATAGTGGGGAACTCAGAGTAGTGATTCTTCCATACTTTTACTGCCATAATAGGAACTACCTGCATGAGAAAGTAGAAACTAGCCTGCAGTGTGTAATGCTATCCTTTCAAATGTCCTTTATTTAAGTCTTTCTTTCTTTTTTGTGTATATATAGTTCTAGTCAAAAAATTTAATGCAGGCTAAATGATCTGCAATTGATAGAAACACAGTCAAGCTTTTGCTTGGCTTTAATGCTACTGTTTAATTCAGCTATTCCAACACTTTGGTGACAAAAAGACTCTGAATACCTCATATGTACAGATAAGTAACAAGCACACTGCTCTCCTCTCCCTCTCAGTTTCTATAACATAATGACCCTTCTCAACTCACGCTGCCAAAACATATCCATATAACCAGTTCAGTGAACCAGGTGCAGCCACAGAATGTGACTATTCTTTGTTAGATGCACTGGAAGAATAGTCCTTAAGCCAGCCAATGAGACTGGAAGCAGACCTGGATGCATAAAACAAAAAAACAAAAATAACAGTAACAACAACAACAACAAAAAATCCAAAGCTGAGCCTTTAAACAGCTCTGTGTTTTTTATTTAGCTAATTTAATTACATGAACTTAAAACAGACCAAGTGTGTGCAAACAGCAACATTCTTCTATAACTTGATGCATTTTAAGTGCTGTAAGTGTTTTTTGTGGGAGAGAAAAGAGAGGCACACTGAGTTCTCTCTGAAAGCAATCAAATACTAATAACAGGGGGTGACATCATGCTGCATGACTTCTTCAATTAGAACACCAAGTCATTTTTGGCTTAATCATTCCCACTTGTTAATTCGCTCACCAGAAGACTCAACAGACCTGCTTCTAGCCCTTATTTAAAATAGGATTTCTGGTTATGACACCTTTTAAACAGAATTCCACTTGGATGCAGCCTTCTGTTAAAACAGAATCTGCTATGTTTAAAACTGCATAATAAGATATCAATACTTTGGATGAAAAACTGATACAAATTACATAAAATGAACATGAGTGCTTTCATTTGCTATTTAGCAAGGGAGTGGACTGAATCCTTCCCTTACTGAGATTAAAAAGAAGTTTTGCCACTGGCTGCTTTAGAAAGCAAATAGTAGTCCAGCATATGTAACCTTACAGTTTGTGATAAAATTGTAGGTTTATGTCAAATCATGTATTCAAGGTATTTGGTGGTAATAAGGAGAAATTGTAAAGTTGATCACTTAAAGAATGTCATTAGGATAGGGATAATCAATGATATTCCTCTTAATTACATGACAGTAAGTATTTGATTTGAATCTTGGTTTGCTTAAAGATGTTTGGTTCTGTACTATTTTCACTCATTAGAAGTTATTCTTAAAGTGATTTCCACACTAGGCAAAATATGGCAGTATAAAAGCATCTAGCCCGAGGACTCTTCCCATTCGTAATTCTTTTTAATGAATAGTGAGATGTTACTGTAGCCTTCCACTTTTCAACCTTTCATGCCTTAAATCTAAATGAATAATATTGCAATTGCCTCTAATGAAATCTTTATCCATTTCAAAGTAAATATAGCAACTAGTTACTACCACCTTTCTTAAAGTTAAAAGTATTGACTTACTACTGCTTTTATAAAAACACATTTAAGACCAAGTCTTGTTTCCATCCTCAAACCAGCTTTGACTTTTAGAAGTCATTTTTGACTGAAGTCATTGCTTTCGATTGATTCCAAATCCCTTCTAATATTGAACAGGGCTCTTTGATAGTTCTTACAGCTCTTAATCTTGTGTATGATTTTGAGTGATTTGACAGTGTTTGTAAGAGTGATTGCCTACCAGGCTGTAAGAATTATAATCAGGGCTGTCAGATGTACCAGGGCTTGCCTGAGCTGACCATATCCTGGACAGTGTGAAACTGAAGTCAGCTCCATCTTGATCTAAGTTAAAAAATCATACATATTACACTATTTTACAAAAATATAAGAAAGAAGAAGCAAAAGCTCTTCTGAAAACAAAGCTGAATCTTTAAGGAAATATAGGAGGTTTAATAAAGAACAAATGTTAACAGCAAAAGAAAGGAAAATAGTGTGCCAGATTTTTTAATATGATTTTCAAATAACCATTTTCATGAAGTTTAGTAAAACAAATAACCTCTTAATAAAATACAGATAAAGCATAAAAATGTCAAGACTCCACCTGAACTGCACCATCTGTATTTTTAAAGGCTATCTTAAGTTCTTTTTTCTCTGGAATACTTTTAAACACCTAAGCTAGTAAGCTCTCCACGTAGCCCTATAAAATACAGCCTAGTATCTCCATTTTACAGGTGAAGAAAACTGAAGTAACTTGGCTCAGACTATAAGAAAATGATGTATTGGAGGCAAATTAGAGATGTATGGTTCATAATCCTCAGGCCAGTAAGTCTCATGTTTCAGTCCAGACATCACTATAAACAAACTATCTTCCAAATCACCAGTGAAACACAACCTGGCAGACCTTGTTCACTGCCCCTCTTCTCGCTTCTCCCTTTTTCACTGAAGTGCTCACAGACTTTATTTCCCAGTGAAAGCTGAAACATTGAGATCTACTTCAAGTATTGATGCTAAGGTGTAAAAATTGCTGTGAGAGAGAAGTAATCCAGAGCTTTCTTTAGTGCAGAAGGTTGTGCATCTGGCATCTGCACCTGGTGAAAAGCTATTCAAAAGAAAACAATAGAGCCATTTTCCAATGGCCAATATGTGCCTCCCACAGAGATTTGCAGCTTCTGGATCAGAGTAAAGACAGAAATCCTGTTATTGCTCTGTATTTTTTCAACATGAAACACTATTATGCTAATTTAGGTGGATCTTCATTGCAAAGTAGCTTGGGCTATAAGCCTGCCTAAAGTCACCTTTCCATGAAATTGACACTCGGAAAAAAAATGTCTAGCAATCATATTAATTGAGCTTTATTGTCTTTCATCTTATAATAGCTTGTAGAAATAGATAGGGAAATGAGGTCCAGGTATTAAAACAAGCATCCATATTGTTTCATGCAACTAAACCTGATCATTCAGTGAATGGCCTCTAAGAATTTCATAAGATATTTTTGGTTTTCTCATATTCTAACCCCCCCCCCTTACCACTGATTTTTGTGTAGCCTTTTCATTTTGACTTGAGCAGTGTTGGAGAATAGTGCAGTAAAAGGCAATGGTGATATAGCCTTTGATGAGAGGTTTTATCATGTGCATGTGCATGCATAACACTGTAAAAAGCTTTTTGCTATTTTATAATATTAGAAATCTACTGTCCTTCTGTCTGTAAGACACATACCTGCTATATACTTTGAAGCAGTAAATCTTCAAGTATAAAGAGAGAAACTGTTCCTGGCATAATTCCAGTGGGATAATTAGGGTGACACCATGACTGAGTTTGACTGGCATTATCCAGTTCAGGAGTTGAGAAACAATTGGCTATGGCTCAAAGATGTGAAGAATTTACCAGAGGAGAAAAAACTAACACTTTGTGATTCCTTACATAGTCTTGCCATATCCTACAAGGAACATCATCAATGGGTCACAGCTGAATGTCAATTGTTAAAGCCGAAATTATCAAGTGTTGCCATATGTAGTCACTGGATGTGAAGTGCAGGTTCTGCAGTCATGTTCATTACAGATGGGGAACACAGTTCAGCTGCCTTACTGGGAGATCTGACACCACTGTCGCACAGCTTCACAGTGCCCAGTATGTCTGCATCCCTGTGGGCCTTGAGATTACCCTAGTTTTAAGTTTTACATAACAAAAGTTGGGGAGCTTGAGTGTTTTTATGATCCTGACAGGAGTGTGCAGGCATTCCTTCAGAGCCACCCAGGTGCTGGTGTCAGCAGTCTTTTTCCTAAGTACTGTGGGCTGAATGTTTTTGTAATTTTAAGAAAATTAGGAACTCTGAATTTCATAATTTGCTAATTTCTCTGTTTTGTTACTTCTGCATTTGCATCAGAGATGCAGTGCCAAAGCAAAGACCACAAAAAAATCTTTGAGAGCCTCATGGGTGTGTTACTGTTCCAAGAAAAATATATCTTTATTTCACCTAAAGTCCTACCTCAAGTACTGATTGAGAACATTTTATAGAAGTACAAGTTTTGAATTGATCTAAAGACAGCAAAGACCCCAGAGAGAGTATAACAAAGTTTACTGTGTTGTTAATAAAATTAAGATTCTTCTCTAGTATCAAACTATAGCTCCAGTTATGCAAAGTCTGTTAGTGTTTGGGCTTATTATGAACAGAAGAAGTCAAATTCAGTCCCAGCATAAATATTCAAATTCTGCTGAAATCAAGAGGCACTGTTCCCATGTACATCATGGCTGAATTTGGTCAAACAGCTTGCAGGGCATCAAAACATCTGGATTGCAGTTACTTTTATTATACTAGCACCTGGTGGAGCCACTTGGATGTAAAGCTCCATGCAGCAGTCACCATTGCACATTGTAGTAGGAGACCATCTCCCATTTTATGTTTTGTAAGTGGACAAGGACAATGTGGGACAGGTTTGTCCCAGGCCACCTGGTAAACCTATGAAATTTGAAATATCTGTATTCTTGTCTTCTTGAAGTAGGCTTTCTGTGACTGTTTATTGCACTTCTGTACATGCTTTGGCTAACACAGTCTGTGCAGAGGACTGATGTACACTGGGAGCAGTGCCAGTATGTCCATAGGAGACCAACACAGAGACAGGAAGGGATAGAAGTCATCATGCAGCCATTATTGCCTGCAGATTGCTGTCTCCTGCAGCCACCATCCTTACATTACTGCCTGGAAGGTTCTTTAGAATCTACTAACTTACGGAAATGGTATAGACCCCTCTTCCAAGATGGAAATTATAAATAGGGCAGCTTAGCCAAAAAGCTTTTGAAGTGCATCCAATACATCCAGACTGATGAGGTATTCCTGCTCCCCTGTGTGATACATGGAATGCCCTGATGGGGAAGGGAAGATGAGCATTCTCCTCCTTACTTGGTTAGGTAGTTTAGTTTGTTTGTAGGCACATGAGTTGCAAGTTATGAATTAGAGAACACGTGAGCTGGAAACTTCATGAATGAAGTGATGAATTAGTGAATTAATGTATTAGACTACCTATAAAAAGTGTATTGAGCCCCTGTTAGACATACCAGTCGTGAGTATAGTCATAGAATAAAGTTTAATTTACAGAATATCTTCTCCTGTAAATTTGAGGGATTCAAATAGACAGTGACAGCTGCCATACTTTACTATAACTTATTTCTTTCCAAATATTAACTCAATGATTTTGTTGTACAATGCATTTATTGCATCCTCTGGTAGGGCAGGAAGAATATTTTGAGCTAAAGTGGATTTTTGCATCCACTCTGCCCTTACATCATCCAGATCCACAAGATGCAGCTGGATTTTCCATTACCATGGTTTGTAATTTGTGTGGATGCCTTACATTGTTCTCCTAGAGCTAAATGATGCTCACATCAACAGTAATGATCCCATTGATTTTATCTTCATCCAGGTATGGTGAGTCAGACTGTAGCTGGCTGATGGATGACATTTCCCGTAAGCAATTGCCACCAGCAGCTTTGTTGTGACAGCCAGGACAAGACCCAGCAGTGGGGCTCCATTTATTCAGTCCCAGCTAATTTTGTCCAAGTTTCAGCTTGGTCATGTCATAGACAAGGTGAAATCAGCCGTAACAAGTTTTGCTTCTCTGAGAACAATGTCCTTCAGCAGGCCATTGTCTTCTCTGTCTGATCTTATACTCTTGTGGCGTTGTTCATCACAGGAGTAAAACACAGGCAGAGTTCTAACATTAAGCTGAGGGTTTTTTTCCCATGCAGAAGACATAAAATTATCCTAAGAACAAAAAAATGTTGTACAGTTTTGTGGTTCCACATATATGATACCAAATAATTAATCAAATGCATCTTCCCATGTTGGCCTTCAAACTGAGTGAGCAATTAGGTGTCCTTTTTTCAAGAAGAGGGTTTTCTTGGGTTCAAGTGAGACAGCCTGTAATTCATCTAGGGCTTTCACAAGAAGTCAGTGAGAAAAGAAGGGTCCTCGAGTTACTGTAAACACATTTCCCAGATGCCTTATGCTTCAGCTGGAAATTATACAAATGGCCTTTCTGACTAAATGGACCCCACCAGTCTGCAGTGTGAAACTGTCTCTGTCGCATTTTCTGTGTTTGATACCATGAGCAGCAGGCTGGAAGCTTGATTACATTTAAGGAGCCAGGACTTTTTTCTGTTATAAGATGAACAAGAAAAGCCACTTGCTTTGCAAGAAAAGAGTCTGAAAGTTCATTTTTATTTTGAGACTTACTCAACAGCTCTTCATTAACATTTTATTTTGTAGACGAGAGGAAATTATCTCAGACTAAAGGTATGTCGCTATGCATTACCATGAAAAAATGTGGTACTCCATGCTACAGCACCATTTAAGGACTGCAGTCAAAACTAAAATGAGTAAATGTCACCAGGCCATAATTTCTGTTCACCACTGTAGACTGATTGAACTGCATGACCTTCTTGCACTAAAAGTAAGAAGCAATCTTTCTTCAAAGGACATGGAAAATCCAATGAGTGATACACATATGACATGTGAATCGAGTAAGTATTAATGAACGTAAAAGGAGAAATAATTAAAATAATGGTTTCAATTCATTTTAAAACTAGAGTCTGATTTTGCTGCAGGCTCAGAGTTGATGCTAAAGTCTGTAAAGTGTGCAATAAATAAAGGAAATACTGGTCTAGATCTTCAATTCACTGCTTCAGAAACAGCAAAAACCCTGGCTAAATTAACAGTGAAATGTGTCTGTTCAGCAGGAGTTTTTCTTGAGAATGAATAAAGCCTATCATTCTGTACTAATTTTAAATGGTTAATCACATCAGCAATCCTTTTGAATGGTCCTTTTTCTTATCAATCTGGAAAAAAGTATAAGTTCTGCTGGAATCAAAAGAAAATTTCCGATCAAGAGAGGTAAGAATGTGTCCATCACTAGCTTACCCCAGACAATCATTTTATTTGGTCTGCTGTCTCTCACCAAAATTTCCTCCTGGCTGTGAAAAGAGTAGCAAGACTTGGAATTGTTGGAGGCAACTGCAGAGGTGATCATCTTTATGGATATTCTTAAATCTTTTCCACTCTTATTAAATCTGATAGTGTCATCTGGCAATGTCCTTTTATTTAATATGTCATTAAGAATTTATCCAGAAATTCTGTTGCTTGTGAGGGGTGCACTCTTTCCTAACTTACTAGAATTATATCTTCATATAAAAATACAGTTTAAATATCATGTAATTTACAGAGCAGGTAAATGCTTATTTGGTAATACAAAAAACATACTTTCAGTGCTCTCCTGTCTTTACTTAACTTCTGGTTGGTTGGTTTGTAGGTTTTTTGGGGGGTTTAATTGCCATTCCTTAGTCAGAATTTACCAGACCTGGAAAATGGCAAAATGTCCTTAATCTGCTCTGGGCAAAATCAGGCAGTTTAACATCACTAGTTTCTGGAAAACTGGCCAACAGGTGATTATGAACAAATTGAGATAATCACTACTGTCAGCAAGAACTGCTATTCGGGTAATGAATATTCAACTATGGAATAAGAAAAAGAGGATGTTTCATATGTTTGTACAAAAATGTCATGAATGCGAAAACCTATAATAGTGAATTCCTCTGTCCAATCTAATATTTTTATGTCTTGTTAAAGATGCACATTGCTTAGTAAAAATTATAATTCCTGTATTAGTGCTTATGCTGTGTAAATGTCAGACACTGCAGTAACTGAACAAATAGACAGTAAGATAAATGCAAGTTTAACTTGGATTATCATAACCAATTTTTTTTACATTATGTAAATATAAATAATACCCAATAGAGAGAGCTTCCTGAGTGGTGTTAAACTGTTACTCCTGCTTATACAATGTATGAGTATCCACAACTAACACTTGATTCATGGTTTGTGTCTTTTGCAGAACAGATGTGCCAAAAATAGGATAGCTGTCTTCTAAGTATTTTCTAAAAATCTTTTTTTATTATTTATTTCAAGGCATTAAACTCTTACGAAATATGCATTAAGTGTAAGCAACTGTGGTTTTTATCTGTTCAGTAATGAATCATACACTAAGGGCTGTGTTATTTCTGCTGTTCTGGTTAGTTTCAGCTAATTCATATCATACTGTTGCTGATCCCAGATTACATGAGTATGCAAGAATACTTCTGACAAGAATATTTAAAATTCCTAATTTAAATGTTTATGTCCATGAATAGTTATGAAAGAGACTCTTAAATTAATTGTTTTGGGCCAGTATAACTTAGTTGCCTGAGTGCTAATAGAAGGTCAGTAGAGAAGGAAGAGAGATAATACAGATGATCCAATATAAGACCCTTGCCTGAGGCATGCAAGGATAATATTACAACTGATCATAAAATCATAGAATGGATAAGGTTGAAGGGACCTTAAAGATTGTCCAGCTCCAATCCCTTTGCATGGGATTTGGTGGAATCCCTTTCCACCTCCCACTGGACCAGGTTGCTCAAGGTCCCATCCAGCCTGGCCTTGAACACTTCCAGGGAAGGGGCAGCCACAACTTCCTTGGGCAACCTGTGCCAGTGTCTCACCACCCTCACAGGAAAGAATATTTTTCCTAATGTCTAACCTTAATCTCCCCTCTTCCAGTTTGAAACAATTTCCTCTTGTCCTATCGCTACACAGCCATTTAAAAAGCCCTACACCATCTTTCCTGTAGCCCCCTTCAGATATTGGAATGTTACTATAAGGTCACCTTGGAGCCTCCTTTTCTCCAGGCTGAACAACCCTGACTTCCTCAGCCGGGCTTCATAGGGGAGGTGCTGCAGCCCTCTGATCGTTTTTGTGGCTCTCCTATGGACATGTTTAAGGAGCTCTATGTCCTTCTTATGTTGGGGACTCCAGAACTGGACACAGTACTCCAGGTGGGGTCTCACAAGAGCAGAGTAGAAGAGGAGAATCACCTCCCTCAGCCAGCTGTCTGTGGTTCTCTTGATGCATCCTAGGACACAGTTTGCTTTCTGGGCTGCAAGCACAGATTGACAGCTCATGCGAAGCTAAGCCAAATCTAAGAGTTGAGCTGTTGAGATGTAACTGGCAAGAGGTGACAAGCTACAGGAGTAGCTACTTTAGTACAGTAAAAATAAGCAAGGAAAATAAATCTGGGCAAAGCTACATGACACTTGTTTTGGGCAGGCTGGACAGGATGACCTCCAAGTGATCTCTTGTGACCTGAATTATTCTGTGATGCTGAGATTCTGTGTATTTGCAAATGAAGCAGCAATACCCTCCACCAAAATTATACTAAGGCAGAAGACAATTTTACAGCAAAACTTTCTTCATTATGAACTATTTTTGTCAGCAGCAAGGTTCTGTTCTATGAAAAGCAGAATCATAGACTTGTATCACAGAAATGGATTTTCCAGCACAGGACAACCTGCTGTTATGTCTAAGCTACTGAAATCCTTATGCACAAGGCAGGATTCCAAATTTTCTTGCCTGTTCTTGTGTTGGAAGTGAAGCAGTGAGTCTTTCATCACTTGAGCTGTGATGCCCATTATCTCATCACTTAACATATATGACTCCAAGCACTCCAAAAAGATAAATTTTTCTACAGAATTCTCGTGATATAACTGCTTAAATAACAGATCTGTGCACTGGAGTAAGTAATTAAAGACTAATTAACAATGACAGACATAACCTGGACTTTCCCCTGGTCAGAACATTTCTTCTAAATCAAATCAGCACAATGCAAAAGGTTTTCAACCATTCTGTCAACAGTGACTGCTTTCTGCTTGCTTCTCTCCCCATACAAGCCTACTACAACCTTCACTTTACCTTCATAAAAAGGCCAAGCCATAGCCAGGGTATCAGTGAGGTGCTTTTTTTTTCAGAAAGTGGTTAACCCTCTCCAGCTTCTCAGTGTCATGACATGAACAGATTTAATTCCAAGGCAGAAGATCCCACTACCACAGCTACTGGTACACTGATAACAAGCTTTCTCTCTCAGGGCTTTATTGACATGTCCTCCTGTAGCCAAGTGGTTTGAAGTGGCTGTAGTTGGATACTAGCTGAATGTGTCAGATTTCTACAGATGTGTCCAGCTCCTACTGTGTCTGACAATCTGTAGTGTGCAGCTTCCCCACTCTGTCCAGAAGCATTGCTGTGAATGAGTTTGGACTCAAGTGAAGTTGATGATGCATCTGCCTTTGCTTAGTGACATGTGTTGCACGAGTGCCATCACTCTTTACTAGAAGAAAATTGACTATGCCTTCTAAACAAAATGCAAGCATGGGGTTCACAAAGTTCTGTAAAGCTACAAGTACCACACCAAAAGAGGGACACTTAAAAGCTCCATACAGCCGTAGGGAAAGGTGATCCACATTTTCAGAGATGGCTTCAGGCCAAAACCCAATGTCTTTGTTAGGAAGGCTATAGCCAGCAACAAATAGTGGGGGATAGGACATTCTCTCACCCCTGCTTTTGCATGTCATGGTTCAATATAGCAAGCATCCACCTTTGAGCCATTGAGACATCACATGTCCTTAGTCCCATAACCCTCTTAAATGACAGCTCAGCTATTGGACTGTCATTGCAAATTGCAAGTGTCAGGTCATCTGTAAACCTGATGTGCCAAATACCTTTTCCTGGTAGGTGGGCATCTGTTATTGATGGTAACAGTTTCCCACTGTCCAGATCCCACATCATGATCTGTGCTTTCACAAAGCCACACTGGAGCCTCAAACAGTCATTGTTGATACTGAGAGCAGAGATAGCCCCATACTGGGCCCCAACAGCAGTGCTGCCCAGAGACAGACGGAAAGCCTGGTTTTGATCAAAAGAACAGTGCTAACCCATGGAAAGTCCCCACTGCTGTTAGATTTGAGGTTGCAATTGTAGTGGGTTAGCCAGCATCCACTTCTTCTGCTGCAGATACTGTTTGGGATGAAATTCCTTTCAGAAGCAAGAGCTATATAAATGATCCATGGAGTGGGAGAGAATTTGAGGGTTTTTCTATTTCTTTTCAGGTATTTCCAGTCCCTAGTGTCAAACTGTGCTACAGAAGATACGTCATAGGAGTGTGTATCTGTGTTATCAATGCTCAAGAGAAAAGGATCATACAAAATTACTCTTCTCCATCATTAGTCTCATTTAAGATGCTCTCCAGTGTTGAGGGGTATCATCTTGAGGAATGTTGAATTCTTTGTTATCAATCAGCTCTCTGCAGGAGTCCAGATTGCAGCTGAGTTCCCCTGTGCTCAGCCAGTGCACATGCAGTGTCTGGCACATCTCAGACTGGATTCCTGTCCTGCACCAGTGCTGCTTCCATGGCCAGGCTGCAGGGCACCATGGCAGCCACCATAGTGGGCTGGAATCACAAGGCCTAGAAGCCAAGTCCAAAGTATTTATGTTTTAAGATGTACTTTTAGCCAAATTCAATTTTTTTCTTTTTTGTGCTCCATTCCTTGAGGATTTCACAGGAAAAATTCCATTTTAAAAGATGACAGACATTCTTAAAAACATCCCCAAAACTGTTTCTAATTGGAGCATTCAGCAAAGAACTTGAGTATGAGTGTTACAAACTGTAAACTTGTGACTAGTCAACCGAACAACTCAGAAACTGAAAAGAGTAAGTGATTTTTTAGTGTTAGGTTTGGACTACAACTCTGGAAAGCAATCAGAGGCAGCATTAGTACTCCTCTTTTGAGTCTGAGCTGTAGTCTTTATCTTCAGGTAAATGGTTTGTGTAGTCTTAAGCCCTGGAACCTGGGTAGTCACAGACTAGTGCCCTCAGAGGAGTTTGGAGGAGTTCCTGCAAGGTTGTCCAAACAAGATGAGGTTCCTAAATATTAAAATTATGAGCTTTCCAAGCCAGAGAGAATTTTTTTTATATTAAAATGAACTGTAAATCTTGTTGGATATACTAATCAGAAGAAATATTCAAACTTAAAATTTACGTTCCAAAAATAGTTATGGTGAATAGGTATTTATAGTGTCTAAGCAAAAAATAACCCAGGAAAATACACAGGCAGTTAAAAACAGCAGGTGAAAGAAATATATTACTTCTCAGTGAATCCTTAACATCTGAAGAGATCAGATTTAGTCTGTGATCAACCATATCTAGAATCACACACCTCATACTCCCATAGCGATGTAAAAAATAATTTTCACAGAAAGCTGAAGTAAGATGTGAGGTTTTGGAGAATATGTCTTACTAAAACCTTCAACTCATCCTTCCACCAGTGCCTGGAAATCTGTAGGACAAGCTTCCATTCTTATGCAGCATAACTGTACATCAGGCAATAAATTGTCTAAAGCCAACACTGCTACAGAGAACTCAACAGTGCAGTAAACAGTTAATCCCAGCATGTCCCAATGCTGCCTTGTGAGAAACTGTAGAATTCTGATAGAGATTTAGCAATCTCCTAATTATTTGAATCTCCTGAATATTTCTGAGCAACCAGATGGCTGGTTTCAGGATCCATCTGATGAGAGGAGAAAGATGCATGTTCTCCCAGTCTCAATGGGTTATTAGTAGGAAAGAGGGGTTTCTGGGGAGGCTGAAGAGTAAGACTGGAAGCCCATCTTTGGTCTCTAGGAACAAGATTAACGTAGAACTTTTGGGCTCTCTGAGAGGCCTATGGTTGCTCAGAGTTGCAATAGAAATTGATGTGGTCATCCAGCATCTCCTAGTTTAAAGACTCACTGCTTTGCTTCTATCTTCAGTGCCTGATGAAGACACCATTATCTAGGAGGAAATATAGGACTTCTGCTTGAGACTTCAGATCTATTTCTTTTGCTGATATGCACACTAATAGTTACTGTACTTGAGTTTGATCTTCTTTTACAGAAATAAAGCAAAAACAGAAAGGGAAAGAGAAAGGATAATTTCAGTTCCTAGAACATGCACTTGGCAAAAAAACATCTGGTATTTATCTATGTCATTATTTGACTTTACAGCTGAAGACTTCAAAGAGAAGCTGTGTGGGAACTTAAAATTAAGTTATTTCAAAAGTTGTTTTCATTTTAACTTAGATCAATGTGTTATATTTGGAAAGCTGTTACAAAAACAATGTCAATAAATAATATCAATCTTGTAATATTACTTTAGTAGGATATCAAAATATTCCTTCTTAATTTTTATATTTTTCTATTTTGTAGTTTAGCTGATAAAGTCTTTCTGAAATAGGCTTTCCATTTTCTACTAAAACCCAAAAACATTCTCTTCAAAGTTCTGAAATCGGCTTCAGTGGGCTGCCTTCCAAATCACCACATTCCCACATTGCTGTGTGGACTGAATGCCACTTTGTTTCACTACAACTTTCGTTAGATCTGCCTACAAGGAATGAGCTGTCGTGAAGATGCTGTTTCTAAAAGTCGAGGAAAAATTCTAGAGATGTCACATTCTCTTCTGGCACAAGTGACTCTACCTTGCAGCTTTCAGGAGCATTTTTTTGAAACTGGGCATTCACTACCTGCAAAAATTAATCTGGTTATGTGCTATTGCACAAGAGGCTATGATATATACCTAGTTTGCCTTTGTCAGCTGATTCTTACTGGAATAGACCAGTACTGCTTGTTTTATTTTTGTCTCATTTTGCTTCAAACAAGACAAAGCATGCCACCATTTAGTAACAATTTGCATTTCCACTGCCTAATTTTTACAAAAATATGTATTTACAAGATATTTTTAATTTTTATAAATAAAGAAAAAAAAATCATCTTCAAGGAAAGCATAAGAAGTTTCCAAGTCATAGTTGCAGTGGATCTTACTGTGCATTTTTAGCCCCAGTGGAAGTCAATAGGTAGTCTTTGTATTACAGTTGCAACACACAAATATTTTATGATGGTTTGATGGTATGATATAGTAATTGTATGCTCTCTACTTTACAGCTCTGGAATTTAAAAATTAGAGTCTATTTTGTTCCCGTCACAAGGATTACTTGCAGAGTTCCTAGAAGCATATTCCACATGTTCTGGTGATGCATGCCAGAAATAATAAATGGATGTCATTTATGGTGTCTCTGTTACTATCTACAGATACAGAGAGCACAGAATAAAGTTGTGCTTTCTGAATTTTGTAAAAGACATAATTATTTTGAAGTTTTGTTTTAGCTAGGATGGGGAGGGGAGGTGGCAGACAGGGAGAGAAATAGCCCAGCCTGAGAGTGATTTTTAAAGTGGTGGCTGAGTGAAAATGCAGGCTTGAATTTTGCATGGTTACAAAGGGTTGTTAGCTTGTACAGTAGCTGTTGTCAGCGCTGTGGTGTGTGTATACAAATCTGTGCTGTTACACTGGCCAGGATTTTCGAAAGAGTTGAGTATCAGGGTGTGCAACAATGTTTTTAAAGGACCCACCTTCAATTTGCCCGTTGTAGTGCTTTTGAAAGATGTCCCAGTTTAGTTGCCTGGAAGGGAGCTGAGGTCTTTAGGGCATCTAACCCCAGATGTCAGCACCAAGTCCTTGAAAATCTGTCCCCATAGTGCGTACCCATGCAGCACGCACCGCTGTGTTTGTAGTGATGTGTGACATACAGATGGATAGATAGCCAGAGATCTGATTGTGATTAGTCAGATCACGTTCATTTTTAGCAAACACTAAGAAAAAGCTGCTAAGAAAACCCAGCTGAATGTCTGAAAATGGTGTTCACAGCAAACGCGGGTGGGCGGTCCCAAACTGTTTCTGTGTGCTAGCCAGGAGAGAACACCACCAGGAATGCCAGCTGCTGGAAAACAGATGAGAAGGTGTAGAAGTAGAGCCAGCTCAGTGGGACAGAGAGCATGCCTCTGGAAACAAACCTTATGAGAAAAAACTACAGGTCAAAGCGATTTCACTGGTAACACTTGGAGACCTTTTCTCACGTTTGACAAAATACTGTCAAAATCATGATTTATTAAAAATTGCAGTGCTTACCAATGTAACTACAGTGCAACTATAAAAAGAGAAGAAATTGAGGGAGCAAAGGTTTCCCATTATTTTAAAATATATTTGCAAAATTTAAGTTAGAAAGGCTAGAGGAGTTGTTTCCAGGGCTTACACATTTCACAGTGTTTACAAGCTGTTAGTTTTTCATCATATGCTTCTCCCAAGAATAAGAGGGGAAAAAAAAAAAAAAAAAAAAAAAAAAAAAAAAAAAACCAGGTCCTATTTAGTTTCTTTGAATATGTGTTCTCTGGGTAGTTCAACATGAAGAAAGGAAGTGAACCAGCACTCTTTTGTTGATAGAATATCCATGCTGATGAGACTTAGACACCCTCCAGTCAAAGCCCCCCATCAAAGCTAGCTCTCTTGAAGGATGATTCATAGGACATGTCAAAGAATAAGGGCTGGGTAGGAATTTACTCTGTAACAAATTTTTATATACTTGATTGATTGGTGCCATTTTAATATGCTTTGGAAACAAACCTCAGACATATTTCTGGGAAAAGCAGAGTGCAATAGTGACACACTGATATTTAGATTCTGACTCTGAGAAAAGTTCAGTTCTCCAGAGGATAGAAGAGACAAAAGAAAAACTTTCTCCAGGACATCAAGACTTCCACCATAAGTAAATCTGTTATCCAACAGAGAGACTGAAGACTTCTTTCTTTTTCCTTCCCTTCCCCTTCCCCCATTCCCCCCCATTCCCTCCTCTTCCAATTTCCTTTTTTTCTTCCCTTGTAGTAAGAAAAATAACAGTTATGTTCTCTAAAATGTGGTTTATTTACTGTTATCAGCTTTTTAAAATGTTCTGGCTTTGTCTGAATGTGGGTTGGCAAGTCACCTGGGTTAGACAAGGAAGAAGTTGCCTCTTTTTTCTGAAATACATACTCCTTGGCTTCAGATTTAAATTTTTTTACTGTATGTCCTGGTTTGGGCCAGGATAGAGTAAATTTTCTGTCTTGTAATTTTTCTTTCAGCTAAGTCTCTCATAAGTAGCTGTACTTGCTGAAATTAACAGCAAGTTTCTCAGTCTTCTGCTTCTAGGACTGATAATACTCAATATTTATAGTTACAGCTAGAGACTGGTATGTAGAGCCAAGGCCATGGGTCGGTTCTGAGGAACACCTTATGCTTCAGGTGTTACACTTGCAACCCTCATTTAGGGATGGCTGACAAACGATAAATGACCAAAATTGACCAAACGGGGTATTCCATCCCATACATGTCATACTCAGTAGTAACTTGAGAGATCACAAGGGTCAAACACCTTCACCTTCACCTCCACCCTTTGTCTTCACTCTTCACCTTCCTTCACCTGTCCCTCTTTGCTTCAGCATCCTGGCAGGATTCCATCCATTCCTCTGCCTGTGGTTCTGATCCATGCCAGCCTCAATCTCTGTGTTCCTGCCTCCAGCTCCCGACTGGTCCTGACTCCAGGAGTCCAGCCTGGACTTTCCCAGGGCTGCCCTGCAGCCTCGGTGGTAACATGAGAGTTACTGGGGGAAAGGGAGGAGGAACGTGGTATAATACCCCTGTATATTTGTATATATTTAATAATTTTTCCTATTTATCATTACTGTTTCATTATAGCTGTGTAGTTTAGTTTCCAACCTGTAAGTGTCTCCCTTATTCTCTCCTTTTTTGAGGGAGGAGAGGGAGCATCTTTCATTTGGTTAATTGCCAGCCCAGTGTTAAACTGTGCAGGATGCAAAGTTCCCCTCACATACCTCCCTCCGTAGGTAACAATTAAAATAGCTATATTCACAAAGTAGTAACCGTTAAAAAAGCAAAAGCCACAGGCACATAATTGCTGTGCATGTGTACTACTATCCCATACAGTATCTTCACAAATAAGCTGCAACAGCTAGTTTTAGCTAGTAGGTCTCCTACATGTCTCCTGGAGATACCATTCCAAATCCAATCAGATCACACTGTTAGGAGGTTTTATCTCTTTCTTTCCTTCCCTTTGGCTTGTCTTCACCATTAATATCATTTCACTCACTTGCCCTGAAATTGCATTTCTTCTGCTTGCAGCATCTTGATGACACCCTGCTGTAGTCTCCATTTAGATCTCTGAAGTAGTTCACAGAAGCAGGCATCTGTGGTTGACAAGACCCCCTTGGGGTTGGTACTCATAAGTCCACCATTACTCTTCTTCTAAGAGAAAGTACTGATTTTTTCCTCAAATTCGTGTATTCTATTCTTAGCACACTTAACGTGATGCTCTGGAAAACTGTGTAAAGGCTGTGCCATTAAAAATTGACAGATTAAATTCTGTTCTCCTGCTAACAAAACCATCCTTAAGCCTTAACGGCACTGTGTCGCCCAGTGACAGAGTGGATAGGGGTAATGAAATTGAGAATCTACTGTGAAAATAAGGTCTGCTTCAGTCTCTTCAGCTCAGACCTCTGATCCTGAAAGATTTCCAGGAGAACAGGACAGGTTTCAAGGCCAGGTTGGACCATCAAGCAAGCTGGTCTAGTGGAAGGTATCCCTGCCCATATTGAGGGGTTGGAACTAGATAGTCTTTAAGGTCCCCTCCAGCACAAACCATTCTATGATTCTATGACCTGGTGTGTCCTTTGTCTGAGGTGCATTTTGAATTGGTGGATTCTAAACCAGTAGAGATTAGTCTGTGTATAACTGTAGGATGACCCATGCCAAAGAAGTAGGAATTTCAGCTACCCTGGGATATTTTACCCCACACTAGTCTCTGGCAGATCATTTGCTCAGAGCAGAAAATACAGGATAGTGATTTCTAACAGCAAGAAATTGAATATATTTCTTTAGTAGAAAACTGTCTTTTTTTTTTTTTTTTTTTTTTTTAATTGCCAGCATATTAAGAAAACAAATATTTTGAGTTTTTAAATCTGTCCTACCTTGGTGTGTTTGCAAAAACCCCATTTCAGGATTCAGTATTGCCTCTGTTGTTGTAATTAACAGTGTTTATCTAAACATTGTTGATCTGATAAAAGATCATAATGTAATAATGTGTCAGCCCATGCTGTTTCTACATGGTATTTTCACTGGTTTATCTGAGGCATTAATTAGGAACTTTCAAACCAGTGAAAATACCATGTAGAAACAGCATGGATTGACACATTATTACTTTATGAACTGAGTACATTACTGAGGGTGTTAGTCCATCACAGTGCATAAACACTAATCACCCTGAGTGCCATTATGCAGCACATGCAGGATAACCAGGTTATCAGGCCAAATCAGCATAGCTTCATGAAAGGCAGGTCCTGCTCAGTGAACCCAATCTCCTTCTGTGACAGGGTGATTTGCTTAGTGCATTAAGAAAAGGCTGGACGTGTTGTTTACCTAGACTGAAGTGAAGATTTTGACACCCTTCCCCACAATGTTTTTCTGGTGAAACTGCCTGCTCATGGCTTGGACAGCTGTTCAATTTGTTGGGTTAAAAACCTGGCTGGATGGCCAGGCCCAAGAAGTTGTGGTGAATGGAGTTCCACCCAGTTGGCAGCTGGTCACATGTTGTGTTCCCCCCGGCTCAGTACTGGGGTCAGTTCCATTCAATACCTTTATCAATGATTTGGACAAGGGGATCAGTTGCACCCCCAGTAAATTTGCAGATGACACCAAGATGGGAGGGAATGTTGATCTGCCTGAGGGTAGGAAGGCTCTACAGAGGGATCCAGACAGGCTGGGTCAATGGACCCAGGCAGGTTGTATGAAATTCCACATGGATCCTTGTGTCGGGTCCTGCTCTTGCATCATAGCAACCCTATGCAACACCACAGGCTTGTGGAAGAGTGGCTGGAAAACTGGCCAGAGTAAAAGGACGCAGGAGTGTTGGTCAACAGCCATCTGAATATGAGCTAGCAGTGTGCCCAGGTGGCCAAGAAAGCCAACAGCATCCTGGCTTGTATCAGCAATAATGTAGCCAACAGGACTACAGAAGTGATTGTGCCCTGTAATTGGCACTGGTGAGACTGCACCTTGAGTACTGTGTTCAGTTCTGGGCCCCTCACTACAAGAAGGACATTGGGGTGCTGGAGTGTGCCTTAAGAAGGGCAACAGAGCTGCTGATGGGTCTAGAGCACAAATCTTATCAGGAGCAGATGAGGAAATTGGGGTTGTTTGGGTTGGAGAAAAGAAGGGTGAGAGGAGACCATACTGTTCTCTACAACAACCTGAAAGGAATATGTAGACAGGTGGAGGTTGGTCTCTTCTCCCAAGTAATGAGTAGTGGAAGAAGAAATGGCCCCAAGTGGTGCCAGAGGAGGTTTAGGTTGGATATTAGTAGAAAATTCTTCACTGAAACGTTTTTCAAACACTGAAACAGGCTGCCCAGGGAGATGACTGAATCTCAGCCTCTGGAGATGTTTAAAAGACTTGTAGCTGTGGTGCTTAAGGACATAGTTTAGCACCAGAATCGGGAGAGTTCTGCTAATAGTTTGACTTAATAATCCTAAAGGCTTTTTCCAATTAAAAAAAATTCTATAATTTTATAATATTTAACTGTGAATAAGTAGTGGAAGGGCAAGCAACAAAGACATTTCAGGTAGGATTTGTTGGGCAAATTTATATGCCTAAGTTCAGCAAACTATTAGAGTAGTTGTGTAAATAGCTTGATTTGGTATTTGATAAGGAGGTGATGACTGAAAAAGAAACAAACAAGTCAATTGATCCATTTCAGGCATATTAAGAAAAACAGAAGAAAATTAAGTTATGAAGGAGGTTTGAAAATTAAACCAAGTGAAAGTCTGTGAGTACTGGTTTATTGGAAAGAGAGTTTGATTGAAGCCCCAGAGGAAGAAAGACTTCTGCATTTTGTCTTCTCTGACATATTTACTTAGAAATATTTGATTTTAGATACACTAAGCCCTTCCTTGGGTCCATTTTTTTTTGACCCATGGTAAACACAAGATATGATGTAACAGTCTCTTTCTGGGTGGTGTAGGAAAGGAAGGGAAAAAAAGATGTTATCATTTGCCCTGAAATTTATCTTTCAATATTTAAATAGATTAAATTTAAGTTGCATATTATATATATTTCTGTATGTATGCAAGTGCATAAAAGAGATATATTTAAGGGAAATAGAAAATGTGTTACTTAAATAATAATGAAAAAGGACAGAGAGCATATAATTCTCAGAGAGGGTATCTTTTTTCATAGGTGATTAGTGACCAATGTTTGAGTTGGATCTATATCAATATACATTTAAATGAGGATCATATTAGTAGTTTCTGTCCTCAGACCATCTTAAAACTATTTTTCAGATTCTTTCTCTCTGCCTTTAAAAGTAATCACTGCACACAGAAATTCTACATGGCAAGGTCCCTGCACTGACAGAGTTCCAGTGAAAGGTGGCTAGCTCAACAAAAAAGTTGCTAATGCATTACCAAAATAAAAACAAAAATAAAAATAAAAATAAAAATAAAAATAAAAATAAAAATAAAAATAAAAATAAAAATAAAAATATCCTGCCTGTGTTGATGCCACAGTGCTAATTGTGGTAAAATGTAAGAGGGAAGGTTCTACTCAGAAAAGCAAGAAAGTGTTTTCTGAAGTACTTATTAGAAGCAGATATGTGAAATTAAGAAAGTAAGCTTTCCTTATGTTATTTCAGAAAGGAAACACACAACAGCCTCTCTGCTCATTTTAAAGAAATGTTGTAATCACAAAATCCAAACTGTATTAAAGAATCTAGAAATGGTAGTAAAGAAGTTATGTCATTTGTTAAACAGAACCCCACCACTGTGAACAGAGAAAAGCTAATGTTGAAGTTCTGCACCCAGGAAGAACAGCATCACCTTGATATAAGTGTCTGGCAACAGTTATTTTTTAGAGAGCTACTTCCTAAAAATAGATCTGTCAGTTGAGACAGTGAAACTGGTAGTGCTATGATTAGTCACCATAGACTAATGAGCTGTTTTTGAATAAAATAGGTACTTTAAAATTACTAAGCCTACTAGGTTTTTGTGGGGCTCAGAAAAAGGTGATGAAAGATGTAAGATGCTATGGAGCTGAACATAGCTGGGCCTTATTCACCTATTGTGGTAACAGTTACACACTCAATGAAAGGTTGATGGAGACCACCGTAAGAAGAAAAAAAAAAAAAAACTGCCAGAAAGTTCAGGAATGCATCAGCCTCCAAGCTTAATAAAAATAATAAAAATGTCAGCAGAGATTAGAGGAAATGAAATATGTAATTTTACTACTTTAACTCCTGTGAAACAGCAATAAAACTTATAACAATGGGGGACTGGCAAAGCCTACACATATTAGTTTTGTCTTTAAAGAGTATGGAATCATTTCAACAATTGTTTTTATTTTTTCTTGTTAAAAATGGCTTTGACAAGTGGCACAATTTCATCCTCTATAATCTGGAAGTGTTCTTTGCCAAGCAGTAGGTTTTCCCAGTAGTATTCTTGTTCTTTAAAAAGTAGCCAAAATCTACAGAAATCAATCATTAAGATCAAAAGAAGTAGAATTTCATTCAGAATTCAGTCTTCATTTAGGATATTTTGAAACACTGAGGATATCTAGCCAGATATCCAGACTACCCAGATGGTAGTCAGCAGAATGACACCAAAAGTGGCTGTGGGTGTGGGTGTATAACAATTGCAACATTGGCAACTCAGTGTGAATTCTACAGTATTTGATTTTTGTTTCTTCACTTAATAACACAAGGCAGTTTCAAAATTTAATTTAAATCTTCAGTGACCCTGATAAAAATAAGAGAGTAAAGGGGAAAAATTGCTCAAACCTCTTTTTTTACTGCAATTATAAAAATAAATACTTGGGTTTTGAATACTCGGAGAGTAACAGTACCAAGGCAGAAGACAAGCCCAAATCTATCATGCTGTGAGAGTCTTTCCAATAACTTCAGGGAGCATTGAATTCTGAAGAAATTTTACAAATCTCTAGCTGAATTCTGGCCACCATTTCATCATACTAAACAGGAATAGTCTAGTGGCAAATACTAAGCTGTTTTATAGTCTCTTACACAACATACTCTGAAATCTCTGTGTGTAGTCAGAGCTACTAGCTACACATCTAACCAAGGGTTCTAGAAGTGCATCTTGGTTAGACACGCAGCTGTGCAGGAAAAATGTAATACTGAAACCAAGAGTGAAATTAAGAAGAATTTTCTTATGCCAAAGGCTAATGAGGGGAATATTACCCCAGCAACTCATCTATTGGGGCTGCCAAACCAGCTCCTGATAGAGCCTGAGCTGCTACCTTGCCTAGTGGAAGGTCTAAGATTTCCTTGATGCAGTGAAACAGTTGAAGGGCTTTCTGTTAAATGCTTGTAGAATCAACAAAGTCTGTGTTAATAATGTGAAAGGATCACTGGATCTGGGATATGCCAGGGTGACATCAAGGTGAAGAAGATGTAGCAAGGTTATTAAAAGCCACAGAAGAGAAAAATCTTGCTATATTTCTTGTCCCAAGAGCTGCCACTCAGTCTACTCTCTACCTTTTAAAGTCATTTTCTTTCTTTATTTTGCCTATATGTCAGAATAATAAGATCCCAAATTCTCAATTTTCAGTTACACAATAAGTTAAATATTGGGAGGGAAAAGATGATATAATGAAATGAAACAAAAGTCTACATTGAACAAAATTCAATAATTAATTCAGTGAAGAAAAATTATTGTAGTTTCTGGGACTTCGAGGTCTGAATGTACAGTACCTCATTTGTTAATGAATGCAGAACTGCCAGTAAATAAGAGACCTGCTTCATTATGGCTGCCACACAGTTTCTCTAAACCTTATTTTGCAACAGCATGGAAAGAATAAAAACTTCTTAAGCTGGTTGTCCTTCACTCTGAGACAGGATAATCTTTGAGAAACATTTTATGGTGCATCTTTTGAAGAAAAGTGCACTAGTCTGTACTGAAAAAACATTCGGTTGACCTGGAAAATAAAACATTTATGAGAACTATGAGCAGAAGTTTTCATTATTCCTTAAGTTCTCCCTTCAGAGAGACAAAAAAGTCCCTCCTTCCATTGCTGCTCCACAATACCCTGTTGCCAGGCAACTGATCTTTTATGGTGGGTCTCCACGGCGACTGATGTACACAAAATCATAAATCCCATTACCTAATTAAACACTAGGGCTGCATTATAAAAAGAGAAAGAATCATACTGAAGTTTAAAGAGATAATATAAAAGAGTCACAATGAGATTCAAAAAAATCAATTGCTGTTGCTGATATTATAGTTTATATATATAGTTTATATAATATGGTACATCTAACCAAACCTTCTGTTTTTTCATTTTCCTAAAAGACAGGACAAACCATTTTTCTCTTAATTTACTAAGTACATTTTCAGCATAATTAAGCTGGACAAGGAATCCCACTACACTCAACAGGTAAACCTTCAGAATCAGTTAATACCAATCAGTGTACAGAGGAATTGTAGTAACATTGTTATAGTGGATTAAAATGCTTTGGGATAGATGAATCAAATATGAAGATGGCTGACGAGCTACAGTGAATAAGCAGATAGTTACAGCATTCTTGCCTTGTGGAAAGTCAAAATAGGAAGATACAACAGCCTGTTCATTTTTGCTTCCCATGAGCACACAGAGAAACTCAGGTTGACCACAGAACCTGGTCAGATCTGAACACATGCTCATAGCCTCTCCAGAAGAATCTTATGGACTCTGATACTCTGACAAAGGCCCAGGAAAAGGCAAAGACTCAGACTATGCAAGGAGAGTTTTCTTTAACTCAGTGGTAGTAGGACTAACATCCATGATGGAAGCAGTGCAATATTGCACCTTTGAGTGGGAAAAGACTGCATTTGCCTTTTTTGTCCTATTTATTCTATGTTTATTTACATTCTTCACTGTGTCAAAGACACGGAACCTCTGGGGCTTTTACCTTCTTAAACCCTACTTCCTTCTGGGTAGACTATGTCTTTTAAGCACCAGCTGGTACCACAGTCTCCCCCAGTATAGTAAGTATTTAGCTGTATATGCTTTTTATTGCAATCTATGCACCTACAAGGAGACGCACAGATGACATTTTTGTGACTCTGGTTTACTTTTAAATATGATCCATATGCAACACTTCCAAGTAAATTTAAGTCACTACACACGGAGATCTATTTGAAGTCTTAAAATCTGACCATACAATTTTTTTTCTTAATTAATGTACATTACACTTACACTCCCAAGAAGGAAAGAAATTATTGCATCCAAAACACATAGTACTTTTGCTTATCTGCATTTATAGTCCAGATGAGCTGAACAATTCTAGCAGCAGATATATGAATCATGGTTGCGTATTTTTAACATCCAATTTCTTAAGAGTATGTAAAAGTTAAAACCTATTTATGGATGAAAACTGATGAAACTAGCAAGGATATTACAGTTTAGAGTGTATACAACTATGCTGAGATACTGACTATTCCTTATGACATCTCAAATTATTAAAAGCATTATACATTAAAAGCATTTTGCCTGGATCCAAAATTAATAAAATAAAAATAACCCTTTATGGACATCTTCCTTGGAATGCTCTGAAAATTTTCTCTGCCTCAGCCCCTCATCTGCTCAAAGCAACATCTCTTGAGAACAAGTTAATGAATGGTGAAGCAAGAATAGAAAGCTCCACCTCTTGATCATTGAATTTTACATTCTTGATCAAATGATACATTTTGGAACTTTCAATTGTTAATGCATTATGGTGTTGTGTAGCCAAAACTGGGCAAAAAAGGTACATAATCTCTTAGAAGTATTGTGATATACACAATACAGTAAAGGTAATTCATTAAATGATTTACAAACTTTCTAGCCTCTGAAGTCTTATTTTGTTAATAAGAGGTCAATGCCTCTCTAGTTCTGAATATGTGAAGAATCTGAGTTCCCTTGTAAAAATTTTTCTTTTTAGGTCTCTTCTCTCCCTTTCTTGATTAATTTTTTCTCTAACTTCTTTACAGGTACAGACTAGGTTAGGACTGGACTTGAAGAGCACGCCCTTTTCTGAATCTTTGATTAACTGCTTTTTCACTCATATTCATCCTGTTAATGAAGATGCTAAGTAAATACAGAAAACAAATAAATACATAAATAATATATAAATCGACTAACATAGGTTTTATGTGGACTTACAGAAAACATGATGCAAGTCTTGATTACCGTTGGTTAGGTTTGCTTTTACTTTGGACAGAATTGGAAAATACTGATATACTTTGACTTGTGTATCCCAGTTCTCACGAGATAAATGCAGTCAGAAAAAAAATAGTATTCCTTTCATAGTTAAAAATAGACAATTACTGTGAAACATTTAAATAAGACCCAGACAGTTACTGTGCCTTTAATCTCTCTAATCTCAGTAACTGTATGCCTTTTATTATAAGTATATTATAATTACAGATTGAATTAAGCTATTGTTAACATATAATGGAATTGGAATTGCAAAAGTATATACCATGTTTTACATTATTCCTAATACAGTACCCCTATTTCACTATGCCCTGTAAAAAAAAAATAATAGAACTTTCAAAGGACTGTACTGAAATGTAGATTACCCTGGTTTATTTTCCTCTAAAATATATCAAGGTATCGAAAAGCATGTACAGCTAGTAGGATGCTTCAGAGTTTAGAGGAGTCTTAATTGAAATAATATCTAGTCTTATGGACACCCTGAGATTTCTGTCAGAAGTAGGGACAAGAAAAAAAATAGAATTCAGTGCTGAATATGAAACAGAAAACTATTATATTCTTGAGTTTTTTCTTTAAAAAATTCTAACTGCAGAATAATGCAGAATTAGATACATTTCAAACTGAAAGTGTGGGTGGAACATGAGGATATGTTCTGGAGTCCCCAGCAAAAGAAGGACATGGACTTCTTGGACCAAGTCCAGAGGAGGCCCACGAAGATGATTAGAGAGCAGGAGCAACTCTCCTGTGAACACAATCTGAGAGAGTTGGGGTTGCTCAATCTGGAGAAGACAACGCTCTGGGGAGACCTTACAGCAGTGTTTCAGTACCTGAAAGGAGCCTGCAGGAAAGCTGGGGAGGAACTCTTCACAAGGGTGTGTAGTGATAGGACAAGGGACAGTGGCTTTCAATTAGAAGAGTGGAGATTTAGGTTAGATGTTAGGAAGAAACTCTTTAGTGTGAGGGTGGTGAGACGCTGGCACAGGTTGCCCAGGGAGGTTGTGGATGCCTCATCCCTGGAGTGTTCAAGACAGACTGGATGGGGCTTTGAGCAATCTGATCTCATGGGAGGTGTCCTTGCCCAAGCAGGGGGGTTGGAATGGGATAATCTTTAAGTCCCTTCCAACCCAAACTATTTTCTGATTCTGTATTGGCCTAAAATGAACTAGCCAGAAAACTACTCTAGATGTTCCACTATTATTTTTTTAACACTATTATTTTTAAACTCTATTATGTTTTCCATCATACATACTGAAAAATTGGACAAGAACTTAATCTGTTTTGTAGATTTTCTACCCAAATGTTTTGTTTAATCTATCAGATCTTCCAACCATAGCTTTGATAGCTGGAGTATTTTCTGGCATTACATGCATGATCTTCCAGCTCTCTAAACCAGTCAGAAATTATAATAAATGAAGTAGGGGCGTGTAAGAGAAGTATGAGCAAAAAAAATAAAGGTAACCACGTACTTAAAAGTTTTGCTTGTCTTTGTATGGTTTGGATGAGAATATTAAAAAAGACTCATAGCACCAATTGGCTGTTGTCCACATTAGAAAACCACCACAGAATCTGGTACAATTCAGCACAGCTTCTTTTTCTAAGAGACCCTGGCAATACACCAATGCTGTAGATCAAAAATTTATTAGCATACTGGTTTAAAAAAAATGGCTACCTTTTCACAGATTGGCAAGAAGGGTGGGATTACACCTTTAGCTGCTAATCACAGACAACATTAGCTAATATATTTGGGGACTGTATCATCTATTCCTGACCAGTCTGGAGAAGAAATATTTCCTTCATGAGTGTTGGAACTCATCTTTAATATCTCAGTGGTGGACAGAAGAGGGGATGGTTTGCTGACATTTCTTGGTTTTGAGATCTATTTATTTAAATAAATAAATTTCACCACAAAAGTAAAGATGTTTTTGACCACTTCCTCCTAAAAGAAACCTCAGAAAAAAAACCAGAAAGTAAGGTAAGAGGAAGAGATCGGTGCTCAAAAAACACACAAGGCAGTAGATTTACTTCCAGAAATCATCAAATGTCTCTCGAACCCACAGCATGTAACTAACCTTCAAATACCACTGCATTTGTTTTGAGAAGACACAGAATATCTACTGCCATGGTCCAAAGATGATTTTCACATAGCAAGCACTCACACCCAGAGAAATGGATCACATTTCCCAATCTACACCAAAATAAAATGCACAGATGTACCACATTGAAAATGGATCCCAGACCTGTTCAGATAAAACATGAACAAATGGAAGATAGGTGGATGAAGCGAATGTAATTCAACAAGGATGAATAACAGTGAACAAAACCAACCACATAACAGTAAGGGAATATTTTTCATAATCATAGTTGCAATCTATTACCTCAAAGACAGCATAAAAACTTTAAAGATTTACTAGAAAATGGCACCTAGTTAACAGAGGTACTGATTTTCTGGGGCTTGCCCTTCCCACTTCTTCCCTTTTGCACAAGCATTAACACCTTTTTTCCCTCCATTCCATTATATCTCTCTACTATCCTATAGTCTGTCTGTCCTTGGCACAAGCATCTCTTGTCTAGTGTTATTAATGTCCTTTCTTGCTCAGGTATTTGGGTTAGGCAACATCAGCACAGTTAACTAAGAGCAATTACTCCCAAGTTGTATTTAGGTTAGACTCCCCTTCTGCTTTTCAGGCTTGTTGGAGAATGCTGGATCTGAGGTCTTTGTCTGTTTTTTCCACCTGTAGCTTCTCATCTAATGTGACCTCTTCCTATAGTCTCGTATGAACAAAGGATCCCTCTATGTTCAGAATAAACAGAGGATGTTGACTAGACTTATCTTTAGTGTATACAGTTTATATCAACATTTTAAAATGTTTATAAGTTTAAGAGAAAAGACCTAAACAACTGACTAGTTTCAATAAATTGAAGCCCTTTATTTGCTTTTAGATTCTTTTAGGGCCAAAATCTTTGCTTGTCTATCCCTCCTGCACAATTACACAGTTCCTTGGTGGTACGAGAAATGTTTGGAAAATGGCAGAATACCAATTGTGCGTGAGGCCAGGAGCTTAGCAGGATTCAAGAAAGGATTCTACGTTTTTATGAATGGTGAGAACATCCAAAGTTACATTAAACAGCATAAAAATTAAATTAAATTAATAAGCCTCAATTCTTAAATTCCGAAAACAACAACTGTCTAACTAGGAGCTTTGTGAAGACTTTTACCAGTAAGCATCTTACAGCAGAGTTATATGACTAGCCTGCTCAGCTAGTGATATAATTCCTCTATTTCTTCATTGCTGTGTAATTGGGCCTGCTTTATTACCACTAGTGCTGGACAATACTTTGTCACCTAGAGGAAAATAAGTGCAATGCTGTCTTGAAGAACAGTTACAGTTCAGAACAACCTAAACAGTGAGGTGCTCTGCAGAAAAAGTGGCATGGATAAATGTCATAAGTATACTGAAAATACAGCAGATATTCCCACTCTTTACAAATGAAAATCAGTTCTTCAGATAATTTTTTTATTATTCATGCAAAATTCTAAAAGTCCCCTGCTCCTTTCTATAAACAATGGAGATTAGAAATAAGATAAACACTAGAACAAACAATGCAGTTGTTGATAGAAACTCACCCTGAAAAAGAATTACACTAGTATTCAGTATCATAAATAAAAGTAATTGTTAGGGGTTTTTTAAAAGATAATTTGACTTCAAAGATTTCCTGTGATTTCTAATAGTTGAAAGGTACTTAGATTACAAAATGATCTTTATTTTCCTTATTCCCTCTCTAAAGAAGAGGGAAGCCAGAACAAATTAAAACACAAGGCTCATACACCTCCAGGAAATGCTTGCATAAGGCTTATTTATCTTTTAACTAACATTTGTTAACCACGGATTAGTGGAACAGCCTCTTGTAATTATGGTTTCTGTTCCATTTGTGGCTATCTTCATGAGGCCAGTGAATCTTTAAATTACAGGCTGGCCACCCGGGAGCACAAGTGTTGAATCAGCTCCATCTCCATAGGCAGCACATTTGGATGATTATCCCCAAAGATGACATGCTAACACACACATACACAACAAAGGAGGTTTATGCTCACAGCTTTAGAGTTACTTTCAGTCCTTGTGGTGGTTTCTAGTTCAATAAAACCAGAGTGGCTCCTGACATGATGTGCTCTATGTTAGTATAGGAGAAATGGCTGAAGTCAGCCTTTGCTAAACACCCATTATTCTGACAGCTCTTGCAATGCCCTCCAGTTACAACCCCAGGCACTGCACTGCAATAGGAGTTTGGAAACTAGCCCAGGTAAGAAGGGCTGGTTTTGCTTAAGGACCATATACACTTAAAAAACACCAGCATTTATTTATATACATATGTGTAAATACAGACATATACACACATACATCAAATAAGAGAAACAAAGCTTTTCTTTTATTCCTAAGAGCCTGTATAGCTAAAGGTATTTTACTACATGTTTTTTACTGTCTTGTCTTTTAATTGCCTCAGAGCTTACCAAACAAATGACCACTTCCAAGATAAAAGACTTCATGATCTTTACTTCATGGGTCAGTCGTCTTTGAGACTTAATCTGTAGCCCCTTGGGATCATATCACATGTCTAGTTCTCAAAAGCTTGGTTCCAAAGAAATCCAGCCATCCAGCCATCTAGCCAAGTACTCTGAAAAACTGTGCTGCATGAGCCTTCCGGTATAGCTCCACTTAAGCTGTGCTGGCAGCAGGGGTGCACACAGATATCATCTGAAGGACTTTCCACCTCAGAGAGTTGTAATGGCCAGTTTACTAATACACACAGATCATTCACTAAAGGGCTTTCTGGAAGACTTGCAGCAGAGCTGGTGACCTTGCCATAGCCCAGGGCATAGATGTAGGCATATAGGTATCACTATATAAAACCAGCTCTCTTCTTCCAGAAAATTTGCTCTCATCTAACCATTGTCTAATAAACTAACCCCAAAGAACAGAATTTCAGAAAGAGACCCACTACTCGTCACAAATCATACACTAAGTAAACAGGGTCAAGTAATCTGGCTTTTATTTAGTTGTCATTCAGTTGTTCTATAATGCATAAATAATGTGCATGTAATATACACACACTTACAGACATGTTTTGCTGGCTTCTAGGAATTAAGAAAGGATTCAGTTTCCCATTGTGCAGGGTATTACATAAACACTAATTTAAAAGGTAGTCCCTTCCCCAGGGCCGTATGACATAGTCTTAATTCTTTACTGATGGATGCCTCACCATCTGTGCAAATTCAGTTGCTAATCCATTGCCTCATCACAAATAGACAATGCACACCTGAAGCAAAAATGTTGCAGTATAGAGGATCTAGGTAGATAGTGTAGATCTGCTGTGATTTTGCAATTATAACATATATTTTTAATTACTTTTGAGATCTGCAACATTCAGCTGCAGAGCTCTGAACAAGGTACTGCGTGTGAGGATTTGTCTCTTTGTATACGTCTTCTTCTGGTGGGGGGAGGGAGGAGAATGTTTTTCAATGCAAAACTTGTCATACAAAATTGAAATGTAGAGTGGCTGTACATGGTGTAGTGGCTGTACATGCAGGTGCACCTGCATTGAGTATGGTAACCCTTGCCCAGAGGTCCACCTCAAATTTGCCTCCTAGCTCAGTGTTGACTTGAGATGTGACTGCTGTGCTACCTACCCCAGAGTCCTAACTCCCTGGCTTGCTTGGGAAGAAAAAACATAGATGGGGAGAAGCCCTAACTCACTGATGCTTGTTTGGGGGAGGTGGGCCTGAGGAGCACTCATGGATCTCACCTGCCTTGCCATAAAGATTTGGGCCTACAAAGTGGTAGGTAACCATGACCTTCAGGAGAGGAGCAGAGCTTGCCATGGTTATCCAGCAGGTCCCAGCCTTTGTATTATCTGCTAGCTCTCCTCCTAATGGACTGTAAATGCAGATTTAGTCCTCTGGAAGCATTGACTCCTCTGCGTTTCTTCTCTTGAGCAGTCAGTGGAGGCATTCCTCTGAAACATCACTTTGCTCCCCCTTCTTGTGGCAAGAATGTACACAAATGGAAAATAGGTATCTCCCCTGTGTTTTTTAAGCTTTGTCCAAATCCTCATTCTCCGCTACATTTATCATTGTGTAACACCTGCCTGATTCTCAAACCTTTGGATCTGGAGACAGAATACAGTTATTTACACCCAGTTAATCTCTTAGTTCCTACATGGCCTTTCTGTAAAATAGATTTTCTTTGTTGATAGGTAGCAAACAAGATATTGATATTCTCAGCTTCATGCTGTTTTTAACTTGGTCTGTGCAGCCACAAGCATGTTTATCTAGCATGACTCTTATTCAGACTATTTCATTCTGGCAACAAGATGTTGCCTATGGACATGGCTCACTCTACTGTTTCCCTATAAAAAGAATTTGGGGGAGGGACAGAAAAAGAGGAATGGTTAAAAGATGGAGTAGACACAGTTGTAATCATGCTGCATTCTTTTCAGTTTGTTGCAACACTTAAAGGTAGCTTGCTCTAGATACCAAAAAAGGTTGGGAAGCATTACTGAGGCATGACATACAAAATCTGCTGTTTACTCCAAAAAGTTTTCCTGCCTAGTAAGCCGTGTGAATGAAGAACAGCCAAGACCAAGATTGCAGTTAGGGTCAGAGGAAAGTTTGTCATGTGAAAAAAAGTATTTCTAACACTTTAGAGTTATACTTCTAGAATATTTTTTTGGTATTACTCTTTAAGAATGGATGAGAAATCAAATTACCAGTTGGCCTATATTTATAAAGAGGCATTTGAATGCACTGGTGGGTTGGCAGTTTACTTGTCTTTTTTGTCTTGCGAGAGAGCAGAAGTGTATTAGTGCTACGTTTACCCACCTGAGAGCTACTGTTGGGACTATAGGCAAAAACCTCATTAAAAATTCTGTTTTTTTCAGGTGGCTGAAAAGCTAGAATAACATGCCCATCTGCCATGAAAATAGTGGAAGGAGATGCATCCTATGTACTTCTCCCATTAGGACGGGAATTGTTAAACTGAAAAATGCTGTGTTGTCTGGAATAGATAGTGTTCAGCATTGGTGCAAGGATTCTCAAGAGCTTTTGCAGACTGGGCATCTTTGCAGATTCAGTGGGGTCAGGGGGTAGGTGGGCAGGAGAGCAGCTGCTTGTAGAAAGGTTTTTTAATGCTCCACTTATCCCCCGTTTTGTGACAGTGAGAATGAGGGGCTGAGAATCAGCAACAAGCAACTGCTCTAAAGTTGAAACTTAAGCTAAAATTAATCTTAGAATCACAAACTATTTCATAACGTCTTTCATAATAACAGCAGTTTATTGCCTTGTGATGCTAAGTCCTTCCCTGTTTCTTCACTCTGGAAAACCTCTATTGTGCTGGCTTCTTCCTGTTTCATTGAAGGGAACAGCTTGTATGAATCAGAGATGAACCACTCTTTGGAGTCATGAATACCCAGCTATCAGTCTCTGTCTTGACTGTCCAGAAAGGCCAGAGCTGCATCTTCAAACATCTTTCCATTCTCCCACTGTTTTCCCTCTGTGAAACAGAGCCGTGGCTGAAACCAGAATTTTAGCCAAGTGCATACCCAGGCCTCCTAATGGCACAAGAAGCACATAGCTGTCGGTTTGTGTCCTGTATTCACTGCAAAGATGCTTCTGCTTGTAATTTTCTTGTAGATTTTTTCAGCAAAACTAGATTTCTTTTGAAGGCACCAGTGATGGGGGATGTTAAATTGAGACACATCCCTTTCCCCTACCCCCAGTCAGGCATCTTGCACCGCAGCTTTAAAAATCACCTGAAGATATCATAAAGTCTTACAATATGCAAAGATCCCAACTTCAGAAGAAACAAATGGATATCTAAGCTGATAACAAAACTGGTATTATTTATGAATTGTCAGTTTTCCAAGAGCTTACTCAGTCTGTTTTCAGATTTTCTGGCTTTTCAGTACTTTGGAAAATTTTGCCTGGCTTAATAATGTTCTTGAATTTTTCAACTCCTTCACTGCTGGCACAAAAGCTCCTGTTAGCCCTCCTTGGCTTTTCTGACACGCAGCATTTTTGCAAAGAGTCTGAAAGAAATAGTGGGAAAATTATATTATCTTGGCATAAATCTGAGATTTAGAGTGCATATATAAAAATGTAAATCATTACTAACACCACTTCTCCGTCTAAACCAAAACAAACCCGTTAATGTTAAAGGGTGGATATGACAAGCTCATCTACAGGGCTTTCATAGTCAGTTTCAATATAATACCAAGTGTAGAATATTTATAACATGCAATGCTGGACACTGTAGGGTTTCATTGTGACTCTACAAACAAATGACTGTTCAGCATTTGGATGGAATACACAGCCAGCAATTACCACAGAAAACATGGAACATGAGAAGAATATTGTTTTCTGACCATGAAAAGACCACACACACTCTCCATGTGGAATGCACACTGGATCATCTTCAAAAACATAGAAGTTGCGTTCTCTGTTATGCTCACAGGCTGGTTTAATTAAATATAGGCATTAGGCAGTAAATGTGTTGGCAGTTTCACACTGAAATGCTGCTGTTCTGCAAGTAACTTCCTCACTGTAGTGTATTCTTTTAAAATAGTAACGTATTTTTTCATTCTGCTTAAGACTGTTGAGGTTTGCAAGGGAACATATTCATATAAATGAGAATATTTAAAAACAAAATGTGAACATTAATTAATTCAATTCATTTTAAATATTAATAAATTCAGTAAAGTAAAACATAAGCTTTCATAAGGTTTAGGCTTGAAAATATATTTACGTGTCGCATTACAAATTCAAGTGGCTATCAGCTTTACATTTTAATGCTGAATTTTTGTGACAGAAGTATTTACTATTTAATACTTTTTATATACTAGATGAGCTTTGTAATTTTTTAGGAACATAAACCTTAGCTATTCCATTAGCACAGGCATGTTTAGTCTTGAAATCTCAAGATCTGTTTAAAGATCTCAAGCTGTCCATATAATATTGATTTTCTTCTTTGAAACCTCTCTTTCATGGATAACAGCAGTCCCTGTTTACTAAAGCTGCCATGACGTGTGCACATACTCATAAGCTCAGTTCACAGCTTTGCCTAGACACTCTTACTCCAGTAGGAACAATTAAGTTATACATATTTCGTAAATTCAGGAAGCAGTAAACCTAGGGCTGGAAGAGACATTTATACACGTTGAATAAAACTTTTTTGGTTACAGTTTTGACCTGCCTGCAAATTCTCAATGAGCTTGATTTTACAGGTGTAAATTAGCATAAACTAAAGCAATAACACAATGATAACAAGTAACAGGCACCATGAAAGTGATTGTGGACAAGATATGAGTAGAGCAAAAAGACTTTAAAGCCCCTTTAAAGCCCCAGATATAGCTTATCACCACCCTTGCCCAGATAGGTCCTGTCTGATTGTAGAAATTACCATTTTTTCTACCCTTTTTTCTATCACCCTTGCCATTTGTAGCCAAGTAGTTTAGCAGTGGGATGAGAGAGGTAGCAACTGGAGAACTCTTCTGCAGTTGTGAGTTCTGATAGCAAATGGCATTACATCTTCTCTTTTGACCCTTTTCTTCTGGAGACTTAACCTCCAAATTTGGGTCAGACCTTACTAAGAATCTGACAAGCAGATAGCAGGCCTTAACTTCTGCAAGCAGCATTTCTCTGTGATTTAGCTTGGAAGCATTTTTTAAGGCATGTGTCCTGAGAGGGGAGGGTGACATAGTTATGCGCTATTTGTCTTGCTTGGAATTTACCAGCTCTACTACCACTTTAAGACTCAGACTAAAATTCTCCTAAACTCATTACTTTGAAGTTATTCCTCTGAGACAAATCTTTTGAATTCTGTGTGGTTACAAAATCACATCTGAGGTCAGTGTGCCCCTGCTTGGGATCCTTCTCTGAGACTTCCCACCAGCCTTTGAAGTGGCGGCCTGTGGGCTGGGCAGTGTTTGCTTTTTTTCTCGCCTTAGCATATCACCGAGATCTTGACACTGTCACAAAGACACTGGTGTGCTTAAAAACATATTTCCAGGCTACCCTGGAACATACTGAGCAGGGTAGTTTGTGCAGAAATGTCTCTGTAGCTAAGGTACCAGTGCTGGCCTGAATGAAGTATTCACCTCGCATCATTACTGCAGATATACATCACTGAGTAAATAAATGCTCTTTAGGAGACAGCTCTGTTTACTCTTGCTCTGAGGAATAAGGTTTTTTAGACAGAGCCAAAATACCTGTGGGAATGGAATGACTATGCTGGTCTTTACACAGTAATGTACACCTCTCCTGCAGCTGCCATATCATCATTTGTACAGTCCTCAGGGTATGGTGTCCCCTGATTTTTCTGATGTACAGAGAGAGGGCTGTCAAATGAGCTGTCGTTACCCAAATTGACAGAAATGTATTTATTCTACTTTGAGCCTGCATCCATGCACATCTCAAGGCAGAGTTTAGTCCTGAAAACATATGTTGTTTTAATCTGTTTTATGTCTAGTATCGGTAATAGCAGCAGCAATATAACCCATTTATTTCACCCAAATGAAAGAAACCAAAAGCCACTCTATTAATGATTTTTCCATTCCTGGTGTTTATATTTTCATAATGTCTATTAATTGGAGACTATTAGTAAAACAATACTGTGTACACTATTTAGGAGCCATGTTTGAAAAGAACTCATTAGCTGAGAAGCTGTTACATAGAAATATTTTGGTGTTTAAAATAAATAAATAAAAAGCCCATGCACTCTAGACCAGAATTCAGGGGCTGGCACTGAAAGTTCTTCCATTTTCTGAAAGCCCGTTCCATGGGGGAGAGTGAGCTTACTTCCTAAGGAAATTGCTGTGGAGGTGTCTGTAAGAGAAAACCAGGCACTGCTTTGCAGCTCTACAAGTGCAATGAGAGTAGTCATGAGTGAATGCTGAGCCAAAAGAGTGATGCATGTTTACATTATGCTTACTACATTATTCCCGCAAAAGCATAAAAATGTAGCTGCCATGAACAACTGCCATGTATAGCACTTAGTATTTGGGAAAGCATTTGGTTTCGGGTTTAGATTTCTGTGTCTACCTTCTGCTTCAAAAAATTGTCCTCCAGACAGTTTTAGGCTTGGAAAGGTGAGTGCTCTGTCAGGTAACACAATACTGCAGCAGATGAGCAGTGCCTGCCAGTGTGTCTAATCAGAAGGGCCCTTCTTTTCTGCACTGGGTTTTCATTTCAAGAAACCCCACCACTACCTACACTTTTCTGGGACTTTAAAAAGAGCAAAGTCACTTTACACTGCTCCAATGACTGAAGGGGAGGTGATGGATTGCCTGCAGATTTCCTCTGGCACCTGGAGACTTTCCTCCCTCTCCCTCTCTTCTCTGCCACTTGGCACAGGTTAAGCTGATGCTGCTGTTTGTGAGACCCTGTGATGAACAAAGTCAGTGACTGAGCCAAGCTGGAAACTACCCCTAAAAAAACAAAAACAAAACAAAAAACCAAACCAAACCAACAACAAAACAAACAAACAAACAAACAAAAAAACCCAAAACAAAACAAAACAAAAAAACCCCCACACCAAACAAAAATCCAACCAACCAACAAAAAAACCCCATTATTTTTAACCTGGATATTTTCCCTTACTACTTCGCCTTGTGCCATCATGAGCATTTGCACTGACACCACTGAGAGGACAAATAATCAGCATGTCCCTATTACTGAAAAACAGGTGTGTGCAAACCATGCCTTAATATGAAGACAGTCAACTCACTGGTATTTGTCTTGTGATTCCTTTGAGATCAGTCAACTATATTTTCTTTTCATATCGTGAATTCTCTTACTTCTCCCAACCAGAAAGTTCCCCAGAGAGGTACCTTTAAAGAGGGTAAAGGAAATTTTGAAGTTGAATTGGATGGTGACTGAAGAAACAAGCATATATAATTTTTTTTTCAAGGTTAGCAGATGAGTCGAATAAGGTAGAAAGTTGTGTTTCCAAGCCAGGAGTTCATGGGAAATTAGATGCTATTAACAGAAAATTAGTTGTGAATGTGATTTTTTTAATTTATTTTTTTATAGCTCTAAAAAAAAATGTCTTCATAGGCAATTCTTGCCTTCTCTTTTGGATATTCTTTTTGTGTCTAATGTGTTTGTTTCTCAGCATCCATTACACAGTAAGTGCACTGGCTGAGTGGTTCTTTAAACAGGAGCAGAAATACACATCGATTAAATTACTTTAAACTCCTTGACAAAAAAAATAGTTTTCTAAAAGAGTGCTGAAACTGAGTGATTCAAGTAGTGCTTCATTCACAACCTAATTCCTTGAGCCTGCCTATTTCCTCTGGGCTTATTAACATCTGAAACTCTTCATTACCCCGCATAGGCCAATGGAGAACAAATAAGCCCAAGTCTGAAGAGAGCTGGGATTCGAGCACACCTGTAAATTCTGGCACAGGTAGCACACCTACTGTGAACCTCTATGGTCAGCAGAATAGGAATCAGCAGGCAAACAGGAGATAGATAATCACTGTGCCTAATTTCTATAACCATTGTGCAACTTGAGCAGCGAAGTGTAACAGCATCCTGCACCACTGACTGCATAGACACAAAGCCCCCTGTGGCAGAGGGAAGGGAAAAGCAAAAGGAACAGCACTTTCTGACTGCACTAAAACCTCACCAGGTTTGTCATACAGGAAGCCTGGCTATGTTATATCATATTCTTAAGTTATGTAGAGTTCTCAAATGCTCTAAATTTGTATTTGCACCTTGTAGTTAAGCACAGGGTACATACATGCGCACATCAGGTCATCTTCAAATACTAGTATTGAGAACATACCTGACATGTATGATTTTATCAAGTCTCACCAATTAACCTCCTATGTGTAAGAGGAGGAATGAAATAATCATAAATACTTTGCTGTCAGTTTTCCTCACATTTCTGAACAATGAGTCTCGAGGCCTTTCACTTACTGTGTGCATCCTTGCACACATCTGTGTATTTCATCCTGTGCTCTCTCAGCAGACAGGTTAGTGAGCATGTTGTGCCTCCAACAATCATTACAGGAAATTGAGTGGCAACAAACTCCCTGTTTCCTCAGTCACTCTTAGTGTACTTACATGCCAGAGAAATGAGTGGGTGACATGCTGCTGTTCTTCATCAGAAAACTTACAGATCCCCCATTAGAGAGGCTTTAGGAGCAGCTAATCTCTGCTTTTTACAGTCCCACTTTAAGTGGACAGACAGGAAGAAAAATAGGAGCTGTTAGATATAAAAAGTCAGAGACCAAAAAGGATTGGCAGAGGTTTGTACAATTTCTGGAAGTGAAGCTGGCAGGCTTCATCAACTACAAAATTCAAGACTGAGAGGGAAGAGTGAAACAGATTCTTTGTATTCTTTGACATTGAAAGTCAGCTTGATAGAGACTTGCCTGCCTCATGTTCAAAGCTGGCTATTTTTACATCCACATAGAATGATGTAGTGTTAGGCCTTGAGGAGTTAGCTCAGTGTTCACTTGCAGGATATGCTAAGACACCGTTTTTGGATGTCCAGGATGACAGGTCTGAAGATCAAGTACATGGAGGCAAAGAACACGAAGGCAATTTTTGGAAAAAAATGGGTTAAATCACTTCAGGGTAATCTGGTTTGATAGTTATAATTGAAGGATTAACTACTGAGGGTTTACTTAAAAGCAGATCACTCCCAACAGCAATTTTCAGTGATGAGTGTGGAGGGGTTAACAGAGAGACATCTTGGAAGAAACTCAAGTGTCACCCTGTGTTAGCTTTCTATTTTGTTTATTTTTTAACCATACACTTTCTTATTTACTTCACAACAACAAATTCTATTCCTCCTAAAGTCTGCCCACAATACTTTCTCCTAAGTAGATTTTTTTCAACTCACAACATGAGAAAATTGTCACGGAAAGACAAATAATAGGCTATGACTCAGGTAAGATGGGGCTATTTAGGCCCACTTCCTTATTTCAATCAGCTGCTATCAACACAGCCTTAGCTGTCAGGAAGACAGAGCCTAACTTGTGAAGCAGAGAGCCATACAGAAATAGAAATAAGCATCCTCTGGCAAGATCTGCACCTGAAAGTTGTTTGTGTAGTTAAATAAAAGGTACTTCTGTCCACTAAACTGTTCTTAGACCTGTGGTTACTTTAAGATGTATGGCCAGTCCTATTGAAATCTGTGACTTGCTACCAGAGTGCATTGTGGTATCATAGAATCATAGACCCATAGAATCCACCAAGCTAGAAGGGACCCATCAGGATCTTCAAGTCCAACTCTTATCCCTGTGAATGGCACCCAAAATCACACCTCATGCCTGAGAGTGTCATCCAAATGTTTCTTGAACTCAGGCAGGGTTGGTGCCATAACTACTCCCCTGGGGAGCTTGTTCCACTGCTCAACTACTCTGTGGGTGAAAAACATTTTCCTTACATGTAACCTAAACTTCCCCCAGCACATCTTCCTACCATTCCCCTGTGTCCTATTATCAGTCACCAGAGAGAAGAGGTCAGTGCCTGCTCTTCCTCCTTCCCTGGTGAGGAAGCAGTAAGCTGCAATGAGGTCTCCCTCAGGCTCCTCCAGGCTGAACAGACTAAGTGCTGCTCCTCATATGGCTTTCCCTCTAAACCCTTCACCAACTTTGTAGCCCTCCTCTGCACACTCTGTAGTAGCTCTATGTCCTTGTAGTACTGTGGTGCCCAAAACTGCACACAGTACTCAAGATGGGGCCACACCAGGGCAGAGTGAAGTCAATCACCTCCCTCGACTGGCTGGCAGTGCCGTGCATGATGCGCCCCAGGACTCAGTTGTCCCTCCTGGCTGCCAGGGCACACTGTTGGCTTATAGTCTGTCTGTTCCTTGATTTTAACCAAATTTAACTGAATTTGAGATAAGTTTCACAAAGTATTGCAGGGAGCTGAAATGTACCCATGAAACAAAGAATCAGTAGTGATTGCTTGGACAGAAAATCTTCTCCTTTTTTCCATATTCAAAAGCACTGCTTCTTCTGTCATCCTACCTGACATGGTCAGAAGACAGACATGGAGAAATTTTGTTTATCAGTTCCAGAGAGAGACTAGAAGCCAAAAAAAAAGTGTAAGGAAGACAACATAACCTTTCCATAGGTTAAACTACCCATTCTGTGGATGGTAAATAAACATACCATACTTAAATACATTTTTTTAAAAAGTTGGTATGTAACTGCTTGTTCTGATCAGGGACACAGAAGCATCCAAAAAGTTCCTTGTGTATTTGCTTCATTATGCTGCTTGCAGTTTTTCTGTTCTGTCAGATAGGATTACAATTATTATTTTCTATGCTTTTTTGTATGGGATGATTCTCCTTATCTTTTGATGATCTTTCTGATTCAGGATCCACCTAGTTGCATTGCCATACCACTCATGAGTAGAAATGTTCTACCTACATGCCCTGCTGTCTCCTGGCATCAGAGTGAAATAGTGTTGATTTCAAATACTGTGCCTGGTTCCTTTGTCTTGTGACAGGCATATGATGATACAAATCAGTAAAATATAATAGGTTTTCTGCATTAGCATTTGGACGATCTTTGAAGTGCAGTAGCTAATATTAGTGAATAATTCATAAATCTCAGAAGAGGAACTATTCAATTTTAAACTATCCTACAGGTGAAGTAATGTTAAGGGATACTGAGGTTCCCAAAAATAATTTGACCTGAAAACGGGTCATAAGTGAAAACCAATGGCTTGCTTGCTCATATAGTCTGGACGTTTAAAACAGCAGAATTTTATGCAGAATTTCATATCTTTTGCCATGACACAATCTTATCTTTTGACACAATCCATGCAAGTATTTGGTCAGTGAAGCAAAACAGCAACAGTATTTTAAGGACAATAGGAATGGCTTGATTGCTTATTAAAAATCATGAAGGCCACATTTCCTTCTCCTCTGATGTATCAGCCTTTCAAATCTTTAGATTCTCATTTGCAGTCATTCATCAGCAATGCAGGGTCCCACTGTGGGCTGCTGCCAAGGGGCCATCCCCATGCTTCTCCCTTGCTCAGAACCATTTGTAGCTCCATCTCTGGGGCTACACAGCTATTCAGCTTTGGGGTGAAATAGACTGAGAAACTGATCTGGCTGAAAGGTAATAATAACAAAAATAAAAGAATCATTATCAGTTCTCAGGAGTACCATTTTGGCTGGCTTGGTACCATCAGTTGTCAGCCCTAATCTGGTTTAAGTATCTCACAGTCCTATCACCTTGTTGGTTACTTTGCTTGAAGAAATTCATAGCAATCAGACAATGGCCTTGAAATGATTGGTGTACCACAAGAGCTGCAATGGGTAGTCACATGAGCACTTAATATTTTCCAAATATTTCTTATTCAATGTCTCCTTTTGCTTGCACTTGTGTCCTTCCTTCACTATCTTAGTGTAATGACTTTTCCACCAGTGGTTTTTAAGAGGAAAAAACCAATTACAAGGATGAGGATACAAACATCCTTACTTCTGCTAAGCTCTATTTTGTGTTACGAGGAACAATATTTCCTGGAATATAGTGCTGCAAGGCTACTAACCTCTTGTTGCACCCCTATTGCAGCAAACAGTATTTGTTCAATGTTATTGTTCAGATATCATGCAGAACAGGAAGACATTCATATTACTGTGTGAAACACAAATATAATTTTGAAGCTATATTAGAATAATCTTAGAGGCACATTAGTAAGCACTGTAAGACCAGGAAATGTCAAGATTAAATGCAAAATTTCAAGCTCAATTCATTACATTGAAGTATTCACAAGTTTTGATTACAATGCTGTCTCATTTTTCAAGTAGTGCAGCAAAATTTTCCAAACAGTTTTTAATTCTGAATGAAATTAATGTATTATAATGCCATTAGTAGTGTTTTAATGGAATTTTGTTTATATTACAAACTTTACTGTAATTTTAAGGGGGCTGGGTGTAACAAATACTATTTTACTTTATTTCTGAATTGCAATTACTCTTGAAAAAAGCTAAGCCAGGGTTTCATCTTCAAATTTCCATCTAAAACCTGAAAATGAAAGTCAGTCCCACATTATTTAGTGGAGAACCAGAATAGTTGTAGGAACTTTGTGGGTGTCAGGGTCTGCCCATATCCATCTGACAATGTTATATAGCCACAAACCACTTCCTTGAAAGATCCTTTTCATAAACTTAAGTTAAGCCTCTATTTGTTCATTTAAGAATATCTAGCAACTATTAGAAAGATAAAAATGAATGAGTTACAAATTTTGACATTCAGAGCTTTCAGTTTTGTTTCAGATTCAGCAGAAGTTTGTCAGATTACATGTCTTGTGTGCCCTCAGCCTAACAGAATAAAATGTAATTTGATGAAGGTGAACCAAGAGGCCACATTTTTACTTAAAAATGAACCAAATACTCAGATAATTTTTAGAAAGTTTCTCTTCATGTTTAAAAATCTTATCTGGAAGTGGCTTCCCTGAGTTTTAGAAGTGCAAGCCATCCAGAGATGAAGTGTGTGCACACATTAAGTTTTATCATCAGGCAGAGAGTTCAAAGCCTTGAAAATACACACTTTAGTCAGACTGTGTAGGTACAGATTTAGATACCAATTTGGCTCTACTCAACAGCACACAAGCTACTATCAATCTTGAAAGCACCATCTATAAGTACAGGACATTTAAAGCCTTACCATGCAAATAAAGGCCTTTGCATAATAGACCGTAACAGAGACTTATATTAAGAAGACTGATGTTTGTTGTTAAAAAATTAAAAACCCAGTACATGCTATACTGTACTCATGCCCACTTCTTTCATACACTTTACTACAGACAAAAAGCAAATATTCCTATGCATTAACTTCCTCAGCATAGACACACAAAAAAAATACTTTTTCCCTTTCAAAGCCAAGATTTTTTTAGGAAAGTCCCATAACAACTGCAAAAATGTTCCACAATCCCAAATTCATTGTAAAGAACCCTTCCTTCTGTAGTGCTTTATATTTACTGACTGTTATTTTAAATGCTGCCTTTACATTACAAAGCTGCAGTTTAATTTCATGAAGGGCTAAGCAGAGGCAGCCATTGAAAACCACTCAACCAGTGGTAGCCAAATATAACTATTGATCAGCACTGTTTGTCTCTTAAAGATAGGACCTAATCCCTATGTGATCCCTAAGAAGCTTCTTTGTTTTGGAATTTTTTACCCTTGGAATCTACTGTCTTCTTCACCACAGAAAACAATATGTGTCTCTCCCTCTTTCCCTCAGTTGTGTCACAACCAAAATTGTAAGCAGAGCTGGAGGGATCAGTTCAGAACAAACAAAAGCTCAAAGAAAGAATTGCTGGCACTTTGAAATACTTCAATTGCTTTGTTCCATTGTTTCTCTTCTCTTCTCTTCTCTTCTCTTCTCTTCTCTTCTCTTCTCTTCTCTTCTCTTCTCTTCTCNCTTCCCCTTCCCGTCCCATCTCCCACCTATGCATGTCAGTTCAAAATAAAATCTTGTTACTGTTAGCATTCAAACCTGAAACTACAAATACCAAAGCAGCCCTTGATCTTTTTATATTTCTGTTTTCAGTGTGGGCTATAGAAGGACCCTGTTCTGCAAGTGCTAGTGAATTTTATATTTCCAAGGTTTTCTGTGAGAGAAAGCCCTCAACGTCATTATACTTTGAAGAGGAAAGGGTATCAAAACTTAATTCTACACCTTGGGTAACAGGTTATGATCACTAAACTATTATTCTTATACTTAGGTCTATGTATTGTGGTATCCACATTTCTCAGGTATTATGGAAGAATAACACCTGATGGGGGGGGGAGAGGGGCGTTGTTTGAGTGGTTTTTCCTTGTTTCTGGGGTTTTTCGGTTCATTTGTTTTTTTCCCTTTATGTCCAATTAACATCAGAAAATGCAAGGTCAGAACAGCTTCCTTTTTTCTCATACCAATATCACAGTGATTCAACCAAAGAAGGTGAGTTCTACCCACTCTGGAAACCAGAATGAAGTACTAGGAAAGCTAGATTTCAATGCATTTTGTTTGGTGTATTTTCTACATTTCTTTTCTTATAGGGAAAGCCTGTTCCAAAAGGACATTTATTAAATTGCAAGAGTTAACAATTACTCCCTAGTGATCCATACATAACTTCCACAACAGTTTTGCTCAGTTTGTAGGTCAACAGCGTATTCCTTAATGAAAGAAGAAAAAAAAAGGGTTGCTGTTATGGAGGTGATGAAATCCTGGTAACAGTTCCAGACAAACGTGAAACCCCTGTAAATCATGACTCCCTCACAAGGCAACCAAGGCAAAGGATTTTCCCAAATTACTCTTATTTTGCCAAGAGTGTCATCTTGTGGAATTCTTGGAACACTCTTCAGCCCTGACTGGCAGCTGAGGAGGAGAATTAGTTTTCCTCCTGGTGGAGTAATCCATTACAACTGAGGGTGACTTCCTCTAAGAAAGCAATGTGTCAATAAAATAAAAGAAAATGTGGTTCCCTGACATGTACAGCTTTTTTTTCCCCTTTTCTTTGCTCTGCAGAGGTATTTCCTAACAACAAAGTCAGGGAGAGTTTGTTTTGGTTTTTCACCTACAGCAGCTGTGCAGAGTTTGATATTGAGCTGTTATAATATTAAATTGACAGACACATAGCACCCATAGCACTGTACATACCTCATTACACCTGGTAGGTCTGCTTCCCTGATTTCTACTGTCACAGTGATCCTCACCTACAAAGCACTGTAATGATGATGATAATGATGATGATGATGATGGTGATGATAACCTTTACCAAAGCATATGTTTTCCTCTTGGTGTCACACTGCAAGAGGTGTTTCTTCACATTCTTTAACTTTGTTAACCTGTCTGTGTTGCCTGTTCTTCACCATGGCACTGTCAAATCAATGACAGCAATAACAAAAACATCAGTTCTGAGAATGGAATTTATTTCCTGTGGCCAAAACTGTACTCTGTGGCAGTATGCCAAAAAACAATTTGATTTCTCTTTAAATATCTAAAGCAATTCATGTTCTAAAGCATTCTTTTAAAGTAATAAACAATGAAAATTGGGGTTAGAAGCTTTAATTATATTAAGTAGATCAGCAGATAAGGATAGTTTTCAAAGTACAGTTCAATACAATACATTGTATAGTGGCTTAAAATTTAACCTTGTGTCACTCAGCATATACAGCTTCTATACAGGATATTCAAACTAAATATAAAAGTTTAGCACGGCTGTTAGCTGGAGATTTGAAAATATTATTCTCTCTTATTTGTTGTTTCATGAATCTTCACTCCAGATACTTCCTTTTGGTAGCATACAGGCAACCGGTTCACAAAAATATTCTTTATAAAGAACAGAAGAAAAAGAAGTATTTCTGAGCTTTCATGATGACTGAACTGAGACCATTTCTTATGTAAGCCAGGAATGGGTCAAAACAAGCAGCTTTACTGGTTTTGAAAATAGCAACAAACTCTTTAGCTAGTCATAATGCTAGGACTCACCCAGATGGAAGAGTTCTGCCATGTAAATCAACAGCACTACTTGATTCAAGAGCAGTTAATTCTCAGTGAAGTCAACAAAGCTGGAAATAAGCCCACGGTTCTAAAAGGCTGTGTTTTTCTAAGCTCTTCCATCCAGACATCACACAGCCTTAGCTTGTAACCAAATTATGGCTCAAAACATACCAACACAGGTCTTTTAGAAGGACAAATTTTACTAAAATATGAACACTCACCATTACTATGTGAGGTCCCAGGTTTTTAAGCAGATTCTTGTTTGTTTGATTGTTTGCAGAGGGGCTCCTGACTGCCTCCAAGGTGCAGGGAATTAAGTGCTTGCCAAAACCAAGAAGACAGTGTAAATGTGTAAAAATAAATGTGTAATTTTAATGTAAAAATGTGTAAAAATGAATATAAAAGTCTCAGATCAGTGACAAGCTGGAAGACCCACGATACCTGTGCAAGCTGGAACTAGCCATTTGCAAAATGGCAGAAACTACAGGCACCTGAATGGAGAGTAATATACCTTTTTTGCAGAGAAAGCTCAATTGCAATAGTAGCAATAACAACAAGCTATGGAAAGATGAGTAAACATTAAAAATAAAATCATAAACATGAATAAAGGCCTGTGCCTTTGGGTAGTGAATTCTAGCCTATCTGTCCAGACATTTTGTTACATACAGGTACAGAATGCTCAATAGCTTGTGTCATTGAACTCCACTAATATGGATGTTTTCTCAATTTTCAGACTTAGAAAAGATCTAGTAGCAGAGCATTACAATGTACATTTGTATCACTGTAATAGCATAATGAGTGCTAAGACTTTATTCATAGATTAAATATTATCATTAATAAGGAAAATGAAACAGCCAAAATAAATGTAGAAAGTGTATTGTGATGCATGATTCTTGGGGGAAAGAAGGAGAGAGTTGCTCTGTGCATTCCTTCCCTATTTAATAAAAAAGGCAAAATTGTTCCATTGTTATTTAAAAGGAAATACTCTACCACAAGAGTCTTGGGTTACAATTTATAATACAGTATTTTTACCCAGACTCATTAAATATTATAGAGAAGACTAACTGGCTGCTCCTTCCCCCCACTGGAACATGAAAATACCTGACAAAATGAGAAGGCAAAGAAACAATGCAAAACACAGCTTCGTAATGTTACTGAGGCAAATAGCTGGCATTTATCTGGCAAGAAAAACTCTACAGCTAACATAGCTGGGACAAAATGCCAAAAGCAGTCTTTGAGTTCTTATGCTTCAGGGCCAATTCACAGCAGCAAAGGACAAAGCAGATTTCTGTCCTGCCATCTATAGCTGAACAACTGAAAACCTAAAGAGGAGAGGAAACAGCCTTTCTTCTGAACAGTTTGCCATTCAGACACACAGGACTTTTCTGTAGATGAACTGCCAGTTTGTTAAAACTCAAGATATGTAGGTGGAGATAGTATCTTTTATTAGTCCAAATTGTACATCTGAAGGAACAAGAAAAGCTTTTGGGTGCACAAATCCTTCTGTTATTAAAAACTCCCTTCAAAAGATACACCTGGGAACTGAAGATCATAACCACAGCAGACACTAGAAATCCTGGATTCATTAGAAGTTTTAGGGCTTATTTCCACTCTCCTGTCTTCTCCTCCAAAAACCTCTGCATGTTCCCTAGGCAATAAATTACCTGTGTCTCAGCTATTTTCAGAGATAACACCTCTTAACACCTCTACTCCAGAGGCCCAAATACCTTTTCTCTAATTTCTAATTAAGCTCAGAATAGCTAAATTCACAGACACTCTTCCTGACTTGCACATAGCTTTAAAGTTTGCTGCTATTCTTTCAGAGGTGAAAAAGGATTCCAAGTTTGCCTACATTCCCAACTAATCCACTTATTCCATTCTTTAAAAATCACTACTATTTTAAAAACTGCCCTTGAGTATATCTTTAACAGGTATGTCTCATACACGACCATCACACTCTTTCGAATGCAAAGTACAGTATTGTACAAAGTACAATAGCAAATGATGGCAATCAAAATCCCCTTGCTCCTGATGGCTGCCAGTGTTCTTGGAAGTACCATGGAGGGAAGAGCAGAGTGCCTTGCCCTTCCGTAACAGTTAGGAATGACCTCTCAGCAAAACCTTAGTGGAATCTCATTACTTATCAAGGCCACTACTGTTCCCAGGGGATTCTTCACCGGACTACAAGTTCTTCTTGGAAAAGGGATTCCCTCTTCTCCTATGAAGAGGAACAGATCTTGGAAATGCTGTATTAGAAACAGAATGTCCACAGACTAACACGGTCTTCAACAGGTCCTCCTAGTCATCCATCCCAAACCCTCATTTGTCACCATGGTTTTCAGTAGGTACAAGGTGGTAATTCATTTCAAGGTGTGAATCCATTATAAGGTATGAATCCAATAGGATTGCCAATTTAGTAAAGAGGGCTTTGAACTAGAGTTGCTGGGGGAAGGGAAATTCAATCCATCCCACTGCCACCACTTTGAGTCAGTGACAGTAATAGATGCCCTGGGCCTGGAGAAGGGTCACAGGCAGCAGAACATCTGAAATGCCAGAGAATGTAATCCCAGCAGTGAGGCAGCTTCAGTGGGGGGTCCAGCTTAAATGGCTCTACACAAATGCACATGGCATGGGGAACAAACAAGAGGAGTCACAGACGTGTATGTGACAGGGCTACGAAGTTGCCAATGGGAAAAGATGCTATGCTGGACCTTGCTATCACCAACAAGACAGGCTGGTGGACAACATAAAGTTTAAGGGCAGCCTCAGCTGCAGTGACCATGAAATGGTGGAATTCAGGATCAAGGAGGGCGTGCAGCAAACTCACTACCCTGGAATTCAGGAAAGCAGACTTTTACCTCTTCAGGGATCTGTTTGGTAGGATAAAGCCCTGGAGGGGAGAGGAGCCCAAGAAAGATGGTCAATATTCAAGGAACACAAACCAAAATGTCAGGACACCTGCATGGATGTACAAGGAGCTCTTGGACACACTTAGAAGTAAAAAAAAAAAAAATTCTACAGAAAGTGGACACAAGGACATGTTCCCTGGGAGGAGTACAAAGTTGTCTGAGCAGACAGGAATCAGTTTAGGAAAGCTGAAGCCCAGATAGAATTAAATCTGGCAACATACAACAAGGGCAATAAGAAAAGTTTCTACATGTACATCAGTGATAGAAGGAAGACTGGGGAAAATGGGACCCCTCTCTGGAAGGAAACAGGAGATATAGTTACACAGGACATGGAGAAGGGTGAGGTACTTGATTACATTTTTGCCTCAGTCTCCATAAGCAAGGACTCTGGTCACATTACCCAAGCAGCATAAGGCAAAGACAGGGGCTGAAAGATAGGGAAAGATAGGGAAAAGGAAGATGAACCCACTGTAGAAGGAGAGCTGACTCATGAATAGCTAAGGAACCTGAAAGTGTTCATGGGATCTGATAAGCTCCCTCAGTGGCTCCTGAGGAACTGGCAAATAAAGTTACAAGGCCCTTTCCATTATATTTGAAAAGTTGTGGTAGTTTGGTGAAGTTCCCAATGACTGGAAATGCAGAAACATAACTGCCAGTTTCAAACAGGGAAAAAAGGAAGAGCCAGGGATTTACAGGCCAGTCAGTCTCACTTCTATGCCTGACAAGATCATGGAGCAGATCCTCCTGGAGGCTCTGCTAAGGCACATGGAAAATGAGGAGGTGGTTGGTGGCAACCAGCATGGAGTCACCAAGTGCAAATAATGCCTGACTGAGGACATGGACTAATGGACTAATGATTAATGGACTCAGAACAGCCCTGAAGAGAAGGACTTCAGGATATTGGTTGAACAGCTCAACATGAGCTGGCTATGTGCACTTGCAGCCCAGAAAGCCAACTGTACCCTGGGCTGCATCAAAAGAAGCATCGCCAGCATGTCAAGGGAGGTGATTTGATTCCTCTGCTCCACTTTCATGAGACCCCAACTGGAGTACTGTGTCCTGTTCTGGAGCTCCCAACACAAGAAGGACATGGAGCTGTTGAAGCAAGCCTAGAGGAGGGCCAGGAAGATGATTAGAGGGTTGGAGAACCTCTCTCCTGAAAACAGGCTTAGAGTTGGGGTTGTTCAGCCTGGAGAAGAGAAGGTTCTAAGAAGACCTTTTAGCAGCCTTCCAGTACCTGAAGGGGGCCAACAGGAAAGCTGAGGAGGGCAGGTAGTGAGAGGACACAAGATAATGGTTTTAAGTTGAAAGAGGTTACATTTAGGTTATACATTAGAAAGAAATTCTTCACTGCAAGTGTGGTGAGACACTGGTAGAGGTTGCTAAGGGAAGTTGTGGATGCGTCATCCCTGGAAGTGTTGAAAGCCAGGTTGGATGGGGCTTTCAGCAACCTGGTCTATTGGGAGATGCCCCTGCTCATGTAGGGATGTTGGAACCATATGACCTTTAAGGTCTCTTCCAACCAAAATCATTCTGTGATCTAGTGATTTTCGGATCCAAAGAAACTCCTGTGAGCTACTCAAATCCATGGTGCTGCTTCTGTTGCTCTTCTGCATCATGTGAAATCTTTGGTTCTATTGAGACCGGGTGCATTAAGTCTTCATGCTGATGTGTAGGATTAGCAAAAGGTCACATACCCTTGCACAGACACTCATGAAACTTTCATCTTTGAGGCTGATGAAAAAGAAGAGAAAAGACCAAACTCCTGCATTATGTGACTTGAATTCTTTCTGAGAGTCTACTGTATTTCCTGTATGAACACACTAGAAACCTTACATGGTAAGTTTATTAGGACACTAAACCTGAGAAACCTCTTAGGCAGCACAGATCCAGGTATAGCCTAAGGCATTTGGCAGATATATTGAGCTAATACCAAGCCAAGATGGTCTGAGGGTGCAACCTGGAGAGTACTTATTTGTTTTCTGCAAAGAGCTTCCCTCAGTTTTACATTTCTGTTAGTATGGAGGGAACCCATGTTATGACGTTTGGTCCTGTATCCTTCCTGTGGCACTCTGAAACTAAACCGTCAGGTTTAGTCAGTCAGTGAATTAGCAACGTAATTATCCTGCTAATGATTTGCAGAAGAAAGGTTAATTACCAGCAGTGACCCCACACTCATTAATTTTTGGACTATTAATCAAAACCAATATCTTTAAATTTAGTAAGTGAATCTTTAGTTCATTTGCAAAATTAGCAAGGACTAAATTTCTAAGAAGGCCTGAGGCAGAATAGAGCTGTTTTCAAGGGACACCTAGACATACTTAAAGGCAAGGCTTCGGGGAAGAATAATCCAGGAAAAGATCTAGACGTTATAGTGGATACTGTGTTGAGCACAAGGAGAAAAAATGCCATTGCAAATAAGGAAAACTCCACAGTAGGGTCTGCAGGGAAAGATATTGTCCAGAAGCCTTGATTCCACACCATTTGAACTGGCTGTGGAGCATCATGAGGAATATTTCTTTTCCTAGGCTCTCTTAAATCACTGGCTGTTGGCAAGACAGTCATGATACAAGTAGCAAAGGACTACCAGATTTATATCCACAGCTGTGCTTTCCCTCTCAAAAACAAAATAAAGCAAAGAAGTCAGTGTCTTGCCTTTCCTCCTCTCCTTTCTCATTTTTTCTGTTTTGGAGATTAACATGGTCAGGACTGAAAAGCATAGGACTTTAAAAAGTACTGGGTATGAAGTCTCCACACTCTTTTTCTTGAAAATGAGGTTCGACACTGAAGTAATAGGGGACTCTTTCCATGATGGGAAAAAAAAAAAAAATGGTCTTTATTAAAATAGAAGCAAAAGGAAATAAAATAAGATAACATCCTGCAGCATGAATCTGCTTAGAGAAAGGATGTGTGGTTTTCAGCAGAAAAATCAGCTTTGGCTTAGTTTTATTGCTAAAGAACTCCTATTCTCTGCATTAGATAATGAAGAAACTGGCACTGTTGCCTTTGCCCTTCTCTTCTGAAATATTCTGGTGATCACCGTACTTATATCTGTATTTATTTCCTTTGTGCCACGTGTCCAGACAGTTCATGCCCAAATATACTATTATTTTTCTGAACACATAGGGAATTTTATTTCCAGGGTTGCCCAAGACGCAGGTTTGCTGGGTTGTACCAAAGTGACTGGACAAATTAGACTGGCAAAACTAAAGTGGCAATCAAAGCTATGGTACACCAATTACCACTGGTGTAATTTTGATTTTGAACAAGCAAGGCATCTTGTATTTTTCAGGTTATTTTCTCTGATACTTCCTAACTTGCACTAACATCCCAATTCTATTACTGTTTCTAATTCTTTGTCTATATTGCACACCTCTTTCTAAAACTGCACACCTGCATATTGCATTTCTTTACTCCACTTTTCTTCCCTAGCAGGATAAGATCACATTCTTTATGTGATTATTCTGCTATTTGCCTCCTAACAGTTTTAATAACAGTACTGTGGCTATATGGCATGGCTAGGCTTAGGCACTCTGGATGCTACACTGTCCAATCTGTGGAGCCAGAAATTACTGGGACTTTTTATTAGGAGTTATGATTAGCTTCCCTGGAAAATTTAAGATTTAATGGATTCGGTGGGAGGACAGACTGGAGGATTACAAACATGACATCTATTTCACTCTCTACCCCTGCTGTTTTTTGGTTCAGTAACACAACTCTGTGATTGATCAGTGAGTCCATAAAAAGTGATGTATTTTTTTCATGTACTCCTTAAAAATCCTGTAAAATGTCTCTTCCCATGCTCTTCCAACTCCTATCATCAGCACAAGCCCATCTTTCATGTAAAAATGCTAGCAGTTTTGTAGGCAAAATATCCTTCTTGCTCATTGTTTTGATGCCCAGCCTGGTTATATGCAACTCATGTATGTATGGAGTTAGGCTATTCAGTGCAATCTGATTGTGAGCTGTTTCCTAAGTTTATCTTTATATGCTTGACAGTGAACACGACTATAAGAGACACATTATTTTCTTTCAGTAGGATTCTCTAATGGGAGCAACATAGATAAAACATGGCTAAAGGCTATTCAAAAAGTCGTGTGAAATCAGTGAACCCAGCCATGAAGCATGTTTTTTAAATGTATCACAAACAGAAATAGCTGGGGCACTTGAACACCAGACTGTGGTAATATGGAATGTATTTTATTTTCAAAATACATACTGGATATATAAAATCTGACAGTAAATCAAATACGACTGACTAGAGGAAAAAGATCTTCCATAAACAATTAGTGACATGTTTTCCAAGACACACCATTTATTTCTTACAGCATGCTTTCATCCAGAGTCAACACTTGAAATCACTTATCTCAGATCCTGTAATGATAACTCAGCTGCCTAAAAAGGTAGTCGTAAATTTCTGCAGTGTTTATATTCTGTGTGTCACTACTAAAGAAAAACTAACTTCTTCCCCATTAAGATTCAGGTGTAATTCACCAGAGCTCACTTTCTTGTTTTGTGCCGCTTTGACACCTGAAAGCTGACTTTCTAGTGACCTTTTAGGAAAAGAGAGCAGGACAGTCATGAACCTTTCAGAACCAAACACACTAAATCACGCGCGGTGCGGAGCACTCAGCAGTCAGAGGAAAACCCCGCGTCTCTCTCCTCTGGCTACACACCCAACTGCGCGTTTCCTTTCAGAAGGAAACGGCAGTCCCTCACCTGGCACCTTTCCCTCTCTCCTCTTGAGCCCCAGGTTGGAAGGAGGGAAGCAAAAGCAGAGGTTGAAGCAGGCCTGTGGGCTCTGCCCTGCTGCGGAGGGAGAGGGGGACGGGG
>JAAWXA010000012.1:17785890-17796602 GCA_038090715.1 Florisuga fusca
GGGGGGGGGAGTTAGGGCTTTTGGTGTTTTGTTTTCTGGGCAAAAAATATTATTTACTTAGCACCACATTCCCCTGTTAGCTGAGGTGCCGTGAAAACAGTTCCTTGACTGCGGTAGTTACTGTGGGTTTATGTCAAAATCGCTTGCAGCAGAATTTGGCTTATAAAAGTTGATACGGAGGGCTGCATAAATAATCATTACTAAATGAGCTCTCTGTATGTGCTTGTCTGGAAAACCTAGTGCTGAGTGCAAACAAAGTTAGTGGCTGTTATAAAGGTGGTCTGTCTCGGCCCGTGGATGAATTAAAGCATATAGGACCAGATTCCATCCTTGCAGATGACAGCCATACTGGGGTCAGGATGAGGTTCATGGGTCTCTTAGTTAGTATTGGGTGTTGTGTTTTGGAAAATAAGTGTTACCAGCTGAACTTTGTTAGATTCATGTAGTCCAGGAGTCCAAATTATAACGAGATCTGCTGCTAACAACCCTGAGAAACAGCAGGCAGAGATGAATATTCAGAATCTACACTGGTTACCAGGTCTTATGTACCTTAAATAATAATGCAAACAATGGTGAACATCCTGTTGTTTGTTTTTTCTCTACTCTTTTCTTCTAAGTGCTTGTGAGGTGGTTGTGAAAAAGTTTCTTCTGACAGTTTTTGCTCATGTGGGTTTCATCTCTGCCTTGCTGTGTTTGGTAAATGATATGTAACTGCAGTTCCACCTAGCGCACTTCCTTGAGATTTATTTTCCTGATATTACTGGGGTTTGCTTACTTAGATGGGTTATCCCATGATCCCAGTAATGCCACCTGCTTTTTGTAACAATGCCAATAAACTACTTGATGATGATAATGCTGGTCAGACTGCCCAGCAGTAAAAATGCAGTTCTCCAGGAAAATGCATGATCTGCAAAGTAGCCGCTTAGTTTACTTGCTGCATTGAACTCTTCTCATGTCATTATAGCTTCACAGAGGGTAAAAAAGGAAAAGTAGCTGGTATAAAACTAGTTGAAATCGAGTTTTTTATGAGCAAGGTAAATTCGCAATACAGCTGGTTGTGAAAAGTTGATCTGTGCAATTTGACATCTGTCCAGCTTAGTTTTCATGTCAGAATAATGTAAAAGAAATGTATTATAACTCTGCGTTTAGAAGTCCTTGCATTTCTAATTTGAAAAAAAAAATAATCAAGTTGGTATTAAGATGAAATAAAATATTCTTCATTTAATTTAAACTTCAGTCTTTATCTTCTAGCACGATATGACCATCTACACACAAGAGCTTGCTAAAGTGTACTTTCTTGGTGGTGTAAGTGTTCGGCTCATGAACCGGGGTGTTGTTACACAACTGAACATAAGGAACAGCAACAGATACTTCTGTTGCTAAACTACAGACAGAGTACAGTGAGACCTGGAGCTGGAAGTGGGTATAGAAAAAAATAGTATGGAAAATGCTGTTCTTCCTATGTAGAAGTGGAAAGCAGTGCTTCCACTTACTTGCCTTTTCTTGTATGTACCTGGTCCTATCAGCTCTCAGGTGCACCCCAAGGGGGTTATTTTACTAAGGGATGTTTTAGATCAAGGTTTTAGTAGAAGCAGTGGCTGCATTGCCCTTTTTATTAAAATAGCTGTCTTACTTTGCCTTTACCTTTTCTTTATTCAGTTCGAACAGAATCTGTAATATTGGCCAAATATAGTAGATTACTTGGAATATATTTAAAGTAACAGTTTTGATTCACTGCTGATGCTTTTTAAAATTAATACTGCTGAAAAAATTGGCAATATTTACATAAAGAGACTGATTCTATATGGCTTATTTCTGAATACCATGGAGTATGGGAAAAAATACAGCACTGAAGTTTGCTGGAAGTAAACGGTTGCTTTGAAACCATAACACAATTAATTAAAAATAGCAAAGTGAAGTCTGAATGAGTTTTAAGACCATGCACATTCCAAGATAAATGATTGGTAGTCTGGGCCTGGAGCTGTTATGGCTGAAATATTTACACAAGAAGTTTAGAAACCCACCTGGTAGGCAAATTTTCAAAGAGAGAAAAAGAAAAACAGATCTCCAAAACATAATTCTTTCAGTTTTCCTGTGGTATTCTTCTTCCTTCAGAATTTGTGCCAGCACTCTTGGCCTTCTCTGAGCTTCCTGATACCAAAGTGGCTTTCCTCTCAGCTTGTTTCTTGGCACTAAGTGTTGTAGAGTTATTTTATTTTTTTAATTGGTTTTTATTATTTTATTTTAGCACAGTCCTCTGCTCCCCTGGCTGCTGTTCCCAGCAGTTCAGTTATTACTGTGTGTCCCACAGTATGCTCTCAGTCTCTGCTCCTGTCTTGTGGTGTGGCTCTCTGGCTTCTGTGACTGGGGCACATACCTGTTTCCCCTCAGCCCATAGGCAGGTCTGTCATCCCCGTGCGCACACCTTGCTGCTGGAGAACACTTGTTTTAGTTTCTTGGGGAAAAAAAATTCTGGACTGGCATTTTAATGGCATGCCATTTTAATATCTGTATCTGAATGCTGTGTGTGGGTGTCCATGCATACTGGAGTTGTGGAGACTCTTGAGCGTCTTCGTACATTGTGTACCCTTGAAAGAACAAAAAGGGCTTAGCATTGATTCCCTCTGTGACTGAATTTTGTTGGACACAGATGTGCTTTTAGAAATACCCATTCATAACCAGAAAGTTATGGAAAAGAAATCATTCCCATAACTGGTTATGGGTTTTGCTACCACTCTAATAGGCACTCTTAAGACTCTGCATGTGAACTGCAAACAGTAAATTCACAGCCTCTGCTTCTGAAAGAGGGCAGTTTTGTGGCTCCAGAGAAGGTTCTGTTAAGTGAGGCTTGAAATTTGGCTACTGCAGTGCCTAGAGTGGTGTTAATTAGAGTAGCTCATAAGGGGAGAGATGGTCAGGTCTTGTTCTTCATACTTCATGTCATCAGTGCCTTGGGGTTTTTTCACCCCTCCCTTTCTTCATTAATTTTTCTTTAAGAGGTTGAAGATCATGGGATTTTTTACTCCCCCTTTCCTCCTTCCTTTTCCTCCTTCCCTTTCCTCCTTCCCTTTCCTCCTTCCCTTTCCTCCTTCCCTTTCCTCCTTCCCTTTCCTCCTTCCCTTTCCTGTCCTCCCTAGCTCTGTCATGCCTTTACCTCTTTAAGCAGCTCACTTGGTATAGCAAACCAAGCTCTAACATGTAAGGCCCCTTTTTTAGCCAGTTTGAAGGAAGACTGGTATTACAGGTGGGGATAGGACACCCTGCAGGGAAAACAAAATGCTTCAGTTGCCAGATAGTTCAGACTTGATACTGGGAACAAAGTGAGAGTTTTCTAATTGTAAGTGAATTAGGACTGGGTGTATGGCAGAAACTGTAAGTGAAGATTTGAACTATGTGAAATGTTATTTCCTTTCACTCTAAAGGGGCAAAAATCAAGCTATTCCACTGCATTGGAGATGGGTGATTCATCTTAAAATACATTAATTTACACATGCAACGTAAGAATGAAGTGAAAATGAGGAAAACGTGAGCGATGCAGGAACCCATATTACTTCCATAAATTCTCAGTTTGCTTAACCCAGCCAGATCAAGGGCAAGTGGAGAGGAAAGTTGTTCTTACATTCTGCCTAAGGCAGAACCGGGAAACTTTACACTAGTATTTTTTTGAGATACAAAAAAGAAGTGTAAAGGAACAAATCTTTGTGAATTTGTTGTTTCAATAAGATAAATTTATGCAAGTGGGCTGGAGTGATACATTTGGTTTGAATATAGTTAGTAGGAATTGACCCAGTCAGGTGATTCTTCTCTCCCACAAACATGCACATCTGTTCATGGCAGTGCAGTGGTACTGTTTGAGATGTGCTTGCACCTTTATCACCACATCAATAGAGAGTAGATAGATAGCAGAAGAGTGGAAGTTACTCAGCTAGTGAATCTGGGGTTGGGTGTTGGTAGGCTCTGTTACAGTATGGAGGGTTATCTCTGATCACATCACAAATCCATTAGTTTCATATGGACCAGGTGACATAAGAGCTCACTTATCTCTGAATATTATCTTGCACTGTGTTGTGTTCCTCAATGTGCACTAAAAATCATTGAAAGGTATTTACCTTGGAATATTTCCAAGTCTGCTGGTTTGCTTGACTCAAGTATGATTACTTATTACCTGTTTTCTTGAATGGGAAAGTATCAGCGGTGTTTCCACATGCTTGAAGGATCATAATCTGAACAACGGGATCTTTTTAATGTTTTCTGGTCAAAATGGAAAAATATTTCAGTCCATGCTTCTGTTTTGATAAATAACATAAAAGTCTTAAGAATTAAGCTTTACAACTGTTTGTGGATAAAAACATCAGAACAGTGGGTGTTACATTCTTGTGAAGTTGAACTCACTCTGTTTTCATATATTGGAAGTTGTTAAGGAACAGTGTTTGAATGTTTTAGTTGTATGGAGGTTTGATTGCCATCTCTCAAGGGCCTGCTAATAAATTCTGGGGGGGTATCTGTTAAGTTCTATCTTGACAGGTGTCCATTTGACTTCTGAGAATTGTGCTCCTTGCTGAAAAGCCCAGACACTAAAAGAAAAGAAAACAGGTTCACTGTTTAAAATTCCTCTTTCCTCTGTAAAGGTTTTAGGGAAGGTATTGCATGTGACCTCTTTAGTCACTGAAAAGGTAAAGTTTGAAGCTCTGAAGTCACTGAACCAAACATAGTGGCAGAACTTGGAATTACGTTAGCGTATCCAGGCCTTTACCCCTGTGCAAAACTGTGGCAGACTGGCAGCTTGCACCTGCTTTACCTCTCCTCAGAAGGACAAGAGGACTGCCACCTGTAGAACTGGCATGCCCTAAGCTTTAAGTGCATGGTTGTACCATTCCTTCTGCTTTTCAGGCTTCAGAGGCGTTTAATTTACTCCAGCCTACAGAAAATATGTCTTCATTGTTATTTCTAAACACAGTTGCCAGTGTCCATGCCAGAACATGCCCGATAGATCCTTGGTTGGAAGGGTCTGTTTCCTTCTCTCTTGAAATGTGTATTTAAACAGAGCAGTGCTCTGGCTGCACCATTCACCTCCTCCTCCCTTCTGAGCTTTGAGTGTCTTGTTGCACTCTGGGGATTTTGCTGCTTATAAACAGGTAGTGAAGGCATTTTGGTGGTTCTAGAAGAGCTTTGGGATTTTGGTACAGCAGTCCTGGGATGAGGCAACAGTTGAGAGCATCCCTGCTCTGTTTCTGTCCCTTTTGCAGGAACAAGGGGTATGCAGGTAAGCAGGAGAGCTGCAGGGGTGGCTGTTGCTGGAATTGTGGTGCTTTGTGGAGGTGGTGGTGAGTGGATTGAAGTCTACTACCCCCTCCTGTTGCCTGCTAAGTGAATTGTTTGGGTTTTGGGTTGTTGTGGGGGTTTTTGTGATTTTTTTGGTTGGTTGGGCTTTTTTTTGTGGAAAACAGACCTTTCTTACTCTTCTTTAACAGTAGCTGGGTTCAGACAAGAATTATCTTTAAAAGGTACTCAAACTTGATTTCAACAGAGGATGCATCAAGGATTCTCACCCTAACTCCACCCATTTTCATGATTTATTTTTTCTTTGGAAGAGGTGGTTCAAGCCCTGTTACTAAGTAGCAGTTGTGGGGGTTCCCCAGAAAGTAGTAGTACTGTGCAGCATATACAACTAACAGTTCTCCAGTGCTCAACAAATCTAAAGGCATGTGAGTGGATGTTTCAGTTCCATGTAACTGTTAGAAGGCTCCAAAATATGACAGCTTCCAGATGTATGAACCAACTGATCCCTTTGTTTAGATTATGCACCGCAGCTGATGCCTAGATTAGTGCAGGCTGGACAAAGCTATGGGAGATTTGTCTGGTTTCCACGATGCCATGTTTATATTTCATTTGGATTTCTCCTTCAAAGCTGACCTCCCTGTGACCTGTTGGAGCTGTGTCCACTAGGATGCTCATGCTTTTCTTCTGGTGTCTAATGGAACATGTTCTTATTTTGACACTCATAGACTTTCCTGCACAATCCTTTTAACTTAATAGTGAATGCAAGCACTGAGGTAAAAAGGTGCCTGTAAAGTTTTCTGCCCTGCAGACGGTTAAAACAGCATTTTGGTTAAAGATTTTTGGGGGCTGTGTCTTCTCAGACACTTTCTCCTGTAAATAAAATAGAGCTGAGTCTACCAGCCTTTGCAGAGTGCTTTGTCTCTTCAGATGACAGTGTGTATATACGTGTTTCTAGCTGCTCTTTGTGGAGTTAAGTGGGAGCTGAAGTGCTGAATTTTAATTATTTGTGTTTTCTGTACAGTTGCAAATATTTTCTCAGTCATCCTTATTTATCTTCTGTATGCCTTTGGTTCTTTTCGTTTCTCTAATCTCTCCTGCCTTGCAGTTTGCAGGTCTTTTCCCATTTGTGTCTGTCAGTTAATCTACCTGGGAACATCTGAAGAGATCAGTAAAACTCCTTAAGTTTTAAGCTAAGTGACAGTTATACAATAAAAAAAATGCAGTCTTCTGTCAGAGTTCACAAAGATACACAACTTTCATTATTATGTACAGAAACTGTACGTTTCTCTACTGTTGCTGCTGTGTTGGGGCAACAGATTCCACAGATGGTGCCTCATGACATAAAACTCAGCGCTTTGAAGTAAGATTTCTGCTCTGAAAATGCATTTTGTCTTTTAATGGCCACTTTATTTTTGTGTTCATTAATTGAGGAGCACATGAAAATGTTTTGCTTCTATTTTGCATGGGCTATTTTGTTATACAGTTAGAGTGTGCCGCACATGACTGATGGTTACTGAATACAATAAGCTATGTCCATCCTTGGTGTTAACTGAGTGACTTTGACTTGGAGTAATTTTTCATTCTGCATTGCAGTCGAAATAGATTGAATGGGATTGCAAGGAGTAACTGTGGATTCAGAATTTAAAAGTAAAACCCCATTTTCTTAATTCCCTTTTTTGGTCTAAAGTTAGTTTAATATCTGTAAAGGCAATTGACTTGTTACTGTTTTTTGTCTTGTTATTTTCATTCAGTATCACATCAGTTACTATAAACATCCTGAATTTGGCTGAAGCAGTAGTTGCATGAGGTAAAAGTCCCTTTTTGGAAACTGCTAACCATATAGATGTTTCGATGTATGGAGAATTGTAATTTCAGTTTTTAGAATTAATGTCTTGGCTTTAACTTCTTCATTTTTGAAAATTTAGTTATTTCAGTGCTTGAGCAAAATATATAAGAGGTAAGGGAATGTACAGAACCATAATATGAATCTTCCTGCAAAGGTGCTGCTCCTTTAGAGAATTGTACTGAATTCCAGATTTAAATATACAAGTAATAATCTATATTTGAAACATCTGTATTTTGCTCATGTGCAAGAAAAAGCGTTATTAAGGCACATGTGCAGTGTTGTACACCCATATACCTGAAGCTGGAACTAGTCACTTAAACTGTAATACAGTCTTCATATACTAGCAGGGAGTTAAATTAAAAGAGTGATCCTTGTCTTGTTTACCAGTCTGATGCATTTTTGCTTTTCAGTCAGTAACCAAAAGCAAAGGGCAGCAAACTAGAAATAAACACTGTAAAGTCAAGTTGTATGTGTGTGTGTCGTGTGTCCCCCCCCTCTCCCTCCCTCCCTTAAATCTTTGCTTAAGGGCTTCTGGCCCCTAGCTCAGGAATCCTGCCCAAAAATGCCAGATATATTACACAGTCAAGTATTGCAATGTAAACAGTGTTTTGAGCCATGAGAGCAGGGTGGTCCATCTCTTGGTTAAAAAATAAAAAAATCCACACACTGAAGTTAGCACAGTAGTTGTAGTGTTATTTGTGGTTTTGGCTGCACAATCAGTATTTTGGAGCTGAAAGAAGGGAGATAAATCAGTGCTTACGACTGGCAGATAATAAATGGGACTGAGATGCTAGAAAGCAAGATGTGTCTTGGCTGAGGCTGCTTGATTTCGTCGAACAAGCATGTAAGAAGTAAAATACTAAAGTAAAGGCTATTGCTGACAGGCAAAACCTGTTACGTTACCTTTTTGTGAATAGCAGTCCTGCACAGGGAAGCAAAGTGCACAAAGGATGGGAAGTAGGGTAGGCAGGGGCACAGGGTTCTTCCAGACCTCATGCTGGGTAATGGAAAGACTTGGTGTGATACTGCACCTTCTGACTATAAACATTGCTGATCAGTTCTTGTTTTTAATTAAATACCCTTTGCTGTGCGTTAGGAATCACTTATCTTCCAGTGTGCTTATCTCCAGATGCTGCAGTTGATAGAGGTTTATTTTCATATTTTTCCATTTTTTGTATGTACATGTAATTTCATAACATTCAAAAGTGGTTGAAAGGAAATTCCACAAATCTGATCTGAAAGGAAATTGCCAAGGGTGATTCAGTAATCAGATTTCCATTTGGGTTATCTGACAAATCTATGAATTGCCATAGCTTCCTTGGGTGTGGGCAGAGGGGAAAGGGATTATAGGAACTTTTTTGTATGTGGTAAACTGTATTTAAATATCTACAGGAACATAATTCCAATGCAGATTTTAGTGCAATCTCTTCAGTGAGAAAGATACCCAGAAGGAAAAAAAAAAAAAAAAAAAAAAAAAAAAAAAACCAAAAACAACACCTGTCCACTTTAAATTTTAATTCCAAAGTTAACCCTGTCAGTGTAAAAAGCATACAGGTACCTAAAGAAGATACTTTCTTGCACCAGTTTTCCTGGTGAGTATTTCCTGTGCATTTATCTTACTTGCCCCTTGACATGGGCCTGAATCTGATTTTCTTTACACCAGTGTTACTCAGCTGACTTCTTGAGGGGTTTGCCATTCTCAGAAAAGAAGCCCTTGCTTTTAGAAGTTAATACTGTTAATGTGGTAGAAAATGGAAAATACTACTTTCTAGTGCAAATTATTAAGGTGAAGAAAACCTAAACTATGTTTAGCTTATGACTTCCAACTGCAGATAAAAGCTAGCATCGTGAGAGATTTGTGATCAGGCGTAAACATCTATTAAGTGCTCTTTCTAGAGATTTGGGGAAATAGGATGACCTTTTATGGGATGACCTTTTTTATTCTTTCTTTTTTTTTTTCTCTTTCTTTCTCTCTCTCTCTCTTTTTTTTTTTTTTTTTTTTTTTTTTTTTTTTTTTTTTTAATAGGCTACAGTTTCACATGGCTTGCAAAAGAAATCTTTCTCCCTTTTTGTTTCCCACACCAATTGATTTATCATTTTGCTTGCAAGCAGACTTAGAATGTTAGGGCAGGAACACACTCACTTTTTTCTCGTAACTTTTTTGTTGCGGACCGAAACCAGTTGACTTGAATAAATTTTTCTGTGGTCTGAATGAAGCCAGCAACGTGGAAAAATCTTGCTATTCAGAGCCGTCTGAATGTACATTTCAGCCACACAGTAAGCTGTATTGGTAGGCAGTGGACTGCTAAATACAACCATTTTTCGCAGCAGAGAGTTAGACAGGTGATTAGCATAATTAGCACAGAGTAGGCTATACATATGGTAATGCTAAGTGTGTAAATGCCAGCTGCGGTGTAAAATTTATGTCAGGGGTCGACAGGGCTGTGCGAAAGTATTGTGTTACAGCTGCAGGTCAAAGCCTCCATTGCTTTACCCCCTTTTCTCTTGTTGGTGAATGTGCTAAACAGAAGAGAAAGACGGACAGAAATATAACAGATAAGGCTTTGATTGAACAGCCTGGTTCTGTGCAGGAGGGACTGCTCTTAAAAAAATACACACACACATACACAAAAGTCCCCCTCTTTAACTATATATTTTATTTTGCATCCTGACAGGGCCAAAAGTGTTGCTGTTTTTGAGTGATGTAATTACGATGGGGTGATGGGGAATCTTGGGGTGGGGGACAGAGAAGTACGAGGTTGATAATTATGCTTTAAGGAGCAAAACCAAACAAACAAAACTTATATTCACATTCTTTCTGCATTCCAATCTCCCTCCTTTTAAAATTATTTTATTTTATTAAACGTCTGTGTTATTTAATGCACTTTCAGGGCCAGGAATTAAATAATCTTAAAGGTGACAGCATTATATGTCATAAAATTTCAACAATACAATGATCTCCGAGCTGCATGAGTTTTAGATGAGGTGCCAGACTTTCCTCTGTGGTTTTGTGTCTGGATTGGTACAGCCAGGTTCCTCCCTCCTCCTAAACCACTAAGTTCTTTATAAATTCAAAATTACGAATACAGGTTTCTTGTTAAAAAGGAGCACAGCGTCGCAGGGTACACATCTTTTTTCAAACAGCTGATGGGGAAATCTGTAAATCTCTTTCTTGCCGTGAACTGTTCATTCATATATTCCATTTGCCGTCCCTCCCTCCCTTTGTATTTTCTGTAGTCGGCTATAAGGAGCGGTGGTGTTGACAGAATATAGTTCACACCACACTGACCTTGTGATGAAACTTCCTCAGAGCCGCAGGGGGTCCTTATGAATCAGTCCCTAATCCAGCTAATCCCGCTCGCAACAAAATCATGAAAAGTGGCTCCCAGCGATGAGTTTCCCTGCCCTGATGCAGCCGGGAAGGAGCGGCCATGGGAACGCCTCCGTCTCTGCCCCGGAGCCCGGCATGGTTCGGCTCGGCTCGGCTCGGCTCGGCGGAACGCTCCCTCCCTGTCCCCGCGGAAGGCGAGCGGAGGGAGGGAGGGAAGGAAGGGAAGGAAAGGAAAAGAAAGGAAAGGGAGGGAGG
>JAAWXA010000012.1:17796807-17873788 GCA_038090715.1 Florisuga fusca
CAAAACCATCAAGTAAAGGTGGTAGTGTGGGGGGCGTTTTGGTGGCTTTTGTCGCAGCGCTTTTCTTCTTCGGAATAAAGTTGGCCGTACGGTGACGCTCTCGGAGGCTCTGCCGGGAATCTCCGCATCCTGCTCGAAATGACACGCGGTCTTTGCTGCTCGGCGTGAATAGCAAGCAAACTATGAAAAATGGGAGTCCTGACAGATGCAGCACTGTCTGGGGAGCTGGTGGCCAGTAAGAAATATCGAGAGGGGGGAGGAAAGCCGTGACAGGCAGCAGGTTGGGTGCTGGGAGGAGTGCTGACCTGACCTGATTGTGTCCAGCAGTGAAAGCAGTTCTGCTTCAGTGCAAAGCCATTCAGAAGGAAGCTGCTTAGGCAACAACAGATGGTACAGCGAGCAGCTGGTAGGGAATACTTGAAAGAAACTGTACCCTGTTTCATAACGTGTTAATTCCTTTAATTTTTCTACGTTAGTTTTGCCATCTCTTACAAGCGTTACTTAAGAAATTATATCCCCTAAAAGGTTCTGGATGAATAGTTATTTTCATTGCTGGTTTCTGCTCATTAAAAAAAAAAAAAAAAGCATTTAAATTTTGTGCTACTCCATGCACAGATTAAATTTGTGCTATCCCAGGGGTACAGATGAAAAGACTTAAAAATGCTGCTTTTAACCACACAGGAAAACAATTACATATTTGAGCAAAGGGCACTGCGAGGTTAAATGAAAAGTTGGGCCTAGAGGAAAGCTGACTGCTATGGAACAACACAGCAAATTGTTTTTTAACATATTACCCAGTGGAAGCTCTTACTCAAGCTAAAGTAACTTAAAGCAATTATATTCAGCAGTCTTGGAATTCTGAGGTTTAGACCTTGAATCCCCTTACGTACACTTCTCAGCAGAACTCCTGGAAACTTAATGGCTTTCACATACAACTGAGAATTTTGGCCTGTTATGAAGCATGATCAAATGTTTTCTTAAATTGCTGAAAAATAAAAATCAGTTTTGTTCCTCCGCAAGTGTAAACTGTTACATGACTGTATGATGTTGAAGAGTTGCAATAATCTGTATTAGTGCCTATCCTCCCTGAAGGCTGTCTCCCTGATTTCTAGGAGAAAGCAAGAGACTACAGGCCTTTATTCCTTTGGTATTTCAGTCAGAATATTCAGTAGCTGGGCTTCTCCACCAAAGGCTGTGGCTTAGCTCTGACCTGAAGGTGCTGCATCTCTGGAAGAAAGGCTAGTTTGGTCTCCGTGCCCATTCATTCCTCAGTCTCTTTGTTGAGATGGTCAACAAGGATGCCAGTTGTGATGGTGGCTTTATAGAACGTGGACACCTGTCCATTAAGAAATAGTCTGAGACCACCAACTCATTGTACATAAGCTCAGAAACAGCTGTCGGATGGTAAACAACTTGTGGTCCCTTGTTCCTGGCTGGGTTAGAACCAGTGACCCAGAGGTGAATGGCTCATATCCTGTTACCAGGGACATGTGTCGCAGCTCAGTAAGCAGCTACTGGGTTTTATGTTTAATTGGAAAGTTTCAATTGTAGATACCATTTTTTTGTATTATTGTACATTTATAAGCTGCTTGCGTGGGTTTTATTGATGTGGTTTAGTTTCTTTTTTTTTTTCAGCTCATACTGTTCAATCTCTTCATTGTGTTTGTTTGCTTGTTTGTTTTACTGCACTTTTCCAGTTTCTCAACCTATCAGGGCACCAAGCAGAACATGCAGCAAAAAAAGTCTAATTTTTTTTTTTAGTAATCTGTCTGTTTTACCCAATCAATATTTTTCTACCTATGGCCATCACAGATGCATGCATGTAAAATCAGCTTATACTTGATTTTTAGAAAGAAAAAAATTTAGCTCCTAGAATTCCAGGGAAGCTTTCCCAGTACAGGCAGAGGCAGCTGTTGTTGGGCTGTTTTCCTGAGTACGCGGACAGCTTTGTGTCCTTGTCACAGCTCTAAACTTCGTTGAACTGTGACAGAATTAACAGCCATCTTTGGGGTGTGATTTTTTCTTTGCTATTCATAATTGTGTCAGCATTAATGAAATCTGTAACAGCAACACTGGAATCATCCCCAGCGTGTGTGAGGAGTAACTTAACTCGTATCATGTGATGTCTTGGAAGATAAAAGGCAGCCCTTTGAAATGCTTTGTTGTGGCACTTTTTCTGGTAATTTGCATCTTTGCTTTTTATTTTTGTTTTTTTTTTTAGCTGGAAGTAAAGAACCTGATGCTACATAATTCTCAGTATGAAAGAAACAGTTGGGGTGATCGTATCGCTTCTAGATTTTCCTAGAGTCAGTGGTGCTAGAGAGATTGAAGTAACTTATATCTTGATAGTGGGTTGTGATGGTATTCTAGACAGATGGGGTCTGGGGTCCTTCTCTTGGACATTAGAATAGAAGGAAAGGAGAAGTATAGAGTCCCCAACTAGATGCTGGGAAGAGAGACTGTATGGTAAGTCCTCCTTTAACCTGAGCAGGCACTCCGTGTGAGCTATACAAATGCAAGTATGTGTTTTTAGCAGAGTAAGTGTTGTGCTAGACACAGCATGGATTTTCTTACTGCCTGTAGTCCAGTGCTGGTATAGATCATGTTTAATTACATGATAAAAATGATAATTTTTCACTGAGCTGTTGCACAGCCCATTGAACAGCCATGTAATCTCTTTGAGTCTCTATTTGCTTTTTTTTTTTTTTTGATAGCCCAATTGCAGTCACTCCCTATGGAGTCTCTGTTTTGTACAGTTAAATGAATGAAGAGAAAAAAAAAATCATTGGTAGCCAAAACATTTTTACCATGTAATCCTGATGGGTTTATGAGAGTCATCCTTAGCATCATTATATCAGATACATCAAATAAATTATAATCTCTTACACTCAGTAGTTAATAAATTTGGAGATAACTATGTAAACCAATAGCAGTTCTGACTCTATAAGTACACAGCATTTTAAAAGTTTGAAGAAGTGGACATGCCAACTAGTCACATTTTTTGTACTGACTAAACTTAAATTTCAGTGAAAGTGTTTTGCACTTCCTCCCAGCAAGCAGATTTACCCTTGTACTCTTCCAGTCAGACCTAGAAAATTCTAATTCTGAAGAAGGTGCTGTCTTGCCTGCTCTTCTCTCAGGATGCTAAGACTGTGTGCAGGAAAAACTGTATTCTGTTGCTGACAAAGAGCAGTACAGACATGCTCAAACATCCTAGAGAACATGAAGAAAAGAACTCCCTAGAGAGCAATGGAAGGCTTTAAATCAAAAGACCATTATTTTTCTGTGTCAAATAAGAGGCAGAGTGCTCTTCATATCTGCCAGAGACCTTCAATTCTTTACTTCAGTTTCTTTGTAGGAGGTTTCAGTCCTGTGTGAGTAGTGCTTGGCTGTTACATTTTGTTGTTATGAGGTCTGTACACCTTCATCAGTAAAACTGAGATTGTCACTGGTGTCATTAGGTACTGCCTGCTGCTATGTACCATGTGTGAACACTCCTAATCCTGGCATGCAATTAGGACAGGAAGGTAAAGCTGTGGCTTGCTGGTTTATCTGTGTACCATTGTAATGGGCTGAAACTAATTTCTTCTTGTGGTCCTTGAGTAATACCTGTAGATGTGTGTGACAGAGATGTGCAGGGGAACAGCACAGGGAGAAACTGTGAGAAAGTGCAGTAGGAGGAAGCTTGTAACAGCAGTCAAAGTTGAGGGAGATAAGCTCTATGGGATGTGAGGGATGAGAGAGTTATGAAGACAGAGTCCTTCCTTCATGTTGTCATCCTGGCAAGGTGAGGGTGGTGAAGGGAGGGGAGAGATGGCAAGGTGCTTGCAGCTTTCCCCAGGGTTTGACCAGGGTGCATTGCGTGGTAGGGACTGCCTGCTGTCCTTGGAAGTCTAGGCTGTTCTTGTCTTTTTCTGGTGACTGATGCACTTTGGGTTGGTTGGTAAAGGTTGAGACTCAGGTGAACACATTGTGATATCACTTTCAGTCTTACATTTTGTATGGTTACTGAGTCATGAAGGGGTGTTAATTTCTATTTGATTCCTGTTCTGGTGATGATGGGTATTGCAAGTTGCAGAGGTTGCCTACACTGGCTATGGCTCAGGCTGTAAAGTAAATGTTGAAAGGAGTACTCATCTACATGTCTGACTGATCAAGAAGAGTCAGCATCTTTTGGAGGGATGAAATGAAAACACTGTTTTAGTGAGTCTGCCATTATTATAGTTTTATTGCCTTGAGTTGTCCTTGTCAAAAGATTGGCTAGATGGCTCTAATGCCATGTATTTACAGTCATGCAAAAATGTAAGTTTTGCTCAATCGAAGCAGAAGTGTGTCTGTGCCCCACAAATGCTCAAGTGGAAACACCTTATGACCTATAGTCTGCAGAAGGGGTTGTTATCCATGAAGTTTTTCTCCACTCAAACACCTCCAGCTTGTCACAGAACATAGGCTCCATAACCAGTAGGTACTACTGGAAATCTGGCTTTAGTTTCTCAAGTCTGTCCTCCGTGTTGGTAGGCAAACATTTTATCCCAAGTGTTTGGCTCTCAGGAATGTTCTTTTTTTAGAGATCACTTGCTCTCCATTAAGCTACTTGCTGCACAGTTACACACAAGGTAACTTGTGTATAGTGAATGGTTAATAGATGTACTGTTCATGACCAAAAAAAAAATAATAAAACCACAGGCTATATGATGCAATTCCAATAACCTGAAGTGGAACATTGTAAGATCCTCTAAAAAGAAATATTTTATGCATTTTGAGCAACCAGACAGTAAATTAACATGCAGTGACTTTTTTGGCTATCACTCGTAGAATGGGGCGACCTGTTCCAGTGTCTCATGACTTGACTTAGGATGGATCTCTTAGTGTGGTGTGGAAGGGACTGCAGTTTCTGCTGGTAAATTCCAGAGTTCTTTGTATATATGTTTATGTAGTGCCTTGTAAATTTTGAATGCTAATTGTGAGGAGGGTTTAGGTAAGACAGAGTGGCATTCACTGTGAAAATGAGCACATGAGCTGAATGATGCAGTAACTTGAAATTGTTAGTCAGTGGAAGGAAATTGTCAGAAACTGTGGTGGTGAAAGTTCATCTTAATGACATTCACTCTTAATGTCATTGGAGGGTTCATTAGTGTTGTACAAACCTGATGTACAAACCTAATGTACAGTAGAGGCAAGTAGTTTTGTTTTTCTTGGTGCTTCTCACTTAAGATGCACTGGGGCATATTAATGTGTGATGGCTGAAACACTGGGACTGTGACCTCAGTGCTTGGTAATGGGATCTGGGGCCTTTCACCTATGGGTCATGGGTTCAGGTCTGCCACAAGTTAAGGATGACTAAAGCTTGTTACCACCTGACAGCTGTTCCTTGCTCTTGAGGGAGGGAGGCACCGTGGTCCTTACAGAGTTGTTTTCAAGCTAGCATCCATACTGAAAATTACTGCTACCCTCAGGCCCTGCAGAAGGGCAGAGAATTCAGTACCTTGACCAGCTTCCATTCAAGTCAATGGGGAGGTTCAGGAGGAGCAGCACTGTGTTTCATGGCAGGGAATGTTGAGTTGCTTAAGGCAGATCTCCTGTGTTGTGCCACAGAGCTAAGAGGGAAGCCTGTGGGTGTAGACAAGGGTGAGAAGGGGAAGGTGCTTCCTTCTCCAGAAAAAGACAGATATTTAACAAGAACAAACAGCAGCAAAAATGCTGACAGCAAAACTGTCTCATGTTGAACACTGGTCTTCAGACACATTCTTGAGAAACTGGTAGGTTAAGTGATAAATGGTGTCCAGACATTGGTATTATTATTTTGTTGTGATTTTTTTCCCCCCTTTTTTTAAAAACAATTGTTAGCTAAATGGTACAGATGACATAGTATCACATTTCTGTTCGGCAGACACCCAGAATCTGGTGGCACTGCTGATAGGATAGTGTACAAACTGCAGCATTGTGTTACCACTGGCCATGAGACACTGTACCAGTCTGGTACTTAAATCAGCATTTTGGCTTGTGGTAAGTTGTGCTGCCAATTCCAGGCACTAAATAATAAGAAATCATGCAATAAAGTACTCAAACACCATCAAGTGGCTTTTGATATATTGAAAAGGAGAGATTTTGCCACCAGAATATTACAGTGCTATAGTTTTGTCTGGCTTTGATATGGAATAAAATGGGAAGTATTGGTACTGTGTGCCATACATACAATTTAAGTCAGTAGCCCTTTGAGTCTAAAATGTTGTCACCTAATATAGAAAAAAAAGACTCCATAGAGAAAACTACAAAACACTAGCATTTTGCATCATTTGTCTAGTAGTGTGGAAATCCTATGATTACTATAATGCATGAATTATTTTTTTTGTTAAAAATGTAAGGAATTACTTTCTGCAGAGCATGCAAGCATTAAGCACAGTATCATTTATCTTCAGAACACTGAAGCCAGAGGCTTCAGGTACCATTCAGTGGCAATTTTAGTGGTTTCTTGTCTAAGTTTTTGCACCAGTTGTGGGTAGTCTGGGTTTAAAAAAACCCAAAGAAGCCAATAAAACAAAACAAAACAAAACAAAGAAGAGCACTAGATTTTTTTAAAAATGCACAGATCAGCTGGTTGTGGAATCTTAAGATCTCTGGGTATGACAGACGCCAGTGATCTTCACAAACTTTCCATTCAAATAAATGAAAACATAACTGTTGGAAACTTTTTTTTTTTTTTTCCCCTCTTTTGCTCTTTATTGCATCTGATATGTTGAAAGGCCATGATATATCCATTTTCTTCTGGTCTGTCCCTATGTTTTCACATAATCCTACTCTGGCACTCAGAATTATTCTCTGAAATCTGCATTTATACTTACTTTGCACCTGAGTGTTATGAAGTATATGCATTTGCCTGTGGAGTTACCTTTATTGTATTCGGCTGAAGAAAAGTACATAACAGATGCATCAAAGAAATAATTAAATGCTGTGATGCCTGAAGAAGAATGCTGGGTTCTGGAGCAAGCATCCACCTCCTTGGGTGGTTTTGCTCTTCCTGTTTTGAATGTGAAAAGGGGGAAAAAAACAGCTTCTGTTTTGATGACTGACTTGTGTGATGCAATTTTGATTAGCTAAATCTGCCTTACTCAGTGAAGTTAATGTGGTTTGACAGGACCAGTCATTTCTGTTGATAGTAAACAGTTGGTCACTTTCAGCAGAGATAGGAATGCTGCCCTTTGTATTGCATGAGGTATGATTTGTCGGTTCAAGTTCTGGTTACATTCAAAAAGAAAATGTGAGTGGAATGGGAAAGAATATAGTACCAGGAGTAGAAGTTTATGGTAGACTCCACAGTCCTCATAAAATTGGGATTTTATTGTCTTGGCTGGCATTGAGACACAAAAGAAGGAGAGAGACATCGTGTCCGTGGAAGCACTTGCAGTATAAAGGACTGCAAAAGAAAGCTCTGGCTCCAAGACATACAGATTAGGGTAACTCTGCTCCCTTACCTCCACCCCATATTCTTGTAAAATGAAGCAAATTTTATTAGCGGATCATAGACTCCACAGGAGCCCAGTGAGTTAAAGTATTTTAGGGTTTAATTCTTGATAAAAAGGAACAATAGCTTTCTGTTACCATGCATATGCATCCTCGATAATTGTATGTTCTCCCCCTTTCTCAGCTGGAGGGATGTTAGGCAGTTACAAAGGGCCTCTAGGTAAGGAAGTTGTACTCCGATTTTTTTTCTTACTGTGAGCTCTTCACTGTTACTTAATATGAAGGGCATAATACCACATATGACAGGCTAGAAAAATTGAGTGTGTTGTGGAAACACTTATATCTTCAAAGAATTCTTGAATTAGAAATTAAGTAATGCTTCGTGCCACAGTGACTGTATGGTTTAATTGTTGAGGGTCTCATTCTGACAGCTTTATCCATGCAGGGGCCCAGCTTCTTGTCTGGTGGTCCTTTTAGCCCCAGGGGGTAGGTTGAGGGCTCAAGTGATTGAAAAAGTTTGTCCCTGTTAAGGCTTGGGAATGTCACCTCCCACCCCGCCAACTGGTTATGGATCAGGCTTCTGTTACAAGGCCTTGGAAGAGATAGATGTACATGCCTGATTTCTGTTCACACTGTTGCAGAACTAAACTTTGGCAGTAATTCAGATCACCAGTGCCAAGCTGACTATGTCTGAAAAAATGTAACAAATTAGGCCAGGTCTGTAGCTTGGACTTAGCAGAGCAATAATGGTAATAAATTGTAAGGGATGGAAACAACATGTTGGTGGTATTCTTGTCCTTCTGATCTGGATGTGGTATTGATTCAGCTAACGGGCTGAATTAATTGACTCCACCTCCCACATGGGTTTGCTAGAGAGACTACAGGGGAGGTTGTATAAAGTATATGAACTCTAGCTGAATGCTTTGTTCTAAGAGGGAAGATAATTTTCCATTCTTACGAAGGATTCTCTGGCAAGGCAAATTGGATATGGCTCTTTCTAGAGCCTGTTGACTGTGCAGTCTTCCTCTGCTGTTTTTCTTTTTTTCCCTCCCCACCATGTTTTAACACTGTTCAGCTCATGTGGCTTTAAAAACAGATGTTGAGCATGAATGATCTGCCTCACAGCATGTTATGCAGGTACCTGGACCACTGGGGTAAATTAGCTGTAGACAGTCCTTTCTGCTGCACTCCAAGCTGCATCTCTTTATGCAAAAGTGGTAATTTTTTTTATTTAAGGCTGAAGTAGTATTCATACTCACTTATTCTTTCCCCCCTCCCTTTTTTTAACTGAAGAGAAACATTCTGCTTCTGCCTTTACCAGACTATTTAGGAGAAAAGTGTAAATTAAAGCCATTTATTTTGCAATGTGCTATTGAAGCAGACTGTTTATAAAAGTGTAAGAAACTGTAAAGTAGCATTTGGTCTAGTCTGCAAGGGAGAGGGTTTGGTTTTTTCTTCTTTTTGGGTTTGTGTGGTTTTTGTTTTGTTTTGTTATTTTTATGTATGTGAAATTGGCTATAATGTAGAAAAAGTGTTTGACGCTCAAGTTTGCACATCAATGTTTTAGGGCAGTAGAGGCAACAGTATTTTAATGGGGAAAATGTTTTTTGTTGCAGTGTTACTAAAATAAGATTGTTACTTGTTTTGTACTGTGATCAGTTTAAGACAGAACAGTCCAGGCATGTGGTAAAATTTTTCTGACTTAGGAGGGCTCATCACCTGAATAAGCAGCTACTGGCTAATACAAAGCTGTTGATATTTATCCATCAGTTGGTGGACGAGTGAGTCGGGAGTTAAATTACACGAGGCAGAAGATTGGAGAAGAGGCCATGTTTAATCCCCAGCTCATGATCCAGACTCCACAGGAAGATGGTGCTAATGTACTAACAACAGAAGCACTTCAACAGCACCTTGACTCTGCTCTTCAGGCCAGCAGAGTACATGTCTATATGTACAACAGGTAAGGGGAAAAGCAGAAGTTTTCTTGATCAGCTGTAGCAGCTGAAAAGTGGGCACATGCTTCCTTCCATGTATTCTTAAATTGTTGTCAGTTCAGAGCCTTTTCTGTAGAGCTGCATTTTGGTTTGAATGTCACTGGTTTCTGGTACTTGACATTGTGGCATGACAGCTGTGACAAGTTGGCTTTTGACATGTAAGATGGGGTAACTGATGTTGGAAAAGATTCTGAGTGAGCTCCTATGAGCAGTATTCAGCATTTGTCTTGGTAGAGGAGCTATGCTTTGCAGGACATCCATGTTCTCCACAGGACCTTATGGACAGGATCCTTAATATTGAAAATTAATGTTAGAGTTGAATTCACTCACTGACACCTTTGTGGGGTAGATATTGACTGTGAGCAGCAGCACATGTTACTATCCTTCCAATAGTTTGGATTTTAAGGGAAATGCAGATGCACGAGAAATGGCAGCGAACAGAGTAATAGCTGTTTAGTAACAGAGACTATTTTAATAGAGTTGGCTGGCCTTTGGAGTGTCTTTGTCCACCTACTGAAGGCTTCAAGTTTAGTGCTGGCCAACAGAAAAATACGAAAGGTGCACCTCAGGATAGTATCAGCTTTGAGCTCGTGAGATACCTTCCTGAAAAGTGGTTCCTTCAGGCTTACTCCTTGGGTGATAATGTGCCTAGGGGTGCTGCCTATGAGGACTGAGACCCCTTGTCTCTCAGCACATCTTCTCAGTGCATCCATCTGATAGCCCAGTGAACTAATGCCAAGACTCCACTTACCTTCTACCCAGCTCCTGCCTTGTCTAAGGTGCTAGAAGTGCCAGCAGTGGAAGTTGTAATAGCTGAAAAAGGAAGGCAGAAATCTTTGTTTCTTTCCTCCTGCATATGTGGGTCAGCTGGGAGTATTCTAGTCCTCTGAACTTCACCCTGAGCTGGCTTCTCTTTCACTTGTGTTCACTGAGTGATACCTTAAGTCACAAGCAATCACATATATACCAAGATGGATTTCTGATTCTGTAACATGTGCTGACTGGCTTGTTCATCCAAAAGCAGCTCCATTACTTTTAATGAGTTTTACAGAGAATGCAAACAATTGTCTAGTCTGTAACTGAACTAAACTGTAGCTAAAAAAGAAAGGCTTTTGCTTTTCTTTGTGAGGTGTCCTATATATGTGCTGAATAGTATTTGCCATTCTCTGTGTTTTCCTGCTTGAAATCCAGTATGAGTATAGAAGTTGCACCTTTAGGTGTCTGTTATATTCTAAAAATAATTTTTGAGTAACTGTGTAAGAAAAAAAAATTGTTCTTTATATTTCTTACAGACAGTGGAAATTGGAACATTTGTGTTATAAATCAGGAGAACTCATCACAGAAGCAGGTTACATGGACCAGGTATGTGTAGCAGGAATTTAGTTACAAGCTCTGTATATTCTCATGATTCAGCTTGTGCTGCTTTGATTATTACAGTATAAATGTGTTTCTCCCCTTTCTGATTTTGGCAGATTATAGAATATCTTTATCCTTGCTTAATTATCACGCCTTTGGACTGCTTCTGGGAGGGAGCAAAGCTACAGTCAGGAACTGCCTATCTATTGTAAGCATTTGTTTTATGACTTCTTTAAAAAAACCAAAACAAAGCACAAACTTTCTCATCTTGATGATTTTAATTGTATAATTGTGTATGATTTTTCAGTTGCATTGCCATTGTTTATTGAGATTCTGGTTAACAGAAAAATAAAATATGAAGTGTAGTGTCTCTACAGAAAATATGCATGGATTTTATTTTTTGATTGAGCAAAGATTTTCTTGTTTCTAAAGATGTGACTTGTAGGCATTGATTTAAATCCTATGTTATTTCTCCTGTTTCGCTAGCGTGCAAAATCGCATCAGTTCAGAATTTAAGCTTTAAGAATTTATGCCTTTTTTATTTTCTGAAATAATTATTTTCTGTTTCTGGTGGGTTTTTTGGAGGCTTTTGTGTTTGTTTTTTTTTTCTTTCCTTTTCTTTTCCTTTTCTTTCTTTTTTCCCTTCCATAAAATACAAAACCATCGATTAGCTGCAAACTTCATTCTTAAGAAAACTGTCTTGAGTTAAATCTTAAGTCTTCTGAAAGAATAAAGAACAAATCCTTTGCTTATGAGATCATTAAAGAAACCATATAGCATTTCTTATGGATGGTTTCTCACAGTTTAAAAGTGTGATATTATGTGCCCTGAATCCTTCAGTTAAAAGAGTTAATTGCTAATCTGTGCAGGTATTTTCTGTTAATTGTGCAAGAGTTAGCATTTGAGTTATTGTTTTTGTCCTGGTTTGCATGTCTCTGTAAAAGCAATTTGCAATGGCCATCTCCTAACCTTTAGTGTACAGTTTTAGATGGGAAAATAAGGGGGTTTGTGTTTTCTGGTTGGGAGATTTGGAATAATGACTTAAGCCTGGTTAAGCAGATACAGTGTGGTTTGAGCCACAGAATAAGGCAGCCAAAAGCCTTTCTAGTCTGCCAGCATCACAAATTCAGAGGTGGGGGGTGGGAGATGTGACAGTGGTAGTGGTGACAGCCATGGTACCAGGAAAGCTTGATGGCTGGTAGTCAAGCTGCCAGAGCATTTGAAGGACCACAGTATTGTTACAGATAAAGATCAGCTATATTGGTTGATTACATTTGCAAGATGATTATTAGAACAGCAAGAAGTAATCTGGTTCTATGAGAAAGGCTTTCTTTCCTCAACTCCCTCTCTTCTTTCCCTCTCCCCTCCCCGCCCCCAATTCTTTGAATCAACAGTTGGCTGCTTTTTTGTTGTTCGGGTGCTTGATGATTTATTTTTCTTTTCTTATAAATGAAAGTAGTCTTAACCTGTGCATATTCTGTTTCATGCAATAATAAGAACATAGTGGTTTTGTTTAAATTACAACTGGGCTGCAAGAAAAGTACATAGATGCATCTAATTTAACATGCCATACGTTTTATGAAGCAACCTTACTGGAAAAGATATAAAATTTTAACAGGAAATAATTCAATTATTTGTGCAAATATTAAGTTTTGAGTGCATGCTTATTTCTGTACTTCTTTTGCTCTTTTTTATGTGTGTCATTTTCTCCTGATTGCTCTTGCAGGGGGAAGCCTCCCTTGCAGTGGATCAACTTTGACCCCTTAGAATTCTTGGAAGAGTTAAAGAAAATAAACTACCAAGTGGAGAGCTGGGAAGAAATGCTGAATAAAGCAGAGGTTGGTCATGGTTACATGGATCGACCCTGTCTGAATCCTGCTGATCCTGATTGCCCAATCACAGCTCCTAATAAAAATTCTACCAAAGTAAGTTTGCTTGTCCTTGTGCATATCTTTTTAAGGGAAGGCGGAGGGGTGAGGAGTGGGGGGTGAGGGGTGAGGCAAAGAGCAGAGAGGGTGTTACCATTTTCTTCTTGAATTATGTCATTTTTCTGTTCTGCTTTATGCTGTTAGCCCACAGTCATGGACTTCCCCTCACTCAGTGATGCAGTCTTGATCCTGTGTATTTAGAGAATGCAGTTGTCAGCTGCTGGCTGGGTGTAGCAAAGCAGTGATATGGCATTTCTGCACACCTGATGCCCAAGACATAGCCATTGCTGGAATATAGCTGCTGATACACAGTCACACCATGCAGCAAAGCCTCCCTTCAAGAAGTGCCAGTTTTGTTGATTTTTGTGAGAAATCAGAAGTAACATCACCCAAATTTATGTATCCCCTTACCAGTCACATTAGGCTTTGGAAAAATTGCCATCTTGTCAACAAATATCTGGAACATTTATCTTTGTAGACCTCCTAGATTGTCTTTAGTAACTGTTACCCTAATTCAACCCAGTGGACTAGAGTATGAGTTTGTCTGAAGTTATGAAACTGATTAATTGCTTCTTTCTATTTTTTTCTAGCCTCTTGATGTAGCTCTTGTTTTGAGTGGTGGATGTTATGGACTGTCAAGAAAATACATGCACTGGCAGGAGGAATTGATTATAGGTGGTACAGTCAAAAACAGTTCTGGTAAACTTGTCAGGTAAACAAATGTTTAAAGAAAATTTCAAAGTCTTTCTTTGTTAGATTTTTGGTTTTGGGGCACGTGGGGAGCAGTCTGCAAAATCTACTGCCCTTTATGTGTATTATGAACCCACTTTAGGAGGACATGCCTCAAGAGAAGAGAATTTAAAAGAGTGATTAGACAGTTAAAATAAACCCAAAATGATCGTGTATGCCACTCAGAAGGGAAACTTTTTCATGGCAACTTTGTTATTTAGAATGTACACAGAAAGCATTGAACAGTGATTAAAGCACTGAACACCTTTGATCATATTTTGAAATACTATCAAAGGAAAAAAGGAAGATATTAATTTGGATAATGCATGCACTCATTGTCAGAATTCAAGAATCTCCACTGAACTTTTTGTTCAGAATCAATACAGAGAAAAGTCTGGGTTTATGTCCCAGGGTTTTGAGTGATAAAACAAAACCCTTTGTTTCAAACTTCTTGAAAAAGTCGTGCAACACAGAACTTCAGTGCAGGAAATACCTGTGATGTAGAACTGTTATGAAAAATATGGGCCACACTATAAATTAAGCATAATTTTTCTGTATTTAATACTGAGAACTTTCACTAGATTTTTTAAAATTAATTTTTGCCTTTTTGACATTCATACTAAACATTGGCAGGTCTTCCAACAAGTAGCAAAAGAATATACCTTTAGTGGGAAAAAAGTTCCTTAAGCTTCCAAAATCGTTGGATATAGTTGCATATAATGGAAATTCAGGATGGATAGTTATTGCTGCTATGTACTCCTTACAGCTTGTTAGTTTAATGCCAGTTTAATCTGGCACTTCTCTTCAAGGGATGAGAAAGACTGAAAGTCTTCAAATGCCAAGCTGCCAACACCATTTGCAAGATCTTGTAGAAGTAACTGTTCCTTTGGCATCCTCACAGTAGTGTCTATCAATCATGATCTTTACAACTGATTTCTAGGATTACATTCTTTAGTTCCAAAACTGATCCTTTTGAAAATAATAGCAAAACTCTCATTAACTTCAGTGAAACCAGATTTAGCCTCAGTACTACATAGACCAGTACAGCTGTGCCAGATACACAGTAGAATAGTTAAACTGTATTCAATTTTAATATTAACATGTGCCCTATAAAATCAAGAACTCATGCAAGCTCCCATTAGGGTTTCATGTAGACCTTGATGCCATTAAAATGATTTCCTGAAAATGCTCATGTTATGCCTCTGCCTGTCCCTTCTCTCCATTTCACAGTGCCCAGGCTTTGCAAACTATGTTCCAGTTAATGACACCTAAGCAAATGTATGAGCACTTCAAGGGGTATGAATATGTTTCACATATCAACTGGAATGAGGATAAGGCTGCAGCAATTCTGGAAGCCTGGCAGAGGATGTATGTTGAGGTAAAACTGAAAATAACCTAGATGTCATACTGTAAAGTCTTGCTGAAATCCAGTGCCTTCTTTCATGGCTTTTTACAGTATTTCATCAAGGAATATGTTTAAGACAGAACTGAGTCATTGCTTTCCAATTTTTAAGTTGATATATGTAATTTTTTTCCAATTCAGCTGCTTGGTTATTCACATGAGAAGCCAAGGAGTTTTTGCACTTTGCTGTCTGGGGCATTTTGGCTTCACTGAGGTTGAGAAGGAATCAGAGGCCTAATTTAGAAGCTTTTGGTTGGTGTGTTTATGCTAAAGGTGTCTGGAAAACATTAGCCAGCCATAGGCTGCTCTCCCAGCAGCATGCTGGGTGGGAAGGCTCAGTGACAGTGCCTGGCCTCTGTGTCACAAGCTCTGACCTCTGCTGTGCTCCTTCTCACCTCTGCAAATGGCCAGGCAGGGGGAAAGGAGCAACCCAGCGAGACTGCTGGCCTTGGGTTACAGGCAAAACTTGTAGTGCACCAAATCCATGGTGGGAGTTGGAGTATGGAAAGAGGATTCAAGCTAAGTGTTTGGCATGGGTTGCGAATGCAGCAGTCTTATCTGAAGGATGCAAATTCTAGTCTGATAATCAGTAGCTTGCAAGAAAAAATGACCAAGCATTTGCATACTGTCAATGTCATCTCTGTGTAGGTTGTGGGCTTTCACAGAACATTAAGACAAAAGCAGTTGATTCCAGATGTGTGCTGTAGAAGATGGCAATTTAATTTTTCCTTAGTAACACCAACTTTCATTTTTCTGTTCATAGGTTGTTCATCAAAGTGTTGCACAAAACTCTACTCAGAAGGTGCTTTCCTTTACTACGACCACCCTGGATGACATTCTAAAGTCATTTTCTGATGTCAGTGTTATCAGAGTAGCTAGTGGATACTTACTAATGGTAATACAGTATTTTTATTTCATCTTTCTGGTAATAGAACAGGGCTTAACTATCTGTTTTATTGTTACCAGTCAGTAGTTCAGAACATTTTAGGCATATATAAATAAAAATACGGATCATAAACTTCTGTCTCAGGCTTATTATCTCTTCCTTTGTGTATGTGATGTATCTGTGCTGTTCAAAAGTGTTTGTAAAGATGTGTATGTTGAGTAGGGAGGAATGGGTGTTACAGAAGGATGCATTCAATAATTTTGCTTTTTTTCCCCTCAACTCCTCCCCTTGCTGTAGCTTGCCTACGCCTGTTTAACAATGCTGCGGTGGGACTGTGCCAAGTCTCAGGGTGCCGTGGGGCTAGCAGGAGTCTTGTTGGTTGCACTCTCCGTGGCTGCAGGATTGGGCCTGTGCTCATTGATTGGAATTTCCTTTAATGCTGCCACAACTCAGGTACTGAGGAGACATAAGTCTGCTGCTAAATGACAAATATTCTGTTAGAAATGAACACAACTGAATCTTTGAGGGGAAAAAGGCTGCAAAAGCATTTTGGGTCTAAGTTTTTATTTGTGCCTTTCTCCTGTCTCATAGCTTATGCTGTGAGAAATTAAGTGATCATGCTGCCAAACTATGTTGCAGCAAAGTCATGTACTGAGTAGTTTGTATAATTAATAGCTGCTGGGTTATTTGGACTTTTTTGTGTGGCATGATAGGAGTGGAGGCGTCCAGCTGTACATAAGCATCTGCAAATTTTGTCTTTATATCTGAATATATCAGGAAGTTCAAATTCTGAAAATGTTTTGAATATAACTCAAATTATTATCAGATACTCAATGTCTACCCAAAACTTGAATTACTTTTAATGAGATTTTGTACCTGTAAAGAGTATACTGAAGTTGTTCTATACAGTTAATAGCTGTATTGCACCCTTTTTTCATTTTACTCTTTGATTTGTGTATTTGTGCATTAATTAAACGTTTAATGGCTAGCTGCATGGCAGATCACAAAACAACCTTCTTGATTTTTGTTTTGTTTCTTCCCCAAGGTTTTGCCTTTTCTTGCTCTTGGAGTTGGTGTAGATGATGTTTTCCTTCTGGCACATGCATTTAGCGAAACGGGGCAGAATAAAAGAATTCCCTTTGAGGTAAAGACAAAATGGTGATTTGGGGGGATATAAAAATGAAAGACTGCATATAGAAAAAGACACCTGTATTCAGAAGTAATTACTGATAATTTAAAAACTCCAATTTTTTTCTCAATAGCTTTTCCTAGGGTCTGGAATATCCTATTTCTGTAAAAATAGGAAATGATGTCACTGCATGCTATCCCAGAATATTTAGGAATGTTGACATTACTTTAAATTTTTTTAAAAGTGTCTTCAATTTATTTTGTCTTGAATTTAATTTATAGCTGTCTCATAGAGTCTAATTTACATGATCCAAATTCTGCTCAAAATTTTAGCAAAAGTCAATGTAGGAGCTAACTCAGATACAAGTCTGACATTGAAGTGGTGGAATGCTTTTAATGAAAGACCACAAAAATATTAAAGTGAAAAGAAAGAGGGCAGCTTAGACACAGACGTTTCTTTTTTTATTTGTATCAATTGCTACCTTTATCTATTTGTTATGACCTTAAATTTGAGTTATTTTGTATGTTTTTCTCTTGGGTTTTTTTTCTGATGTTTGACCATGACATTCAAAGTACAATATATTAATTTCAGGAAATCTAAGATACTGTCACTTTTTGTGATCCTTTCCTTTTATGGACCTTTTTATCCTCAGTGCAGTTTCATATCCAAAGTATAAACCACTCTATATTTGGTGATTCTGTTTTGTACAAGCAGTGTCTTCTGTGTGCTATTTCCAGATGGTCCAGCATGCAGGCTCTACAGCTTCACCATAGTATAACCCTCCAGGTGCTTCAGAGTAGCCTGTTGGGTTGGGAGGGGGTCGTATGTTTATCTTGCTATCCTACATTTCTTGTGTGTGGTCTCAGGGTTTGGGGTTTTTTTTTGGTCTGTTTTGTTACATACTTGTTCAAGAAGTGTAGTTATGTTATCCCTCTGTGCTGTTACTAGAAGCTTGTTTTGTCTGAACAATCAGAGCACCAGGTCACTCCACTAGGAGAAGATACCTTCTATTTAATTATTGATGTCCATGATGTAATGTCAGTGCCTGTTTGGTTTTGAGTTCTGTAGCTAGAATCAGATTTTATAATGTTTTCTACCTGCAAAAAACATGAGCACTTTATGTGTCATCTTTATATGTATCCTGAACAGTCTAGTTAGTATATATTCTCACATACTCTCAGATGCACACTTGCATTAAGAATTTCATTGTATAGATTTTTTTGCTGTTAGTACATTACATCTATAGGATGGCCCCTTCATTTGCAGGACATCACTTTATTCACTTAAAATGACATTTAAGATGCATCATTTGTTTTTCAGGACAGAACAGGTGAATGTTTGAAGAGAACAGGAGCAAGTGTAGCCCTTACATCTATCAGCAATGTTACTGCTTTCTTTATGGCTGCCTTAATCCCTATTCCAGCTTTACGGGCATTTTCACTCCAAGTAAGTTTATATGCTCTTTTGTTAGTTCTTACGGATGGTCCCATCATGGAAGGACAGTGATAATACTTGTTAGTGGTACTGTTTAAAGTCTTCTTCTAGTGCTGCTGCAGTTCACTGCAGGTCACTGCTTACCATAGATCCAGGTAATAACAACTTGTCTGCTTTTGATTGTGCTTCTCCTATCTCAAGCCTGGAAAGACTCTTGCATCCTGTTAGCAGGTGAAAGAACATCCTGCCCTATCACACCTGGGTTGAGTGCAAAACCCACAATGTACGCAACTAAGAAGAAACAAGTGTCTAGACAGATTTGCATTCTTCAGTCAAGAGTAGACTGTGCTGTGTACTGTAACATCCCAAAGTAGGGGTTTAATCCTTTCATTCACATTTGTCCAATTTTCTGCTCTTAAAAACAGTAACCAAATTGCAGTGACAGCAGCAAATGTGCACCTGCCATGTTATGTTTGTACTGCCTTGCTCCCAGTGTAATTTTAGCAAATATGGAGAAAACGTCAAGAATTTTATGTTCCAACTGCTTTGGGAGAAAATGTGAATTTTATATGCTCAACCATGAATTGCTTGCTCTTCCTTTCTCTCTTTGGGCTCTTTGAAGAAAGCTTTGGGAGTTCCTAGCTCCTCCCTAACATAGGCTTAATGCAAAAGCAATTTGTGGTACTGACCTTGGTGCAGAGCAGGCAAACTGTACTTTTTCAGTAGTTACTTTTCTTCTGCTGAAGCCTAGTTTTTCCAATAATTTTTAATTCTTCCTGAGTCCTTGGCTACCCAGAGCAAGCAAGGTTTGCTATTTTTCATGATTCATGTGGCAGTTATTGATGTTTTCGGAGATTTAAGCATATAAAATAGTAAAGCTGCATTAAGCTATAAAATAGTAAACTGCAATTGCAGTTACATTACTAATAACCATTAATAATTTGTTTACCGTTTCTTTCTCATAGGCAGTTTGGTACTGAATAATAGAGAAAGTATAGGCCTCATTGGTATTCAACTGCAAGCAGATGTCTGAGGCAACTAAAACTAGATCCTTAGCCTTGAGTGATTAGCAGTATTTAGCTCTGCTAATTTGTCAAAACATAGATGTCTTTTCTTACAGGTAATGTGATAGCGAATGCTTTTATTTTATGGTAAAGACCAGCATCAATATGTGAAATATTTTTAAAGTACAACACTTCTTCTCTTGGAAGAAGTTAAAAATCTCAATCTCCTAAATCTTTGGCCCAGTTTCAAATATTCAACACACACCCTAAGCAGGTAAGAGGGAGGATACTGGAGATATCCTCACTTTAGTAATCAGAGGAGGAGGCTTGTTTTTTCACACTTTCTGATACCTGTGCGTTATGAAAGGTGCTTCAGCCTTAATGAATCTTATAAAAAGTACTCAACAGAGATGGGCCATTTTTTGCTAGTTGCACTGCTAAGCTGTGGAGTGGGAGCCACCAAAATTAATTCTTTCTTATCTGATCAAATTGTGCTTAGCCTTTCTCTGTTCTTACTCTTCACGTAAGAACATGACAGGTTACCTTTAGAACATACGTGGAGACAGCAGCTGTAACAGTTACTGTAAATTGACTATAAGTTGTAACAGACTTTCCTATTTTTCTTTCTCCTGCTGCCATGTTGCAGACTGAGTCACTGAAAGTTCATGAAACAAAGTCAGCATAGCAAAATGACAAAGAAGTTTCCAGTGAGATTTCAACATATTCATGTATGAACATGTTCATATTATTCAGAATAAAAACATCATAACTGAAGTCCTGTTTAAGGCAGTAATTAATATGGAATCCATGTGTAGAAATGCTTAGGTGTCCAGAAATTAACGTTTGAGTTGCTTAACCTTTTTTCACATGCATCTCTAATTTCTCTTTGCTTGCACATAATAACGCCTTGTGTGTATATAAGAGATGGAAAAATGTGCAAAAAAAGAGCAGCTGGAGACTTGTAGTGGGGATTTATTGGTGCTACAACAATAAATATAACTGATATGTATATACATTAGGAACCACAAAAATAACATCCTTTGCTGATAGAAAGAAACATCTATTACTTGCTTTGCCTGTCTTCACCAGGTAGAATCAATATCGGGTGAGACATTAATTATAGCGTTAAGAACCAGATAACCATGGCAGGTTTTTGTGGGTGGTCTGTATTTCTACATGGATTTCTTTATTTACAGTCATATTCCTCCTTCTCCCTCCTTCTCAGATTTGTTTAAACAAGAAATCCTTGTCGTCTTTGATAGCTTCCTAGAAAGACTTAGAAAGCACATTTACTTTTCACAGATGCTGCCTTCTCCTCATCTAGATAGTGAATTTTTAACAAATGGGCTCAAGAAAAAGATTTCTCTTGACCGTGTTTTGACCTTCATTTACTTTTCTTAAGACACTGCAAGATAATTGTCAAAATTTCCATAATTTTTGAGGCCCAGTATCTGTAAAATAAACCAGCTGCTGAGGGTGAATAAATGGTTTCCTGCATCAGCGAGCCCAACTTTTAGTTAGAAACTCAAGTTTTGCATATCAATGATTTCTTCTCAGTTTCTGTTCTGCCAGCTAAAGCAGCTCATTGATGTTTCTGAGCTGGTAATTTACTTTATGAAACTCAAACACTGCAAGTCTCATGCTGTCTTAGGAGTTTGTTACGGTTAGCTCTTGCCAAGTTTTAAAAATTGGAAAGCAGGCCTTTCAAAAGTGAGATTTAAAAAATTCCATTATGCAGATAGGAATTGTTTTAGAATTTCATTAATTTTTGTTGATCTTATTAGCCCTTTTTAAGCTGTTTTAGGCCTTTGGGCTGCTGAACATATCCAAATACTTCATCACAAGAATCAGCTGTAAGAGTGCTCAGGACTTTGAAGGACTAGGTCCTGAGTTTTCAGAGGTGTTTCCTTTCTTAAAATTGGGGCAGAGGAGGAAGTTGTCAGAGAAACCCACTGGAAGATTTTAGTTTGCAGTAGGATTGTCTTAAACATAGCCCTTTGTTTTGAGTATAAATGAAGGCAGGCAAATCAGAGTATAACAACCACTGAGCTGAATTCTTTCCTCAGACAGACTAAGACACTCTTATGATTCCTTAATACCGGATTCAGAAAAACTTATCTAGTTCTTCCTTACACCAGAAGCATCCTCCCCTAGCAGCAGAAGAGTGGTGTGCATTCACTGAGCAGGGGCAGAACCTTTCCCCAGAAGTCTTAGCAGTATTTTTTTCTCTCATTTTAAGTTTTTTCCTAAGTGTAAAAGTGCCTTACCAGGTGGAGAGAAACAAGGTCATTCAGTGATCTTAGTTTGCTGAAGTGGTTTGTCCCTCTTCTTTTACCTGTGTCACTCACCTTTTCTCTGCTCCTGACACAATAATTTAATAAGCAAAGTTAAGCCTAAGGAGAAAGAGCAGGGGGAGTCGGGAACCAGGGGGAGGGCAATACAAGTGTGTACACTGTCAGGAGGGAGATGCAGATAGGCAGCAGTAGGGTGGAAGTTTCCCTGACAGACCTCCTTCTCTGTTCATCACTTCTGGATATGCAGCACACCCGTTCTCCTTGGGTGGGCTGCCAGGAATGGCACATACCAGCACATACCTTCATTGAGGCCCCAGCCTGCCAGCCTGGCTCCTGTCTCCCTTGCTGCCTCCAGCACAGACTGCCATTCTTCTGTTTCCACTAGTAGCTGCAGCAGCAATAATATTTTTAGGCTGTGCATTATGAAAAGTTGCAAAAAGGGGACCATGTTTCTCAGAAAGTGATCAACATTTTGTTCAGATTAATGAAATTTTTTACTACACTCTGATCTCACTTCACTGGATGTCTTCATTTTATACCGTTGAGTAGTCCCCATTTTATCCCTTCTAGGGAGTTTCTGACCTATGTTGATTTCTCGAGGAGCAGGTCTGAAGTCATTTCCGCTCCCATTTCACCATTCTTCCCTGAAGGGGTCAAAGATGTCCTGTTCCCAAAAATCCTAAGCATTGACTCTAATCCTATGATTACAGTCAATGTAATTGTTACAGATAGTGGCTATATTGCTGTGATTGATCTTCTCATACATTCCTGTTCCCAGCCACCAGATGTCTAAACAGGTTTGGGAGGGGAGGCAGTAGCTGATGTGTCAGGTCAAAGGTTGAGTCAACAAGTTCTTCCTTCCCAGTCCTTATCAAATCACAGGGTGTTCTTTGGTGAGACAACAAATTAGAGCTGATACAAGAACATAATATGCTATATTTAACTGTGACAACTGAGAACAGTTGCATCTTTTGAAATGCTGGGGAAGTCCATGAGGGAGGGACAGTGTGCAATCTATAGGAAGTTTGGTATTACACTCTAGAAATCTATTTAAGTGCAAATTAGGACAGAGAGAATTGTTTCAAAATACTTTACTCACAGAGTTTAGTACATCAACACCATGATAGCACAACGTAAAATCTAGCCAGTCTGAAGAGCGATGACACATTAATAGGCAGTTTTGCTGTGTGTTGTTGGATTAGTTTTGATGCTCCTTAAAAAATCAAATGAGAATATGACTAATGTTAACAGCATCTCTACTATATGCTCAAGTATTAGTTTTTAGGTTTAGTGGCATTTGCAGTTCAAGGATGTTGGGGTCCACAAAGGATACTGATAAGACACAAGTATTTGCAGCTTATGGAGCAGGAACAGAGAACTATTAATTTTTCAGCCATGCTGGGAGCAGTACGAGTTACTGAGTCAGGCCTCAGCTGTTTTTTCTAAATCTCAACAAATCTTAGCTGATCCTTGATAGAGGATTGTGGTCAGACACAACTAATTATTCGTATTATATGGGTGATTCAGCATTCTCTGGTTTTAGTACCAATAAAGAAAGCAGTTCTATGAAGTAGGTCCAACAAACAACTTGCTTACAGCAGCAGCCATTTATTTTTCTGACAGATTCAATTAATTCTACAGAGGTTTAAAAGGAAATCACTTAATTTTAAACTCTTGCCTATGACCTTACATACCTTTCTGTGTGGGTATTTATAACTCATGAAATAGTATTGGATCTTTTTTCTCAAAGATGGCCAAATACTAATTTGGCAGTAAGTACTGAGTAAATTCTGGTCTGTAGTTCTATCTGCAGACAACTAACAGGACCAAAATCTCACTTTAAGCAAGCTATAGATAGCAAAAGAGAAACACCATGAAAAACACCAACTTTTGTACACACTATATGTATTCATCAAAATGAATAGAGAATATTTACATAACTAGTTGATTCTGTCATTCTCAGAAAAATAAAAAGCAATGTCCAGTTTATTTATTATACTCCAGCAACTTAAGAGCACCCCAGATCACTCCATGTGTTAGTACTTTGACTTTCAGAGATAAAGAGACACAAAAATAAAAATTGCATTATTTTGGCAATTTTTGTTATATATTGGACATGTATGTCAAGAATTTTTAAAATGTGGACTTTAGATATCTTATCTTTTGAGCTGCCATCTTAGAGGCCTGATTTTTCCAGATCAAAAGCAGACACTCATTTATTTTGGAAAAAGGAGGGCCTACTAATATCAGGCAAGTAGCTTCATTTTTGTAGCGAAAGACTGTTCTAACGTGAGCAGTCATTACTTTGGAAGTTTACAGGTGGAGGCACTTCTTAGTTTATGTGATCTCCTTAACATGAAACTGACCTGCTATTGATTTGGCTACTGCTTATCTAATGGCTGAAATATAACAATTTCAGGGGGCTTTTGTCACCTCTTTTTCCTAGCGTATCTCCTACTCTTATAATTGTCTTCCAGTCCCATCTGTGCCCAGGCTTCCCCTTTGTGATGACTAGTGCTCCTAACAATTCTGCATTACAAATAAATGCTGTTAATAATAATGATGATAGATGCAGCACCACATATGTTTACTGAGATCTCTGTGAATCTCTCTGTGGGAAAGAGTTTGAAGTACTCTTTGAAAGGGAGTGGGTGGGGAGATTGTTTTTTTTTTCATTACATGATGTGCACTTTACAAATTAAACCAAGTATTCTTGTTCCAATTTAAGATGTATTCTTCCAATTTAATACTCATTTTGGTAGACTGGCTCATTAATCAAGTTCTGTTGCACATAAGGATATTAATATGTAGATCTACTGTGTGGTCTTCAGTTTAATTATCCTTTAAAAATAAATCACTGATAAACACAAAATGTTGCTCGTTTTGGCTAGACTTTTAAGTAAGTACATCAAGTGCATAACATTTTACTAAACAGAGCAATTTAATTAAAATTTACTTTCATTTCTGATTTGATAATGTGTTTTGATGTTGCTGTGATGCTTAAATTACTTCAGATCCCATAAATGTGAGAACTTCAGTTCTAGTTCCAGGTTTGCTGTTGGTTCTAGCTTTTTTTTACTGTGAGACTCTTAAGTATGGCAGAATCTCATGCAAAATTATGTTTTGTTGACTTTTTCCACTTTAAAAATCATTACCACATCTCCAGACACAGATGTATGAAAATAATATGAAGTTTATTATTAAAAGAAAGAAAGAAACTAGAACAGGCCTGCCAGATGGAAATGGGAATGTAAAAGTGTATCTCTAAGGGAAAAGCTTGAAAGCGTCTGATGGGTTGGCATGATGAATTGCTGAATGGATGAGAACTGAAAGGAAGTTTGAAGCTTTGCAAAGCTTTACATGAAAAGCCCTGCATGAAGATTAGTAACAACCTCAGTTCTCTGATTATTTTCTAGGCAGCAGTTGTGGTGGTATTCAACTTTGCTATGGTCCTGTTGATTTTTCCTGCTATACTGAGCATGGACCTTTATCGTCGGGAAGACAGGAGACTGGATATATTCTGCTGTTTTACAAGGTGAGAATGTGTGCTAGATTGATGTATGAGGTACATCCTTTTTGATCAGTACTAACATTCCTTGTCAGGATTGGAAGTTCTTTATTGCAGGGGGATCAGTATGCTTTTGTTATGATTTCATTGCTAGTGGCTGACTTATATTTGCTATCTCGGTTTTCATCAGTTTGAGGGGAAAAGTTAAATTACCTTTGTCTCTCTGCCTGACACTCTCAGACAAACACACCTTTCCCTTCATTGTACTTGTATTAATTTTGACTGTTGAAGGACAACTTTTTGAATGCAGATAAGACATCCATGCTTTAGGAATATATTCAAGTATTTTTAGAATGTTACTGGACATTGCAAGGTGTCCAGCACTAGTACTGCATCATCTTCAAAGACTCCAAAACACAGCCTACTGACAATCTTTACTTGCAGTTAATCACTGTGTGCTAATTTTTATGCCTGTAAACTTAAATACGTAATGTATAAACCTGTAAAATTATTTCCCCTTAGCTGAATTTTTCATAGGACTACAAGGGATGCAGGATGATCAATACTGTTACAGGCTAATGCTTGATAGAGTTTGTTATGTCTGCAATAGTAAGTTAGAATGGTAATCTGCCATTCCAAATAGTTTATACACAGACTTTCAGTGCCAGCTTACTGCCATCAGTGGAGCCACTACTTGGATATTAAGCTTTTTTTCTACTTAGTTTTTGCTTTTGCCTGCAACGAAAGGGTCAGCTATATTTCTACATCTGTAACCTTACAATCATAACCAGGATGGGTAGTATCCATCTTGTGTCATGTTAGCCTTTGATACTCACCTAGGAGCTGACATAGTTTGAGATTTTGAGAAAACACTTCTCTAAATTTGTTTTTGAGAGAGTGGTTAGAATAGAGAGTTTATCCCAAGACAGGACTCCTACTTATTATTTCTGATTCAATTATGGTTTCAGTGGCTGGCTTTATGTGCTTGAATTCTGTAGCTTTGATTCTCAGAAATACAGGACAATCAGACCTTCCATTTTTGCCCTCACCTAAAGTTACAACAAACGTGTCTCGGAATTTGTACCCATTTACATACAAAGAAATGCAATTGAAGATAACTTGCTTTGTTTATGTCGGCAACATTCTGAATGCCTCTTGTTTTTGTAGGATTTCTCCACTTGGCGAGAAATTTGATAGTTTTCTATCATGAGTTTGTAATTTCTCATTTGCAGGAAGAGGATTGTCTCTGATAATATTTTTTTAATAAACTGGGTATCTGTGTGGGGCTTGTAGAGACTAAAATGAAGGGAATGTATCAATTTTGTAATTTTGTCTCTTTGTAGTTCCCATCCTTCCTAGGAATTAATCCTTGCATATATTTTCTTAATTTTTAAAACATTCAGTCAGTGTATGGCAAGTGGTTTCAACCTGCCTCCCAAAAGTCCAAGATTTTATCCAGAAGGGCCAAATTTTATTTAACCATTACTTTAGTAGTTCTGAATGGAATAAATCAGTGTGTCAGTCATGTCTTTACATTTTGATCTAAACAGCTTGTTTGTCAGCATGGACACATGCTGAGCAAATGCAAAGACATGTTGTACTTTAAGACTGTGTGCAACTGCATGTGCATTGACCTGATAAGTGTGTGTAATTAATGGAGTGGTGTAGGTAGACATCATTGTCTTCAAACTTGCTGATTTGTTCTTTCCTGAGTGCAAGAAATGTGCATATATTTTCAGAGTCTTACACTTTGAACCACGTCTGAAAAATGCTTCCTAGAGGTGCAGAATAAAATTCACATCAAAGCCTTATACTTAATTAATAAAAACCATCTAACAGTAGTAGAAGCAGTCTCAGAGAGAAGCAGATCTATCTAGTTTGATTAAAATAAATACTTACGTAACAAGCGTCTGTCTTTCTCTTTTACAGTCCTTGTGTCACAAGAGTGATTCAGATTGAGCCTCAAGCGTATGCAGAAAATGAGAATACTTGCTACAGTCCTCCACCCCCCTACAGCAGTCACAGTTTTGCACATGAAACTCAGATTACGATGCAGTCTACAGTGCAGTTGCGCACAGAATACGATCCTCATACGCAGGTGTACTACACCACAGCAGAGCCTCGCTCAGAAATATCTGTGCAGCCAGTGACAGTGACACAAGATAATCTTAGCTGCCAGAGCCCAGAAAGCACAAGCTCGACGAGGGATTTGCTTTCCCAATTCTCAGAGTCCCATATGCATTGCCTTGAGCCCCCCTGCACGAAGTGGACGCTCTCATCTTTTGCAGAAAAGCATTATGCTCCATTCCTCCTCAAACCAAAAGCTAAGGTAAGCAGGGAACGATTTACGTGTTTTTCAAAAGCAGACTCCTGCCTTGCCCAGAAATAAAATTATACTGGCAGTGTCATTAAATTTAAGGAATAAATAGAGTTCTTTCAGAAGAAAAATTCTTAATAATTTTACAGCGAGTTTCAAAGTTTTATCTCGTGGGTGCTGTAAAGGCATACTTTCCAAATACAAGTTATGATTGAGGGTTTTAATGACTTTCAGTAACATAAGGTTGTGAACAATGAAACTGAAGCCCCTTTTATACTCTATTATGGTACAGCTTTTTAATCCATGATTCAGAGCCCCTTCAAAAAAGCACAAATTGTCTTAGCCTTGTAGTGTATGAAAAAAAAAAGTGAGAAAACTTTAAAGTAGACCAGTGGATGTCAGTTCTGGACTTTGTAGTGTGCCATTATAAATTGTTAAACCTAAACCCAAGTTAATTTCAATTTTCTGTTGCAGATTGTGGTTATTTTTCTTTTTCTGGGTTTACTTGGGCTCAGCCTTTATGGAACTACCCGGGTGAGAGATGGTCTAGATCTCACAGACATTGTACCACGGGAAACACGGGAATATGACTTCATTGCCGCACAGTTCAAGTACTTTTCATTCTACAACATGTATATTGTGACACAGAAAGCAGACTATCCTAATGTCCAGCACTTACTTTATGAACTTCACAGAAGTTTCAGCAATGTGACATACGTTTTGTTGGAAGAGGATAGGCAGCTTCCCAAAATGTGGTTGCACTACTTTCGAGACTGGCTGCAAGGTAAGAGACAGCTGGTTGAACTTTTCTCAATTCTATAGTAGTAACTCTCTGTTCACACTGGTGAACACTAGCTCTCCTCTTCAAGTCTATTCAAATGGTTACAGGCTGTGAGCAAGAGCAAGAATGCCATGGTACTGATCCAGACTCACACACTGACTCGCTGTTTCTCAAATAGGTGTCTCAGATGCTTTATCGTTTACTCCTCAGTAAGACAGTGTTGAAATTTTAAGAACTCATATCCATGAGAGGCCATCTCATGCCACCAACTTCTAAGCAGTTAATGAGGAGTGCTACTTTATAATTAATGGCCAATATGGCCCACTGTCTTCAGAAAATGAGTTTTTGCTCTGTGTTTTGAGAACACTAAATGAAAAGTCTCTGTCCAGTGATGTATTTTGGCACAAGCTTATCTTCCAGCACGAGTGATCCTGTTGGCTTCTGCTGGGAGTCCTTACTGGAACAAAATTCACTGTGGCTTATGTGTTCTATGCATTGGGTATTGAGTATACCAGTTATAACTTATATAACCAGTTATAACTTATATAGTTCCAGATTTCCAGTGAAATATCCTTATTCTTTCTATGGTGCTGCATTTTCTGTGCTCAATTGTAATGGGGTGGAGGAAGGCAAGAGAAGGTATGGCCTTTCAGGTGCTATAATGATAATTGTATTGAAGTCAGCTTAGTAAAGATACTGAAGATGTTATAAATGTTGAGACAAATAACTGTTCTGTATTTAAAATAAATAGTACTATTACAACTGATGCAAGTTTAACAGCAAATGTATTCTGCCCAAGAGTAGTACTGTCCTACGTCTGTCTTTCTGTTGGAATAATCTCCAGGGAGATTTTGCCAACAGAAAAATAAATTGTGCTGACATAGTGAGACTGTAAATTTTAAGCTTAACTGTTTACAGATGACCAGTGCAGCCAGTGATTCTCATAGAACATTAAGGTATCTGCCAGTATTTGGGGTATTTTATTGCTTTTAAAAATACGTTGGGCAACATTAGGAAATCAGATGCAGTTAAGTGATCCATCTAAATAAAATAATAAAGTTTTCTCTGAGTGTAACGCATGGACTAATCATGCAAAGTAGTATTTCAGATATTAGCTTTGGGGTTTTTGTTGTTTTTTTAAATATATTTGATCCATTCATTACAGTCTGCCTGGTGGAAGTTTTAGTTATAATCAGTTTGAGGTGTGAGGGAAGGTATTACTGTCAGGAAGAAAGTTCAACATAGCTTAGATATTTTGCCGAACTGGAAGCTTACTACACATCCTAGATTTCTAAGCAAACATCATTCTACATGTTTTTCCAAATTCTCTTGTATCTCTGCTGTTTATTTTATTTCTGTTGTGGGTATCTTTTGTTGTGATTCCAAATCAGTAGGAAAAATGTGTCTGGTGTCCCCCCTTCCACCTTCCTGCAGCCCCCAAAACCGTAAGGGAGAGGGAAATCTGAGATCATGTTCAGGATCATCACATATTATAATGTGCTGAACATCAGCACTGTTTGCCAGTGGTAAAGTCCAGAAGAGGTGCCTTTGGATCATCGCCCTTGCCATCATCTCCCTTGCTTGCTTCTCAGCCTTGTGCTGGTGGCTAATGCACTTGGTGTTGCTTCCAGGAGTTGTTCGTATTCCCATTGCCCCTCTCAGGCCCACCATGTGTGTTCCCAAACCTCTTCCACTTTGGATGCCTCCCTGTCCTCTTTATAATCACCTACTTGTGCCAAGGACTGTTTGTGTGGCACAGCCCCAGTTGCAAGGGCCTGCACAGATTTTTCTCTCTGTGCTCACATGAGACCTTTGCAGATTTGCTCTTCTGTTGCTAAAGGGGTGTTGCTATTCTCTTATTGCCCATGGTTACATTTCCCCTTCCAGCCCACATTAGACTGCCTGTTCTTCTTCTTCTTAATCCCTTTCTTTTCTTCAGCCAGAGGAGCTGTGAGTATTCCTGGTACCCTGGTATACTAGCAGGGTGCATGAGCTGAAACATTGCACTGAAATGGTCAGGGAGACTCTGGGAAGCAGTGACTTGCAGTGGTTCAAGTGGAACCCATGCCAGCCCTGTGACAAAAGGACAAAATTGCTTGGCCCATTGATCACCCACAGCTTTAAAATTAATCATTATGATTACCAATTAGCATTTATGTCTGTGTCCCTGCCCCCTTCCCCACCTTCCCAGAGAGGTGCACAATTAATACAAACCATCTGTTTTGTAAAGACCCAAGGCTGTCTTTGCAGAGTGTGGTACTGCGTTCACAAAACTGTAAAGAGGATCTTGAGATGTATCAGTAGAAGTAGTTATGTTTTTTAATGGCACAGAGGATTGATGTAATAAGAGGGAACTACACAGTTATACTAAAAGCTGCCATACTTACCATAGTTAGGGAATTATCTGAATGTGCAGCCACTAACAAACAGAATAATACTTGATCATTAAAAACTGGGGCTGATGCTGAGCAAGTAAAGGGGAGGGAAGGTGAAAACAGAATTTACAAAGAAAGTACCAGCTGATTTCAGGGGTGATCCTCTGTGTGATGGAAACAGTTCTACCAGTTCTTCTGGTGCATTTTTGCATACTGGACGAGCTGCAAAATAAAAGTAGGGACAGGTTTGAAGTTCATGGCTGATTCCTTCTAGTTTGACTGGGAATTCAGTGTTAGACATTAATGGCTCAAGATGACCTTCTGACACACACACACATTTTCCTGGCAGTATGAGGGAATCATCATAGAATCATAGAATTGTCTGGGTTGGAAGGGACCTCAGAGATCATCAAGTCCAACCCTTGATCCACTACCGCTGCGGTTACCAGACCATGGCACTGAGTGCCACATCCAGTCTCTTTTTAAATATCTCCAGGGACAGAGAATCCACTACTTCCCGGGGCAGCCCATTCCCATGCCTGATCACCCTCTCAGTGAAGAAATGCTTTCTAATATCCAACCTAAACCTCCCCTGGCACAACTTAGGACTGTGTCCTCTTGTCTTGCTGAGAGGTGCCTGGGAAAAGAGACCAATGCCTGGGAAAAGAGACCAACAGCATGGTCAACCAAGTCTTTCCATGGGAAAAGAGACCAACAGCATGGAAGCAACAGCATGTGAATAAAAGCATTTCTTATCGAGAAGGCATCCTTGGTCTTACCTGTAGATTTTTCCTTGGGTACTAGCAGTGGAGTGCCTTCAACCTAACCCACTTCTTTTTTTAGAGATTGCCTTGTATTTTCCTTTCTGGCATCTTACCATGTCAGCATATTTTCTGTTACTGAAAATGCAACAGAAGAATAGTTAACATTAATTCATTTAAACTGGAAATGTTAACATGATTTTTCTAAGTGACTGAATCTAAATGTGGTAGCTTGAATTCCCTGATGGCTTGTAGTTGGGTTTGTTTTCACAAAGGGTAATCTTATCTGGTGTTTCATGGTGCCAGCTGTTCACATGAGTCAGTAGGAATTCCTTCCTCACCCCCATTCCTGCATCCCACATCATACTGGAGGATTTCACTTTCTTAAGAAGGATGAAGCAGAACTGACTGCTGATACAAAAAAAATCCCATATATAGGATTTTTAAAATTCCCTTAATGTTTACAACTTTTGTGCAAAAATAGTTTAAAAAGTTACTTCTATCTTTCTGTCCAGAAATTTTTCATCAATCCCATTTATAAAAGATTAAATGTCTTTTAAAATCACTGGTATGAACAATTTATAACGAAAGTACTGTATGCTTTGAAAGCAGGAATTCTGCTATTGATTTCGAAGTGTTACAGGAAATTGTAATTACTGGAATTTTGAAATTCCTTAGAAATTAAGCACATATGATAGTGGCTTCTTGGTGTTCTTTCTGCAGACTTTCAGTTTCAGCAAGGTCAGTAAGTAAATAACCCAGAGCGCAAAGTGTTTAAGCCAGCTAAGGAATAAAGATGTAAAAAGGAGCAGGGCCAACTGGGGGGATGCGAGAGAGCTTGCAACCACAGACTGGTGATGTCACAGCTTAATGGATGTATTTGTTACTGTGTGTCTGTGGAGCCCCCTGACAGAGGTTGGAAGTAAGTCTGAAATCTCTGCCCCACGTGCTGTCTGTCATAGCAATTTGTATGCTCCTGCTGAAGGGAGACATTTTTTACTGTAAGTTAAGCTAGTCTTTGGTGGTCTCCTTCTTTCCCATGTGCTTTTTCAACAGCCTTCTCTTAACCTCACAATGTCATCTTTCACATGACTGGTACAACAAGACAAATGTCATCACTTGGCCACTTTGAGAGGCTGATGTGGCGTTAACTTGGCCCAGGAGATGGGAATGCCCTGGCATTTTTGCATCTCCTAAGCAATGTTTTCCTATCTCCAAGGGCACCAGCAAACAATGATTTTTAAAGGGGGGCCAAAAAGTCCTTTGGTGATGCCAGAAAATCTGATGGCAATTTGTCCACTCCTCCTGGGTAGGTGCTGGAGGGCTGGTGTGGAGATCTGGCAGGCTTCCTTAGTCTCTTGGTTCTCAGCCTGTTGGCTTCATGAGTGGGTACCCTGGCCTGGAGGCAGTGTGAGCCAGGGTGTGTTTTCTCTTCCAAGGCTCTTATCTTCCTACAGCTGTAGCTAACCTATCCAATCTGTAATGACGGTTTTCATTACGGCTCCTCAGCACAGCTGTGAGGTGGGTCAGTAATTTCCTCCACCACCACTCCCCTGGCCTTTTCCTTCCTTCCCCTGGACATGCGGTTTGTCATCTGCTTGCACAGAGCCTCCTTGTACTGGGCTGTGGCTTCCTGTACTAAATCTGATCCAAATTTGTGCTGTGAGATATTCCCCCCCCCTTGAAGGGTGGCAAGGAGGAAAATAATTCAAGAGTGAATAGGTGTTGGCTGTGATCTTTACATGTGCTGGCAGCAGATCTCACGACTTGTATTAGCTGCACAAGTTGAACAGATGGAACAAATTGACAAAATCGTGTTCACTCATGCTGTGCTCGAAGAGCAGCTGAGTTGCTGTTTGAAGTTGAAAGTTTGAGTGTGGTTTTTTTACCCCTTGTAGTGGAATTTCTGGTTATATCGTAGAAGCTATTGCCTCAGTGCTCTGCAGTAGCCCAGAACAGTTAATGAGAGCGGTGTGTGTCCTCCTCTGTGGTTCAGCACGCTCAGCCAGGGGTTTGGTGAGGCAGAGGGGGAGTACAGAGAATGTTTCCTTTCTAGGTAACGACCTGAAATGCCTCCTCTGGGCTTAAGTCCATGGTGGAAGGGGAAGTTGGATCAGGGCTGAACTCCACCCTTTTCTGTTTTAGCATGATCCAGGTCAGGGCAAGACTTCGACTTTGTTCTCGAGGAGGGTGTCTATGAAAGAGGTGATGAATGCAAATATACTTAAGGAGTTTTGAGTGTCATGATTTTGGAATTGTTGTTCACAAAGAAAACCATTTTTTATTCTAGTCAATCTTAGTTCTTCCCCACATATCTTTCCAGCAAAGTGCTAGGTTGCTCTCAAAGGGTCTGAGAAGGATGCAGGACCAGAAGGTCCTAATCCCATCCAAGATGTCCGTAGGAAGCTGATTAACACACTGTGTATGCAGCTTGCTAGCTAAGGTCTGCTGGTCTGCACAACATAGAAAGACACTTAACTTTATTTTTCTAAGTGACTGAATCTAAATGAGATTAAATTTTCCTGCTGAAATTTGCTTGTAAGAGTGACAGCTTATCTGCATATTCTCTCTTCTCCTTGCCTCCCTTAATTCTTCAGGACTTCAGGATGCATTTGACAGTGACTGGGAAACTGGGAAGATCACTTACAACAATTACAAAAATGGATCTGATGATGCTGTTTTGGCTTACAAACTCCTAGTACAGACAGGGAACCAAGCAAAACCCATTGACATCAGCCAGGTACTGTATCAAAGTCTATACTGGTTTATATAGGAATACACAAATCATCAGGAGTCGGAGGAGATGCAAAGAACATGTTGTAGTCTCTTTTTTCATCTTGGTAATTGAATGCCTGAGTTAGACCTTAATGCATGGCCTCACTGACTTTGCTGAAGCTACTTGTTAGCTGCTGTCTGACCTGTGTTGCAAAATGTTCAAATCAACACTGGGAATATCTGCCTTTGATTATTACTGGTTGGTGTGTGTTCAGTGCTGGTCCTGTGTCAGATACACTCAGTTTTTACTGAAATGGTTGTTAAAAATGCTTTGCTACATCCATAGGTAGACTGAGCTCAGTAGATGGAGTCTGGTCCTGTGCCAAAATTAGCCTCTTTGCCCGAAGTGGCGTTGTTTCTGATTTGAACCAGATTGCCTTTATAGGGCTGACCTTTGTTCAGCCTTCAGCTGTGGTTTTGAATCTAGCATTTGCACTTATTTTGCTAGCTCCTACCAATTTATGCAAAACATAACATTTTAAAAAAGATGTGGATGAATGATAGTGGAAGGGGACTGAAATCATTACATGCTGGATCACATTCTTGTGCCATCATCACTAAATACAGCTATACTCTTGCAGAACTAAGAATGGCACTTATTTGAGAAGACTAAATAAAATATGTCTGAGATTCTTTTGCAAGGTTATCATAGCATATGACTTGGAGTTGCTCTATCCGTTTGGAATCACACTAGGTTTGACACCTTACATTAAAATTAGATATCAAACCTCTAAACAAATTCTGCAATAACCTGACTTTCCCTCTTCTAGAGTCATCATTAACTCGCTGTTCTTTCAGGCGGAAAAACAGTCTTTCTAATGAGCTTCTTGGCAGATCTGCATATTGTCTTTCTTTTTTTTCCTGGCATTAAAGGTGACAGATTTACAGAGTACATTGTTCAAAGTTACTATGGTGTGTAAAACACTGCGCTGTATAGCAACATGCTGTCGGGTCTGAATGAAGCTTCAGCTATGAATTAAGCAAAGAAAGGGAGCTGAAGAAAAAGCCCTCAGTGAGATTTTATTTAGCAAAGTGTACCAGGTACACTGTGGAACAAATGCGATTGGACTGCAGCTGCTGATATAATTTCCTGTGCCTGGGAGGGAGAAAAGTGCCGTGCACCCAGAGGGGCTGAGTGCTGTACTGTGCCATTCCAGAGACAGCTTGAAGACATACAGTTGTTGCATATCCTGTGGACTAATTGAATCCAGATCCCTGGAATCCAGTTGTTTTTTTTTTTAAACTGCTGTCACTGTTGTTTTTCATTTCATTAAAAAGACCTGAAACTGGAGCTGAGCCAGAATTTTAAATAAATAAAACAAAAAACCCCAGTAATACTTTTCACCCACAGAGTCCTCTGTAAGAGCTCTAGCTGTTCAGGATTTTGCTTGAGAACCTAGAAATGTACCACTGATGCTTACCCCACAGATGCTTTTTGGCCACAGTGACCCAAATAACACAGAGCACTCATCTGCTTTTTTGAGGCTGGGCATTTTCTGAATACATAGGTCATAGGAGGCAAGTGTTAGCAAAATCTATACAGATGTTGTTTTATTTTTATAGCTCTCCTCCATTTACTGGGTGGCATTTCCTTCAGTGTTAACAGCAGAGGTTAACTGCACACAGACGTGTATAGGGACTCCTGCCAGGTTTTCTTCCCCTGATTTTAAATATGTTTCTCCAACTTGGTTGTTTTTCACTTTTGACTGCAAGGCCTTTAGAATTTGGATTTAATTGGTTCAGTCTATTCTGGAACTCTCTGCTGATTTAGTAGTTATTGTAAGTATTATATGAGTACTAATTTATGAGTAACCACTTTCTACTGTCACTGTAGTTTAGGGTTTTTTTCGTTGTCAGATAGTTTACTGATAAGTCACTTCAAGTGAAGATTCATACACTTTTGCTTTTCCTCTCCTGTATGTGTGTTGCATCTCCAGGCCGTTTGCTGAAAGCTTTACAGCAAGAGCCCGTAAGCAAAACCTGTTCTGAAAAGCTTCTAATTTTTTCCACTTTGCAGCTGACTAAACAGCGCCTGGTGGATGCGGATGGAATCATTAATCCAAGTGCTTTCTACATCTACCTGACAGCCTGGGTTAGCAATGACCCTGTGGCCTATGCCGCCTCACAAGCCAACATCCGGCCTCATCGCCCCGAGTGGGTCCATGACAAAGCAGACTACATGCCTGAGACAAGGCTGAGGAGTAAGTAGCATTTCATCTGCATACCTTAGAGTAAACCCCCCACTGCTTCCTTCATGACCCAGTGAAGCTGTAGTTGGCTGATGCTGCACAAGGCTCAGAGGTGTAACCAGGACAGTATATTGTGTTCCTCTGCAGCCTTAGGAGAGCTATGCACTACTGGAAGTGTGACACCAATGCAGGGGTTTTGTCATGTTGCAAAATGAATTGTGCAACAGTTTAAAGCTCTGAAATCTTAACAGTAAGCATTGCTTATTCCTGTCACCTGGTAGTTCTCTCTGTGCAAGAAACATGGAAATTGCATGAAATTCCTGTCTAGGTAGTTCTGAAATTTCACTACTGAGATTATGTTTATTCTCATTTCTTAATACTTAAGGGATTTTTATCAAGTTAGCTCATATGCTAAGCTACTGACAGCGATACGGTAGAAGAGCTACTTAAGAAGGGGAGCAGTCACATCTGTGTCACTCACTGTTTTCCTGTGTACTGATGCCAGTTGGCTTTGCTTTGCTTCAGCTTTCAATTTCTCAGGAGGACTGCTAGTTGGACACCAGAGTGTAAGGGAAGAGGGCACTTGGAAATGTGATTGGGTAACCAGCTAGCTGTGCTTCAGTCTGTCTGAACCCTAGAGCTTTGTGGCAGTCAGCCAAGTCTTGTCTTAATGAAAATTTATAGTTGAGATTATAATAAGGCAAATCATGTTTAGCAAGTCATCTGGATGACCCTGCAGGGTCTGGAACACACAGCGTCAGTAACAAAATGCTTGTTGTGGAAGAATTTTTTTTTTTCTTCTCACACAGTAGACTTAACATTACATTCAGAAAGAATTATGAAGAGTGTTGGTTTGCCAGATTATTAAAGGATAAAGGTTATATATTTCCTCACTAGACCATTATTTACGTATTATATTTTTGCCGCATAATTTAGAAATTTGGACTTTCAAAATATTCAATAGAATATTCAGTAGAAATCCTGAAAAACAGCTACCCTGATTAAACATAATTTTTCTCTGCTTTTGGGTCAGTGGACCTCATTTAGTGTCAGGGAAATGGCCTTTGATTTTGAAGGAAGTGCACTTGCATAAAAGAAGAGTGTTTGGATAAAATGTTTAAGTTGATATTGCAGTTAGGGACTCTTGGCCAGTTATTCAGTTAAAAACCACTAACTCTGAGGATTAAATACATGTACTGAAGTATATCTGTTAAATTGGATAGACTTGTTTGGAGACTGTGTTCATCCCATTTCATTGTATGATAAAATATAGTAATCTCCTGTTCTGCCTCAGCTTTCAATTTATTGGTGAGTTTTTAAAATATCGGTTGTTCCAAATGAGTAAAATTTAAATTCAACACCTTTAAGCATTTTGCTGTGGAGTCCACAGTGTTTTGTTAATCATGCTATCTGTGTATCTTCTTTCCAAACACGAATTCTAACACAGTTTTGCTTTTCCTAGTTCCAGCAGCTGAGCCCATAGAATATGTTCAGTTTCCCTTCTACCTCAATGGACTGCGTGACACTTCTGACTTCGTGGAGGCTATCGAGAAAGTGAGAGCTATCTGTAGTAACTACACCAGCTTGGGGATCTCCAGTTACCCAAATGGTTACCCATTTCTGTTCTGGGAGCAGTACATTGGGCTCCGTCACTGGCTGCTCTTATCCATTAGCGTGGTTTTGGCTTGCACGTTTCTGGTGTGTGCCCTCTTCCTTCTAAACCCCTGGACGGCTGGGATCATTGTAAGTTTATTATAAGGGTCTTTGTTGAAGTCAAATTCCTTTCAGCATAGCTCTTGCTGTAGTCGGGAAGGTTTTGTTTATGTCTGGGCCTTTGGTGGAATATGTATATTGCATCATTCATTATATATTTATTCAACTTGAGGGGGCAGGGTTCATGCTAAAGGTACAAACCTTAATAACCTTAATCCTTTAGCCACCTTTTTTGCAGCTTTAAAGGTTTCTTAGAAATGTATGTAAACTTTTGCCCTTGCTCAGATGCGCATTAACACGAGAAATAGGCATGGAGGAAAATTAAGACCTTCATTAAACATTAAAATGATTTCTGAATATTTATTCCTTCTCCCTTTTATGAGACAGTTATTTTTCAAGACAGTTGCTTGTGACTAACTTGCCTGTAAATTTTCACTCTGATTTCTGAATGCAGTCTTTCTGGAAAAACTCAAGTGGTTAGGTTGTATGGTACACACCGTGGAAAGAGTGTAACTGAGCTATTGAGGAGGAAGTGCCATAAAATTATAAACTGAAGAGAATACTCCTCCGTGGTTTCTGCAAGGCACCATAAGCCTCTCAGTAAACATTCAAGTTAAATTGAATGATGATGTTCCTATATTTAAATTCCATAAACTATCATATAATTTATAAAATACCAGAAGTAGAAAAGTATAAAACAGTTACTAGTTTTTGTAATACACATTTTTGTGACAGGTATGTTAAAAGGTAAATGTTTAGTCTAGAATATTATTCATAGCACTTAATCAAGCAATTTATGTTATTACTCTTGATTCATTAGCTTATAAAATCATTTATTGTAGTGCATACTTTTTCCCTTGGAAAAGGCGCTTTATGAGACATACTTTTATGAGTATGTGTATCTTTTTTTTCCTGCATGGCTTTAGCAACTTTTAAAGTTGATTCTACAGATTTCCTCCCCTCCCTTTTCCTCAGCTTTCTTTACAAGGTAGATGAAAGAAAAGTAAAAGCTTTTTCTCAAATTTAACTACTCACCATGTCCATGTCAATCCCCAAAAGTATCTTAAAAGCTTAAGAGACCCTCTGTAACCTGAGACTCATCAGCTGATTATGGCATTCACTTTCTTCTGGGCTTCAAACCTACTCAAAAGTTATCCTCACTTAGATTTGCAGTCCTACAAAAAGAAGTCCAATACATGTAGGTGAATGTTGTTTTTTCTGGAAGTATTGTCCAATAAGCGGGTGAAAATGAGAAAAAGTAAATGTTTTCATGGGTATCCATAATAAGGAATAATAAACTGTTTTTCAGATCACTGATAAGTTGTAACCAGTGAAAAATAGATGTTTAGTTTGTCAACTGGTTCTTGGGAGTTTAGTTTAAACAGTCTTTTGAGCAAGTCATTGCTATTGTGCATAATGAACAAGAAAAAGCATCTTGCCTTAGGGAAGGCATCCTGTTGGATGGCTTTGAGGAGTATGTTTTATAGCACCCATATTGTTTTGAAATGTCTTTCTCTTCATGTGTCTGGAGTGTAAGAAGTTACTAACAACTGTTTCAAATCATCTAGGTGGTGGTGCTGGCTCTGATGACTGTGGAGTTGTTTGGCATGATGGGTCTAATTGGAATAAAGCTGAGTGCAGTGCCTGTGGTTATCCTGATTGCTTCTGTTGGCATTGGAGTGGAATTCACTGTTCACGTTGCTTTGGTATGTAAAGTCAGGAAGCATTTTCAAAATAATGTAAAATAAAATGTTGGCTGTGCTAGGATAACTAGTAATTACTTCGTCTTCTAAGTGAGTGACATGATTCTCCGAAAGAAATTGGTTGCAAAATTTTGTGTGCCATTCAGATTGTCTTGATAGAGTGGAGCTGAACTTGGTGAGGTAGTTCTTCACTATTGAGTTAGTCTCCCAGGACATAAGAGGGGATGTGATACCTGTGATACCTCGTTATTTGAGTGGTGCAAATATACAGACAGAGCAGAGCTTCTGATGCACCTTACTTAGTCCAGACTCTCCTGGCCCTTGACTACAGCTGCCTCAGTGCTTTGTAGCTGTTTTTTCCCTCTTGTGTGTAGATTCTGTAGCTTGTGGAATAGAAGCCTTTAAAGAAGATTTTGAAAATCATGTGTAGTGTTATTTGATCTCTCTGGACCACTGAAATTTGAATGTTTTTGGATTAATTTTCCACTTTAAAAATCTGCACCTTCTTTTCAGAACCCATCGGCTATTAAAAATGGGCACAAACATGTAGGCTTTAGGAAAATAGTTTGGCCATGTGGAGGAGTTGGGGGGGAGGGGGGAAGGGAAGTATGTTTTAAACAAAGTTTTTCAACATTTTCAAGGTTAAGTGCTCAAATCTGGAGTTCACCTAGTTACCCATCTTAGTCACCCTGATGTACAAAAATGCATAGAAGCAACAGCACACTTGTAAGAGGGCAGTTTTGAGTGTTCAAGGTACACAAAACTCGTCTTGCTTTGTTTGGTGACAAAGAACAGAGTAAAGCAATTTTATTATTCACATTTGACAATATCAGTGCTGATCATTCCAACATTTTGCACACTTAAGAGTTTGGGCACATAAAGGTGTCAGAATGGAAAGACTAATTTTAGAAAAATCATAAGAGGAGATCAGTAAGATTAAAGAGGAGTGGTGACATCTGTTTTTTTCTCCTTTTTGCTGTAGATAGTTAGGCTTTTGGAGGTAAAGCTGTTTGCTAGGGCATGCAGTGGTTTGGGAAGTGCCAGAAACTAATGATGTATGAAAGAATGAAAGAAATTACAGTTTCTTAGAACTGAAGATTTGAAATAGGAAAACTGGAATAAAAAGACAGAATATTTAGTTGTTTCTAAATGGGAAGAAACTAATGTAATTTAGAGGACATATATATATTAATATGTACACAAATGTAGGCTTCAATTAAAAGAATGCCTACTGTACTTCAGAATGTCCTGCAGAAATGACCTTTACAGAACTTCCTGCATGTAAATGGTCAAACAAGTGTTATATAAGCAAAAAAAGGCAATGCTGGAATTGTTAATACATAACTTAATTCAGCTCATTTAAGAGTGATTCAAAATCTGCTTGTGGCTAGGTTTTCTGCTGTCATTTATGAACTATGACCTCATTTTTTAAATTCTGCAAATAAGTTCTGACTCCATAGTAGACTCTTGCACTATCTATCCTTTAACTACACACACACACACACATATATATATATATATATATATATATGTATATTCTGAATCAGATCCATCCATGTGAGTCTCACTGACTTCTGCCTTTACCCTGAGGGGTATTCTTTATGCATTTATGTATATGGGTATTTAAAATGTCCTAGAAACATTAATTTTCCACATACGTCTTTTAATCCAATACTGAAGATCAGTAATTCATGGTTTGGCTACATACAGAAAAGAGGATTAGGAATCTCACTCCACATGTACCCATATTTTGTCTGCTTGTCACCCAGATAACTTTTTAATATGTTGACTGATTTCACCCCAAATTTGTCAGATCATTGAAAATAAGCCACTGGGAAAGAGAGGCTTATATTCCATGACCAGGAACAAGATAGGTGCTTGAGCTCATATCTCAGTAGGCAGTAGAAAAGGTAGAGCCCTTACAAATCACAGGAAGAAAAATCAGACAGATTCTTTTCTTCTTAAACCACAAAGTCATACACAGAGAAGTAAAATTCAGCAGAGTGTTCACAATAGAGCTTTTTCACTAAGGAGTTGGAGAAAGACATTGCACTAGTCATATTGTTGCTCAGGCACTACCATGTTCAGCACCATTTATTGCTAAGGCAACTTTATATTGTTGCAAAAACATCTATTTTGAGTGAAATAGCAGTGTTAAAAAAAGTCATAGAGGACGTAGCCCCACAAAAGGGAGAGGAGTAGCCCTGTTATTTTGACCCCTGAAGTGCTTTCACCCTGGAATTAATTTTTTGCAAGTAGAAATAAGCAAAAAAAGCCTACTGATGCAACCAGGGCATTGTTTCCAAAATTATTACTGTGGTCTGAGTCTATAATCAGTGCTGACTCTGGTTGTGTGACTTCAGCAGCAGGTACATGGTATGACTGCAGAATCAGGCCTTTTGGTAGAGGTTTACCAGTTGCAGAAGGTACTTTCATAAACTGGTTTGAAGTAGTTAACTTGTGAAAACCCTGCATGCTATGAAAGAGGCAGTTTGGAAGGCTGTATGCATCTGTCTAAGGAAATTGATTTCATTATTTTACAGGCATTTTTAACTGCCATAGGAGACAGGAGCCATAGGGCTGTCCTTGCATTGGAACACATGTTTGCACCAGTGCTGGATGGGGCTGTGTCCACTCTGTTGGGAGTATTAATGCTCGCAGGATCAGAATTTGATTTTATTGTCAGGTAAAACATTTGTGTGTGTCTTGTCTTTAAAAATAAAATTAGTATGCTTTTAATTTTTAGTCACTTCAGTGTATCTGTCATTTTATTACTCTGTATGGTGTGTCAAGCATGCTTACATCATGGTCCTGCTTTCCTTCTGTTTTATTAACTCCTTGTTACATGCTAGACACTGTACTGTTCCCATTGCTGGTATTAAAATCCATTCCAGGAAAATCTGACACCCATGAAAGAACACAAAATTGGCCTTTTTAGCAAAGCTGTCTAATTCTAGTTTTGAGTCAGTTCAGACCATCTGGTATAGTCCAGTGTCAGCTGGGTGTCACCTTTAACCTTTAGGTCCTCCAGGCATCTTGTATGCACAACAATTTGTGTGCAAAGAACTCATGAACCTACAAACATGCTGCAACTGTGCTGCAAGAGACTCTACAGGCCTTCCTTCTTCTATCATTATATGGGGTTTACGGTGATATATAACAGGGAGAGGAAAAAAAGTCCTGTTTGGGAGCTGGGGAACCATAAGTACGAGCACAGAACTTCATATTAAAATTTTGTAAAGCAAAGCCTGAAGGCCCTTCTGTTTAGAACTATGGGCAGACTGTTTCTTTTGAATTTAATTAAGAATGTGAATTTGTCAAGTATGAGAGGAAAGCAAGTTTCTCATTCAGGGTAACTTGAGAAGTGCAATGAAACAGATCCTATTCTATTCCAAACAACCTGTGGAGCTCTGCAAAATGGCTAATCTTAGAAGTAACACTGGTTCTTTGTAGCAAACGACAGCGTGAAAAAAATATATAATCCAAGTCCTAAAATGGAACTGAGGTAGAACTGGGACAAATAAAAATGCCCTGAAAGATGACTTAACGACTTAGGTGGACATAAGCTGGATAGATGACTAGAATTAGCTGACATCCATTTGACAACACGAACAACAAAATGTCAGGGGCAGGAACTGAGAAAATGGCTGCTAAATCTCATCAAGATGTTTTGTTTATGTATGTAAGAGATGTGAAGAAAGCTGGCAGTTCACAGCTAGACCTCATGAAATCTATATGAGGATTATTACTATACAATTATTTCACGTCCTGAAATAGAATTTGTGGGTTTTTCCCAAGTCAGTATTTTTTACTTTATTGGTTTTGAAGAAATAAAGTTGAATTATTCTTCTAGGACCTGATCTCAGAAGGGCTGAAACACTTTGACATATAGGTTACGTATAAATTTAACCAAAATTTATAGGGGTACATTTGGCATGCTACTTAGCTTCTTAAGAGATGAGATTTTGGCAAGCATATTTTTATGTCATAGCAAATAGAAGATTGTAGAAGCCCTTCACACCAAATTTGGATTGGATGTTCTCTTAGTTTATAAAACGAGCCTTTCAACTTTTCAACTTACGTTATTTTACTTTTTTTGGCCATCAGTTTCTCATTTCCTAGCACAATCTGACTTTAGTTTGCCTTGTTTAAAAAATAATATAAAATAAACTATGGGAGCCTGAGCATTGTTATAGCGGGTGAAGAAGATCCCAAACTTCCGGAACACGATAGATTAGTCTAACAGTGTGGAAGATTAAATAAATTAACAGACATTGTATACACCAAGTGGTCAGAGCCATAATCCTCCTGTTTATCCTAGGGATAGATTGATGAGATGCAAATGTTTTTAATGCCTGTTGTTGATCTCTGTCCCAGTGTAAAGCTCTGGTGGTTTATGTTAGTAGAGTCGATTGGCTTGCTGATTTTTGCTAATGCAGATCAGAAATGCCCAAATGTTTACAATAGCAGGATACTTGTAGTTTTACAGAAGTCTGATATATAAGATGTGGAAGCAGGGAGGCATTAAAGTTTGTTGCCAGCTAGACAATACAATCAGCAGACCTATTAGTAGCAAACTTGCCCTCCGTTCTCCTCCTTTGCCTTCTCCTCCAGGAATCAACCAAGACTGAGTCCTTGAAATCATTAATTATAAGGCAGCCTAAAGTTTAATCTGAGCCCCAGCTGTGCCGAATACCAACTAGCAGGGCTTTCCTTATGCTGACAGGTTTACCTTGGTATTCATGAAGGATCGCAGACCTTAGCCCTCGGTGGTGGGAAAGGACAACCACTTGTGCACTTTCCTTCTCTTCCATAGTACTTCAGCCTTTATGTTTGAATTGGCTGACGCAAAACAAGAGTATTCAGAGATGCTAAATTGTTCAACAAAAGATTAGCCTGCAATGCAGCTCTGCCATTGTGGAGTGCTCTTACTCAGTACAATGCTGAAGCTTGCTATAGAATGGGCAGCACTTTCTTTGCAGAAAGCAGGTTCTTGTGTTGTAAAAGGGTTGCAGTTGGAGCTGTTTGGTAAAACTGGAACTCAGAGAATTCTAGGTGGAAAGTTGTGATTAATGAACAGCAAGGAAAACCCTTACCTGATACACTGGAGATTTAATTAGAGATTCTGCTGTAAGATGCAGAAGCATTTCACAGTGGATTAGCTGCTGGGAGAAGAGGGCTTCTTTTCCTTCTAGGCTAAATTGTTTAAATTCTACACCCTTCACTTCATTTGTTTGCTTCTGCTTGGTTTTCACTAATGGGGGCCCCTTTTCATTGTATTTGTGCTTTCAATCCATTCAGCTATTCACAGCACATTCCATATTTTTGTGTTTGTGAAACACATTCATAAATAACGTTACATGCTTCCAGATTCTGGGAAATTAACAAATGTAATTTTTTTTCTTTCCTTTATCAACTAACACTTTGGGTTGTGGAATGTAGCTTCTCTAATTCAAAAGGTAAAAACCCCTATATCTGTATATGTAAAGTGATACAATTGCTTAGTACAAGGATAGTAATACTTTAGATTCAAATTAGTATATATATTATTATAACATCTGTAGGTGTACTTTGTAATCCCTAATTTCTAACAATATTTGTGCTTATTTTTTACCCCAACTACCTAAAACCCTTCTTCAGGTATTTTTTTGCTGTTTTGGCAATCTTAACCATTCTGGGAGTTCTCAATGGATTGGTGCTGCTTCCTGTTCTTCTTTCATTCTTTGGACCATACCCTGAGGTCAGTAAAATGAATGCTGAATGAAAGAAATATTACTACAACTGCGCTCCCACCCCCAAATCACCCCCCTTATTTGAAAACTCGTTTTTAAAATATCTTGGACTTTTTTAATTAATAAGTTTCTTGTTCTAGGTTGGCGGGTTTTTTTTTAAATCCTTATTAGAGGTGCTGTTTGTTATTTAGTTGATCTTCTACTTACATTTTCATAAGTATTTTTAATAAGTATTCTTTTAGAGGCTGCAATCATCAAATGATAAAAACATATTACTAGCTGTGCTTAAAAAAGCATAATGTGCTATGCAAACTAGTTTGTAAAATAAGGATTTTCCCCAATATTTTTCAATAGATGGTTTGTTTCGTACACATACAGTCCTCACTGCCTCTGTTGTTTTCCTCAAAATATTTAACTGAGCAGACCACCAGGAAGGCCTGTGTGGACCAACATACACCAGTGGTGGTCCACAGACCACACCTTGATAATGATATCAGCCTGCCAGAAGGTCCCCCCTGCCCAATTGTTACTCCCTGTGGTATACTCTTGGCCCCAGTAACAGTTTTGGTGGTGGAAGGCTTCCCTTAGATGTTAATGACTTTACAGCAGAAAAGGATTAATAGATACTGAATTTGTAGTTGGGTGTTGATTATTCATTACCACAGTTAACACAATTACTGCATTACATAGGGCTATCTTTATACCTATCAATAGAATCAGTGTGGTATGCTTTACCTGCCTATATATATGTATTTGTGGGTGAAAGAATAAAACACAAGGTGTGTAAGCAGCACTAGTAATATTTCAGAAGTAATTTATTTTTTTATTAGTAGTAAAACAGTTTTGATAACAGTATGTAATCTCTTACATTCCTAACAGGGATTACTATATGTCCCTTACTCAACCAATATCCATGGGCTTATGTTGTTAGGACCTATGTTGCTGTTATGTATGTGTCCACCTCTCTTTGCAAAAAGACATTGAATTGTAATATATGTACACATTTGAGGTAATTTTATTAAATCACTGATAAATGTATTCTGAAGGAAAAGGGAAGTCCACATATTATTTTTATAAGTGCAGGTGCCTGCATGCACACACACACAATGCACTTCCTAAGACAATGACACCAAGAAGAATCTGTGTTATCCTGTTTAAATACATATCCACAGATAGAGATCATGTCTCTTTTCTTTCATTATTTCTTTAATTTCAAAATACTAATCAGAAAACTGTCACTAAAGTTCTTGTGTTATGGGAGGGTGTATTTGGCAGAAGAATGTTAATGTCAAAGGATATAAAAGGATATAAAGAAGGCAGAGGTGCTGAACGCCTTCTTTGCCTCTGTCTTTACTCCTGCAGGGCTTCCGCATGAGCCCCAGATTCATTTAGCCCCAGAAGTAGTCAAGATAGATGAGGAGTTTGACATAGTAGATGAGGATTGGGTTAGGGATCAGCTGAGTAATCTGGACATCCATAAGTCGATGGGTCCAGATGGAATGCATCCAAGGGTGCTGAGGGAGCTGGCGGAGGTCATTGCTAGGCCACTCTCCATCATCTTCAGCAAGTCATGGGTAACAGGAGAGGTGCCTGAGGACTGGAGGGTAGCAAATGTCACTCCAGTCTACAAGAAGGGCAAGAAGGAGGACCCGGGTAACTATAGACCGGTCAGCCTCACCTCCATCCCTGGAAAGGTGATGGAACAACTTGTTCTTGTCACTATCTCCAGGCATATCAAGGACATGGGGATCATCAAGAGCAGTCAGCATGGTTTTATCAAGGGTAAATCATGTTTGACTAACCTCATAGCCTTCTATGAGGAAATTACTAGGTGGATAGATGATGGAAGAGCGGTAGATGCGGTTTATCTTGATTTCAGTAAAGCATTTGACACCGTCTCTCACAGCATCCTTGTAGATAAGTTGATCAAGTATGGGTTTGGTGATCAGGTAGTGAGGTGGATCAGGAACTGGTTGAAAGGAAGGAGTCAGAGAGTTGTAGTCAGTGGGGCAGAATCTGGTTGGAGGTGTGTGACTAGTGGAGTCCCTCAGGGGTCAGTACTGGGACCGGTGTTGTTCAATATCTTCATCAACGACTTGGATGAGGGTATAGAATGTACCCTCAGCAAGTTTGCTGATGACACTAAGCTGGGAGGAGTGGCTGACACACCAGAAGGCTGTGCTGCCATTCAGAGAGATTTAGACAGGCTGGAGAGTTGGGCAGGGAGAAACTTGATGAAATTTAACAAGGCGAAGTGTAGAGTGTTGCATTTGGGGAAGAACAACACGATGTCCCAGTATAGGTTGGGGGCTGACCTGCTGGAGAGCAGTGTAGGTGAAAGAGACCTGGGGGTCCTGGTAGATAAGAGGATGACCATGAGCCAGCAATGTGCCCTTGTGGCCAAGAAGGCCAATGGCATCCTGGGGTGCATTAGAAAGGGTGTGGTTAGTAGGTCAAGAGAGGTTCTCCTCCCCCTCTATTCTGCATTGGTGAGGCCACACCTGGAGTATTGTGTCCAGTTCTGGGCCCCTCAGTTCCAGAAGGACAGGGAACTGCTTGAAAGAGTCCAGCGCAGAGCCACTAAGATGATTAAGGGAGTGGAACATCTCCCTTATGAGGAAAGGCTGAGGGAGCTGGGTCTCTTTAGTTTGGAGAAAAGGAGACTGAGGGGTGACCTCATCAATGTTTTCAAATATGTAAGGGGTGAGTGTCAGGGAGATGGAGTTAAGCTTTTCTCAGTGGTGACCAGCGATAGGACAAGGGGTAATGGGTACAAATTGAGGCATAGGAGGTTCAAATTGAATATTCGAAAAAATTTTTTTACTGTAAGGGTGACAGAGCCCTGGAACAGGCTGCCCAGGGGGGTTGTGGAGTCTCCTTCACTGGAGACATTCAAAACCCGCCTGGACACGTTCCTGTGTGATGTGCTCTAGGTGGCCCTGCTCTGGCAGGGGGGGTTGGACTAGATGATCTTTCGAGGTCCCTTCCAACCCCTAGGATTCTATGATTCTATGATTCTATGATTCAAGCACTAGTGATGGAAAGGGTAGTGCTAACTGAATGTTACTGAATGTATTATCAGGTTTCTCCAGCCAATGGACGAAATAGATTGCCCACACCATCTCCTGAGCCACCTCCCAGCGTTGTGAGGTTTGCACTGCCCCCTGGGCATGCAAGTAATGCATCAGATTCCTCTGATTCGGAGTACAGCTCTCAAACTACAGTGTCTGGCATCAGTGAAGAAGTTCGTCAGTATGAGGCCACCCAAGGTCCCGGGGCACCAGTCCATCAAGTAATTGTGGAAGCCACTGAGAACCCTGTCTTTGCAAGATCCACTGTGAGTAATTCATGTATTGACAGGCAACGTTTGGGGTTTTTTATTTATACCTATTTTTGTGCTCTTTCATGTTTCTGGATGATGGTGCATTGTGACTTAGTGCCAGAATTTGTAAACAGGGAGTACAGTCTTTTCTCACCATCTCCTTTAGATTAAATTTGGGAGTAAAATAATGGTACGAAAGTAGAGGTCTTTGGCATGTGTAACTGCTGTTACATCATATTAGCACCAGCCACAAGACAGAGTTCTCAGTCTGTTTGGTACTCTTTTCAGAGAGAGAACAGGGAGAGATAAAAAGATCCAAACCTCTTCCTTGTGTATCACCATTTTATCCCTCTCTGGCAGCACATTTTGGGGAGAAATACTAATAGAGCTACAAGAAAATAGTGTCAGGGTTGTACCAGATCTTGGGCTGGTTCCATCTTGCTTGGCATAACTGCATTTTCAACGGAAAGTGAAAAAGCTCTGTCTCTTACCCCTGCTGATGCTGCATGCTGAGCTGCAGTGCAGATCTGGTTTTGTTCATCAGAGGCCTAGGAATAGGTACAAGCACAGCCACATTTGAACTCGGTCACGGTTTATTGACTGATGTGGCCACTGTGCTTCATGCTTTTTACGGAAATCAGGAAACAGATTCCTACTCTCTATACAAACTAGTCTACTAGCATCCTGCCTATGTACCCTGCATGGAACAGAGCCTTTTCCAAATGCCTGCAATTCTGCTTGTTGAACGAGTTAAGATCAAGGACTTGTCACCCCTCCCATTGAATAGATGGACCGTTATGTAGGAAGCTTACAACAATGTTTTCAGCTATCATCCTGTGTTTTTCTGAAGGTATGCTTTCAAGGTTTTAGTAACTTCAGGCAAAAACTATCTGGAAAAAGCAACAGTTACCAGACTCCATCAGTCTCCAGACGTTAGATCCAAGTTAGATCCAAGACAGCGTTCTTTGAAGTGTTCTCTGCATAAAATATAAATAACCGCAGTGTTTGTTTGCTTGACTTTGTCGGAGGCATAACCAGGTGGCTCTCTTTCAGGTGGTTCAGCCAGAGACAAGGCATCAGCCGAGTCCCAAATTACAGCCGAACCCGGAGCCCGGCACGCAGCAGGCCTGGCGTCAGGGCAGACAGGCCAAGCAGGAAGCCAAGGAAAGGCTGCGGCCACCTCCTTACCGCCCTCGCAGGGATGCTTTTGAAATTTCTGCTGAAGGGCATCCAGGACCTAGCAATAGGGATCGCTCGGGCCACAGGTCTCATTCTCATAGCATGAGGAGCCCGGCATTCAGTGCAGCAGGACCAGCGTACTGCCAGCCTGTCACTACTGTCACCGCCTCAGCTTCAGTGACTGTTGCTGTCCACCCCGCGGTGCACAGCCACAGCTCCCGGGGTGGGGGCTTTCCTACCTGTGAGGGATACCATGAAGCTGACCACGGGCCATTTGAGGACCCCCATGTGCCTTTTAATGTGCGGTGTGAAAGAAGAAATTCTAAAGTAGAAGTTATAGAACTGCAAGATGTTGAATGTGAGGAAAGGATACCCAGCAACAGCTCGCAGTAAGGTAGGTCTGTCCCCTGTGGCTGCAAGCTTTGCCTCCACCAGGCAATGGTGTGATTTAAAGCAGGGAAAGAAGAAATTTTTTGATACCTTTCCTTTAGTGAGATTTACTGACTGGTCTGGTATCATCTTAAATCTGCTGATCACAAATATGGTGTTAGAAATCAGGTTGGATAACACAGTACTTTCCCAAACAGAAAAGTTGCAGTGGATTCAGACATGAACTATTTCTGAGGGCCTTGCATTGTGGGTTAGTACAGCATGGAGCCCTATCTTACCAGATGAGGAGAATTAAGCAGAGGTGTTGTGTAACATGCAGCCTGTGCAACTGCATTTAGTGTTGGCAGTGATCTTCTGATCCCTGTCTCAGGCACGTTCTATAACATCATTCAGAATGACACTGTTTAGGAGAGTAAATGGACAGCTACTTTAAGAGCTGTTCTCTCTCGAATAAAATTGTTTCATAGAATTTGAAGTCCATAGTGAGGACTGAATCCCTCTGGAAGATGGGCTGAATGGGAAGTGAGAAGCCACCATGCCTGGTGCATTGCTGCATGTCCCCTGCACTTTGGCAGCATTCAAAGACTAACCCAGAGAACTCACGTGCTCCAGGAGTCCATGGGCCAGTCTCTCCCTAGCCAGGCACAGCTGCAGTGGCTATTGCAGACTTGCATAAGGTAGACCTGAGCTAGCACGACATTTAATGTGTTCCTGTGAAACAGCAAAATGCTCAAAAACTTGTGAGACAGTTTTCCGTTAATTTTATAGGTAATACTTGGAAGGGGAGAAACCACTTGAGGTTTTACCCTTAAAGCTTTTTAGGGCTTGTGCCTGAAAACCATATCCCTCTGTTCTAACTCTGTTTTTCTCTCTTTTGGGGGAAAGAGGAAGTTTTTTAAAAGGTACTTAGCTGTGGATCCCTTTTTTTCTCTCTTTGCTTTGCAGAGCTTTTCAGTGTCAGACACTAGTTTGACCAGAACAAGATACTATTTTTTTTCGTTGTAGAACTATTTTACATGTACACACCCATGAACATGTACACATGCATGCTCACACACACGCATGAAGAGTTTTGATGGAAAAGTTTTGATGACTCATGGTCAAATCACCTTCTGGTTCATAAAATGTCTCTCCATACCCAAAGTGCAAATAGACATGAATGCCTTCAGCCACACAGTCTAGAAATGTCACAAGTAATAGTATCCTTAGAAAAAGGAAATACTTGGGCTTAGCTTTTTCAAGCAGAACTGCATGCTGTAATATGAGATTCTTAACTGCATGCAGTATTCACTGTAGCAGATCTCTCTCTGAAGTGTTCATTGTGTTTGACTGAATTTGTCTCAAGTATCTAAAAATGAGAATTCAGAAATCAAAGCATCTGCATTTTTTAAACTGGCATCAGTATTTCTTTACTGGGAAATAAATGACTGAGATGAAAGCAGAGCTCACATTTTCTGACTGGTGATTATAGCCACAGGAATCATAAAATGAGTTTTGTATTAGCTTGATTTGTTCATCAATTCTTGAACTTTAATTAATGTTTTTCTTCTGCCTTTATTTGTAAAGGGCAATAACTGAAGCAAAGAAGAGGCCAAAGATGGAAAACTGTATTTCCAGAACTGCTTGAAGAACTGCTTGAAGGGAAGAACTTCTTGAAGTTGTAGAAAAGGACATGCTGCATCAGAACAACAGTTCACTGTTACTGTAACCTATTGTATTATTTTGTTAAATATTTCTGAAGTATTTAAAAGATGTACACATATGTAATATACAAAAGAACAATGTAAAGTAGTATAATCTGGAGTCATTTGCCTATGGGCAATAGAATGGGGACAATTTGTGTGCGCTTTGTACTTTCTGTACATTGATTTCTGTGCCACAACTAAGCTTAATCTAGTTTTAAATTTCAGCATAAGTTGCTGCTGCTTAAATATTGTATAATTTACTTGTATAATTCTATGCAAATATTGCTTATGTAATAGGGTTCTTTTTTAAAAAGGTACATGTCTGTTTAAAATATTTTAAATTTGCATATCACAGCCCTGTGGTAGTATGAAACGTTACTGTTAACTTTCAAACACGCTATGCGTGGTAATTTTTAAAATAAGCAGATATGAAGAAAAGCAAGTTAATCTGGGAGGTTTAAACAGATTTAGCTATGTGCAGGTTTTGTTTTGCTGTGTGTATCCATGTGTGCATCTGGAAGTGTGCATGCTTTTGTGTGTATGTTCCTGGTGTACTGTAGTTTCTGTTTTACTGTATGGTAACACTTAGTGGGATTATGAACCCACTGATGCTAATGTGAGTCTGGCTTTCCCTGTTAGTACATGCTAGTGAAAACTGTGTTGGTGTTCACCAGCATTTAGCATAGGCTGCCATCATCAAAGGCCTAACTAAAACAGAAGACAGGACAGGGAGTTGAGGCTTGGGATTGCAGTTCAGTTTCCCACACTCTTAATGACTTGCTTCATGTAACTGGTCAAGTCACTTAACTGCCCCATGCCTCAGTTTCTCATTTTATAAAATGGGCATAATTACACTTACCTACCTCCCAGGAATGTTGTGAGGCTTAATTATGTAGTGCTTTGATTAATATTATTTTTTAAATTTTTTATTTTATTTTATTTTGCGAAAGGTGCCAGGTAAGTGTAAACACTATAACCATTATTTTTCACTTCCAACGGTGCTGTATATTGAGAGGTGCTGGTGGTTATAGAATTCCAATGAGCATATGCCTTATTTTGATACTGATACTGTTAACTATAAGTGGCATTAGAATGGTAATTCTGGGTAATTGAGCTGTCTGATGGTGAACTACAGCTCAGCTGTGTCCTCACAGCATTGAAAAGCAGTATCTTTGGTCACCTTATTTTCATGGCAGGAAAGGGAGTTAATAGCAAGTGATATAAATCAAATGGAAGGATAAAAAAATTCTGTTCTCACTTTTTAAATATAAATGGTTTTCTGATAGGTCCAGGACTGTAATGACACACAAGGCCTGGGGTGTTACTTTCTCTATTGTTTTTTTTTCCCTGCATTGGCACTTTTAATTAAAACAGCTAAACTGGGATCTCTTTGCGAAACTAATTTAGCTTTTTGTATATTATTTTTAAACTGAAGGGGATTGCTGCAGGTGAAGGGTCTGAAAAAAATACTACAATCTGTGTTCCAGTTGGATACACTTAAGAATGGAGAAGTTTAATTGAAAAAAATAGTTTTCATTATCTCTGTTCTTCCTCTCTCTTTGCTTTTTTTTTTTTTTGCCCTTCTCCTAGCTTTCTTTTTTAGAGCAGGTAGATGTTCAGTCATATACTAAGAGCCAAACAACCACAACCAATATTCAGTTTCTAAATGCAGCACTGGTGGGGATTTTCTTTGAGTATGATGCCTGAATAGCAGCAGCCGATTCTTTGATGGGTGTTGTTTTCCAGTGGCTTCAGGGAATCTATCTTTGCCGACAGACCTTGCCAGCATAACAAATGGGGATAATGAGAATGCACAGATTTCCATGCCTTTTTTGCTCACTTGAAAACACTTTGATACGAGGCACTTGTTTACAGATCTCCAATGTGAACTCTCCAAGAGCAGGTGGCGAGAGCCCTGGTGTCATTCCCAAGCTGCTGTTTCAGTGCACACTAAGGGTTAACGCCGCAACTGCCTACTGGTCCAGTCCACTGTCTGGTGTGAAAACTGCTCATGACAAAAAGATGAGGGGCCCCCACTTTAGCACTAGCAGTGTAGTGACCTCGGATCATACAAGCTCTGCGACAAAACTGTATGATACTAATTGGGAGCTCCCTTCAGCTGCCGGGCATGTGTGTGCCCATGCCAGAGGTCGGCAGGGCTCCCGCTGACACCGCCGCGGCGGCCGCCTTGCTCCCTGCACTGCCTCGGGATGGAAGGGGACAGCCTGGGACAGACACTCTGCCTCCCACCTGCCCCTCTCCGGGTCCTCTCCTGTGTGCTGGTGTGTGGCTGAGCTGTCTGCTGCTTCATGCACGATGTAGACCCTTCTCTGATAGTCACATTGGTGAGGGGAGAACTCGGTAGCTGCCAACGTTTATTTTCTTTTTGTTTTGTTTTTTAACTTTTTTAATCATAGGTGATATTTATATTTTTGTATAATAAGAATGTTTTCTTACAGTATTTGTCATGCCAGTTTATAACAAACAAGATGCAGGGATTTTATGTCTATTGGAAACACTATTACAGCTATGTTTTTACTGTTTAATGGATTTTTATTTGTATAGAGTGCTTACTAATGTTAAATAGGAAAGAGTATATAACATTTACATTAAGGACTCACCATAGCTTTTAGCATAAGGAGTTAAAAGGAAAAAATATTCAAACTGGGTCTCATTGCCTACTTGTTTTGGTAGGAGTGGGTTTGTGTCATTTCAATTACAAAGATAAAATTATGCCATATAATTTATTTATATGAAAATTTATTTTTGTAGTGTACATAGTAGCCATCAAGTCTTTTGACAGAAGTCTATTTTTAAAGAGTTTATATGTAATGATGATACCATTATGTTTTGGAACACTGCTGAGATATGATTACGGTGCACACTTCTCCTTGTAAAACCCCTGGCAGAAAAGAAAGTGTTTAACAGTGTTAAGAGAAAGTGAGTGTGAATATTCATACAATTCTGAGCTGTGTTTTAGTTACCATTTGTGATCTAGTGTGGTTTTCAATTTAAACTTTCAATGGAAATTGTACAAACTCTCTTAAATATTAATGTTCAAACACTGATAGAAACTCTAACATGAATAAAAAATATTATAACTTATTGGTTACGGATTTGGTTGTTCCTAGAATGCTTCTTTATGTAGTACTGCTCAGCGGTGCAGGTACAGCCATGCTGTCCTCCTGATTTGGAGCACAAACTTGGGATGTTTCAGTAATCAAGATATTTGGGAGATTTAGATTTGCCCATTTTGGAGCAGGGGCCAGTTCTAAAAGCCTGTCAAAATTGTAATATGCTGGTGCTTGTCTGTTGATTCTGTTGACCTTGTTATGTCTCAGATGATAGGTTTAGGACCAGATCATAACTTTCATTCTCACTTTGAACAAGTATTTTGTGTAGACCTTGAACTCTTGGATAAAGCAGTTTACGTACAGGTTATTTCTGCTTAGAAACGAGAAGTAATTCTTTGTCTTCTTCTTTCTCCGTGGTTGCTCCCTGAATTGGATTACATAAATAGTCTGATTTTCTCATTTTGTGGAGCAAAAAACAAATAACTATGAATTCTGAAAACCACAGTTCTTCTCTTGAAGAAGGGAGACTGGACAAAACTCCTTCAGGAGGCTGTGCTGGCAACTGCAAGCCAGGGTGCAGGCCCCGTGCTCAGCAGGCACCAGCACTGCTGAGGGAAGGAGGAGGAGAGGCTACTGCAGGCAGCAGGGCGATGCTGTAAGGAGCAGTATTTGCCCAAAACCAGTTGCATCATAAACCTTGGTGCGGTTCGTCCTGTGCAAGCATTTTCTGCTGAGCATTTGACAAGGTGCCAGAGAGACAGCAGTCCTTTACTTTGTCCTATACCCTTTCGTGATTTTTTCATGAGTCTTCTAAATTTCTCATAAACAAAAAGCTCAAGCATGTCTTGGGATAATTTATAATTCAGCCTCCATTTTTCATGGTCAGAGGAAATACAGCTTTTTATTTTGTATTTTCTGGAAAGAGATGAGAAAGGTACAGTTAAAGGACTTGAACAGCAAAGCTGCTACACATGGGGGTTTTTTGCTACTCTCCTTCAGATCCTCAGGACTAGCCAGCCTGGGTCAGATTGCAGATTTGGCCTTGCTGGGCTACAGCCTGTGAGAGCAGTGGCCACTCAAGTCTTGCATTAGCGCAACTCACTGCCTCACGGATACAGCCTCTCATGGGAGTGGCTCCATTCACAGGACTGGAAGCCATATGAATAAATCAATACATTCTGCCAGTCAGAACACAGGATTTTTCTGTAGAAGTTCCATTTTGCACCAACGATAGCAATTTACATTACTCATAGTGTTTAGATTGCTTATAAATAGCTCTTCTTGCTGTCAGTCCTACTAGCCCTAGGTAAGACCTTGATCAGATTTTTGTCAGAGGTTTGCCATATTTCCTCAGGCCCTAAGTAAACATTTGGCCAAATTTTTGTTGGCATAATGCACGTATTTAACAGCTTCAGGAATGCTGCATGCTGCTAAACTGCAGCAGCACTGATGTATGACCAGGTGTTTCATTTTTGTGAACTCGCTCCCAAAGAGCATCTGAGACACCGACTTTATATCTGAAAATCCCGGTTGCCAAATTGTAATTACTTTAAGTGGCTGCTCAAGTAATGAGAACAATTACTATTCCCTACTCCACTTAATCATTCTTGTCCTTTTTTGCTGCAGACAAGTTGAACCTTACTGCTAAAAGAGGATGAGTATCAGGAGACTGCAGTACCCATTCAGAGTGTCTGAAAAAAATACATGCCCAGTTTAACTTTACGTGGTTAATTGCAGCTAATTAATCACAAAAATGAAGCGGCACTGCTGCATTGACAAAAAAAGTTTAATATATATAGCCTGGCATACTTGGTACTGCAGAAACCATTCTGCCTCTCTGTGGATACTACATAACAAAAGGGAATCTCTACCTCAGATTTTTGGTTATCTGCAGTAGCATCCAGGCCACTTAGCACCCTACAATGGCTCTTCTTTGGAACATTTCCATCCTCATTTTAACAGCTGTAACTGCACATATCAATCGTGGTTTTGTTGCCATGGCAGGTATACTTAGCTTGCCATTGCACATAGTTGGGGAAGGCTACAGTGGAGAAAATTGTATTTTCCTTGGGTTAGTGAACCTAGTATAACTTCTCTTGCTCTAAGCACTGGGTGGAAGGCAGCATGCATTTTAATTTGTTCTGCTGACCAGAACATCCACTAAGCCTCTTTTCCAGCCTTCGTTCAATCTACCAGCTAGGAGTTTCTGGACTTTTGAGTCAGCTAGTTTGAATTAGGGCCTCCTGTTCACATGATGGAGATGCACTTTTGCACAACGGAGCACAAAAGCAAATGGCTTTTCTCTCTGGTCTTCACATCCCTTGAACTCAGACATCTGGAGTGGGGCTGCCCGTGCAAGTTCCCAGCTGCCTGCCGACACCACAGCCTTGTGGAACTGCAGGGCCACCAGGCTGTAAGCCACAGTGGCCCGGAAGGCAGAGGGTTAGAAGAAGGTAGAGGTTGGAAACTGCTTCTCAGGCAAAAGAAGGTCTTTGCCTTGGTTGAAGAGCAAGGACTGGGAAGCAGGGGCTAGGCTTCATTCATGGGTGAGAGTGATTTAGGTGGGTTTCCCCATCACATTCGGAATATGATTTATGGCTGAAGGGACAGACCCTGGGTTCTCTGGAAGAGGGATAGCTCCACCATCTGATGTAGGAGACCCCAAATGGTATTGCAAATGCATTTCTAAGCCTAGGTAGGACTGATTTTTCTGTCTGGTTGTGTCTGCTTTAGTAACAGTGGAATTTTTTTTCTGAGATTTACTTGCCTGGAGGAATGGCTGGACAGCCTTCTGAAAGGCAGGAGAAGGGAAAGCAGTTACATAAGAATTATCTGGTAACTAGAAAGGACTGAAAGGAAAAGTAGTAGTATGCTTTTTTGCTCCCCTAGCTTTTGTTACTCTGATGGAGGGAAATCTTTCACCTTTGTCTCTCCGGGGACTCCTGCCCATAAGACAAGCAGTTGTATCTCTCTGGTCTGCCAGTTCCAGGCGCTGTTTTTAGGTGGAGAGCCTGTCACCACAGGGCACTGCTCTGGCAGTAAGGGGACTTAATTGGAAGTATATGTGACTCTCTAAGTCAGCAAGCATGGGTGACAAATGACCTTTGAGATGGCTGGATTTAAACTAATAATCTTGAGGTTAAAATGCCAATTTGCCCTTTCCTATCTACCAGATGTATTACCCATCTCAAATTACAGTTTACCTGTCTGAGCCAAATGGGTTATTTCTTCTTATTAAGCAAGGGACTGGATATTTTATTAGTTGCTAATACTGATTAAGGTAAAACATTTGAGCACCAGCTTCAGTAGAAGAGCTGGGATAAATAGGAAACTCAAAACTGTCACCCCAAATAACTGGCATTTGCTATAAGAGAATTCAAACCTCTTTCAACTTATTGCCTGCCTATTATGCAATAATCTTAACAGCCTATTTATTTTAAGAGCACTTACTTTGATAGTTAATAGAATATACTTCTGTACTGTATTTCAGTGTTTTAGAAAACTAACAGGTTCAGCTCTAAATGATTATAAATACCAAGGCAGTGTGCATGTGTGTGGTCAAGAAGTGCTTTTAAGCACATTGTCTGTGAAAGCTTTAATCTCATTCATAAATAGTTTTCCCAGTTAATTAGATAGTACTTGGATTTAAACCAATTTTGATGGATATTCTCTGATGCAATAGACTGTAATGCTCCTAAGTAACTGTTTCAGTCCATTGAATCACTAGCCCATGAACTAAAGAGGATTTACACATTAGCTGGTTCTGGATTCTGAGGAACACTTCAGTCTAAGAAGGATGTGAAGGTGTCTGAATGCATCCAAAGGAGCATGCAGCAGGAACTTGGGGAGCAGGGTGAGGCTCTGCAGGCAGGCAGGCAGAACACAGGGAGAGCAGGGAGAGCAGGGCAGGCCCCACCACACTGGGACTGCACAGGGGGCCAGAGGTCTGCCCTGGGAGGAGAACTCAGCTGCAAGACCAGGCTGTCTCTGGAGACAGCACAATCCATGAGAGCAGCTGTCTTCAGGGGCATCTCATGGGGACTCCCTGCACTCCTCAGGCTCAGGAGTTCATGTTCAGTCTCATGCAATCTGCTTCAGCAGTCCTACATCAGCCAGTGCTACCTTCTCGAGTTTTCTCTATTTTTATTTCTCCGTTTTATTTTTTGGTTTCTGTACACCCCTGTCCTCCTGTTCCCTTCTCACCTGGGGGTAAGATCATATTAATTCCATTGAACTATCAAATGATGGCAGAACTCAATTTACATTGCTTTTGTGACGTATTTTTTGACTGCAGAAACTTATTTTGAAAGCAAAACAAAACAAGCAAATAATTGGTTTCTTCCTCCTCACCATATTTTGACAGAATTTCCTGTCAGGCCTTTTAAAATTACTTAACAGCAAGAGGAGGTCTAAGGAAAATATTGGACTGATACTTGATGAAGATGGTCACCTGGAAAACAAAGATGCAAACGAAGAGAAGGCATTCAGTGCTTTTTATGCTTCTGTCTTTAATGCTTATAATAGAATGCTTATAATAGACCTTGGGCTGCTCTCTCCTCTAAGCTGGAGGCCCATGACTCTAGCAACAGTGATTTTCCATTCGTGGATGCTGAAATTGTAAGGGAGCATCTTTATCAACTGCATGTTTATAAATCTGTGGTACCTAGTGGGGTTCATTGCTGGGGTTACAGCAGGACCCCTCTAGATCATCTGCTAAAGGTCTTGGGAGTCTGGGTAGCTGACTGGAAGCTAGCCAACATTGTTCCAATTTACAAGAAGCGTGTGAGGGAATGCCCAGGAAACTACAGACCTCCTGGCTTAACCTCACTGCCTGGAAAAATCATGGAAATTATCATACTGGGTGCTCTTGAAAGGCGTTTCGGGGAGCATGCAATCATTGGGCACAATCAGCACAGGTTGATAGAGGAAATGTCCACCCTAAATAATCTGATACCCTTCTATGATAAGGTCACCCACCTAGTGAATGAAGGGGAGGCAGTGGTGATAGTTTTTCTGGGGTTTAGTAAGGCTTTTGATACTGTCCTTGACAGCATCTTTCTGGACAAGTTGTCCATCAGTGAGAGGAGTGGGTACATGGTGTGCTGGCTGAGGAACTGGATGAAAGGCAGGGCTCAAAGGTTTGTACTCATGTGGAATATTGTCTGCAGCTCTGGGCCCCACAATTTAAGGAGGATGTGAAGGTCCTTGAATGTGTCCAGGGGAGGGCAACATAGCTGGTGGAAGAGCTGGAATTCATGTCCTGTGAGGAGAGGGCAAGGACTCTGGGTTTGTCTCATTTGGAGAAGAGGAGGCTGAGGGGCGACCTCGTTGCTCTCTGCAGCTGCCTGAGGAGGGGCAGTGGAGAGGGAGCTGCTGAGCTCTTTTTCCTGGGATCCAGTGACAGGACATGTGGGAATGGTTAAATTTTTTTACAGAGAGGGTGGTCAAACACTGGGAGAGGCTTCCTAGAGAGGCAGTCAGGGCTACAAGCCTGTTAGTGCCTTTAAAAGATGCCTTTGGACAATGCCCTTAACATGCTTTCACTTATGGTCAACCCTGGAGTGGTCAGGCAGTTGGACTAGATGAATGTTGTAAGTTCCTTCCAACTTTCCTTCCCTTCCCATCCCATCCTAGCCTAGGCTAGCCTATACTATCCTATTCATTTAGACACTTAAATTAAAGGAAGTATACATGGAACATGGAAGTTCCTGTCAAATCTAATGGGAATAAGGTACGAGTCAGAAAGTGTGATTAAGAGCCTTAGACAAATACAGTTTTTCAATTGGTTTTGGTGGGATTACACATGGGTAAATCTCTGTTTGTATTAATCCTTTTATGTTTGGTCTGTAGAGTGTACAGTGAAAAGTGCAGTCAAGGTACACAGCTTTCTGATCACAGAGGCTTCAGGTCATGCCTCAACTACAAGCCTGTAGCTGAGGGTGAGAATCAAGTAAAAAAAATAGGATTTTTACTCCCTTAGATTGTAAATTGGAATGTTACCATTGTCAGTGTACTCTTGAACTGCCTGAATGTATTTGCATATGTCAGGAGCTCTTTTGAGCTGTGTCTAAAACAGAAAGTTGTGAATGGAAAACCAACAAGCAGAGGATTTTGTCTGTGGAAGTGACTTTCCTTACACCCATCTGAAACATGCAGAACTGTGCTGGTACATGATTGTGAATATTAATCCTAGGCCTCCAGGTCACTGTCATTGTATCCAGTCCTTCTGTCATTATCGTGATATTTTATAACTGTGTTCTGATTTGGCCATGCTGTAGTAAATGATCACCTTTCTATTTTCCTTTTGTTTAAATCTTAGAAAAAATATTTATATCAAGAAAGTTCTTGTAACCTCATTGCAATGAACCAGATTGCACTGGTACACTTTATCTATATGGAAGTGTATCTCTACAGAGAAATAGCGCTTGCTTTTTCTTTTTCTTTTTTTCTTCTTTTTTCTTTTTTTTTTTCTTTTTTCCTTTTTCTTCTTTTTCTTCTTTTTTCTTCTTTTCTTTTCTTTTTTCTTTTTTTCTTTTTTTTCTTTATTTTTTTCTTTTTTTTTTTCCTTTTCTTTTCTTAATTTAAATATTAAGTTATTCACAACCACAACACTTACTCTTCTCTTTGCCCTTTGTCTTCCTTGCTGTCCTCCTTCCAGATCTTCATGGAGATATTAATGTGAAATCCACCTTAGCTCATGGCTAGCTGGTGAATGCAGCTATGCCCAGAGATACATGTGGTATACAATTTGAACTGAGTTGTTTTCCAAAAAGCCAATGAAAAGATCTGGTGCAGAAGTACAAGATCTTTCATGTACCATTAACAGTATAAATTTGGAACTGGGCAGATCTAAGGAATCCCAAAAAAGAAATTTCTCTAAGAAGCCTCTTGGAGTATGTTATCTAGGAAATTGCTACCTGTGCATCTTACACTTTGTTTTCTTTCTCAGCTTTGTTTCACAATTGTTTTATGGTGCAGGCTTTGTATGAGTCTAATGGGGAGTTTTACGTTTTTGAAAGCCGAGTCATTTGTATCAGAAACATTTAGCATAAAAAGTCCTTTTACAGAAAACTCAAGGTCCTCCAAACAAGAAGTGACATGGGCTCTGATGCCTTGAACATTTGAGTCCTTTGTTTTGCAAAGACAAGGATATCTGGAAGACTATTCTAGCCAGAAAAATTAAATAAATGCTCAAGTAGGTACAAAAATGGGATGCGAGAGTAGCAACTGATAAAAATACATATAAGAAAATCTGAGTTCTAGTACTAATAGTTATGAGACTGGGTTCAGTTGACAGCAGGGAAATTGTATATTCTGCATGCAGTAGTACACATACACACTCTATGGTGCTTGTTCATTTGCCTTCATACATTGATGTAGGCTGAGGGGATACTGAGACACATAGAAGTGAAAAAGCCAGTGTACTGAACAGGACAGAGTGAAACAGAAGGAAAAAATGAGAGAGAGCTGTATCTTAGCCCATGTGGGCAGACTCACAAGAGTTTCTTTAAAAGGTGCATTTGAAGTTTGTGTAAAATGATTAGGGATGTCATTCTGCTGGACAAGGGAGGTGTGGCTGTGTGTGGATGCTGAACATAAGAGCCCAGTGTTCCCACTCATAGGGGAGGTGATAACTTGCTTTGAGGGATATTTTTTATAATGTTGATGCTGGCTTTTTGGATGTTTTTCTATGCAATGTGTGCGTGTGTATGTGTGTGTGTGTGTGTATGACAGGAAACACGCAAGTGTGTAGAAAGAACTGTGGTTTCAGTGTGTGGAATTTACTACTGGCAAGTTATTTTAGCACTGAGTCCAAGATAAATACCAGGTAGGCTTATATTTTTGCATATGCTTTCTCGTCCTGAAATGTTTCAGAAGTCTTCCAAAATGCAGGAAGTGTCACCTGGGGTTTCACAGTTTTCTCGGGGTGGATGTTCCCAGTGCACATTACTTCACTTACTTAGTTTTTGTTGTTCAGTAAGCTTCTGAAGGGAAGCTTAGAAGAAGAGGCTCTAGACAAGTATTTTGTCTGGGGGCTGGCTTCACTGAGGCTTCCTAAAAAATTTTAGTCTGCACTGCCCTACAGACTCTGGAAGTCTCTAGATCTCCTTCCCACAATCCGATTCTTTTGATTCATTTCTTCAGAGTGCATGAAGAATTCAGCAGAATGGAAGGGTGCTGACTTACTGGAAGTGGTCTTGTTAGCTTCCTTAATGTACATGTAATAGATGAGGAAAAGCTTTTAGATTAAGACACTCCTTTGTGTAATTTAAAATAAGTTTTCCTGGTCTCTGAGTACCTTTCTCTTCCAGGTCTGCTTTACACAGATACTTGGACTAATACTTAATTTTATCACATTGGAACAGTGTGTCAGACCCAGCACTGGGCTGTGGCCCAGCAGATACATTTTTCCTGTCCCAGAGAATACTTATTCCCCTAGTAACCACCATATTTTTCCTCATATACCACCAGCAAGCTAGGTATGTGAAAAAGCAAAGCCTCTGGAAGAACTTTTGAAGCAGCATTGCAGTAGGGCTATATAGGAAGCTGTTGCCTATGGGACAGCTGGTGGTCTGGCTGTTGTGCTGGCTTTTGCTGCATTTCCTGTGGGAAAATGGTACATGCATCCTGTGGGGCTCTCTGGTACATGCACCTTGGTGTGCATTTTTCAAACACTGTACTCTGGTCAAAAAGAAATGAAAGAGTGAAGGGACTTGGCTAGCCATGAAAGCCAATAGGACAGGGGCAGATAGGGAGAAGAAAGCCCGAAAGGGCATCGTCTGTGTCTAAATTGTGGGAAGAGGCAGCAGTATTCCCTTGCACTGCCACAGAAGCTGGGGAAGAAAGCCCATCTTTGTGTTCAGGCAGTGACAAGGATGATTTGAGAGGTGTTACGAAGCATGGGATTTGGCTGAGGAAGGGTAAAAGGAGCTTGAGCCAGGAGAGGATGGGTTAGAAGCAGCAAGGAACTTCTGAGATGGGATCATGGGCTGATGGTTTGGAGAGAGCTAGAAGCTGGGATCAGGTTGGGAAATGGGAAATTTTCAATGAAAATGTATGGAAAGGTGAATGCAAACCACAGGTCTGAGGAATAAATCCAACTTCTGCAGTTTAAAATATTCAAAGCAAAAATGTTCATAGAACTTTGACAAAAACTAACTAAATACTGCACAAAGAGAGAAAACAATGCAACTATCATTAAATTACAATACAACATCAAAACTGTTATCTTTTAACAAAGGAAATCAGCTCTTGTTAAATATTAGTTAAATGCAGGGAATGGTTATGACCTGTTCCGTTCCAATATTATATTTAATAGTGCTACCTTGCAGTAGCTAAAATAAATACATAAGATTAAGAACTTGTTTGAGAGTCACCACAATCATAGGGGTAAATAATGCACTTGCACTTCATAAAACTGAGAGGAGTCTTCTGTGGGCAAACTGAAGGTTATATTCTCTTAAAAATGTGCTTCAATTGACCTTTCGCCCATTTTTCTGCAAATTTTTCATAATTCTCAATTACACAAAAAATAAAAAACAAATGCAAAATATACAATGGGACAGTCTTTTCCTAGAACATTTTCTTTCAAAATTCTGCTACACTAAAATCACTGACAGGGATGGCTGCACTTTTTTTTCCTATTTTGGCCACAATCAGGTTCTCTCTTCATAAATTTCATAGTGTTCTAAAAGACAAATGAGCTTTTTTCATAGAGTGTCAATAAGAGTGTAAGAACAGACAATTAAAGATATTCCTTAACTTCAGAAATTCTGCTTGCAAACTTGTAGATCCACATCTACAGTCAGAGAACACTTCTCACCAAGGAACCATCTTAAAAATTTGCTTCTCTAAAACTTGCAGAACAGAACACCACTTAAGAGCAAGCAGGAAAGAGCCATGATGGAAAGAAATGACACTGTGGAACTATGAAAAGCAGATAGTAAAGTCTGCCTTCCACAAGTCCATTATAGCTTCTGTTTACCTTGTGGCCTTCTCTGGGATCACACAATTTTATACAGGCACCAAATCTTCAGGAGTGCTGAGAAGTCAGCTATGATTTCTCTGCTGGATATTGTCCCCTTTTATCTACCCTACAGAGGTAGAAACAAAGTGACAAAGCTTTTTTCTCTTTTTTTTTCTCTCACTATACTTTGTTCCAAAGGAAGTGGGTTCTGGAAACATTCACTGTTGTAAATCATGGCTTAAATTCAACACTTGTTCATCTGTTTAACTGCTGCTTTGTGTTTTCAGACTCTCACCCGGTGCTGTGATGTCAGGTCACCAGAGGTAGCTGTACTGTCACTTGAAAATATGTGAAAATCATAATTGATAGTAGTAATTTGGACAAAATACTGTTATTGGAGAGTTCTTTAATCTCTGTCTTAAAATTACAAGTGGATACACATCTTATTTACTGCATGCCGTGAATTCTTTCCTATTCTTTCATGATTATGTGTTAAAATAACTGATAAGATCTAGGCCTCTCACCCACCACAGATGCTCCATATCCCAGCAGGCCTTTTATCCAATATGATCTTCCTAAACAGCACTGTAGGGTCAGAGAATTTTCTCTGGAGAATTTTGAGCTGAAGCATATTTCATAATGAGGCTCTTTTATTAAGATCTTATCTGCCACTCCAATGGAAAACATGGATTTGTGATCTGCCTGTTACAGGATAGTAAATAAAAATCATACTATCATTTTTTGATTAGTTACCTCAGTACTTTTAAAGATTAACTCATTATCATTACATTTTTTTTAAGTGGCTTATTGCTTGTTTAATATGAACGGATTTTGAGATTCCTCTAAGTACAAAATGATAAATGGGCCAGCAGTGTAACATTTTACACTAATTTAAAAATGTGGGATTTCAAGCTTCACACAGAGTTGATTTAAACTCTCTTCCATATCTTTGTCAGGGTTTTAATTCTCTTGTACTTCTTTGTGGAAGGAAAGTTCCATGTTCATCAGCTCAGGAGGAGGCACTGAGAAAAGAATATTCTGTAATGAGTTGAGATGGAATTAGGTGAATTTGGAAATCTGATAGCAGGATTGATGCTTATGCAGTCTCTAATTCATGCAGTCTGATCAGGTGTTTACATCTTGAGCTTCATATGGGTTGCAAAACATGTTGCTGAAAAACAGACATTCACTGGATCAGCAGAAACACATCCACAATACAGGTCCTCCTTCCCACACTCTCTGATAAAAATGTTATGTCTAGGTACATGTCCATTTAAGCAGTTTATTGTCATAGCCTGGGCACAATGATTTACAGTGCTCCAAAGCATACAAAATTTGAAATTGCATATTGTTCACAAACTGCTGAAAGAGGACATTGAATCTGAAAATTCACAGCTTTGAATTCTGCATATGCAACAATTTATACACATTTAAGGAATCTATGCAAAAGTACCTCAGGTTCTCTCAAATATCTTTACAGTGCAAATAAAGATGGATCTGAGGAAGACCTGTCAATAAATAAAAGTACATTTGCAATCCTATTACAGAGGATGTGCTTTCTTTATCAAATGCTGTGATTCAAGAGGTGTGTGCTACATGCAGTGAGTCATCTTTCTACTAGGCATTCATCCAAATGGTTATTCTTGGAATGATTGTTAATGGTTCTGCCATTGCAGTAAGATGTCGGAACTTTGGACATAAATCAGTTTAATCCTTTGTGAAATCTAACCAGATTATCACGTGAGCACTTAAAATTTTGAATAGTTTGACTTCAGACTTGAGAAATGAATTTGGTAGATCGTTCTTACCAGGGTCTGTGACTTCTGAAATCTGCTGCAATACCTGTATCTCTCTGCATTTCTTTTATCAAAATACAGAAATATGTGTTTACTTCTGGCCACCTGTATTCTATTTTGGACCTATATTGCTTATATATGTTCACTTACATTTTTCACATGGATTTTTGGGTCTCCCTGAATTCTAGTCTTCTGTCCACATCAGGACACTTGAGTTTGGACCTCTAAGGAGAAAATAAATGATAAGGTGTATTACTACAAGAAAGCTTCTTTTTATTTGATGCAACCTATTCAGGCTATTCCTGCAGCTCAGGAAAAATGCACTTTCCACCCAATTGAGTGTCATCTAGCTATCACTGAAAGGAAAGAAGTTTACCCAAAATCTGATGAAGAACTGTTAAGTCTTGGAGTACCCCAGTGAAAACAAAAATAATTTCAAAGCTTTTTTTTTTTTTTTTTTTTTTCCCCAGGTATTTGTCATCAACAAGATAAGCTAAAATTCAAAACCTGGCAGCATTTAAATCTTTTGCCAGTATACCTCCTGAACATCTGATACAGATTTCAGAATTGAAGCTATACATTTGGTAAGACGTTTTTATTGAGAGCAATGTGCAACATGTTGAACAATCAGATACTGCTAAACCTGAGTCTATATCTGGGGTGCTAAACTGTGTTTTGGAATGGTGGTTTTATTATTAATTGTCTGGTTGAGAGACTTAAGCCATTTGGTGCTTGGACAAATTGGAATCCTTTAAGTAAATAGTTTAGTCTTGGCATCCTTTCACTTAAACTGCTGCAACTTATCTAGTTAATGTCAGAGGGTGGATGTTTCATCTCGAAAGCATATTTAAAAGGACAAAATTTGGTTTTATACACACTGTCTCTTACACTAAAAGCACAGATTTTCAAACAGTGCACAAAAGTCCATAATTTATGCTCAGCCACAGGCAGCATTTGCAACCATTTCAGCCTGAATTGGTAAAACACCTTTTTCTGTTGGAGAAACATGAATTTCTTAGACTGCCTTGAATTCAAGTCTGACTTCATAGATCACATTTGGCTATTGCTATCAGAAGGTGGTGGCTGAGAGGGAAAATTTGCATTTGAACATACAATTTAGTCATGGGATGTAAGCACACTCCTACATGCACAATAAAATATTACAATAAATAAATACTTAAGCTATAGTCTTATGAGTGTTTACTAAGTGCTTAACTCTCAGAGTTAAACTCTCAGCACTTTTAAGTCTGTAAAACTGAGTAGATGTGTGCCTGTATGCAGGATTTGTGCCTCAGAACTTGCTCTGTATCCTGCCAAGCTCAGTGGAGGTCAGGTTTGATATATTCAGAAGACTTAAGGTAACACATATGCACACTGTTGAGGTGTTGAAACATTTTTGAAAGGGAAATAGAAGAAATCCATATGCTATTGGAAATAATCTCAAAATAGGATGGAACAGCTTTTCTATAGAGTGTGCATGTGTGTATATGTGTATGGAAAGCAAGACCACAACTTTTCAGTTGTGGTTTTGTGCTCCTCGCAAGCTCAGGGGCTTCAAATAGATCATCTGACTACCAGTCTGAAAATCAGTAGTAAGGTAAAAGACTCAGATACTGAAGAACTGAGAGAGTGAGAGGCTTCAGCTTTATCTGTATCCAGGCTTATTTGAGTTATCACAGCACAAACACATCAAATAGTTTAAAAAAAAAAAAAAAAAGCTTTCTACTAAACTTCCAGAATTTCCTTTTTTTTTTTTTTTTTTTTTTTTTCCCTTTCTCCAGAAGCAATACTTAAATGGCAATGTTTTTACTACATTTTGGTTTTATTTTTTGAAATCAGAATATTACAAAAATATAAAACCATGTGTGGATGGCTGATCTGAAAGATAACTGACCTTGTTAGACACAGAAGTTTCAAGATTTATTCAGTAGTTTGTAGAGCTTAAATCAATTCCTGGTTTATTCAGAATTACAACCATCTCCACTTATGAGCAGGAGTACTTCCTCTGAGTCCTCCTTTTCTGCTCCAGCAAATTAATTCCAAATGTATTCTTTTGGACTCTTCTTTTGCTAATACACTGTCTCCCCAGAAGATATTTTAAGAGGAATTATTTATTATTTATAGGCTCTTACTAAAGCCTATAAAATACTGCCTGTGTTAAAATTTCATTTTGGCCCATTGGCCAGTTGGTATTTTGAATGATGATGTCTTGGTGCAAGCATAGTAGAAAATTAGAAGATGATGAAATACTTACTTCTTGGCGAATATATGCACATTTCAGCTTCTTTGTTTTGTTTCTTTTAGAAACAAAACAGCCAGCAGATCAGAAATGATAATCAGATAAACTGTTCTGAAAGTTGTTATAGTGTTCTGCTTCCATTTTTCATAATAAGAATAATTAAAACTGTATTACTGGAATGCTGAGAGGTGACGTGGGTAATTGGCTGGTTAATGTTAAGAAGGTGTAAAGTCTCCAGAAAAGCCCCGTGCATACCAACTGAAAATGCAGTCCATGAAATAAATCCATCTGCCTACATCTGTTTTAACAGTAATACTGACCTTAGAGCAAGGTATTTCCAAAGGATTTTTAATGACCAGCTGGAGTTAATAGCCTCTGGCTGTACCTCAGGCTTTAAACTCTGCCCAGCCATCCATTAATTCTTAAGAAATGCTCTGTTCCTTGATTGTTACCTCTTGATGGTATGACAACCTAGACTGTAAATAGGTATTAGTAGAGAAAATATTGTTACTGTTAAAAGCACATAGGACCTTCCTTCAGAAAAGACTCCAAGATATTTACAACCTTAGGGTTCTGTAAAAAAATAAGCAAAGATTTGTAGCTATGAAATAGATGTGTTGCCTATTTCATAACCAGAAGGACTAAGAAGACACATATTACCAGTATGTCTCTGAGAAATTAGACACCCTTAGGGTGTCTCACTGCTGGTGTTTCTGCCTTTAGGCTAGAGAAGCACTGGCACTGCCCTCTTCTAGCTGTGGCTTTTGACCAAGAAGATCTGAATTTTGCATACCAGTCTTCTGAGGAAACATGTCAAAAATCTGCAAATGTCTGCTGCTAGAGCTCCAATATGCAAATAAACCCCAAAGGTTTCCTACTTATGTAAGAAGTTTGTATCAAGGTCTTAAAACATCTAAAGGTAGCTTAGGTCTGTCTACAATGGAGGATGTTTGATTGCGGAAAGGGATGAACCAGACAAGAATTCCTGCCATGCCTTCATGAACATCCATAGAAACATTAATAACCAGAAGGATGAAGAGACAGACCCAGTGGCTGAGAAACCAGAGGAATCACATGTCTGGAAGCCAGATTTTCTGGCTTTCTCTGTTCCACTGGTGTGTTCAAAGGGCCTGCATTTCCCATACCACAAGCACTAGTGAGGTGCTGAGGAAACTAGCCAAAATGCTGAGAAATTGTGTAAACTTTTGTTTAACAGCATAAACATCAGTTGCAGTGCCACTTGCCACAACACTCTGCCTAACCTTAATTGCAGGATCTGGCTACCAGCAGTGGCTGTACAGAAAGCATTGTTAGGCATGCAGCTGTACTATACAGAAATGCAGTTTCTGGAGCCTGAAATTCATCTGTAACAAGCTACTGTTTAACCTGCCTCTTTTAAAATGTTTAAAATGTTTTTTAAAATTACAGGAGACTGATACTACAGATTTGTAACCATGCTAAATATAATATGATTAATGACTTTTCACACATGTTGGTTAAGGAACTCTATTGGGCATATGAATGAAATCTGTTAATGAGCAAAAAGCTAGTAGAGACTTCACAATCTCAAGTCCTCACCTGACAGAAAAATAGTGGTTTTCTGACAGAGAATATTCATAGCACTGACTTCTAAAATTATATTATTTCAAACTGGCCTACTATGACTTTTCTATACCTAACAAGGTCACAATTTCTCTGAAAGTACTAGTAAATTTTACTGAATTTTAAACAATGGGCTGTTAAAACTAACTTAGATGACATCGTAAAACTTTTTTTTTCCACTTGTTTCAGACTTTCTTAAAAGAGTAGGCCTTGTCTTTTCTCCCTGATGTTTCCTAATTAGGCTTTATTTATTCCATGATAAATGGGTATCACACCACTGTACAGTTACAGATCAGTCTTCACATGTCTTCTCCATTATCATTAATGCAGTGGCTCAGCTCAGGGCAGTATTTAATCATGTTCCATTTTTTATTCCCCTTGGAGCTACAGAGCAGTCATCACTGAGAATAGTGCCTGGCCAAGTGGGAATCATCAAGATGTCAGCAGCAGCACAAGGGCAGCTCTGACAACACAGGCACAAGGTCTCACTGGTGGAGTTTTCACTCCACCCTTGTTATAGCCGGACAAATGCTCCAGACAGGGGTCATGCTCCCAGTTTCTTTGTCCTTTTGGCCATCTGTTCCCACCAACAGCTTGGCTCTCACCTCATGGCACAAAGAAAGGTTTTCTGGGAGGTGGCAAGTAATGCTGCAGTCCTTACATAGACTTTGAGTGCTGAAGAAGGTGGTACGACTGAAGATAGCATTTCATGTGCTGTAATATACAGGTATGTATTAACATGTTTAGAACATTTCAGTGCTTTATCCCACATATTTCCAGTAAATATGCTCGCTGGGAAACCACTCAGAAGCCTTTTTCTGTTCTAGATGCTTTCTGAGTGATGCTTTATTTTTTCTACTCAGTCACTAAAGCCCCTGATATTTTTTTTTTTACTTTAAATTATGGCCTTTTAGTACTTAGTGAATGGAAAAGGTGAAGGTTAATGACTTCCTAGAAATCATAAAGCAAATTAATGAAGACACTGAGGAACCAGGCTTCTTGATTTGTAAAATTTGAATGTCTTTGCCTCTGTAATAATTATTTGACTTACTTTTTGCATTATATTTCTTAGTCCTCATTCCTGAATAATTTTACAATGCCAGCATAATTTTTCTCATTTACCAGACAGGGTAAAATTGACACTCAGAGAAATGAAATAAAATGTTTCCAGCCAGCCACCCAGAAGACTCATGGTTCATCCAGTGCACTCTCCACAAAATCCATTGCTCACTAGGTGGATTTTAAGTATCATTTTACTGCTTATGATATTCTTGTATACAAAGCACCATGACTTCCAGGCAAAAGTTACATTTCTGCATAAGATAGAAATGGGTACTGTGGTCATTAGCTTTTTGCTGAGGTCAGACTGGACATACTTTACATTCAGGCATATGTGCAGCTCATATGGAAACAAGGTACAACCTCTGTTATCAAGGGTTGGACTCGATGATCTCTGAGGTCCCTTCCAACCCAGCCCATTCTATGATTCTCTCACAGGCAAATACTGCCTACTTCTTAAGTTTTTCCAAATGTTGTTGGTCATTCAGTCAACTTATGCAATCCAATCAACTGAAGAGCCTTGTTACTAATAAATTATTAGAAAAGCAAGAATACCTACTATTTCTAAATGTTTAAATTTTAAGATGGGATGTATTAGTTGTTCTTCTGTTCTCATTTGTCTGAAACATAGTATAGGAGCATAGAAATTACCAAGGGGGATCAGGTAACTGCTATGTACTGTCTACAGCAGTAGTCCATTGATATGTAACTCTGAGCTGTTATTCATGGATGCAGAACTGCTTACACTAGCTTTATTGCTCACTGCGGATTCTGTGGTTTTACACCAGCTCAGGTATCAGCAACTGAAAGGCTCCCTCATACAGTCCTGCCTCACAGCTGGGCAGACTAACACAAGAGAACTGAGAAGCACCTAAAACATGGACACATCAGAGCTTCATACATGGGGCTCCTTGCACCACTTCTTTATTTGATGCTTTGTCCAGACCAGTGAATATCAGATAAGAGTTTAATTTCAGGTCTTTCAGGTCACTATGAGATCCACATGGTAGCAGTTAGTAGTGTGGGGATTCAGCTTTGTATTCTTGTTTGATATCGTATTAGCATATGACAAAAACTATTTCATGATACCAAATATGAAAGAACCTCTCATGACATGGTAGCTGCCCCCAGAATTATGTTATGTCTTATGAAATTAAAGAAGGACATAAATATAAGGAAATGCCTAGTTAAACTTTAGGTTTGAACTAAAGCTCTTTAAGTATGCTTCTAGGGACACTGCTGAGAGTAAACAAGGGGTGTGACATTGTGGGTGACAAGAGAAAACACTGGGCAAGGAACTGTTTCCAAAAGTAATAAAATCTTGTACAAAGCACAACAAACACTATGCCTTAAACTTGTGACTGTTGCACAACCTTGTGAGATTTTTGGCTCTCACTTTGCTTAATACATTTATATTTACTTATATGAGATCTTAATAACTTCACAATGTGAGGCTCAGATCTGGGATAATTCAACAAAATTTGTGTTAAATTTGTTTATTTGCAATTTGCAGATACATATTCTCAACTTTACCTCCATCATAACAGAAAGTTTGTCTTTGTTCTTTTAGTATGTATAGTATTGCTTATACATACTTCATTTACAGAGAGAGCTGAAACAGTGCCATTAAACCAGGTTTTACATGTATATAGCTGTATAAAGCACTTTTGAACTGTATGCATTATATGCATATAAATAATTATCAGCTGTGAATCAGATTCAGCATATTAAATTATAGAACAGTTATCCAATGTAAATATTCAGTTAATGCAGTAAGAAAATTAAGGAAACAAAGGAACACTATTTTAATGCAAGAACGATAGAAAACAAATTGATATTGTGCCTACGATGTTACAAGGAAGGGACTAAATCTGAAGACAGACAAGGTTAAAGAAAGGTTAATACCAATAAAGGAAGAAGGATTGCTAAAACAACTGAGAGGAGATTTATGAAAGAGTGCATTCCACAGATTTGCAACTGTGAGTACTGCAGGCAAAGGAGTGTGAATGACAAACTGTTTAAAGAAGCAGTGAAGGCACTAGAATATTGGAGTTATATTTCCTCTGGGAGGTCAAAGAAACACCGTCTTGTAGAGTCCAATAAACTAAACGAAGGAATGAAAAATATGGGGTTTTAGTATAATGTATAGAGAATGTGGGGACAAAGTTGGCAGTCCACATATTGCTGTTCTTTTTGTCCACCACAGATCCCTGTTGTTTCAGCCTTGGTCTGACTAACACTGTAATCACTGTAATTCTATAGACTCTGTAGACTGTTTTTGTAGATACTTTAGAAACATAGAATTATAAAATAATTCTTTTTTAAAAAGACCTTTAAGATCTTCAGGTCCAACTGTTTAATAGTCATTAACTGGAGATCTTTTCCATTTCAAAGAGTATGCCTACTTTAACGATTTATTTTTTTTTTTTGTGAGGCAGGCATCTGCAGCACTAAAAAACCCAGGTATTTTGAGAAGACACAAGGGCTACTCTACCAGACTTGCCCGTCTTACTAAGAAAAAGGATCATATACAAGATTCAGCAAACAGTGAAAAATTATGGCCATGAAGACAACTTCTTAGCTCAGGATGCATACATGAGATTGAATGAAAACTAAAGAGAAGTACCTTCTCACTGCTTCTCCACCCAGTCTACTTTTCCACAGTGTTCTGTGGCTTTTTGATATTTTCTTATTACTTTTTTTTTTTTTTAATAGGCACAGTGGAAGTCAGCATTTGAAATATTATCATTATTAGGTGGAAAATCATGTATTGAGCAAGTTCTCTTAATTTTTTTAGTTTTACATCTGACACATAGTATTTGTGTTTACACTCCAAACCTCTCAGCAGTTTCAAACAGCTGGGAAGTTTTTTTCTTTTTCTTTTTTTCTTCTTGAAACCCATCAAATACGTATTTCTTTTCCCTCAGCATGGGATTTTTTCCTACCAATTGAATACTGGCCAAAAGACAAAATGGTGATATTTGGCCCTGAACTGAAGTGTACCATCTGCAATATCTGGTCAAAATGCAAAATGTAACAAGGGATTTCTACAATATATTCCAAGGAGGAAGAGATTGCTAGGCTTCTCTGTGAGTAGCCAGAAATTCAAATACCAAATTCTCTGCTATTTGGAAGATCCTTTCCAAAGTATTCAGGTTTTAAAATCATGATATTCTGATCTATAGCAGTACTATTTTCGGTGACCTCTGAAAACTTAAAATCATGTTGGAGTTTAAGGTTTACTTAGTTTTTGGAGGTTTTAGAGTAATTCTCTGTTTGAGACTAGACTGCTTGATCAACTCTATCTGTAGTACTATCTGCTATTAAAGATCAAAGCCACAAAAATTAGTCCCTGTAACATTTTCTTAACACTCAAATGTTTTGCATTTATAAAATGTAGGAGAGTGGCAAACTGCATACAGAATGTCTGGAGAAATGCAACATTTGAATAGGCATTTGCTTGATTTGTAGTACCTAATTCATGATACTATTCATATTATTTCCACTTTGTGACTATTTAAATTGAGGGCCATTTGAAAGTAATACCTTCAAGCAGCGGTGATCAGAAAAGATGACACACTGCACAAAACCTGAGTAGAAGAATATGAAAACTGAATGAGAATAAGGAGCTTGGACATCAGCTAGACTGGGTAAATTACAAAGGGAAAAAGAGTAACTTCAGTTTTAGCAGCAGTGGTAGTCCTATATTTATGTAGAGTACAAGTGTTAAACACAAATCTATTACAAACCAGCCTGTTAAAATCATGATATCAGCATATTTAATTTAAAACCCATCTGAAAAAATACATTCCAACTTAGGTTCAAGATAAAGAGCTTTTCCCATTATTACTTTGTTCTTGCAAACAATTTGTTTTGTTTTTCTTCAGGTGATTGCAATGAGAGCCTGACTATTCACATCTTCTTTAGGGAGAAAGTAAGGGCAGAATGGTCTAAGCATAAATATTCATATTTGGGAAGATGAAGATGTTAGAAAAGAAACAAATTTTTCAGTGCTGATGGCTTCTCAAAAAAAAGAAAGGTGGAAATATTGTACCTATTTCCTACCAGCTCTTCAGTGTAAGTAGTGACTGTGGAGCTAAAACCAGTTAGGAGTTTAAAAGCTACCAGGGTCAAGAGGAGGAATTGAGCAGATAGAGTAAAAGAGGAAGAAAGGACTAGGTTGTGATGAGCAAAACTGCAGTGAGTAGTTAGATGGTGTACTGTCAGTATTTTCAGCAGGATTTCCTGGCATTTGGTTTGCAGGGAAAGGTTTTGGTAATAGGGGCTTTCAGGCCCAGGAAGAAGAGAGATTGGCTAGAAATTAAACTAATTTCCCCAGGTGAATCTGTTTTGTCAGTGATGGCAATTGCCATGATCTCTCCCTGTCCTTACCTCAACCATAAACCTTTTGTTCTATTATCTCTCCCCTGTCCCAGAGGAGGGGAGTGGTAAGGGTGGCTTTGGTGGTCACCTTCCAGCTAGTCAGGGTCACCCTGCCACAACCTCTGTAATGCCAGCAGTGGTTAAGTGACAGAATACAGTTCTTGGCAGTTTTAGTACTATTTACTATTTGCTATTTACCCAGCTGAGGGCTAGCAAGGTGCACCATGCATGTATTCCCCAGTTTAGCACCAGCACTTATTTCATTTAGAGAAATCAGGTATTTTTTTAAGTGTTGAGTTAATTCAGAGCAAAGTTTCTTATCTGCTGTATGTCTGTGCCCATGCTATTCCCCTTTTCCTGAAGTGAGTGAAGAGGGCTATTGATGTTGACAGAACTGAAAACAAGCAAAAGTTTAACAGGTTTGGCACTTAGCCTTACCAGAAGGGGAAAAACTTGCAGGGTTTTATTTATTCATGGTCAGAGATCAGGAAGGTGGGTCATGGGCTTGGAACCTCCCCCTGGCCAACACCAACAAAGGGTCCTTGGCAGACCCATCAGGGGCACAGTGTCACCTCCACTTCCATTTCCTGCCGACCTGTTACCTTAGCTGGACACGGAGGATCAAAACTGGCTTTACCTATCTCTCTCTGTTTCACCTAGTAAATTTTGGGATATATATGTATATATATGACAAAAACATCTCGGTTCCCAGTCTTTAGAAGCCCTCTGCGCCCATCCCAATACCGGTGCGCAGGGGCCTCCCCCGGCGCAGCTGCCCAGCGGCGCTCACACCCCCGCCCCTCACAACCGCCCC
>JAAWXA010000012.1:17873808-17893146 GCA_038090715.1 Florisuga fusca
GGGGGGGTCGAGACGGACACACCCGCTGCTCACGGCAGTTCCCGGGAGCTGCTGCCCTGCCGCCGGGCGGGCACCCCTGCCGCCGGGCGGGCACCGAGGCCCCGGTGCCGGTAGCAGAGTGCAGAGCGTCTCGCCCTTGGGTTCCCGCTGCTGCCTCCCCTACGAGGGCACCGTGGGGTGCTTCGTGCTTTGCTGCCACTGCCTCATTCTTGCCTTCGCGCGGGGGGAAGTGTTTGAGTTGTACCTCCCCAAACAAGGGCTGAACTTTTTATCGAGGGGGCCAGTTGGGCTTTGGGGTGCCCAAAGGGGGAGATGGATTGTGACAAAGGAAATGTGTGGGGCTGCCTGCACCGACCCCTTAGCAGCTACTACTTGGCCACTGTCGCCTGCTACTGAAAACATCTGGAAAGAGGGAGAGTTCCACATCTGTGCTGTCTTCATCCTGCTACTCCATGTGTTCCTAGGAACTTTGGGAACAAAATATCCTTTTGTGATAGGTGTGTGTGATCAGCGCAACTGGTATACATAGGTACAGTCCTAAATGGTTTGCAGGAAGGGAGAGTAAAAATTTTGCAGCTTTGTTTCTGATTTAGCACACGTGCCAATCTGACACTCGCAGACCTCTGCTCTAATTAGGCAGGACCAATGCCTTGGAAGTGTTGTGAGAAGCTGCCATTTTTATTTTTCTTTCAGAGATGTGGGTGGTTAAACAACTACCTTCCGCTTCTCTCAAAAACATTCCAAATGCCTTTTTTGATGTGAACGACTAACTAAAGCGGGGTAATGGTGATTCCTCTATATTACAGTGAAGAATTCTTCAGGTAAAATTTATGGAACTTAACGTTCTAATGACAGGCCTTTGAAAACCAGGAGAATCTTAAGAATGGGGAATTTTTTCATAATACATAATTATAAGGGATCTTATTTATTTATTTATTTATTTGCCCAGTGCAAACTCTGAATTTATTTATTTAGTTTTAAAATTTATTTTAAAAAGGAAAGCCTTTTTCTATGGCAATCATTCAGTAGTTTCTGAGATAGATGGATTTTTCACTGTATTACTTCTTATTTTCATATTCCTTTTGCTCAAGGTTCAAAATTCTATCCTAAGAATTCATCATTATATAATACTAGAAGGAGAAATTGAGATAGCTATTGAATTATATTGTGAGCTACTGGCAGGTCTATAAAAATCTTTTGTCAGTCAAACCTTTGGCATTGCTGGTAAGCCCTGTGACCTATCGTTTTTTCCTCCTCTGTGGGGATGTTTGTTCAGTAGTGCCATCTCTTGGATAGAAACAGGCCTGCAGGACGTTTGTGATGTCCTCCTGTGGCTGGCTTGTAAAGAGAATATTATAAACACTACTATACTTGCCCCTCCGTGAAATCTTGTCTTTAGGGAACGTGGCAGTGGGACTGTATGTTTTGGAAACATCTTGAAAGTTTTCTTTTTGCTTAGGGGCATGGTTCATGTTGGATAATAATTTCTATACTGTTTGCCTTATTTCCTCAGGATTACCTTGTTTCCTCTGCATGATTCCACACCTTCATGTCTTTGGCCACTAAGAACTAAACACGTTAGTCAGTTTTAATCAACTTTGAAAGCAGGATAAAGGGTTGAAAACAATACCGTTCCTCTGTATTTTCTAAAAATTGAGGGCAGGGTCAAAGGGAGAGATTGTTGTTCCACATTTTATTTGTCAGTAGTTCTCCATCTAGTCAGCACGTGCATGCGAGCCAGGTGGGTGGTATGCCTGTGAAATTAACCACGGGATCCCATGAGTGAAAGTGTCATAAGGGACACCAGTGGGAGCTGGGGTCTTAAGGATGATGTTATGGAGAGTTAAAGGAACAAAGGATACCTGTGTACCTATCTATGAAGTACTAGACACGGGTTGTTCTGGTAATGAAGCTTGTGTGCTCAGTGTACTTTTAAACCACAACTGCTTGCCTTTTTCCCTTTGTCATATATTTCAGTATACTGACCTTCAGTTATGAAGGTGCTGTTTTTGACAAAGATGTCTTTTAAAACATGGGTGAAGAATCTTGTGAAGGGTGAAGGATGAGTGAGACAGTTTTTTCCTGAAAAAATGATTAAGAAAATATTAGAGTCCTTTGATATACATGGAATGATTTTTCATGTTTACAGGAAGATAAATCCTAAATACAAACCTTCAGTCTTTGACTTACCAGATTTTATTTTTTTTTAGGGAATACAACATGATTTGTGCCAACCCGATCTAAAAAATGCACGAAAGTATGTCAAGTTGTAAAGTTCTCATAATGTATATAAACAGTAGAAGAGCTTGCAAAGTAAAATCTTGAGTTAAACAATTTACTTTGCACCAAGAATGGTATTCCCAGACAAAATTTTCTGGTTAGGGTTATCACAAAAGACTATTATTATTATTATTAATGTTCCTAAAATGAAGACAGTGGTAATGAGAATTAAAAATCTGCATTTTCTTACATGGAGCTTTGGAATTAAAAAAATCCTTTATGTCTTGAAACTTGGTGGCACGTTTCATTAACTTCTGAGTCCATCTTAGGGCTACATAGTCTACTTTATAAGTTATAGGAATGTAGAATATGTTAAATATTTTCTCCTTGGCTAGTGCCAGTAACTTCCTGGGTGTTGCAGAAGTATTTAAAAATCAGCAAGATTTAGTTATGTATTTTACTGTAGAAATTATACTGATTTTAGATGGCCATGACAAATGCTGTGTGATGATTTCAATACTGTGTCTCGAATACAAAAATATATTCATTAGTATTGTATTTATTATGAAGCAATTAAGCATAGACATCAAATAGACCATAGAATCACAGAATGTCAGGTTGGGAGGGACCTCATGGATCATCTGGTCTGACCTTTCTAGGTAGAAGCATGGTTTAGATGAGATTGTCTTGCACCTTGTCAAGCTGAGAAGTCCAGGTGGACAGCATCTACTGCTTGTCCTACATCAGTCGAACAGGTTACTTTCTAGTAGAAGGCAGTCAGGTCTGTCAGACATGATTTGCCCCTAGTGAATCTGTGCTGTCTTTTCCCAGTCACGTGCTTCGTTAGAGTTGTGGCAGTCCCTGGGGGCACTTGTTCCATAATTATCCCAAGGACCTAAATAAGACTGATGGATCTGTAATTACCAGGCCCCTCCTTTGAACCCTTCTTATAGTTGGGGGGTGATATCAGCCTTCTTCCAGTCATCTGGGACTTCCCTTGATCTCCATGACTTCTCAAAGATTATGGAGAGCAGCCTGACAGTTCTGGCATCAGTCAGTTCTCTTAAGACCCTTGGGTGGATGGCATCCAGGCTCATGATTTGTACAGGTCAGCTTCCTGCAATAATTCCCATGCCAGCTCTTTCTTTACTGGCAGTGGGTCTATGTGTGCATGAAACTAGATTGTGATCCCATGGCCTGGGGCCCAACAATTCTTTTAAAGATAGAGTTGAAGAAAGTGTTGAGAATCTCTCCCTTTTCAGCACTGTTAGTGTCTAGTTCACCTCTCTTGTTTAACAGTGGGACAACATTCTCCTTCTTTTTCTCCTTATTTACATATTTGAAGAACCCTTTCTTGTAGTTTTTGACATCTTTGGCCAACTCCAACTCAGGCTAAACTTGAAAATTAATAAAAAATATTCAAATTAATAATAAATCATGAAGAGAAATAATCAATGTAATTATAATTTAAATTAAATTCCAAATTTCACAAGTCTTAGTTACAGCTTCTTTGACATCTTTTCAAAACTGTTTTTAGTCTAACTATGAAATAGCAAAGGATGGGTTCTTACCAAACTTACACTATTTACAGGAGTTTTTTATTATTATTTATACTGTCAGCCTTGCACATGTTTGCAGTCTTCTTACACAGAACTTCTGCATGCATTTTTAACTCTTAATAGAAATTCTGCAAGTAAGCAATGTAATGAGGAATATGAATTTTACACATAGTATTGGACACAATCTAAAGATGGATGACTTGCTCAAGAGTAACCTGCACAGTGTCTGTCAGCTATAGTGATCTGGTGAAATAAAGTCCACAAGGCTTCTGTAGCACAAGGAACTTTATAAATCTTTGAGAGGAATTAATTTGTTTTCCTTGCAAATGTAGCAAAGCTGGTATTATCAGACATGTATTTTTGGTCTGATTTTTTTTTAAAAAGGCTTAAGAAATTACACTGTACTATTAAAATTAGAGGGAGCTGTCCTAATCAGGATTCTGTAGAGATGAAATAGAACAGGCCTGGGAATCTTAAATTACTTCTTCAAGTGTCATGTGTGAGATGTGTCAAAAGTGGGAATCAGATTCTTAGGCCTCTGACTCGTGGAGCCAAACTGCAAGGCTGTCCTTCCTCCATACTGGTAGATTCACTAGACATGTTTATTTTATAAATCTTGATTAACTATGTGGCAGTATTGAAATATTCCAAACGGTGATTATAATGAAGTATCATAATATAGAATTAAATTGACATATATGAGTGTCTGAGGAGAAGAGGCCAAGAGACATACCACTAGCTAATACTATTTTCCTATGTTGTACATTAAAAGTTCTAATCTGTCATCAGCTGTATCAAGTTCATAAGGAACTCCCTACCCACAGAATACCAGAATTATATAGCTTTAATTTCATGCTAAGAGTAGCATTGCCAAATTGTGAGTTTTTAATGAACAAATGTAACAAAAAATCTTACTGGCAAGTCAGAGTCCACTACTGATGCATTAAAAAGCACATGCACATGGAATAGGCAGGAATAATTGACTGCTAAGTCTCAAAATAATGCCTCATCACTTTGAATGCTAGTGCCCTGTCTTCAGTATAAACTGGAGCTAATTGTTGCTGCAGGTTGAGTTTGGTTGAATCACTGAAAGTCTTTGCTCTAAATTTTTCTGGGGAAACATCTCTTTTTGTTTGCAAAGAATGAGTAGCCTGATTTAATGCCTGTGAATAACATGAAACCTTGTAGATGGACTCCAGAGACAAACATCTGTGGGAGTGTATTAAAATAATGTACAGTGAAAAGGTGTGAACCACTTCATGTGGTTATCATGAAGTTATTTGTACTGTTCTGAAGAATCAAATTTTCTTTGTCTGGCTTACTTACATGCCACAAATACCATCTTTCTTCAGAAGATTTTATTCAGTGGCTAGTTTATTTCTGTGTTTGCACAGTCAGGGAGACAGGGAAGAAAAGTAGGTGACTCTGGTCTTTTTTTGTGTTTGTTGTTGTTTTTTTTTTTAATGCCAAAGAGAAGTATATTCTTTCATTTGCAAAGCTGCTTTTATTATATGTGGACTATATGAACACATCACAGAATTTCAGTAGCTTCAACTGATGTTAGAATGAAAACATGTAATTTTTACTTACATTTATGCTACCACTAGTGTTTATATGAAAGTAATTAAAAAACCCAAACCAAACAAAGAAAACCAAAACCAAAACAAAACCCAGCAAAAAAAAAAAAAAACAACAAACCAACCCAAAACTGGAAAGAAAATACTTCCTATGACTGTTGTGCTGTTGTGTTTTTTTGTTGTTTGGGGTTTATTGATGGAATATTGCCCATTGCATAAACCATTGTGTCATGCTTGAAGAGTTGAATAATATTTAGCTTTAAGGACATCTTGGATCTGTGTAAGTTGGGGCAAAAGCTTGCATTTATCAAAGTTGCATGGCTATTTAAAAGGCGTAATTGCTGGACATATAAAGAGCTTTGGTGTTAACTTAGAGTGTAATTTTAATAGGTACAGGTAGAAGTGAATGTTGTCACTTGATACACAAATACAAAGAAGTATACTTTTTTTCTTTTACATAACATGTCATCATAACTCATCTGAAGAAAAAGCTCATGTTCCAACTTGCTGTGTACAATTTAATATATGTTTTTCTACTCATGCATGGAAACTAGAGAATGACTGCATATTTGTTAATTGCAGGACCTAGAATGAAGTGTCTAAAAAGCAAAAAAAAAAAACCAAAACCAAAACGCCAAGGATTGGTGTATATCAAATTCCTCCCCTTAGTGGTAGCTCAAAGTATTTCAACTCTGGTGGGAGAGAAATGCTCTTTATTTCCCAGTGAAACTTTGGAGTAATCTCTAGTTAAAGTTTTTCTTCAGAGGAACTCAATTTTAAGGAAATAAGTTTATCTGTGTTCCCCTCAGTCAGTATATAAATACAAGCCCATTTGGAGAGGAGGCTGAATGGTAAGGCTATCTTGGGTAACTGGTTTTATGTTCGGATCAGAATAGAGTAGCCCAGTATTTGGGTACAGAGGGATCTGGACCAATAATGCAGTCCAACTGCCTGACCATTTCAGAGCTGACAAAGACAAAGCATGTTATTAAGGACATTGTCATTTGGTGCTGGACAGGCTTGGGGCATTGGCTGCCTCTCTAGGAAATCTCTCCCAGTGCTTAACCACCCTCACAAGTAAAGAAAAGCTAAAGCCTGAACCTGCCCTGGCACAGATTTGAACCATTCTCATGTATCCTTTCATCGGATCCCAGGCAGAAGAGCTCAGCACCTCCCTCTCCACTGCCCCTCCTCAGGCAGCTGCAGAGAGCAGTGAGGTCGCCACTCAGCCTCCTCCTCCTCTCCAAACGAGACAAACCCAGAGTCCTTGCTCCTCACAGGACATGAATTCCAGCCCTTCCACTAGCTCTTTTGTCCTCTTTCTGACACATCCAAGGCCCTTCACATCCTCCTTAAAGTTGAGGGCCCAGAGCTGGACACGGTGCTCGAGGTGAGGCTGCCCCAACGCTGAGCCCAGTGGGATAGTCCCCTCTTCCCCTGGCTGCTCATGCTGTGTGTGATGCCCCCAGGATGTGGGTTGCCCTCGTGGCTGCCAGGGCACACGGCTGACTCACAGTGACCCTGATGCCCATCAGCACCCACACATCTTTTATTTTTAGTCAAGTTTAGAAAACAGGTTGAAGAAGGCTTTGTAGGCATGTGAAGTTATAGTAGAATGTCTAATGATGGATTTAAGCTGGAGAAGACAGTAATAACCAGATGTGTTTAACTGAGGAAAAGTTTACCTTGGCGGAGGGAAGTGCTTTCTCACTGAGAAAGTGTATGTGGCACAAAAATGTGTCTTTATTTAGGTAATTATTCTTTCACATCTTTGCTTTGTCTTACATGGAGCTATGTGGGAGTGTGATAGTTGTCAGAAAAGGATAATAAAAACTTTGGCTATAAAGTTTGTGTCAGTTAGCACACAAGGTACGGAGTGACATATTAGCTGGCAGATTTGGTATAGGCAAAGGGGGACAACAAATTGCATCTAACAAGTATTTGCCATTATTGCTAGTAGGCCTAACTTTTATGGAGCAGTGACTCAGTGAGGTTGTGCATAGATAAGTTTCATAGTGTCTTGAATGAACCATTTGAAGTTTAGGCTCCAATGAGACTAAAAATATTTTGCCACTGCTGTAAGCAGATTCAGAATTTTGTTCCTTTCCCTGTAACCTGCAAAACAAGGTCATATGTAGGTAGTGTTTAGGCAAATGGTATCAGAGGACCAGGCACAATTGATGTGTGATGTTACTATCAATAGTGAAGCTAAGCTGGTGTTAGCAGTGATTTGACTTTGTGTAAAGTGGTGTCAAAATATGTTAATTCTCTTTTTATATTAGCACATATTCTACAGAAGCAGCTCTGCCTACTGTAGTTAAGAGGCTAAAACAACTTCATACCTCTTTCCAGAGTTGCATTTAAACTTTATTTTCATTGTTACTTTACTTGCATTTTTGTTTGTGTGGCCTGTATGGCAGGTACTGTCACAGAAGTCATCTGAAAATAAACTGATTTGAGTTAAAAGGCTTTGTCCAGCAAAATGAATAAAAAAAAATATTTTAACCGTCATCTTCAGTACAGCTATCTCAAAAAAATCTTTATCCCTCAAGCATTAGAAGAGATTGACACATTACACTGACATCAGTGTTCGGAAAATAATCTTGGAAGGTTTGCTATCTAGATTGTGCAAGACAAAATATGTAAGTTTTTGCCTTACTGGGGAAAGGTATTGAAAACCTATATACTTCATGGCTTCTCTCTCCACTCCCCACCCTCATTTCTAGAAGTTTAGGACGGGGTGTATTTTGCGCTTCAGTTCACCGTACCTAGTATGTAATTTCTAGCTTCTGCTGTATTTTGTCATATGTTTTTTTACCTTTCTGTGGTAGATCACTGTCACTGATGAGAGTTAAGCAATTCAGATATGGAAGAACAATCAAGAAGTTTCTTTCATGTCTGGCTTTTGTTTTGGGAGTCCTTGTTGATCTGCTTAACATCAGCGTGCAATGGTCAAATCTGAGATTTGCTTTATTGCCTTGAAACAAATTTCCATTTTGCACAAGCATCTGATTTGCAGCCTAGTGTTATGAACAGCTTTACATGAGCCTTGCTGAATTGCTGACGTTAAAATTCTTATAAATTAGGATATGCTATAGTTTGGTACATTGCCAAACTGTGTAGAGCATTCTGTCACAGATATATAGGTACTTCACCTCATTGTCCTTTTTCTCCTCTTAAATTTATCTTTTACAAAAATACTCAAGGTGCTGGAGTCTTAATAACTTGGTGTGTTTCTTGCAGGAGCTGATTCCAGTGGTTTGTGATTAGAATTTGTTAGTGTAAATGTTGTAGGGTAATGCCACCCATCTGCTTCACAGCTACTTGATTTACGAGATTATGCATGCTGCTTAGCTGATATTGGTTACTTTCTTGGCAAAACTACTCTGTAGTTTTATTTTTAGGGGAAGGTGTTTTTGCATGCAATTTGTTTTAATTTGGAAAGTGTGTAAATATAGAGGGAGTTTTCTGTAATGATCTTGCTGTACAATATCTGTGGAGGCAGGCACAGAAGAATAAGCAAACTTGCTCTTATCTGAAAAATTATTAAATAAAAAAATCAACATTAATTAACACTGGATGTAATCACACTATCCAGAATCAAGGGTGGAATTGTTCTCTATTGTACTCTTGACTGTTAGGCTGCCATCAAGTGTAGATTAGTCTTAATACCAGCCTAGGAATGAGTCTGTAAACCTAGTTTCCCAACAACGGACACTGTGAAAAATAGGATGACAGGATTAAAGTATGTTTTTAATTTTCAGTCTTTACTACTCTTGGACCTTTCTGAAACTGCTAAAAAATTATTCTCTTTTTTCCTAATACAGGTTTTTTCACTTTCTTTTTGGGTGGCTAGTAATAGGCTTTCTTTAAAGTAGGTTGTCTTCAATCTTGCTGCCTAATAAATTATATATTGGATTTTCTATTTTTTTTCTTGGCAAGTAAAAGGAGAGTTGTTGAGGTGAAGATGAGAAATACGCTGCAAGAACAAGGTGAAAGAGCCCAGTAGGCACTCTATGTAGTGAAATAATAAATTAGTAGATAGTATCCATGGTGTGGATAACTGCTACTTATTTTTTTCTCTTGGCATAACCTCAAAAATATCATCCATCAGGTACTGAATTTGTGACGTGATTATTATAGTCTTTAAAACATGGAAATTGTAATTAATAGTCTTCTGCTCTATTTGTGTAGCAACTGTGCTGCCTCATAATCAAGTTTAGGGTACTTAACTAAGGAGTTAAAGTCATAGTATCTTTTGATTATATAATATATCATAGTGCTTACCCGATATCTAGCCTCCTAATTCCTAGTTTTACTCTCCTCACATCTATTAGAGTAATAAGCATGCATAAAACTAAGGTTTTACTGGGTTTGTAAGTGTTAGCAACCCTAAAAGCTATCTGGAATTTGGAATGTTTGTTGGTGTGTTCTGTTAGCCAGGATGGTGACCTGTTCTGCCTGGGGCCTTTGGACCCTGGTGTCATGGAAGTATTTTCACTGCTTCCTTGTTGTGTTCTTTTTCCCTCACAAGCTGAGGCTGCTGATGGCTGAAGTCTGAGACAGGAGACAGAGTAATAGAAAGTGAAGTCATCATTTTGAGTGTGGAGCTGCTTATCACTGGTTCAAGGAAAAGCATACAAATTAAAGCTTTATACTTTAAGTGCAAGTTTTTATCACGTTTGGTTGGAATGCTGTGACAGAAGGCATTTGATTTTACTAGGTGGAAGACAAACTAAGTAATGAATTTTAGTAGTAATTTTTGGTAACCTATTAAAGCCAGATTTGGGGACACTAAAAGCTATGGAAGTTTGTTACTGGATTTTCTATGACTGAGCGAAATTGTTTTTGAGTTTTAATGTTTCATCAACTGCATATTCTCATATTTATAGATGAGTCCTGAGTTTCAGAATTTGCAATAGTAAAGAAGTTACTTTACTTCCATTTGTTGTTTCACTTAGAGAGATTTTATTTCTACAGTTCCAGAGAAAAAAAATCTTCATGCTTTTACTACCTTAAATGCTGAACGCACAGATATTTCATTTTCAGAGTAGAGGTAAGGAGGTACGCTGTCTCTTCCACCCTTGCAAATATTTCACTCGTACAGATGAGATGCATTCAGGTATGTCTTACCGTGGAAGGCTCTGTCAGCAGCTTGGTGTTTGTATGTGTGTGTTCTGGAGGATGTGGCAGTAACTCTGTTGTTAGGTGGAGTGCCCTGTTACACTGTAGGGCTTTGCCTCAAAATCTGGTAACAAAAGTTACTGACTAAAGTGTTACATTGCAGACACTAATCCAGATAGCTCCCTTGACAGAATAAAGCTAATCCATTTTTTGTTAGAAATGCTGCCTTCAGCTTTTGAAAGATATAACAAGTACCCTCATGCCTGAGCTCCACAGGGTTCCCTGGGCTTGAAAGTACAAGACCAGGAGTGTTTGACTGGAGGTTCTGAGAGAGAAAGACTAAAGATTATTTCTTCCCCTTCTTTCTAGAGGTAAAGGGTACTTAAGACTATTCACAGCAAATACTGCTTCTGAGTTTCTGCTACTGCAGGGTAAATAGTCATAAATAAGAAGCTATTTTTTATTTTTGGCAGCTGAATTAAAAGGAGTCCTCACTGACTGAAGAGAGTAGAAATGAACCTGAAAGAGACTTTAGGAATATACTTGACAGTATGTCAAGTCAAATTATTAATCAAATCTACTATCTGTAATTTCTGTAAGTCTTTTATTATGTTCTGTATCTTACTGGGATCTGAATGTTTAAATTACATTTAATTAGCTAATAATTTTATTTTTCTCTTGTTGATAGGTAATACATTCTGTGACAGTTTTTGATGTGAAATATTTGCCAGGTTTAGTATGCTAGGTCTTCTTTTTATTTGTGCTATTTATACATTAATTCATTTTACTGTATGCTTTCCAGTAATGTTGAGGTAAAGACAGGAGTAAACTTTATTAATAAAATTCTTCTTTTCAGGACTAGATGCTATAGTTGAACCAGACACTGAATAAAATGACTGTTTCATTGAAGACATCTGAGGAAAACAAATACATAAGTACAGCTTAAAAATCATGATATTACAGCTAGAACAGGTGCTTGGCTTAATTTTTTTTTCTGTTTTTCTTTTAGCAAGGCAAAACCAAAATGTATTGTGATGCAGCAAAATATTAATGCGTATTGAATTAAGCGTGTTCTTGATCAAGGATGCATTGAAGCTGAACAGTGCAGCAGTTCTTTGAAATGTCACTTTAATATACTCTTTTGTAGATCCCAGGATAATTTTTGGAAGAGTATAATATTATTGCATCCAAATATAAAGTAGCAATAATTTAAGCACTTAAATTTTGTGGTGATTATTTTCAAAAATCTACATACAGTTCCTAATAGTTGCTGTAAGGAATTATTCTACCATTGAATTAACAAAAGTAATTCTTGTATAAAGCTTTACAGAAGTGGTCAACCCTGCTTCCTTCCCCCTAAAAGAATGTAAACAAAGATTTGGTATTTGTGTCTCTCTTAAATATTATTTTCCGTTTTCAGTGTGTACACCACAATTTATTGCAGATATGTACTGTGGGCTACCTGTTCTCTTAGTCATGTAGATCACTTGCTCTGTGTTTCTTATACTATACTATTTTGAGCAGTTTCAGAAAGTAATTGCACAGAAAAATAGATTTATTTGTCCCTTATTCCACTTCAATAATGGGATGGAATATATGGCTGGAAGTGTTCAGGGCTGGGTTGAATGGAGCTTTGAGCAACCTGGCCTAGTGGGAGATGAGTCTGCACACGTCAGGGAGGTTGGAATCATTCATGGTGACTTGAAAGGTCCCCTCCAGTCTAAACCATTCTGTCATTCTGTGATCATGCTTTCATGCAATAAGACAACAGTGAAAAACACTGCATTTCAGTTGCAGATGGCTTGCAACCATGATGATTCTGACTCCATGATTTTTTAATAGCACTGAACACAAAATGACTTCCTTTCCTCGATGCAGGAAAGAGCATAATTCATGTGGTTAACAGAAGAATGTTGATGGGACAGTACTTAGATCATATCCAAGATACTCAGGACAGGTATCTTAAGTGTGTTATATATCAGAAACTGTAAAAAATGCATTCTTGCAGCCAGGAGCTTATAGAATAGATCTACTTTTAGGATTTCCTTTCTCCCTAGTTAAAATAAGAATGTGCATGTCAGCCTTCGACAGTGTTTTCTGTAAGACAAGGGCTCTGGAACAGCTAAAGCATTTCTAAGGAGTCTTTCTGGACCAGCAATCTTGCTTATTTAGCTGTAGTTAAGAAAGGAGATAAAACACCTTTCTTAGAGTGGAGCTGAGATTTCATACTTCTGGCAAAAGACAGTCCTCACCCTGTGATGTCTGTGCCATTGTGCATCTTGGAATAGCAGTTGCAGGTGGCTGGTGTAGGAGATAAGCCTGCTTGATTTGCTGATCTTGACACCTCTGTTAGTAGATAGTCAGCTCATGTGACTGCCCCCAAATGCTGGAGTATCTGTGTAGGTTTTTAAATTTTTATTTTATTTTTTAAATTTTATTAATTTTGTTTCATTATTTTCTCTTTTCTTTTGCGTTTTCTTGAAGTTTTAGAAGTGATTTTATTAGGGGATTAATTTTTCAGTTATTCAGGAGAATTAATCTTACCTGGGAACATCAGAGAGGCTCATTAAATTTACTAAATGTGTAAATTTCATTCCTGGCTTTAATTTGTTAGAGTATTTTTTATGTCCCTGTGATGATGTGAGTGTTTGGCTGATTGCTGCTAGGTGCTTGACCCATGTCACTATGGTGATGAATTCTTGAAGCCTGTTTTTCATACTCATAAAAGATCAGTAAGATCTTGACACTGCACTGGTCCATTAAGAGTTCTGATGACAGCAACAGTTGTAGGTAGAAATGGGAGTCTAATAACACAAAAGCATTGGCTTTGCTTGTATTAGTTTGAGCAAGTTCAGGGCAAATATGCAGTGAATTCTGGCAAGCCAGCAGCTTTACCTTCCTTTATTTGCTGGATAGGATCCAAAGTCAAATAATAGTTGTGAGTCAGAGTGAAGTTTTATTTATTTATTTTTTACTCATAGAATACTTTTTTATTACTTATAGAAATTAAAAATGTTAGTAATGATCTTCAAAGTTTTATCTGGCTCAGAATAGCATGCTGTATAAGGGATGTGATTTTAAGTGTTTGCTATATAAAGCAAGCATAATTTCATGTTCAGATTTGGGTTGGGTTTTCATCTGTACTTCTATCTAGCTCACAAAGGTAAATACTAATTTCTCTTGCTTCTTTGAGTGTCTAAATTTGTCTACAAGCGGGCAGCACTTTGTTCCTGAAAACTGCCACCACATTTGTGTTAATTGACAGTTGTCTTTCCAGTCATGACATAAAGAACAATGATTGAATGGCTGCAAGAACTTGTTTGCTCTTTCAGCCTATGAGGTGTTTCTTTCAGAGAGTTTTTAAAGGTTGGTGTAGTGTGTGCTGTGCTATTCTCTGTCCTTTTGCCAATATTAGGAACGGAGCAGAAAAAAAAAAAAAAAAGTGGTTGGGTTTTTTTGTTGTTGAATTTTACTGGGGCAATTTGGTAAGATTTTAGCATTCTGGCTTGGCAGCAGTGCTTATTTCTCAAAGACCCAGTTTTTACAGTAAAGAATGCCACTGGATATAGATTATATATGGTACAGCCTTCATTCAGAAATGAGTTATATATGAGGCTGCATATGGTCATATTTTCCCCCTCTTCTTTGTATTATAGTAAAAAGAAAGAGCTGAAATACAAAATTTATTAGTTTCCTTTAAGGATTCTTTTTGGACTTAAAACGAATGATGAATTGCAAATGTTGAACTTAAAACAAGCAAAGGCCTGCTAACCCCATTTTTTTTGTTTCTGCTATTGTTATGCTTTTGCTTATTTTGAAATAGGCATTTTCAGTTTTTCATCGTGCAAAGCATTCTAAACAAATGCACATTCACATTATTCTAATACTTTTTTTGAGTGAAATATTGGTGACAACAAATTCAGATAATAAAAGCCTGAGGCACAGCTGGGTGATACATTCTACCAGTATCTATCAGTAATTTACTGATTACTGTGCTGTGCTACTTTGTCACAATGGGGTTATTATTTTACCTTCTTGCTACTAGAAAGAAAATTTGCACCCTTGTGAGATGTAAATACAAAAACACGTCCCTGCATTCCCCTTCACACGTGAACACACAAAATTAGCAGAAATCCTTCTTCCCATTTTCATTCTTGGTTCAAAGCCAGTGTTTAGTGCTGCCTCATGAGGAGTTACAATATTTTTTTTCAGGACTGAAGAATGGCCCAGGACACTGCAGTGCCCAAACTGAACTTTGAATATTGGCTGGATAAAGCTATTAAATGGGGTCAAGCCACCACAGTGGAATCCCAGAAGGATGTGTGCCTTCACTTGCCCCAGCTCCAGGAGTTTCTATATCAGATTTATGAAACTTTAAAACATATGGTAAGTGACTTTAAAAATGAAAAAGACTGACATGTTTTGAAGATGCCATCAGAAACAATCTACACCACATTTTGACAAAATCAGACGTGAACCGTAGAAAAGAGATTTGTGTTATTGACCTAAGGTATTGGTGGATCCGTGAGGCAAATTGTGGAAATAGTCATAGGTAATACAAACAGGAGTGTGCTTCCTGTTTCCCTGATTTATTGTGAAAGGAGCTTTTTCTTCATTGGTTCTTGTCACATGAGATTGCTCAGCCAGTGCTTTAGCCTCTTTAAAAACTCTTTAAAATAAAGAATTTGATTCTTGTTGTCGGGTCATAAATTTGGCTGCTTAAAGGCCTTAACATGCAAAACTGTAACTGATCCTTTAAATCTCAGAGTCTGCTGACACATTACCCCCAGTGTTGTGGCACACATAGTGAATTGTAGTAGCATGGTCACCTCATTGGCACATGCTGCTGGCTGTTCCATTTCATAATTTAATTATTGTCTGCACTCAGTAGAGTGCTTTTTGTAATATTTAGTTTCATTGTTTAGCCCTGCATATGTTTTTCTGATTGCTGCATTTCCAGTATATGTATTCAGTGTAGTTAGCTTTAGAAACATTGTACTATGGCATGAGGCTGACTTCTTACAGACATACTTATTTTAAAATATTATTCTTATCTGAATACTGCAGAGGTGTTATTTTCTTCTGAACAGAATTAACTTTCAAATAAAAGATTTCTAGGGAGTGGTGTTTCTTCCCTTATTTATATTTTTTTTTCTTGAGTGGAAAAAAAGAAACCAACTTGCTGCTTCAAGTAATCTGAGGCTTGTCTTAAATGGACCTTGTGAATATGGCCCCAAAAAGTCTAGGTCTAGCCCTAAATGTGGGCAAATGTAAGGAATTTATTGCAACAGCAGGATCTGGTTATCATTCTTGGTACTTGCATGTTATCTCAGTACAGCAACATTTTAAAACTCCTTCATTTATGAGATAGTAAAAATACAAAAATGGAAAAATAAGACTGATTACACAGGATTGTATATCAATTATGTTGTCTACTGCTTTTATAGTAAAGCTGCTTTCTGTTTGTTTAGAAGTTAAATTGCAGTTTGTCACTGGCTAGTTCTATGTAATTTAAATTAAAGAAAACAAGTGAAAGAATAGAAAGATACTTAGTTTTATGCACAGTAGGTATTAATTTCTTCAGAAAACTTGTGAGACTATATTAAAGCAATGAGGATCAACAAAAGTATAGTTTGATTGCATTTCTATTTTTATGAAATCTTATGTAACGTTAATAATACTGTTTTCTGACTACTGGTTATGAGGCAAATGAACAAATTTTCTACCCTACTCAAGTATTAGTTTAGGTCATTACTTACTTAAGCTTTCGCTTATTTGAATGACAACATTATAGCAAATTTCAGGAAGTTCTGCTTTTTTTACATACCCACAGGTCTTTTGCTTCCAGAGAATTTCACAGCAAAACTTTGGGATTGTAATTTACAATATTCTGTATCGTTAGCTGTTCTCCTAACCTACTTTTGATGTGCAGTATATTTACTATTTTTTGTTTGTTTTTATGTTTTAACAGGATTCAGTTGTAGCAATTCAGCAATTTCCTTTAATTGGCCAGCTTCTAGGAAGGCTTTGTTGGAATCCTTTTGTTGTAGGATATGGTAAGAACATGCAATATTTCTGCATAAGTCCTGTAAACTTTATTCCATAGTAATTAGGAAAATAAAACTTGTTATGTATTTTAATTTTTTTTGCATAAAAACACAGCACTTGTTTTTACTTAAGTAAAATTTTGACAGGAAGATGTTAGCCAAGATATTTAAAATATATAGCACTGAGAAATCTTAAATTTACTTTTGGAGCTAATTCCAATTAGCTAATTCCAATTGATTCGCGACAGGATCTTGACTTGGGAGCAATAGGTTTTAAATGCAGTGAGGGTTTATATGCATTATGATTTCTGTTTTTCTTATTTTCTTACCAAATTGACTACATTTTTGTTAGGTTCTCAAAATATACTAAATCTAGTGTTTCAGATTACTTTCAGCAGAAATTTCTTGCATTTGAGCATCTGAATATTCTATTCTATATGCTAATACAGACAAATTACTTTTTCTGATACTTGTCTTGGTTTTTTTTATAGTGTAAGACTGTGCTAAATTATGATTGTGCTTGTTTTATTGAGTTTATTCCAAATGTGTGTTTCCCCCATTTGGCAAACAAATGAAAATGCACATATGAGCAAAAGCAAAACAATGAAGAGGTAAGATAGGAAAAAAAGGTATGAGAATCCAAAAGCATCATATTACTCGTGTATATATGTCCATAGGTGAGAATACAGAGAAAAGGAACTGGGAACAGGAAAACTCTTGTGATGAAGGAGACACCACTTGTGCTACCTCACTAGCATTGTCAGTACATTTTTCAGGAACTGAGATGTTGATAAGTTTATAAATTACTCGAAATCTGCTTTCAAGGAGAAAACTAGTTCTGAGCTTCTCTGTAAGCCCCTTAAAATACTCCTTTGCCAGTATTCTGCTACTACAAAAAAATTGCATTTTGTCTCTTCTTCTTTATGCTTCCTTTGGAAGAAATGTAGGAGAACAATTTTTGTGTTCCCCTGGAAGGACTTATTAATACAAGCTAAAATTGTATTAGGCTAAAATGATCATGTGTCTTCTGGTTTTGCATTATGTTCTTCTAGTCAGCTCTAAGGCGGAATTAACTTTCCAACAAAGCGCAAGGCAGATGTGTGTTGTATCAGCATTTCTTCTCTGAAAGGAAAATTTGGGAAGGAACCATAGATTTAAACATAGATCACTGCTGCAAAGCAAGAAATGTGTGCTTTTGTGGCTCCTTGTGAGAAAAACATTTTCATATTTTATAGAATTTTTTTTTTTACATTGGTTCCCTTATTAATCATAGTTCAATAATTTTTAGTATTTTTAAAATATTGATAATTGTTGATGTTTACAAAGACACACATGCTTTTCTGGTAAATTTTTGTTTGGAATATCTTTAGACCATCATTTTTTTTCTGAGATATATTGTGGGATAGGAAGTAATCTTATCTGTATTTTTGATTAAAGTTGAGAGCCATCTGTTTCTGGTCCTGACTCCTTTTCACAACAATCCCAGCAATAAGTTCTTGGTTTCCTTTGCTTCTTTCCTCTTCTTTGGTATCCCTCAGCATTTCCTCAACCTAGCAGAGCACTTTTTCTGTAAATTGATAATTACCTCTGAAGACTGCAAGAGTATGGAGTTTTACTATAGGTGGGTGGGGGTTTTTTTTTTCAGTCTCAAAGTTGCAAGCAAACCAATTCCAAGAAGTTTATTTGATCATAATGGTATCCTTCACTTCAATGCTTAAAGATGAGTCAGGGAGATTTTCTGAAATCAATAGACCTGAAGATGTCTGTGTATACATTTCCACCATTTCCTCTTTATAGAGCCACTGGAGTGCTCTTTGGACTGCTGGCATTTTAAGATTCAGCAGATTTTCATTTTGTTTGGCACTTCTTCTGAAGATATTGTTAAGATAGTGCTGGTTATAGTAAATGCTGACCCTCAAGTGGGTTTTGTGTAATTTCTCGTTTAGATAAATAGCTCAGTCGAGCATGTGTCTGAGGCCAGGCCACCCTTGCTGTAGAAGGAATTAATTTTGCTCAATTTGATTTTTCATACTAGTAAGTGGTGGAGGAAAAACCTTATACTTTTGCATCATGGCCAAACCACAATACCTGTCACCTTAGATGAATGTCTGTTGGTGCTGGAAGCTGACATGGCAGACCATTCAGTGTAGGAGGCATGGTCTCCAAGGGAAAATAATCTCATAAACACTCTTGAGCTTAATTAGACACTAATATGGAGGAAGCACAACCAAAGAAAATCTCATGGCTGCAATTTTGGTCAAAAACCACAAGGGATACATGAGGAATTCAGTCTTGGTAAGGAATTCCAATGATTTTTTTTTCTGTGGGTTGGGGGATTATCTTCTCAGTAGGACCCTCCTGATTTGAGTTTTCAGCCCAAATGACTTGAATCCCAAACTAATACTATAAATGTTGGGGAATTTCTTGGTGGCTCTTTATGTCATTCTATGTGTGTAAGCATGCATGCTTATGTGTACGTTCATTTCCACAGAAAGTTCTGTTTTCGCTAATCAATGTTTTCTGATATATTCCAATAAAACTTTACAACAGGCTCTAAAATGAAAGTTCTGCCTGAAAGTTGCTTGCATCTGGCCCCCTTCATAAAAGGGTTTTATAAACTGGCTGTATCATTGGATGATTGAGAGCACACTGTGTTATGAGAAAAACATTACATTTTTCTTTTCCTTTCTTTGTTGGGTTTTTTTAATTTTGTTTTTGTTTTTCATCGGTTTTGTGGGTTTTTTCCCTTTTTTCCCTTTTTTCCCTTTTTTCCCTTTTTTCCCTTTTTTCCCTTTTTTCCCTTTTTTCCCT
>JAAWXA010000012.1:17893158-18034600 GCA_038090715.1 Florisuga fusca
TTTTTTTTTTTGTAATCCAGCTTCCAGGCTGTCTTGAATTTTTATTCAGAAAAATTTCATTCTTTTTGTTGAAATTACAATATCATCTAATTAACAAGTTGAGTAGATAGTTAGTGACCTTTTTTGAGATACAATTTCCATCTTCGAGTTACTAACTGTGTTCCTCTGGATGTATTAGCTGGGTATTTCTGGGGGCAAAGAGCATTCTTTCATGCCATAATCAGATCAGATGCCTTCGTCTGTATCCTGATAGTGTTCAGTGCATACTGTGATGGTCTGCTTTCCATGGTGATCACAGTTACCAGCAAAATGGGCAGAAAAAAAACAGTAGTACATTTTCTATGCCTGTGTTTGGTCTTCTGATGTGATTATATTCTGCAGCAGCCATAAATATTTTAAGATCTGCGTCCCCTTAATCTTCTCATCTTTCATCCCCTTTTCTGAAGTAATTGTTAACACAAAGTGAACCTGTCCCTCAGTGTCATTGGGTACTTCAACAAGAGGATTCTACAGTTCTTCTTCCTGCATTCCACAGATCTGTGGAAAGCTACTTTGATTTGGTTGTAGAAAAAATATAATTTTAACTTTCAAAATTGTGAAGCTGTACAAGTCTGTTATTTTTAGGGAACATCTGGTTGCACATAGGTTGAGTGTTGAATGTATCTAGCAAAATCTGTGTAGACTCACTAGGTTGGCAAATTGTGCCATTATGTCATTTATCTAAGCTTTGGTTTCATCATTTTAGTTTTCATCATACTGATTTTTGTTTTTGACAGGCAACAATACATGCAGTTTACTTTGTATTAAACAGGAAGTCACCCTGTGTAGCAAAACGTCTTCTCATCCAGAAGCTTAGTTAAGGAGTTCCATGCATTAATTTCACCTCTTTCCTTTATTTTTTTAGATCAAAGCAAAACTACCACTTAAATAAAATTACTTAATGGCATACAGTAGATACATAATATAAGCAGGATGAGTCAAAAGTAGTAACACTTGAACTATTTATACTTAATTCAGGATAGGCAATTTCAACTTGATTTTTTTTCCCTCTTCCTTTCCTCCCCTTTCTTTTTCTGTATAGTTTGATCTTTAAAAACAGTGTGCTACATATAAACCAAACTTTCTGAATACACGAATTTTAGTACTAGTAATCAATAATGTTTAAGATCTTTGTTTTCCAAGAAGAAAATTGCTATCCCTTAGTCATTTGAACAAATAAAACGGTATTAATTTATTTTTTCCTCTCATATAATTTCATACCATAGTTTAGATAAAATGTTGTTTTTTAGGAGATTGAGTTGCCTGTTAGTGCTGATATCCAGTGCTAGCTAGATATTGTTACAATTAAAGTATTAGGCTTGAATTTCTGATGAAGAGTATGCAAGATGTCTCCATTCATTCTTATCTTAACCTAGGATATAATTACCTTTGTAAAAATCTGTATAAGAAAAAAAAGCCACACACACCTAACGGTAGAGTATCTCAAATTGTAGCCAGTTAAATGTAAATGTTTGAGAAACCATTTCTGTGCAGGTTGTTAGTCAGTGGGAGGCCAGTAAGGGCCTACAGGCTCATTGGACATTTATAGAGAAATACTGGTTTAAATCAATATTCACATCCCTGGTCACCTGGTGAAAATTCAGGCATTACTTAATGGAGCTTCTTTTTTTTCTTTAGGCTTTGCCAACAAGGTACTTCTAAATAATACCATTTATTACATTCTGGAGAACAAAAGAAGTAATTTGTTGAGCTTGATAATCAAATTGTGTCCTTATATAATGTCTGAAACAAATTCATGTTTGTATTACAAGAATAATTTAATTTACTAATTTGAATATCAAAGCTACAATACTATATGCAGTTTACATAATTTTTATTATAATTTTTATTAGAATCATGAAGTTTTATTTTGGAATGAAATGTAGTGTAGAGACTTGTGGTATCTACTAAAGAACAGTTTTTAAAAAAGCCTATTGCAAACAAAGTTTTGGGAAATAATAATGAGTTAAATGTCTCTTAACTGCTTATTCCAAATACTTAGCTCTTCTCTAATAATATCTGTGCATCCAAACAATGACAGTATTTCTCATTTTAGTAGGTTTTTTAAGAGAAGGCAAATGATTTCCAACACAGAGTTAGAATTAAGTAAAACTTGATCTGAACAGAAAATCACAGTAGTTGTTTTTTCCCATTGTCATGTAGCTGTTCTGCTGTTTGCAGAAATGTCATTTTGCTAAGCATGGAGAATTTTAATGTATCCTTGCAGAAAATGATGTTTTGCATTCTTGTTATGAGTGATTTCATACCTCGCAAACTTAAATTTTCCAGAAGTGACCAAGCTTTGGACACAGTGTAAGAACTATTTTACTACTGTTGATTATTTTTTATTACTAATTATATTATTTAGATAATAATTTGAAAGTTTCTTTGTGATAGCAAATGAATGTTTCTTAAGACCTTCTAAATGTTGTATGTATTTTGAACTCTTTGATACCTTTTAAGTTTTTATTGAAGGAAATTATTACACAGGAACTCATACATTTCAAATGTGTTCTGTGAATTTGGTAGAATAGAAACATGAGTTGATACTGTTACTTGGAGCTTTAGTTTTTTGGATGGATAGGGCTTGTTGTGTGTAATTCTGCTTGTGTTTTGATTATTTTTTTCCCTCTAAATGTGTCCTTATTTGGGTTTGGTTTTTTTTCTTGTTTTGTTTTGTTGTGGGGTTTTTTTTGTCTGCAGATGAAAGCCAGAAGACTCTGATGTGGTGCTTATGTTGTCTATACAGCAGTGAACCACAAAACCCTGTGGAATTGAAGGCCAACAGCTGGATACGGGTAAGTGAATGAATCCTTCCCAGGACTGCTTTGAATTAAATTGATTATTTAAAGGTGCAGCATCTATAATATAAATAAACTGTCATTTAAGGAACTGCTCCAAGCACAACTTGCATACAAATTGTGTTGAAGTATATATCACTCTAATATATTACTCTAATTATAAGACAGTCAGTGCTAGTCTGTAATTTGAAATATTAAAAAGATGTGGCATTTTTAAGTGTCTAGTTTTGATAGCTTTAAACCTACTAGATTCACTGAGTGTAGAAACTGTGCATAGTGAGTAATGACCACAAACCAGAAGAGAAGCAAGTGAACATTTCAATTAGGATAAGATAAAAAAACTGGAGAAATGCCATAGTTGTTTTTTGTTGTTGTTTTATTTTTAAACACTTATGTTTGCTCTTCAATTTTATTCTTTCTTACTTTTGTTTAATCTCTTTCCTATAAAGAATTTAATTGTATCCAAACTGTATTCAAAGGCACTCAGAGAGCAGAGGGATAGTGCTTGCCTGGGGATTTATATTTAGTGACTTGGGGAATAATGAATCCTTTATTTTAATCCCAAATTTAGGGGCTTGTGTGGCACATCTGTTCATATTTTATGTATTTCCACACTGAACTATCAATGCACATCAGCATGTAAATAACTTGCAGCACATTGACGCTTAATGCTTTACATTGCTGACTAGTAACTGGAGGGTGCAGTGCTCTTGACTTTACATCCTTGGATTCTCTGTGGGTCCATATCGAAATACAGTTTAAATTATTAAGGGAATTGTTAATTTTTTCTTTAAATTTGTTACACTCCTCACCACGAGTGAGAATGTAGCAACCTGGTTATTATGTATGTGTGTCTGCTGAAGCTGGAGATACTTCTAGGCTTCTCTAAGTAGTTAATTTCTTATTTACTAGTTGATGTTGTACATGTCAGTTTATCTTGGTAAGCATGTAAAACTAGGATGTACAAATTGCTATAAGATAGTTATGATATTTCAGATGTTTAAGTTGGTGAATAAGTGTATCTAACTGTGTAGTACTGATGATCTAGTTGCAGGAATTCTCAGCAGTAGTAGGTTCTCAGAAACTTTCAGATGTACTTGGTGCATGTACCAAATCTGCTGGGTTATACCATGCACGTGGAATTCTCAACAACTCAGTGCTAACTAAAATCACCCTCATTTTCTTCCTGCTCTAACATTTGCTAGGAGGCTTTTCCTGAGGTTAGTATACCTGGAATTCACAATGCAGCAATACTTGAGTACCAAAGTAAAGTGTTGAAAGAAAAATTTTTCTTCCTTTTCCAATGTAGTTTTCTGGTCAGATATATTATTCCTAATGACATAGGAGGGGAGCAATAGCATGCATTTAGTTATAAAACAGAGCAAAATTTGTAATTTTCTTTATTAGCAGCAGCATATGCGCTAATGATGGTAAGTAGGGAGGGAGAGTTGTACCCAGACAATCTTCTACAGAGAGCTTCTGTTTCTGGGAGGGGAAAATAACAGGTGTTTTAGTCTAGATCAATCACATTATGTGATTGATGTAACTGAAGTAATGGAGTTGCTGATACAAGAAAAAGTATCTACTAAACAACAACAAAGCGCTGGGGATGGTTGAGGGTGGGACTGCTGCTTTTGGCAGCACTGACACTTGAAACTGTCTTAGATTGGGACTAACATAAAAGCATTTGATTCAAGCCTCACTGTAGACTGCAGGAATTTTTCCACATACTGTATTTGTTTGAATCAGGAGTTAACATAAAGGTGGTAGGGAAGAGAGCACAGAGGATTTCAAAACATGTTTTTTTGGTCACTTCCTCTGTTGCCTGAAGTGGGTGTAGCATAATGTGATTTCAAATCTAATAGATTAATATATTGATGGGAGGGAAAGAATCACCTGTTAGAAAGTTTTTAATTAAAAAAAAAATAAATTAAAGGAGGTTGCAAAATGCACAGCAAAAAGACACAAAAGTTGAGAGTGAATACCAGAAGACAGGGTATTGCTGAATTGTTTTCTACATTCATTAGAATTTCTTCTTCGTTTCTTATTGTCCAGAGAGTTTCTTATTGATCCAAAGGGGATCCCACAAAAAGGGATCAAGCTATATTTGCTATAAGAGCCATAATTTGAGGCTTGCATCAGTTGTTTTCTTATTCACTGGATGACTAGTCTCTGCAGTGGTTTGATCTGACCTCAGCCTTGTTTGCAATATGGTGGGAGCTCTTCATAGCAAAGAAATTCGCTCTCTGATCCTAAGATGCCAATCTTAGGATTACTAAGGGATTATCACAGATTAGGATTATCACAGATACACTGTGGCACACTGTGGAAAAAACAGCCAATATACAGAATATACAGCTGAAACACAATTCTTCAGGGTGGAGAGGAAGGTAGTTTAGTGGCTGTAGAATGTAAAGGCAATTGAAATCCAGAACTTAGTTCTAAATAAAGCTCTGAAATTTGATTTCTAATTGAAAGGTTTTTAGTAGTATGGAAAACTTACCTGCACTTGGAATGAAATCACAGATTATCTAAGGTATTTAAGCTTTCCATGGATGGTGCAGATGGAAAGCCATCTATGACCACACAGTATGGGGCTGTCAGTCAAGCCTGCACACTAGCATAGGAGTCATGGAAAAGGGGTTTACACATAGGAACTGCTGTTCAGCTTCTGCAGGAAGAATTAGGAGAAAGGTGTAATGGAGATAATTTTTGTTAGTTTTACTCTGTTCTTTTGACAACTTTCTTAAGTTTTGCTAAATTGTAATCCATTGCCTTGAAAGCACCATCATTTCTAATTCTGCTAGTTGTAATCTGACATGCTTTATAATCTTACTCACTTTTAAGTAAAGTTGTGTTTCATACAAACCTCCTGGGTAATCTTACTTGTGCAGAGAACTTCCAGAGGTAGAAGTATTACAAGTACTATTCTGAACAGCATAGATTTTTTTTTAAAGGCCATCCTCTTTTTTTCCCTAAGCAAACCCTATTACATGGTTTCATGATGATCCATTTATGTATGGGCATTTATATATGTATTATGTATGGCCATATGTATGTCTATTTGAGGACAAGTCATCTATGTATTTCAGAATTTTTTTGTATGTCTGTCATCATATTATTTATTCTGCCTCCTTTGTCAGTGCTGCTGGTTTCAAAAGTATATTTGCTGTAGGCATGTGGCTCCACCCACAGTATCAGGTACAATGAAGCATCCATTCTTTTGTTTCTGGTACCTTGTTAAGAGTAAGCCTTTCGCAATGTGCATTAGCACAGCAACTTTACAAATGTTGTTAATCTGCTAAAAATCATACCAGGAAACATCAATAGATGGCACTCTGTGTATGAAGTGGTCGCCAGGGTGTACCTTACTCAAACACGCGTATGTGGAGAAACAAGCTGTTTCTTTTAAAGAGCAGGGTAATTGAGATGAGGGATTAAACCAATGGCCTTTTTCTTGTTCTATCTGGGTGTATCTTGTCAAAAAGGAAATATTCTGGAGTAGTTTGCTTTTTTCAAATTTGTCATGATGATGTCAGATAAAGATGAGTGCCTCCTCTGAGGAAGGACCAAGTTAAACTTGGTTCCTGCAGCTAACTGAATGGGTATAAAATAATGTTAGACAATGAGCATTCACTGGAGCTAGTAGTGAGAGATCACTTAGGCTGTTCTATGTTACAAAAGTTTTGATTCTCAGTTAAAACTAAGAGCAATTGCTAAATAAGTATGCCTCATAAAAATGGAAACAAAAAACCCCTCAGTTTACCAAGTAACTTGCTCTTAACAATTGCCTGTTCTGGAGGCATTTGTGGACTCACAAAATAATTACAGGGCAGTGATTCCTTTTATGATGTTGTTTATGTTTGGAGATTTTTAGATTTTTGTGATAATCCATGGTCAGAGCACTGAAGCACTTGAAGCTGAATGTCATCATAGAAATTTAAATCCCACATAGGCTCATATCGTGTGGACAAGAAATGCAGATTTTTATGGAATTTCTAAATTGACAAGCCATTGGTGGTGTACCCAGGAAACTTGGATGTTATATTTGACTTATGATCTGAAGAATAATAAGGAAGGATATTAGCTTTCTGAATAGGAAAATTTAATTTTAAAATGTTTCTTAAATCACAGAATCATAGAAAGTTAGAGGTTGGAAGGGACCTCGAGAGATCATTGAGTCCAATTCCCCTGCCAGAGCAGGGTCATCTATAGGAGGTCACACAGGAATGCATCCAGGTGGGCTTTGAATGTCTCCAGGGAAAGAGACTCCACAGCTTCCCTGGGCAGCCTGTTCCAGTGCTCTGTCACCCTCACAGTGAAAAAATTCTTCCTTATATTTATACAAAACAGCTTATGCTCCAGTTTATAACTATTGCCCCTTGTAATATTGTTGGTCACCCCTGAGAAAAGTTTGAGTCCTCCTGCCACTTGCCCCTTATATATTTATAAACAATGATGAGGTCACCCCTCATCTCCTCTAAGGGGAAAACTTAAAAGATACTGCTTCTTAATTCTAGGTTTAAAACTCTGTTTACATAGTTTCATTTTTTACCAGTGAAACTAAAGATACAGGTTTTTTTTGTTTTAATCTTGACCTCTTCATTTAGTAACAAAATTGACTACAGAAGACCAAACATACCTTAATGAATGTAATTGTCCCAAACCTACAATTTCCCCTTTGTTTACTTAGCAATGAAAGGTCAGAATTGCTTGCACCGTAAGTTCTGGGTAGTCCACCATATCATGCAAGAAAGTTTAAATATAAAGTAATGGCAATGAATATACAAATGTGCTTTGTTCACCTGTTCCACCTCTTGCTTCACAGTGCATATGCACATTTTAGACTAGATTTTAGACTGGACAGATATGCCAAGGCTTTTTACATGTATTATGTAAAAAGAAACATGAAAATGGTAGGTTTTAGCGAATGCATAAGAAAATGAAAATAGTAAATCATGTAAAACAGTTTGTAAATAAGACTGAAAAGAATGCCGTCTTACAAACTACAGGACTGACTCACAGGTGAGACATCATAGTGTGATGGAGGTTTGGAACAAATGGTGAGACATGTCAGCAGATATAGGCCTAACATAGTATGACTTGTTAAGCAGCAATTTGACACTTAGAATTTTGTTGAAAGCGAACAAAAAAGCTTGTATCAGTCAAAGCTAAAGCATGGGAATATGAAGTGCTTCTTTTGTGAGGGCCAGTTAGCAAATCAAATCTGATGGGGAAGAAAAAACCCACAACAGATGAGCTGAAAGGACAGGTAGATACAAAATTACTTTTCATAATTTCTGCCAGGAGCTGGGGCAGTCAACAACAACAAACAATCCAGTTCAGAAAAGTAATAGTCAAAGTGCAAGATAAAGAGGCCTACATATTGCATGACCCTTGCATAAAGGCTGTGTGAAGAACAGCTGAGTGCTACATTTGAAGGCCATGGACAAAACCAACCCTAACCAAAACTGCTGGATGTTTGCCTGTGCTTAACTCCCAGTTGAATTCCTGAGGACCCAGCTCCTCAGCTCATGTTCACACAGCACTGTATTCTAGATGGCCTTGACCATAGCCAGCCATAATATCTAGATAGTGGGATAATTTCTTGCCATCAGAGGCTGCTACAGTAAATGAGAGAGGGGTTTCCCAATTTATTTTGTAATGCAGCAGTTTTTTTCTGCAACAGAATTTCAAAGCCAATTCCCTTGTAAATATTCTTGCTGTAACTGCCAGTGCTTCATAACAGCTCATGCCTATGAACAGATCTTTGGCTGCTCTTGGCACCAGTGGTTTTTGTGAAAGTCTTACTCCCATCAGTGGGTGTCCCAGGAAGTTTATTGTCTTCTGACAAGACAGCTTGCCATGCTAAAGTGCCTCAGCAGCTCAGGTTTGCATACATGTCATACATTTTGTCCATCTTGGTTCTTCATGTGGACATCATAAAATATATTGTCCTTCATATATTAAGTTGAAATAGTGGGGCACTTTAGGATTGGCTTGTCTCTATTAGCATTCTTCTTTCATGTGTAGTTTCCCACTAGGAAGGACTTAACTCTGGACTGTTAACACTAGACTGTCAGACTAGAATCTCACCTGAAAGTTTCCAGAAAGTGTCCAGTGCCTTTAATTCTTGGACTTCACACTGGGGTCCTCTAAGCCTCAAAGAAACACTTTGTTTCTCGGTATCTAATCCAGGCTTTCTGCATCCAGAAATATCCATTCTCCTGTGATGGTGAGTCCTTTAACATCTGTCATGGGAGCTTGTTTCACTTTTTGCCTCTTTAATCTGGATAAATGTTACAGGGGCCTAGTTTGGGGAAAGTCAGCGAACAGTTTTAATGTTTGTGTTCTTCTGTCAAGGGAAGTTTGTATATCAACTTCTGAGAGTTCAAGTCTGTTTATAATTCATCTGCTGATCATCCTGACCACACAGAATCATAGAATCATCATGGTTGGAAAGGACCTTCAAGATGGTCAAGTCCTACAGTCCTATATCACCATAACCACTAAAATAATCTCTGAAAGTGCCACATTTACCCATTCCTGAATATCTCTAGGGATGGCGACTCCCCCACCGCCATGAGCAACCTGTTTCAATGCTTCACCACTCTTTTGGTAAAGAAATTTTTCCTAGTATCTAATTGAAATCTCCCTTGATGGAGCTTGAACCCATTTCTTCTTCTAGTGCTAGTCACTAAGGACAAAAGGCCAACATGCGCCTCACTACAGCCTTTCAGGTAGGTGTAGAGAGCCATAAAGTCTCCCTTCAGCCTCCTCTTCAGGCTGAAAAGCTCTAACTCCTTCAGCCTCTTCTCGTAAGATCTGTTCTCCAGACCCCTCATCAGCCAGTTGCCCTACTCTGCACCCTGTCCAGCACCTCAGTGTCCTTCCTATACTATGGCACACAAAACTGCACACACTACTTGAGATGCGGCCTCACCAAGGCTGAGTACAAATGTAAGAACATCTCCTGGGTCCTGATGGTTGCCTTGTTCCTGATACAGGCCAGGATGCCCTTGGCCTTCTTGGCCAACCGGGGACTCTGCTGGTTGATTTCCATCTGGCTGTCAGTCGGCACCTGCTGGGTCTTTCTCTGCTGGGCAGCTCTCCAGCCATTCCTTCTCAAGCCTGTAGCACCACTGGGGGTTGTTGTGGCCAAAATCCAGAACTTGATGTTTGACTTTGTTGAAATTCATACAATTGGCTTCAACCCATCCATCAAGCCTATTTAGATTGCTCTGCAGAGCCTCCCTGACCTCAGACAGATGAACTGTTCCACCCTGTTTAGTGTTGTTTGCATACTCACTGGGGGTGCACTCTGTACCATCACCCAAATCATCAATGAAGAAGCTAAACAGGAGAGGCAACCTGTTCAAGTCTCACTTAAATTAAAGTGAGCTTAAATTAAAAAAAATTTCTTCCTAATGTCTAACCTGAATCTCCCCTCTTCAAGTTTTAAACCATTTCCCTATGTCTTCTCACTACACCTGTGTAAAAATCCCTACCCCAGCTTTCTTGTAGGCCCCCTTCAGATATTGGAAGGTTGCTATAAGGTCACCTTGAAGCCTCCTTTTCTCCAGGCTGAACAACCCCAACTTCCTCCGACTGGCTTCATGGGGGGGGGGTGCTACAGCCCTCTGATCATTCTAGTGACTCTTCTCCTGACATGTTCCCTGGAGCTCTACGTCCTTCTTATGATGGGGACTCTGGAACAGGGAACAGTACTCCAGGTGGGATCTCACAAGAGCAGAGTAGAGGAGGAGAATCACCTCCCTCAGCCAGCTGCCTGTGCTTCTTTTGATGCAGCCCAGGACACAGCTGGCTTTCTGAGCTGCAAGTTCACATCTAAATGCATTAATGCATGGGACTGCCTCAACCCAGCTACAGCAACTTGCACTTGACCTTGCTGAACTTCTTGCAATTTGAATGAGCCCATTTCTCAATTCTGTCCAATTCCCTCTGGATGGCATCCCTTCCCTCCAGTGTGTTGACTTCACCACACAGTTTGGTGTCATCAGCAAACTTTCTGAGGGTGCACTCAATTCCCCTGTCCATGTCTGCAACAAGGATGTTAAACAGCACTGGTCCACGTACCAGCCCTTGAGGAACACCACTTGTCACACATCCCCAGTTGGGCACTGAGCCGCTGGTCGCAGCTCTTTGGGTGTGACCACCCAGCCAGTTCCTTATCCAATGAGTGATCCATCCATTGCATCCTTATCATTCCAGTTTAGAGATCAGAATGTCGTGTAGGACAATGCCAAATTCTTTGCCCAGGTAGATGACATCTGTAGCTCTGCCTTTGTCCACTGAGGCTGTGACCCCATTGCAAAAGGCCACCAAATTAGTCAGGTAGGACTTGCCCTTAGTGAAGCTGTTTTATCTGTCACCGATCACCCCTTTGTTATCTGCTTGCCTTAGCAGAGCCTCAGGGGAAAATTATGAAAGACAAGTATGAAATTATGAAATTATGAAATTGTCTTTTAGATTATGAACTGGGAATGCAGGACCTGGGGAATGCAGGATCTGGGTTTTGCCTAGTAATGAACATGAGATCCTTTTGCCCAGAACTTGTCCACACTTACACTTTTTATGGATCCCATTCTCCTCTGCTGATATACTTCACACACCTGTTTTTTTTCCCAGCATCAGTTGTTTTTAGTATTTGCATATGTTTGTCTCTTAGTGCCCAGCTGCAGTTCCTGATGGTAAATTTGGCCCATGTTCACTTGTCTGGTTTTCTCTCCAAAACTCACATTCAATGTTTATTCATATTTACCTTTTTAAAAAAATAAACACTTTGTTATTCTCCCCATTTGTTTTATTTCATTTGCTGAAATAAGCATGGTGTAGTACTTATCTGAAGAAAGTGTCCATAATGATGATGAGGTATGTTAGAATATACTGTAGGAATGTGAAAGTATTCAAGGGATTCAGGCAGAACCCACCAGAAGTTAGGCCTTGTTCCAATACATTTGGAGGGATTACCTCAAGTTCTATTCATACTTTCACCAAACCATAGGTTATCTTGAAATTTCCTTGAAGTAAAATGATCCTTGGCAGAATGTATTTTTCTAAGACAACTTCAAAATTTTCGACTAGACTAAGTTTCCTACAGTATGAGGGAAAGTACTTCATACTGTACTTGCATACAGGTAAGTACTCAAAAGTCAGGGAAGATTTTGTTTTTACAACTTGAAGAGTTGTTAAATGTCTACTAAGCAGTTAGTTACTTCCTTATCTGCTTCAGTTCAGTAAGAATTTCTTTTATTAGGATGGGTACTACACTTGTGAGGTCAGACATTTGCCACAAGGTAGGGCAGGTTATGATATGATCTATTTTCAAAACATTTCCATTTTCTTGAGTGCTTTTTTGATGAAATAGATGTCTGCATGCTAGCACAACTCTAATAATTAGAACTACACTGTATTCTGTATTTTTTGGAAGAAAAGGAATTACAATAATGGACAGTGTGACCACCATAAAAGAACACCCTTTGGAACACCAAGAGTACATTTTCAAGGTTGAAAAAATAACTGCAGAGGGGACTAATTACTTGCAAAAACGCCTCAGGAAATGTTGTTAGAACAGAACATGATACAGTAAGGATCATCCAAATACAATAAAAAAAAAGCTGTTATCTTCTTTTGTTTGTTAAGTTTTCTCTTGTCTTTGTAAAAGCAAATCTACAACCTCACATTTTTCTTGGAGATGGGAATTTAAGGTAACAGATATTTAGGGCACAAATTCTATTGAACCTCTAGATCTGTTCTTCAGTGTGCTGTATTAAATTGTGAAGAGCCTAATCATCTGTCATTTGTCATTCCAATAAGGCAAATGGTCCCTAAGACCTCTAAGACTTTTTAATGCAAAAAAATGTTAAGATGTTGGATTTACAATAAATGATGTCTCTGAGATAAGAATATTATAGTAATGACACATGTGGGTAATGTGTCCATTAAAAGGCTTAAGAATTGCTAGAGGTCATACCAAGAAACATGTTTTTTCCTTATCTAGACAGTTTTGAAAGAGGGAGATTAAGAGATGAACTGAGATACCTGAGTTTAAATTATGAACATACTTCACCTGCTACTTATTATTGAGAAAGTTATAGGAGAAAGAATCTGTGTTATAGACCATAGGTTTTGGCATGATTTTATCACAAATACATTTGAAACTTTGTTTTTTTGTTTCTTCCTTTTAAGGGGAAAACACTAATTTTAGTAATATTCAGGCTAAGATAAATCAGTGGTTGCTTTGAACTATTTCTTATAGTTGTGAAAATTTCACTATAATATTTTACCATAAATAAAATACAAAATAATTAAAAGGGAATGCAAATTTATGGAGAAAGGAGGGTCGGAGGCAGGGACCAGGGGATCTGTCTTTTCCTCACAGCTGTGGGAAGCATGAGGTCTGTGTTCCAGGGAGCATGCATCCAAGAGAGAAATGGAAAATGTTAAAGTCCTGGAGGCCAAAGTAGCTCAGAGTTACTTAATCACTTTCTGAGACTTACTTCCGTGGTTTTAGGGATCTTATGGCTTTTTTGGTATGTTTGGAAAAGAAGAGTTGTTATTCCTTCTCTAACCTGTGCGAATGATCATCAGCAACCTTGATCATTGCAAAGACCATAGTGTATTTCTTCAGTTGATAGACAGCTGATGGTGATTAAAGTTTGTCTTTTGTTTATACTTCTCCTATTAATTTTTTCTGTATTTTTCTCTGGTCCCTCAGGAATCATTGTGGCACTTTTCCTCAGTTACTGTATGTAGAATTTACCTTTGCCTGTAATCAAAGTTTTATATTAAAGAATGTCTAAAGCCATTTCCTCAGGAAGTGGCCTGGAGTGGGTGGAGATGAATGGGCTTTTAACCAGTCAGTCCCTGTTTTTTTCATTCAGCCTTGCTCTTGGTACATCCCTCTTCCCTCCTTTGCTAGGTGGTGGCACTCTGTAGCGCTTCGTATTTATAGACAGTAGACAATCTGTGCTTTTCACAGAAGCATCTGTGCATCAAATTCCTGGCAAATTTGTTAAAATGGTACAGATTGCCTCATAAATTTGGTTGGGAAGAGAGTAAAAACAGCTTTGTGTTGTGCTTCCAACAACAGCACGTTGAACTGCTTAATCTGGTGATAAGAAAACTAAACATCAGGAGAATGTATGAAATATAACTTTTAAAATTGTTTACAACCTACTGCAGAGATCAGCATTTAAAAAAAATTCTACAATGAGAACTTTTGCTTATTTTAATGTTTAGGGCTTATTTTATGTTTCAAAGTTACTATGAGGTATTAAACATTCTTAAAGAGAAAGGAAGAAGTTGTAATGCATCTGAATCATAGAGTCACTGGAAATGTTCAATGTGTGTAAAATCACTTCATGCAGTGACAGATGGAACTGTAGTATTTTATTGGTTTTTAGGTACATGTCTAATACACAGCTCATGTAGTTTGTCTTCTTTAAAAATCTAAAGCAACGACCTACGTCATTATAAAGGTATGGGATGAAAGGGTGGTGTGTCAGGACTGTATCTTGATAAATAGATTAAAGTGAATGTTTTCAGTGGTAAATCTCCTTTCACTATGGCACTGGCTATATTGTAAAGCAAAATGTTTTCATGAACTTAAAAGAGAAGTATTTGAAGTATCCATGTTTTCAAGCCATTTGTGTACCTTAAAAACAACTTGCTATTCATGTTCAATGGTTTTCTTGTTGGACAACGTAAAGACTTACCACACCAGATGCAATAAATTATAAGACTGCAAGTATAATAATTACAGCATGGAGCAGACTTTGCTGGCAGATACAAGAACATAGCAGTCTCTTTAATCATAGTGCTTCCCATAGCGTGGGTGGCCACAGGCTACAGACGTTTCAGTCAATCCCTTCTCCATGCTGCAGTGGTTGTAAAACAGAGCTGAAGTAAACAGCATTCCAAAGACTTTCAGGGGGTTTTAATTTTGACAAAGTATAGCTTCCCTTTGCCCCTCATTTTGACGCTCATTTCTGACAGCCTTAGCCTTACAGGTCATGCTTCCTACCAAATCAGCTCTGCTTGAAGTTACACTATATAATGTAATATATATAGACTCTTCAAAAAGTTGTTTTGCTTTGTTAAAATATGTTACCTTAAAACCTCAATGTTTTGGTTCTTTGGCAATAAGAACTAACTTCTGCACTTGTATCAAGTGCTGTAAAATGTTTAAATGGTTTTTAAAATCTTTCAATCTTTGTTGTTTTCATTCTTCCCATTTTCTTTAGTTTGTTTGTTTTGTTTTGATTCTCAGTGTTGTTTTACTATTTCTCTAAAAAGTTATACTATCACTCTAGCTACTAGCATAGCACTTTTCCTCCAACCAAACTGAAGAACTTTTATATCCTTACCTGGCAGTCAGCTTACTAGTATGGATGCTGATTTCACCTCCTTAAAGTTTGACATGTACACATCTGGAATCTTGAGCTTCATGAAATAGATTTAAATGGCTAAATTTGGTGTCATGCAAATACTTACTCAGCACTTGCAGGCCTCTTTGGAGTATTTACAAGTCAGCTGCAGTAAGGACAGATACTGTAATTCTGTTGTATAAGTGTCCAGGCATGAAAGGATAACTTTTGTTAGAGGATTTTTTACGTTCTATTTAAACATATGTGGAAATAATTATGTAAATTAACTTGAAAGAAACAGGTTTCACTGGGTAACTGATAGTTGAAAGTCAATTTTCCTTTGAATCAAAACAGAAAGCAGTCATTAGACTGTTAAATGAGACATGCACACTTTTAGATCTGACATCATTAATTAGAGCCCAGTGATTTAATGAACTCCTTGTGCGATATGGGAACTGTCAACTTTTAAATTACTTGTTAAAATTCCATTTTGAGAACCAAGTCTGCTTGCTTTGCAATGTGTCCTGAGGGAGTAATGAGTGAGAAAGGCATTTTTTCAGTTCTTTTTGTGATTTGTTTATGTTCCAGGTACCAAACTGGAAAGGGAAACAGGCTCCTCAGAGCTGCTGGCCCTGTTTATTCCTGTCCTTGGTGCATATGTCCTGTACATATGCAGAATGTGGGCCAGAGTGATTTCAGAACCATTGTTTAACATTTTTGTTTAGCTCCACCTGCTGTTGAAGTATGTGTGACTGTGCTGGGTGCACACCCAAAGAAACTCACTTTGCCCAGCAGTGCAAGTTTAAGATGTGACATATCTGCCTCTTAATCCTGCTAATATGCAGTTCTGCCTCTAGAAGGTTAAAAAGCAAGATTTGTAGGTATGGATAGTGTGTGTTGCTTCTGTGGAAGGGGGAGGAATGTGGTGAAAATTGATATTGACCAGTGAAGCAAAGATGAGTAAGTAGTTGATACAGTGACAGTATATATTCCAGAATTCAAATAGAATTCATTCTAAACCAATTTTATAGATACAGGACAGAAAGATGATTGAAATTGTTTAGAGATAGCCATACAAGGGGCTCTTATTTAAAGTCATGAGAGAATGTTTAATAATGAAGATGGGTTGTCATACAAAACACATAGTTAATTTCTGTTACTTATTTTTCTAAAATTTTACTGAGTTTACTGTGTATTTTTGTTGTTGTTCTTTCAGTTTTTTGGAAGTCAACTGGAGGAACTTTTTTGTTGTTTCTAAGCTGTTGAAGATTATACTTTGAATCTGTTAGTTAGCCTTCTCAATCAATAACTCCTTTGTGAATCAACTTGCTAAGCTGGGCCTTCTCTAGTTAACTCTAAATAACTGCATGGGTAGGATGTAAGAGGATTGGCAGCATTTACAAATTTGCAAGTATTACCATATTTTCTAATTAAAAAGAATACAATAATATGAATGGGCTGAGGGAAAAACAGACCTCTCTTCTTTTTCAAATAGATAGTTCTTTAACAATACTAAGTTAACATGAATATAAATAACTTTTTGGCTTCTGAGCCAAAATAAACAATAGATAAATATCTCAAAGAACAAAATGAGAGTTAAGGATTCTGCTTTCCTACAAGGCTGCTTGAGCTCTGACAGAAAGTGGCACAATTTGCTAGCCAGTTGACATTTTTGAAAGCAATTTATTATTGCCAAGTGTCTCTAGTAAAAAAAAAGATTTGTTATTGACAAACAAAAAGAAGAAAATTTTACTAGTGCTTGATATTTTTATTCAATCTAATATAATCAGTGACCCAGCAGTTGTTGCATCACCTTCATGGGTGCATTTTGTGCTTTTTGGGAAAAAGTTCAGTGAATATTTTTGTCCCCTAAGACTTTTAACCACTGGATGCTTATTAAGTCCAAAACCAAGGGATTAAAAGTAATTTCTCCTGAATAAAATCCTAGGTAGGTTGATCTTTGGGTATTTGCAATGTGTACCAATCAGAAATATAAAAACTTGACGTTGGCCACATACATTTATTGAAAAAAGCTTAAGTTTGTTATTTGCTTTTTTCTAGAATCTACTGAGCTCATACTTAAACCAGCAACAAAACAATTTATTCATCCCATTTTTCCACTTTTTTTTTTTTTTTCCTGTGGATTTAAGGAACTTTTCTGTGGGAAGCTTGCATTTTTGCCTTTGAAAATTGTAGGGGGAAGTGGGAAATTCTAACTCTCTGGGTATTTAAACTAGAGGGCTTGAAAAAAATAAAGAGAAAATATTTATATTTGACCCTGGTAAAGGTATTGAATTTCCTTTTGTAAGTTAGTGGAAATGTATGTTTTATTTCAGCAGCAAAAATCTCCCCTTTTTAAATATAGATTAATAGCACTTTATAGGTGGATGTTTCTTAAAGAGACAGGGGAAAGGAAAGAGAACGAAATTTGAAATAGCTTTTCCTGTCTGAGCCCAAGGCTTGCCAGCATCACAATTCTTCAGCTCTTTTGTATGATTTCCAAGGGTTTTGTTAGTGATTTGCAGATGGAGCTTAGGCTTTGGAACACATCCATTAAGAAGCTGTGTGGTCTTAGCCACAGCAGTAGTGCAACATACTTTTCCTATACTAGTTTCACAGAAGTTAACTGAGTTTGAATTGGTGAGGGAATAACAATGCAGCTTCTGTCTCCTATTCCTTCCCATTATTTTCTTTCCTGCATTTTGTCTGAAAATTAGAATCAGGTTAATTTTGAATTGTACTGAAGTATGTAGCATTTTTTCTACCATTGTAAAGAAGTAGGTAGAATATGAACCTAGATTTTATAATAAGCTACATTTATCAGCATGATTAAAGCACTTCATAGCATACATTCGTTTCTAAAGAAAAAGCCTATCTCTCTGAATGGAGTTTTTGAGGTTTTTTTCAGTCCAGGTTTTCTAGCAGGTTTTCCTGGTCATTCTGTGTACTTTTTTTTAAATTAAAAATCAAATTGCAATCGTGATTGTGAAAGGAAACTGGCCTAAGTAAGAGCACTTGAGCAGTTTTACTGCAAACATTGACTGATCTGAACATGCTTACATGCTCTGAGGACAGAACACAGTGAAGGGCTCTTTCATCAGGTGCATTGTGGAGAACTTCATAGAATTTGAGTTTCCTGTCAGGAACTATGTGAAAAGCAATCAAGTCTGTGCATCTGGCAACACTAATTTTGAGAAAGAATGACAGTATTCCTGGATATTTTTCTTAACTCTAAAGCATTAATAATCTATGTATAGTCTGCTAATCTATGTATAGACAAACTGTGTGGTGAAGTCAACACGCTGGAGGGAAGGGATGCCATCCAGACGGAACTTGACAGGATTGAGAAATGGGCTCATTCAAACAGTATGAAGTTCAGCAAGGTCAAGTGCAAGTTGCTGTAGCTGGGTTGAGGCAGTCCCATGCATGAATACATGTAAATGTGAACTTGCAGCTCAGAAAGCCAACTGTGTCCTGGGCTGCATCAAAAGAAGCACAGGCAGCTGGCTGAGGGAGGTGATTCTCCTCCTCTACTCTGCTCTTGTGAGATCCCACCTGGAGTACTGTTCCCTGTTCCAGAGTCCCCATCATAAGAAGGACATAGAGCTCCAGGGAACATGTCAGGAGAAGAGTCACTAGAATGACCAGAGGGCTGCAGCACCTCCCTGTGAAGCCAGTCTGAGGAAGTTTGGGTTGTTCAGCCTGGAGAAAAGGAGGCTTCAAGGTGACCTTTATAGGAGCCTTCCAATATCTGAAGGGGCCTACAAGAAAACTGGAGTAGGGCTTTTTACACATGTGTGCAGTGAGAGGACAAGAGGAAATGGTTTGAAGCTTGGAGATTCAGGTTAAATATTAGGGAGTGTTTAATTAATTTTAGTTTAATTTAAGTGAGACACTGGAACAGGTTGCCAAACAAAGGATGTTGTGGCTGCCCCCTCCCTGGAAGTGTTCAAGGCCAGGTTGGATGGGGCCTTGAGCAGCCTGATCCAGTGGGAGGTGTCCCTGCTCAAGGAGGGGGATTGGAACTAGATCATCTTTAAGATTCCTTCCAACCCAAACCATTCTATGATTCTATGATTTTCTGTAACTTGATCACATGCATTAATGGCAAGACTTGTATCTCTGTAGGAGTGTTTAGCAGAACAATTTGTTTACTGGACTTTCATGGTTATCAATGGGGATTTAGATGTGGGCAAATGTCAGGTTGTCATTCCAAGTGAATAAGGAGAAAAATTAGAAGCTCCAGTAAATCCTAAAGATGTAATTGTGGCCAATCGTTTTATTTAGTATGTTGGTATAGAATTTAGCTAATGAAAACCATCCCATGAATGTATGTATCCATGAGCCATGCCAAAACAAAAAAAACATTCTTGACAGTAAATGTCAGAAAGAAATGTACAAAAAAAATCCCTCCCTACACTGTACTTGGGCACTTTGGCCATCATCCAGTGAACTACTGGAGAATATTCTGAGCTTTCTTAAAGTTAAGTTGAAACTGAAGTAATTCCTTTGTGCAAAACCTCAGTGATTACTGGAATAGACTCAGTTTGGTAAAGTGGAGGGTTGCGTTGACTAGCTAATCATTGAATATGTGTGGTTAAACACATTTCAAATAGAGAAAACATTATACTATACATACAATTTTAAAGCAGAAGCTGGATATTTTCGTTGGGTTATTGGCGATAAGTAGTTAAAGATTTTTTTAATAGCTTATAAAATACATTATTGTATGCTGGTAATAATTAAGTTGTTAACAAATATGCACCATCTGATTTCCCGTTGCTTATACACTGAGATTTTTATAAAATGTTGAGAAAACAAAGTTGGCTAGACTAAAGCAGTAGTTTGAAAGCTACATTATGCTTAAATCTGTATGATCTACTTCCTTAATTTCTTCTACATTTTGGCTTTGCTTTGTGGAAAACTAATTTTCCAACTTTTCTGGAAATTAAGGAGCAAGTGAGGAAGAGGTCTTGTAAACAAAATTAAAGCTCACACACTTTGTTATGTTTGGATAAGTGTGTGGAAATAATATGAATAGTGTTATGTCAGGGAATTGTGTTGTCTCAGAATTGCCTTCATAAACAGTTGGTTTTGAGACAGACTCTAAATGAGCATGCTGCCTTGTTGTTACAGACTTAGCCACTATGATTCTCCAGAAACAGCCATTTATTCCAAGTAAAAAGGTTCTAAAAATACCAGACTTGATGGCATTTTGTTGCTGACTCTACTTAAATAATTCTGGAAGTAATTTGGGATGTTGGAATACTAATTATTTAAAGAAAGAAATAGTTTAAAAAAACTCAGTTTTTTCATATATATATATGTAATATATATAATTTTGTATATAGCATAATATAAAGTATGCAAGATGTAATATGTAACTAGAAGTGTTTTTTTAATAATTATTTGAAATCATAATCTAATTTCTCATTAATATTGTAATTGATTACATAGTTTTGAAATAGTTTTTAAAGCTAAGTTGAAAATCGAATTTGTTCTCATCTTCTATCTTCTAGACGTTTGTTGAAAGCAATGGGCTATCTGATTGTTCAAGGAACCCCCAAGAACAAAATTGTTGTACTTGAAATCATTGCCATACAAGAAATACTCATTCCAAAATCTGATGAAATGCAAAGAGGAAATAGCACTTATAATGCATCCTCTGAATAAGACATAGCTTTTTCTTATTATACCTGCTTTTTTTTTTTGTCTTAGCAGAGCTGATGAAGTGTGGTTCCCATTGAAACAGATGGAAAGGTCAGAAATAAGCCTAATACTTGACTAGATTTTAGAAATTTACTCTTGGGTATCTATGTATGGACTCCAACAAATTCACACTGATCATAATTTATAGCAAAGCATCATTAATAATATCTTCTCAAGAAATTAATGGCACTTTGTGTTTCAAGCAGAATATACTAAAGGGAAATTTCCTTTAGTATAAATTATAGATCCTTCTGTTCCGTCCTTCTCCACTCGTTGCTTTGACTGACTTGTCCAAGTTGGCAAAAAGAGTTCAGTAGTGTCACTGGGAAGTTGTAATCAGTATCACCTTTGAATAGGTCACCCCACTGAAACCATTTATCATCTCTCTCCAAAATATGCTGCCCTTGCAGTGTGTAGATTTTCACATATGCTTCTGAGGACATTCAGACTCATAAATACTTTGAAGAAAAGTGTGTTGAGAAGTTTCCAGATACAAATAGGTTTATCTGGTTTCCTAGAATATCTTTGAAATTGTGTCATAAATTCCAGGACAGTTGCTATACGAATATAGCTACTAGCATAAAACTTGCCATGTGGTCCTGTAATAAAAATCAGGTGCTATTTCTGTGTTGATGTCTAATTTGAAACACCTTTAGCTCAGGCTTCTATAGTCTTCCCCACCAACATGAGTGGGAAGATAGTTTCTCTTAGAGAAAGAAGGGAAAAAAGCCTTCAGAGCTTTTGAATCCCTGCTTAGTAAAGCCAGTATCAGATGGCTGAAGTACCTCTTCCCCCTTTCTGGAACTGTGAACACTAGCTGAGTTGGTATATGCCTACTGCTGTGCAGCTTATCTCAGTGGAGGGGAAAATTCTGCTTCAAGAAAATAATTTCCAGACTTTCATAGGCAGATGTGGTTCAAGATGTGGTTGTTTCTGAGCAACAGAGTTCATGGAATAACTCAATAAATCCCTTGTAGCACATGGAAATCAGCTTTTATTACTTGCAGAGAATTATCAAATAATTTGGCTTAGTTTAATTGAAAAGTAATATGTCGGAAATGATTTTTGTTTGCTTAGTCTTCTTTACATATATTTGGGTGGTGACCAGGAAGCATAATGACTTGTTTTCTCTGTTTGTATTCTCAGAAGTCTAGTTTCAAGACTGCTCTTATTCCTTCCACATTCCCTGAGTGAATTAATAAGGGACAGCTTCATAGCAAAATCTTTAAATCACAGGAGTAAATGTTAAAACAGGCCTCCTTCACTACAAAACTTGATAGATAAATGATTTTGTGTCTTCATGCAAATACTCCTAGGATTATATGATTGTTAAAGATACTAGAAATCTCGGTGCTGCACTGGATTTTAAATTGACTTAGATAGAATATTACTCAGTATAAATTGCATCAGTAAAATACAGCTACTAGCAAGGTTGTTCAAGGAAGTTGGTTATTGTGAGGGCTTTATGAGAAATTGTTGATTCCATTTCAGGGTAAAGGGGATTATGTTGCCTTACATCCAAGGCCTTAAGGATGGATGTGTCCTCTTGCAAATAGTACAAAGGTGGTTTCTTTTCTACTTTAAAAACTGAGGAAAAGCAATGAAGAAATAACTTCTGATATCACAGTATGCCTGATTGCTGTTATTTTTCAGAATCATTACATCTTTATATCTTCTGTTCTGAAAGCAGCACTTTTGCCACAATCTGCCATTTTTCTGGCTCATAGAATATGGCCTTAGTGGATTAGACAGTGAATGGTAATTTACTTCCAGAAATACCTAGCAGTGATGTAGGTCTGAAATTGTATACTTTGCTGGAATAGGCTAAAATTCATGACTGAGATCATCAGTACAAGAATGTATTTAGTATTGACAGCTTTCTCATTATGTTCTTGAATGCCTTCCACTAGATTTGAAATGAATCCTTAAAAGTCATTAGAATAAAATTAGCGATCTCTCTGACCTCAGGAATCCACACTCTGGCTAAGTAAAATAATTTTTTTTATTATTAATTTCCATAATGCTTTGCAGGGGAAGTAATAGAACCTATTACTAGTTTTGGCTATTGCTATAGCATCTTGTAAAAACCTCTGTGAGACAATCTCTGGAAATCTTCTAGATTTCTCTGTAGTATTTTCTGAAACAGTTGATTTCAAAAGTGAAGGGGCAAATTTAGATATAAGGAAAAAACATTTCATACTTGCTCTCCAAGCTGGTTCTAACATAGTTTTGCAGTATTATGTGAAATAACTACTGATACAACCTGTTTAGATCTGAGAATTACTGGAATTTAAACATTGTGAACTCTGAATCTTGACGTGAAACCAGCAGTTTTCACTGCCAGTTAGTTAAAAATTAGGCATTCCTGGCTTACACTGTACTTTTGGTAATCAAGTTAATGTTCTGTAGGATGAAAGAGCATGGACAAATCTCCTAGGAAAATAATTACCTGATGATGACCATCTTTGTTCATGGTCAGTTTGTCTCTTTAGAGATTATGTCTTGGAGTAGTTGCTAGTTATGTCCTTCCGTGATCTGACTGGATCTTGCAGCAGTTGTTTGCATTATCCAGTTTACCTGCTAAGATGCAGAAAAAAAAATAGGAAAAAAATTGTCTTTAATTGGAGCTTACGGGGTATAAGCTTTATTCCTGGCCATTATACTATCCCTTCCACACTTTGTGTACTTGCACAGAAGTGTACTGTTAAAAGAGGATTATGTGATAGAATAGCTGAAAGCATTTTTTTCAAGAAACAGGTCACCTTGTGCAGGTAATTGAATCATGGAATGGTGTGGGTTGAAAGGGACCGACCGTCAGCTGTCATTTAGCCCAGCCTCCCTGGTGCAGGCTGAAGCATCTTTCAGTAGCTCAGGTTGCTCAAAGCCCCATCAAACCAAAAGCAGTTCCAGGGTGGGGCATCCACAACTTTCTTGGGCAACCTCTTCCAGCATTGCCACCTTTCTGGGCTGCAAGTGCACTTACTGGCTCTTGGCCAGTTTTTCATCTGACAGTATCCCCAAGTCCTTCTCTGCAGGGCTGCTCTCCATCCATTTGTTCAACAGTGTGCAGAGATACTGGGGGTTGCCCTCATCTGGGTGTAGGACCTTGTGCTTGGCCTTGTTGAACTTCATGAGCTTCACACAGGCCCATGTCTCAAGCCAGTCAAGGTCACTCTTCCCTCCAGGGAATAAACAGCAACACATAGCTTGGTGTCATCTGAGAAGTTGCTGAGGGTGTGCTTAATCCCACTGTCCCACTTAATCCTATCCCATTAATTAAGATATTAAATAGTATTTGTCCCAGAGCAAGCTCCTGAAGGACACCACTTGTTACTTTTCCACTTGGGCACTGACATATTGGCTGTAAGTCTTTGGAATTCCTTATCCATCTAACAGTCTATTAATCATATATAAGAATGAATTGACAGTTTTTACTTTTCCTTCAGACAGCTTTCTGCTAATGCAGAAAGTATATTCTAGTATATACTAGTAAAATAATTACTACCTACAACCAGACCTATGTGCAGTAAATAAGCTACATTTTCTAGAGAGAAGAACTTTCCGGACATGTTTTGGATCACCAAAAGCATTTAAACCTTACAAGATAAATGCTTTAAATTATTCTTACCGAGTTTCTTGTCTGTGTTGCACTTCGGTGTGTTTTAGGCTTTGTACTGGCAATACTGTAGAATGTACTGGCAACTGTAAAATGAAAAATATGACAGATGAATTCTAAATGTTTTTCACCTTTAACACATAGCAGCTTTATTTTATGCATACCTAATACCTCCTTTCATCTTGACTACAGTATCTCTTCTTGTTTCCCTTGCCCCCTTCTGGCAGTTCAGAGGGGGTTTTGTGTTCAAAAAATGAATGATCTGTAAAGTCCTAGCGTGGATGTAGTAAAGTGCTCAGAAAAGGAAAAACAAACAAATCACCAACCAGCTAAAGAAAAAAACTCAGGGAAGTTTTGCAGGACATATGAAGACTGATGATGTGTAGTAGTTTTGTGTTTTCCTCTATTGGTTGAATAGCAGTGACAGTTACACAAGGATATGGGAAAGTACTTCTGAAATTAGTCTTCATGTGGAAAGTGTTTGATTAGTTTTATCCCTCTGAAAGTTTTGGTTACAGAGAGGGTCACTAGGTAATGTGTTTTGTAGTGTTACAGGTGAATAAATGAGGTTTTAAGCAGCTTAGTCATTTAATTGTCATTAACTGCCATGTCAGTATGTCAAGGGCTTTTCAGAGCTTTTTATGGTCTTCTCGCTGGTGAAGCTTTTTGCATGGTTTTTACTGAAAAACAAACTCAAGCTTTGAACAAACTGTGTACTTTTCAAGCCCCTTCCTCACTTCTAGTCAAACTGGCATCCCAGGTCTATTGTTGCTAACTCCTCCTTTATTTTGTTTACAACTTGCAGTCTGATCCCTTTTCTCATTCTGCTTTGCAAACCATCCTATGCTGTAGGAACTGCTTGTCTGAACCCTTGACAGTGTTCTAAAAACAAATTTTAACTTGAATAATTGTTGCAAAGAACAGTAACATATATGGTTCCATATTAACAAATTGATTAAGGGATGTTTGAGGATTGTACAGTTTAATAGAATTTAGCCCTCACCTTTGATATATTTAGACGCTTGTAAATTTTGAGAATCCATCTTTTACTATCTTTTTCTTAAGAACATAAAAGTTTCATGTAAATGACTGCCTTGAAACTCAGTGTTGCCACAGCATTTTCCTTCCCCCTTAGTTTTGGGGAAGTCACTAGATGGCGGTAAAACAGCAGTTTCTCTTGGTCAGAGAGGGTTTCGTTTTGGGGAAAGGGTTTGCAATGAAGGAGACAGGTGTTAAGGCATTTAGCTTAAGTCTTCAAGGTAGTAAAATAATCCTGGGAAAACATACAATAAAGAAGGTGTCCCAAATGCTTGTTACTTACTCTGAATAGTAGTCAATTTTCTTAGAACTCTAGCTTGCTCCTCTTGATGGTATTTCTTTTTTCTCAAATTAGTCGAATATGGAATACGTCTAATTCCAGGACTTTGGGGCAGTTGCTTAGGGTTGTTCAGCAAAAGACTACATAATTATTTGGTTTGTATTTCTGAAAGCAAAAACCAAGCTAACTGATTTTTAATTTTTTTGTCACTATTTTTTCCTCAGATCCTTATTTTAAAAAGACTGCATAGAGTGAAACCTCCTACGATGTTGGAAGTCACAGAACTTTCCTTTTAATTACATATTTTTGAAGTGGAGCTTTTCAGTGTTTGCTAGTCCTAACCTTCTGTTACAGAGGTTTTTATACTTATGTCATGTGGAATAGGGAATATAACTGTTGTTATATCAGCATGTAGCAATAAAAGATGGGAAGAAAACAGAGTCAGAGCTGATCATTTGATAAGCAGTATGAATCTACCTCTGCTGAGTTATGACAACAGGATGGGAAATCCTGATTTGACACAACAGTTTTCATAAATGAATTCTGTTGGAAAGGTGCTGGGGTGTAAGATCTGTCCAAAAAACAGCAGAGCTCTAGTATAGTGCTTAACAACTGGGAAAATAAGAAAACAGAGTACTATGTTCAAGTTCCCTCTGCTCCCCTGCAGAACCAGTGTATCAAATATGTTAATCAGACTTCACTCTGTCATCAAAGGATTCTTTTGATTTTTATATGATGCATTTAAAATGTTTTATTGCATTTAAAATGTGACTTAAAACATTCCAAGTGAAATTGGTAGAGAAGTAAATATCTAACTAAAATTAAGCAAATTAAATTATGAGGCCAGACACTGAATCTTCTCAAAAATACCAGGGCCTCTTTAAGGAATGATAAGGGAAAGTATATGTTAATTTCATTCTTTCTCTTCCTGATCATGATACTGATCAAGAGTACAGGTGAGTTTTTTGCTGTGTAGCAAATGAGGGGGCTGCTATCCAGATGATATCAGACCAAAACCTACCTAAAAATCTGCGTGGTTTTGACACAGATGGCCTCTATGGTGAGCGAACTTACATTTGATTGTAGCAGCTGCAGCATTTTCCTCATCATTGATGGGATTTGCCTGCTCATCTGTGTTGGTGCTGTAAAAAGGCCACAGCTAATCAAAAGATCTCACCCCACATATAGTACCATAGCAGTCAGGTCTTTTTACACAGCCTTTTGTAGCCTAATTTTTTTTTTGTCCTTCTGTTGACCTCTTGCAGAGTTTGCTGTGCCATCTCCTTTCTTCTTCTAAGTGGGAAAGTAATGAAGCTGAAACCAGTACATTCATATCAACTCTTGGCTACACATCAGCAGATTATTATTGTCATTTAGTTAAAGAGGTAAATTGTGCAATTTTGATTTTGTTAATAATAAATCACCAGTTTATAAGAACATACATGGATCTGTCATTCTTATAAGGAGGAAGAACTTAACTTTGTTTATCTTTTCTTACCTCGGTTACTTTTACAGCCTTTTAAGGGAAAAAATTAAGTGGGAGATCTCTGAACAAAAGAGGAGGTTTTTTATTAGATTATAATATAATAGAGGTTCATGAAAACAAAATTCCTGTTGCTGCTTTGTTATAACAACAACAACAAAAAATCTGTCCTGTCATTATTTTCCTTGTGAAGTTTAGCGTGTATAAATTATGCTATGTATTAAAATGTAGCTTTTGGATCTTTTCTTGGACTGTATGCACTGCATTTAAAATGGTAGATGAACCCTAAAGCTTAGTAAATAATGTCTTTTTCATTTAATATGTAAAAATAATCGTAATAATGTTTCATAAAATGTTGACCTAAGTTGGACAAAGAGTATAAAAAATTATTAGTACATCTTTTCTGAAAGTTTTGCCACAACTCTTGGAGTAGCAGAGCTAAAGTAAATAACTTTTCAGTTTTTAAATGTGGAAAGCACATAATGGATGTTAAAAAACATTTCTCAGCATATTTTATTGGGTGATCTGTACCGCTTTAATTTAGGACCAATAATTAAAAAAACTTAAAAATCAAACTGAGTGAACAGAGAAATCTATGAGCCTCCGCTTTATGTCAGTCACACAGAGAACCATGCAACTAATTTCCTCTTATCTGCAGAATGCATAATTTATTTAATTTTAACTTTTATCCTATTTTACTTTACCACTCACAGATGGTGCACTCATTAGAAGTGGAACTCAGAGGATATCAGTTCAATGGACTTAACAGTCGAGGGAGGTAGGTCTTACCTAGATTTTTTTTTTTTTTAATTTTAGTTTAGTTTAGTTTGGATCATTACAGTTCAGTAAGGACCTTTTGCAGTCTTGGCTAGCTTAGGTTCAGTTGGAAAGTCTGGGATATAAATGTAGATATTTTCAGGTGTGGAGAGCTTGTAACTTGGGCTTCACATAGTAGTTTATATTTGAGAGTCAGAGTGGTTTGGAAGTGACCTTCAAATATCGTCTAGTCCAAGCCCCCTGCTGCAGGCAGGGACATATTTCGCCTCATCAGATTGGCCAAAGCCCCATCCAACATGACCTTGAACTCCTCCAGGGACATCCACCACTCTAAGCAACTTGTTCTACTGTCTCACCACTCTCGCAGTTAAGAAATTCTTCTTTGTATCTTAACCTAATTCTACTGTCTTTCAGTTTAAAACATTACCAGTTCATGTCCAGTTTTTCCTCAGCCAACACCCCCAGGCCCTTCTCTTCAGTGCTGGTCTCAACCCCCTCAGCCCCAACCTGTATTGATGTCAGGGAGTGCCATGACCCAAGTGCAGGACCTTGCACCTGGTCTTGTTCTACCTCCTGAATTTATGAAATTTATCAAAATGTTGAATGCTATATGCATATTTATAACCAAAGTTAACTGGCAGTTACTGTAAGAGAGTAACCGAGTGTGAGTGATAGTTTAATATGACAGAATAGTAGTTACTTTGTACATTATTATGAGATTTGTCCATGCTCATTTAAAAACCTCTATTTTTCCTTCCATTAGTTCATTGATCGGATACTAAACAGTACTGTGGCAATACTGTGTTTCATATACAACCCAAGCACATATTTCCACCCTGTCACTGCTTCTTTGGCTTGGTTTTCTAAGGATAAGGATGAAGAAAACTGCCTTTTCCAGGTGTTCCTTCTGAAGTTAAGAGTATAATATAAAGTGCTAAAGTTTTCTAATCCTGGATAAGGCATTAGAAAAAGAATTTTGTAAAGAAGAATGGTTTAAAGAGTGTCAGGTCTGTGAACTTCAAATCTATATCCCAAAAACCACACACAATAAGTATCAGCCCACTAGAGTTACCATTTCTACAGAAACACTTCCCATAGCAAAACTGCTTCTCAATTTATTTCAGTGTAAGAAACTTTGAAACGCGTCGTTGGTTAGATACACAGAAATCTTGGAAAAAGTGTCATGTTTCATGGCTCTATGGAAACCACAGTGGTGCACAGATCATAGCACTTCTGCCACTACCTATGCCAGTGACCATTAAGCAACATGTTTGGGTGTAGTTTTAATACCTGCAGGGCTAGAAAGCTTTGCTCTATCTTATCCTGTAGCGTAATTCCTGTCTCAGCTCTGTATTGGTAGCTTGTGAAAGGAAACTGCTTTGGGTTCTTGGAAAGAACACACCCCTTTTAGTGAACAAAGCAATCAGGAGAAACTTGGAGCAACTCAAGGAAGCCTTTTGTAAAGAACCTAGCACTTTTTAATTTGATGGCATTTAATTTTAAGTATTTCGGGGTTCTTGGTCTTCATAAACGTCTCTCTGTCAAAACTGAGTGATTTGCATATTAAGCATATTAACTGAGTGATTTGCATATTAAGCTACAGAAGTGTGATATGTTTCTTCAGATGTAGATGTGTAAGACAAAAATTTTTCAACTGAGCACTTGAAGACAGCAATATTCATATTGTTTCCTTCATAGCATTTGTCATGTTGAGAGGACAGAGGTCAAGAAAACAACAGGAAGCCTTAAACCCAGCTAGGTGGGCTCTTGTGAGGGTCTAGCAAACCTACACAGGAGCTGGGAATCTGTAGCTTCACTGACCCTGGGGAAATAAAAGCATTCCCAGGTAGGAAGGGTGTGACTACTGAGTGGACACAAGTGGCTGCTCTTTGGAATTGGATTGATACCCATCATGTGGTTTGCTTTGAGCACTAAAATATCAACATTTTTTCTCCTTAAGATTCTTCAGAGAATATGTTATGACATTTCAACAGTTATTCCAATAAATACTTTTTCTGCAGCTAGGTATGCATCTCTTACTTTTAACATTCTGTAACCTTCTTTTACCTTATCAGTTAGAAATTAAGTCTCGACTTTTCTGAAGTATAAACTGTATTTACTTTTCCCTCAGAGTTTCAGCCCGTCGGGTGAATGCTGTGTCCCGTTTCTGTCTCCCTCTCATTACTTTGCCTGATATAACTCCACTGCTGGAAGCTCTCCTTCTTTACCATGGAGGTGCATCAGAAGAAATTCTTAGTTCAGAGTTTCTGGAGGCTGTGAATGAGGCCTTTTTAAAGTAAGTAGCATGATCTGTATGATTTTTATGCTCTTTTTGTAAAGATTTTAAATGCAATTAAATGTCTTTTCTCTCAGTTTGTATGCTGAATGTACTGTACATCTCCTGCATTGGAGTAAAATATTTCTCTTTCCTCTCAACAGCAGAGCTTGGATTGCTGGCCAAACCAGAATTTTAAATTGCTGATGTACAAACTGTGGCATAACACCTTTAAATATTGGTTGGAACTTTATTTCACTTTTTTCTAAAATGGAGGTTAAAATATTCAATAGATTTTTCAGTTTTCATACAAATGCTATTTACTTGTCACATAAATGTATCAACATTACTAACTTGACATTTTGAGGGCCATTTTTACTTTTCTGGGTACAAGATAGATCCTGTGTTTGATTGGTTCCACACTTTTTCTTGTTTTGGTTTGGTTTTTTGTGTGTGTGTGTGAAATTGATTCTCAAGATTTTAAATTATCCTGCTTTTCAACAGGTCATTTTTAATTAGTCTGATAGGAGCAATTTGTGAAATACAACATTCCTTGTTTTGCTGCCACTAAAATCAGTTTTGATAAAATCAGTCTGTGAATGAAAACCAGCTGAGTGAAACTGAACATCAGCAAGATTGGCTGCGCCAAGGAAGGAGAGATGGCAGCGAAACCAGAGTCTGCTTGTAGTTGAGAGTTGCTTTATTCAAGCTTTAGCTGAAACACTGTATTAAAACCAGGTCTTTTCAGTACAAGAAAATGTTCTGAACACTTTATCTCAGTTATCCATTTGTCTCCTTTTTAGCTGAAGTTCTAATTGCTTCCCCTGTACACCACATTATAATTTCTGAGATGTTCCAGTGGATTATCATATTGCTCCATTGAGAGCTCTAGCAAAAATAAGTAATTAATGGAAAAGCACAGTTACTAGTTTGTACAAATGTTACTAGAAGCAGAAGAAAACAAGTAAAAAGGGAATATGAAGGTCTTTAGTGAAAGCTGTGTCCCAAAAAAGAGAGCTCTATCTCACTTGTCACCTTCTGTGGCTTCAAACTGAATGTGTCCCATGAACAGTAGTGCAGTTTGGAAAACTTTGAGAGCAAGTTCACAGATTTATCAGGGATGGCTGTACTGATGTCAGTGAGCCAATGGTCAGCCTGTCATGGCATACTTTTGCCACTTCATAATGTGAATCTGAATCCTTTAGATGATCATGAAATACTCTTCTGACTGAAATAAATGTCCCTTTACTTTTGGGCTACTTTATTACAAAGAGCAAAAAAAAATGCAGTTCATGTGGCTCTTGACTAAGTTACTCTTGCAGTGCCCTCGACAAAATGGTATCCATTTGCTGAGAGCAGATAAAAGCTTATACATGCTTTGCATAATATGCTCCTGGCCTGTCACTCAAGGTCAGGTGATCTTAACACGAGTGTTCTTCTATATTTTTCCCCCCACTTTAACAATGAATTTTGTGTTTCCTAACTCCGTTGTTGTGTTCCATACACTTGATTTTCTTCTGAACAAGAGTGAAGCTGCTCCATAAAACAGTCTTACTAAGTATTGAGATTTAAAGTGCTCCACAGAATTCATCTTTGTCCTCATGGGACGATCTGCAAGTTCAGTACAGAAGGTTAATGCATACCTCCTTTACGTCCTATATGGTTTTCAAATCTCAGAGTTTGAATGGCCCTATGAAAGCTTATTAGGTGTCTTTTCCTGGCATAGTAATGCCTTCCATGTACCACAAAAGCAACAGAAAAGAGGATTGTGGCAAAATTAAATAATCTCAATTTACTCTGAAGGGCATATGTTCTTTCATAGTGATAAGTAACAAGCATCTTGAAATGGCACATTGCTTTACAATTTTTAAATTCTACATACTTAAATATAATTCTTGGCTACAGCTGTGCACTTTTAAGAGAAACTGTTGCATAATCTTTAATGGAAAAATACGAGTTTTCAGTGGAAATAAAAATTCTGAAAGCTGATATTTAAACAAATCTATGGTAAAATACACACATTGAAAGTAGATCCTAAAATGGTGTTAGGTCTTCCTTTCTGCTAATTCTTTTTTATCAGGAGCTTTATTTTGCCTGTGCTGTCCAGCCTAATTTTAGAAGTTTTAATATTTAATTCATTCAAAACCAAGACACATAATTCTTGTCGTTTATGTATTTTTGGTTTTGTTTAGGTTTAAAACCTTTTATTTTGCGTCTATCATGATTGCTGCACAAATATTCCAGTATGATTTGTGCTATGTCTCTTCTTTTTGGGTAGTTACCTTAGTATAAGCTAATCCACACATTAAAGTCCCAAAATAAACTGTGCCTTTTATTTCCTGCCAATACAATACTATGCTTCAGTTGAGATATAGCTGAAAACATCAGGTGTCGATATAGTTGCATTCTTAACTTTTTATCTTTTAAAACTCTCTGGTCATTGTTGTTGGGCTGAACACTCACCTACCTCTACCTTGGTTTTGGTGTTTTTTTTTTTATTTTTTCTGTAAAGACAGGTAATGCTTTGATTTAGCCAGTGATAAATTACCCAGGACCTTCCTGCTTGTCTGTCAGCTGCTGACACTTTCTGTGTAGGTGGGTGTGCAGAAAGCATTTGGGTCTGAAAGAGCAGAAGTGTGGGGCAGAACTTTTCTCAAGAGAGGAAGGGAACTCCAGTCTTAAACCTTCTGTTTCCATCTGCTGGGATCCATCAAAATGGTGTTTTAAGGTTTTAAAGACATTTGGTAAGGTTTCATTTGTCCGTGATGGCAATTCCCCGTTATGCTTACCCATTGCTGTTTGATATTAAGCAGAGTACTGCAAATAAGATTTTCTTTCTGTTTCTGAAGGTTGATCTTTTTTGTCCTTTTTTCCCCCCAGTGTGATTTTTTTTTATTATTAAAAAAGGTACATTCTTGTCTTCTTTCCAGTTTCTTGGGGAAAACACTTATTTTTCTCTCTAAACCAGGAAGAAGATCTCCCTCTCTGAATCTTCTGTCTTCAGCCTTTGGCTTCGTCACTTACCAAGCCTTGAAAAAGCTACACTTTGTCTTTTAGACCAGTTGGTTTCTGCTCAGTTGAGTTCACTGGAAGAAGTGGCTTGTGTCATAAAAGACTCATTACTGGTACGTGAAACGTGTAGAATGTTTGGTGCAGTTCTTTTGTGCCTCAGAAGTGACTGAGAGTTTTCAAACACCTCAGCATCTTTGAGGCAAACGCCTGTCATGTGGCATATAATTTGCTAAGGCAAAGGTAAATCTTGAGTCATACACGTCATTATTTTTTTGGGGTTTTATGTGGAATTTGTAAAAGAGAAAAAAAATTTCATTCAGTGCTGAAGAGTGAATGAAGAGATGAGAATCTGTCTGGTGGTGGTGCCGAGTACTGCCTTGGTATTCAGAAATTATAATCCCTGTCCAGAGAGTATTTGAATATGGTTTTACTTCAGTCCCTATACCTTGGGAGTTCAGCAGCTTAAACAACCAAAACTCCTTGTAAATTATTTTATGATGGACTGCTTGGTTAGTTGGTTTGTTTTGCACACCTGAACAAAATTCTTAATACTAAACATTTGCTAACCTGTAATTAAAAGTTTGTTTTTTAATGCAGCACACCAAAAACCTTTCATATGAGAGAGCATGACACCATATATTTTCTAAAATAAGGAGCTAATTTGCAGCACTAAATGTCAATTTGTTAATTACAATGTAAAATAACATGTGTGATATATAATTAAAATCTCTATTTCATTAAGTGGATAGAACTAAAAAATGGCACATGGTATCTTATTTTCAGCCTATGAAAACACTTACAGAGCATCTGCCTTAGAAAGAAAAAAAGAACAACACCTTTATATTTTCTTCTTTTTTAACTGAATCAGCAAATTTCTGCTTAAGGGACCCATTATAATATTTGCAAAGCTTGTAGGGGCTTGTCATCACCAGCACTTCACGTGTCATCTGGGTATCTAGGCATTCCAGAAGGCAAGGCTATACACAAGGTCTGTGCCTGATTTTACTTTATCAGATAAATTCGGAGTTTAATGCAATATATGGTACCACACATGGCTAAAGAAAAAATAAAAGCATCTAGGTTATATAGATAAATAAATAAAATCTTTGTTTAAAACTATGTTTAGTGTTGTATGTTAAGAATGCTCATATTTACCTTGGGTTTAGATTCTGATCCTTGAAAAGAATTTCAATATAAGAGGGAGGGTGCATAAGTGGGATATGGAATACCTATTTATGAGAACAGGGTGGAAAGCTTCAGAGAGGTGATATAAAAGACAAAGATTTAAGTACCAGAGTTAAGTACCAAAATACTTAATTATATTTTAATCATTAAAAGTAATATAATGATAATTGTGTCCTACTGGATCAGTTAGGAGTCTGAATCCAACTGTTATTAGTTTATCCTGCCTGAAAAACATTTGACTATTTATTTAGGAATATGGGTATGCTTTTTCTGGCAGTTGGATTATGGTATTTGTAGGATGTGATCTCACTTTGCTTTGTGGATATGGAAATATAAAATTGAACCATGAGACAAAGCCTGATTTAAAATTTTTTTTCTGTTTGGAAGAAAACCTCTAGAGTACCAATAAGCAGAAGTTTGTTAGTGATTTGGTTATGCTATATGATAAGAAGGAGATTTCAGTAAGCTCTTTCATAATTTAAGTATCAGAGCCATTTATGTAAAAAAATACATTGAAATGACAACCAAACTGTACCCAACCCTCATGGAGATCTGTGGCACCCAGGTAGCTGTAAACCACCATACTTCTATTATGGAAGAAACTTGATAATGCAATATGCCTATGTGTTAATTCAAAAAGTTATTGTAGCATGATGGTGCACTAACTTGTGTTTTTTATGGTATGCTATTAGCTTTGTAGACTTGGGGCTGTAACTAATACTGGGAATTCTATTATGAAGTAATAAAAACAAATTAAGTGAATGTGAGAAGGAACTTCTTTGGTTTGAGGATAGAGTACTGGAACAATCTGCTGAGAGGGGTGGTGGAGTTTCCATCTCTGGTTGGGTCTTGAAAGTCTCCAGTGAAGGAGACTTCACAACCTCTCTGTTCCAGTGTTCCGTCACCCTCATAGTAAAAAAGTTCTTCCTCATGTTGACGAGTTCCTGTGTTCCACTTTAGTTCCATGGCCCTTCATGCTATCACAGGGCACCTCTGAAAAGAGACTGGCCGCTTCTTCTTGACACCTACCTTTCAGATATTTATAAACATTAAAAAGATTCCCATTGCCTCTCACTCTTCTCTTCTCCAGGCTAAGCACCCCTAGGTCTCTCAGCTTTTTCTCATATGGCAGATGTTCCAGTCCCCTGAATATCCTCATGGTCCTCCATTGGACTCTCTGCTATATCCCTATCCTGCTTGAACTGGGGTCCCAGCACTGGACACAGTACTCCAGATGTGTCACTCTAGGGTGGAGTAGAGGGAGAGGAGAACCCTTCTCAACCTGCTGGCCATACTCTTCTTAATGCATCCCAGGATCCTATTGACCTTCTTGACAGCAAGAGCACCTTGCTGTCCCACAGAACTTGTTGTCCACCAGTATCCCAAGGGCCTTCTCATTGGAGCTGCTTTTCAGAAGGTCAATGAAATGAACAAGGGAGAAAGGTGGGAGGCTGGAGAGAGTAAATTATAAGTTATTTCCTTGTTGCAATACACTCTTGACACATTGCCATTGGTTCCCTCAATATTGCAGAAATACAGATGCTTGAAATAAAGCAGTATAGTAGTTTCTTAAAGGAAAAGATGTTTAGTTGTAGGTGTGTCGTGTCCAATTACTTGCATGTGAGCCTGGAAGTCAAAAGAACTGATATTTGCAGTGTTGCTACCTCAAATCTGTTGTGTGATCTTGGGCACAGTTTGTTCCCCTGTCTTTGCTCTTGCTCGTGGTTGTTAGAGAGCATTCTGTGATGTAGATAAAACACAGTGTAAAATTGTTAGTCTGTTCAGCTTTGTGCCATTTACTTTCATGTAAATACATGGAGATACAAATGTATTTTTTCTTATTTCTTTATTCAGTTCTGGATTTTTAATTACAAAATAGTTATTTAGAATTCTTCATGTTAATACTGATGCAGAAGTAATGTGGTTCCATAAGGTTTCTAATACTTCATGTTACAATATTTTTTTTCTAATTTTTTTTTTTTTTTTTAAATCACAGTGGTTTTATGTGAGTTTTTTCTGAGGAGGTATACATTCTTAAAATGTGTAGCTGTGGTACCACAGCTGCAGCTTCTGTTCCCTGTGCCTGGGTCTTTTTGGTTTAGTGTATGTTGTGCTCTGTGTATTGTGTGTGTTTTAAAGGTGATGGAACAAGCTGGTGGTAGAGAGCATGTCAGGATTTCTGAGCTTTCTGTAAAAAATAGAGCATCGTCACAGATAAGATTATTAAAATGTAAAATGGATTCTATTGAAAAAAATAATTGTAAACAACATGAAAAACCTATGAGAATCCCTTCTGGAACTGGTAAGCCCTCCCAAACTACAGAATTGTTGCTGGTCACAGCAGAACTGTGATGCCTGCTTTAGTCCTGCTACTCAACAGGCACATCTGCATATTGCTTTGGAGACTTTGGTGCTATGGTAACATTCTTACGTTGAGTGCATGCAGATTAATTCCATCCAGCCCTTTGATCAAAATCTCATAGAATTAGATAATAGCAGTAGCATTTGGGGTTTTTTGTTTGTTTCTTTTCCTCTTCAAATACCAGTCATGAAGTTCATATTGATTTCAGCAATATAGATTAAATACTAGGAACTATGAACTGTGGTTTCCTGTAGTGAATACTGTACATTGCTGCTGTCTGGCTGGAATGGCTGAAGAGTTTTTCATTGCTGCACACAGCACTTTTATTTTGATCTTGTTCAAAATAAGTGATTTGAACTTGGTATGTGTGGTCATGCACTGGTTCACCCTTTCTACTTTATACTTGACCTGTCTTAAGCAACAGTGAGTTGGAAAGTAACCATAAAAGTGTGTGCAAAGGTAGGTAGAGTACCTGAAAAGACAGTGGAGAAAAGCCTGAATTCAACCATCTAGTCCAGAGGACTGTAAAAGATGCTTCTCACATCTGTTCTGCTGTTGTCACAGAAGTGCCAGAATGGTTGGGGTTGGCAGGCACCTCTGAGGGTCGTCTAGTCCCAGTTTTCCTTTACAATAAAAGAGATGAACGTGTCCCTTTTCTTGTCTTATCCAGCCCCGGTTTTTTCTTCTTCTTTTTTTCTCCACCAATGGAAGTTTGGAGACAGCCTTGCAACAATATGTACGCTGTTTCCTCACACTTCCAAACCCCGGGCTGTCGGTCCTCTCCGACACTAGATGGCACACCTTCAACAGGGCAACTGAGCTACAGCCGTGGGGCACAGGATGTGCTGTGACACGTGAAAATGAGGTGCGACCTCATATTGCCACTGTGGTAAAGACAGCCGGGAGAAAGAAGGAGTTTTCCTAGACTGTATTAAGGATTCTCTGTTTTCTGCAGTTACCATGTGCGGATCATGTAAAGTCCTCATTCCGCCAGTGTGCAATGAAAAAGAAAAAAAATTTTATTCTTCTTGATACTTTTTAGGTTGAAACAAATGCATAAAAATTTTCATTGCAATAGTGCATCGGGCACACAAAGATGCTACAATAAATGCCGTTTATAGACACTATTCCCTTCATGCATCTTGAAGCTTATGGAATCCATTTCATTAAGGATGCGTTACACTAGATTGTTCAAGATCTATATTCTCATCAAATGATCAGGTGATAACTTTAGAAACATAAATCATGAGTTTATTTTTTAATTTAGAAAGATATACTTTGGCAAATGTCCTAAGTAGCTATTTATTCTTTTTGATCTTTCAAAGCCAAATAAATCTTAGAATTTAAGAATAAAGGGTTAGAAAGTAGTATGTTTACTCGTGCGTGTTTAATATAATAACATTCTTAAACCTTTTGTATGCTAGCATGATAAAAAGCTTCACTAGTTTTAGAAAATACATTTTTATTCACTGAGATATTTACCTTGTACTAGGAATTTTGAAATTCACAGAAGATAATACAGTGAAAAACGCCTTGGACACAAATGTGTGTGGTAGTATTAAAAGACAAAGTGATAAAAATAAATTTAATATCTGGAATTTAATTTTGAAGGGGTAGCAAGAATCTCAAAAAACATGCAAAGGGAACTGTCTGTGAAGATAAGATAAAAGCTGTTTTAAAATCTGTTCCCTTTCTCTTGCCTCAAGTTATTGCATTCAACAACCTGTTCTTTCCGTCTTCCACCTTTAATTTTTTTAGGTATTGTTTTCATAAACAGCTTGGAATCCCTGGTAATTGCATTTATCAGCTGTTTGGCCTGCTTGGTATCACTGTGAATCTCCTTCCATTACTTTGATATCATTATTTTGAAGAACCTAATTCTGAAAATCTGATGCTTTAGTAACAGTTGATCTGAGATTTAAATTTAATAATTGCAGTGTAATAGCAACCATGACTTAAGCTGTAAAATTATACAGTAACAGATGTTTGTGTTGTTTCTTGTTAATAACTGATTTTTTTTCTTCTATTTTTTTAATCAATAGCCACAAGCTGCAAGTCATCCTGCCATTTTCAGAGTTGTTAATGAAATTTTCAAGTAAGTTTTGAAATTACAGGGGGGGTATTTTGAATTATCAGTTTATACATTAAAATTTTCTTAATGAGAAGGAGTATAATAATCTGGGATATACCATAATGTGTCTTTCTTTAGCTGCATGCCTTAGTGTCCCTTTCTGTGCAATGTAGTGCAAATAATGAAAAATGTTAAAATCTTAAGTTTGCATAATAATTACACTACAGTTGGACACACCATATTTTAGCAAAAAGAAAATTATAATTTATTTAGTACTTCAGTAGAGATGTATGGTTGTACTGTGATTCTGCTTGTTAATAATGAGTTTGGGTTTGCGTGCTTTAAAATTATTTTGAAGCATGTTTACCACTTGTGGTCTACCAGTCCTTTGTACTTGGTTTTCAGGGTCTTTTTCTCTTCATTTCACTTGACTTATTATTGTAACACTGGTTTTATGTAGGTCTGCCTCTGGAGTGATCAGTTTAACAGTTTCTGTGCAAGAATAATATTTTTAGTGACTGACATTCTCTGTTCATCAGGTGTTCCCCTTTTTAAGGGTTCCAGGGTGCACGTGTGGGGGGGCATTTGTCTGTGTGCATGTTGAGGTTGGTGCTGGCACTGAGTCTTCACCGTAGAACCTGCAGACCCCACTGCACTGCGAGACTGGAACCCCTCAGCAGCGATTGCTGTGGCAGTCCTTTCTGTGGCTGTGGTCCAGGGCCTGGGCATTTTGTGAATACTTGAGACCAGTCACTTTCCCAAAGCAAAATGCACTTGAAAAATGATGTGACTTAACAGACACGTCTGAGGCTGGAGACTGTATAGTGCGATGGTGGAGGGAAACAAAATTGGTTTGTGCTTCTTGGCTTACTAAGGGTCATGATGTATAAGATATTTTCTAAAAATAACATGAGACTACATAACTTTTTGCACTCTTTCTATTTGGGAGACAATAGAAAAGGATGAAATGCTGTTTCTCAGATAATGCATGACTTTTTCCATCTGAGTATTTCCTAACTAAACTTTGTACTTGCATTAATGTTCCATGTCATCTTAGAAATTCATCATGTTTACCCGTTGCTCAGCCTACATTTCTGCTCCCTACTTGGCTTTCCATTGTTTCTACCTACTATATTTGTTCCCCTACGTTGTTAATATTAAGCCCTTAATGTATCTTTAAATACTATATTTCATGTCCTCTTGGTATTAAGTGAAGCTCTATATGTTAGCTGGCTTTCACAGGCCAGTTTGTTTCTGCAGCTTTGTTTTAGTTTTTGTTGTATTTCTCTGACATCTTTCCAGCTATGATCAAGTGGTGTGCAGGCATTAAGATACTATGCCACCTTTAGTCACATGTGAGATTTTAGAGAGCTGATGATAAATAACTTGTACTTCATTGCTTGGAAACTCTGTTATGTTTCTACAGCTGAAAAAAACCTTGGTTTGGGGGTTAATGTTCTTCTTTTGGAAGCACAGATCTAACTAAGCATTGTGTCTCAGGGATAACTTTTCCTGCTATGTGCCTGGTTTTTCTTGAGGCTGACTGTGCTAAATTGTTTTCTCTCAGGGTTATTAAATTGTTTTTATTTCCCAAGTTGATGTTTATTCTGTTGCTATGCACAACAAGAAGGCCATACACCTAGAATGTCTTGAGTTTCTACACACTATTTCTTGTGTTTATATTACTGACAATATTTGCCTGTAGATTTGTTACAGTAATGTGTTCTTATCTTTTAGATCATTACAGGAAGAGCAAAATAATTCTCTACTAAAAAACTGTAACTCAGTGGCAGCTTACTTTGAACATTTGTTTCTTGTTATGATTATATGTCTTTCCAGTAAGAGAATGAAAATTGTACTATGCTGCCCATGTATTCTTCTACTTCATTTGATCAAGGTTATATTATGTCCTATGGAAGGTCTGTTAAAGCATTCCCCTTCCTGAGCCAGCAGAGTGGACTTTACGATTTCACCCTTGAAAGGACATTAGAATGCACTGGTCCCTAATTAAATATGCAGCAGTTACTTACCTCAAGTACACCTTTGATATACACTCATTTCTGTTTGTGCTTCTGATTTATTGCTTAAAAATCACCGAGGAGTCACAGTGACAGAACAGCAGCTGTACTATTTAGTTCAGTCTCCTTGTGTAGTTTTAAAAATATGTAACTTTTAAATTTGATGATCAACTTTTGTTTTAGTTTGGATTTTTTTTACCTGACTCCAGTAGGAGTGTGACATTTAGCACTTTAAGTCAATTTTTAATTTTTTTTTTTTTCTCCAGCTACCATATCCCAGGAGGTTATGCTAGGTTTTACTCCCTCTCTAGTTTGATATGGCTCATGGGATGCAGTCCCACAAAGTTGTAAAGTATGCTTAACTGTAGGCATGTGAGTAATTTTACTGAAATCCAGCTGACTGTTCAAATGCCAGATTTGCCTAATGGTCGTCTCTTTTTTAATTTTATACTTTTCCTCCTTACTTGTTGGGTAAATTATGTGTGCTTGCATGTATATTTTATATATTTACTAAATCTAGGTTTTTTGTAGGAGTTGCAAACTTTTATTTTTAAAGTAAAAATAAAATAGAATAAAATAAAACAAAGTAAAATAAAATAAAATAGCCTATGAAGTTAGTTTCTCTACCAGTTTCCACACTGGCATAATGAGCTCAGACACAGCTTGAATCTACAGAATACAGAGAATGTACCTTTATTTCTTAATTCCAGTTAACAGTGGTGTGATGGACAGACTGTTTTTCTGGTCTGCTGTAATCTGACTTTTCAATGCTTAGGAATGCTCTGCTGGAAACTGATGGAACTCCAGAAGTTATGACCATAGTACAGGTGTTTACACAGCTCTTCCTACAGGCTCGCCAAAATGAAAACAAGCAGGTTAGTCAAGATTTATTTCGTAATAGTTCTTTTCAGTGAGAAGGTACAAAATTCACAAGAAAATAACTAATGTACTTTGAGAATGCTGACTGAATATAAGGATAATAATAGCATCTCTCTACAGCTATATATACCTGCTACAATTCAGCTGCAACATTTTCACCTGTGAATAACATTGTAGTGTGAGATCAGTATGTAAGAATAATTTACCTGACTTTACCCTGGAGTAATCCTGCAACCTAAACTGTGATTTTCACAGAGGCAGTTCCCCTGGTGGTGAAGTTTCTGCCTGGATAGTAAACATGATCATGATCATCCATCTTTGATAGAAAGGATGAAAAACTGTAGATGCATTTTTCTTTTGCTGTAGCAGGGTTTCTGATAATAAAACAACCCCAGCCATAATAACTCCAGCCCTCCAAATAGTTGGGGTAGAATACCAAATAGTCAGATTTCTCTGTTCAAAAAGTAGAAGACACAGAATATATACTGGTTTCAGTTTCTGATCTTCAACAGAGGCCTCTCAGAATTTTTTCCTCAATCCAAAGCTTCAAATTGCCCAGCATACTGTCTCCTCCTCTCTGCAGATTTTTATATAGGTCTTACTGAACTGAATTAACTAGAATTATTTTTTAATCCAATAATTTAAAGAAGACCAAGATCATTTTCTCCTTTTTAAAATTTCAAAATGAAGATACGAAACTTGCCTTGCTTATAGGCTGTGAATTTTTTTTCTGGTTTCCAAATCACACAGCCCTTTCATATCTTTGTGATTTTCTTCAGTTAACTCCAGTTCATATGATGTAAGTTTGAAAAGTATCTTATAATTTCATAGCTTTCACTTTAGGTTTAAGAAATTTTCCAGTTTTGCATAAGAGAACCTTGAGACTTCTTGGAATTTGTGGCATACTGGCCTTTAATTATCAGTGTGTTCAAATCTTACTTCGGGCAGTATGAATTAATGAATAAAATGGTAGCTATCTTGCTTCACTTATAGGTGCTATGCATCTTAAATTTATGCCACCCTGACTGCATGGCAGCAGCACACTGTGTAAACCCAAGTGAGGGTGACTGGGTGGAGAGCACAAGTAAAGATTCCACACCCATCAGACAACCAAGAACTAACAGTGCAGAAGATGCATTTGCTTCAGGGTGGAAGTCCATCACCTGTTGGCATTTCGATATGAACTGTTGCTCACTTTTTGGAAGTGGTTTGAAATGTTAGGTTTGCTCTCTTTAACTTGTATACAGTTTAATTCATGAGACTTTAATTAAAATATCTTCAATATGAGAAATTAAAATCCCTTGTTTCACATTTTTTAAGTCAACTATAATGTTAACTAACAGTTGGCATACAAAAATGACAACACAGAAAACTTCCTAAACTTTGATTAAGTCAGTCAGATTGTTTTGTTGTTTGTTTTTTTTTTGTCATACCTACATTACACATATTCACAAGGCATCATTCTTTGTGGTATCTAGATTAACTTGATAGGACATAATGTGCTCCACGACTCCACTATCATTCCATAGAGTAATGGTAAACCCATTAATGACCAAGATGGAGAGGATTCTTGCTGGGTCCCCTGATACCTCAGGAATTTATAGTAAAACTGATTCAAAAAAGTCTAGGTAGATAGCTGTATCTACAAAGTTTTCCAAATAATCAGGTCATGTCTGGCAGCTGCACAGGCTTGCAAGACAGGAAAATGATTCTCTATTGCAGAGTGGCATCTGTTGGAAATAGCTGCCTTTTCTAATAACTTTGTAGACCACTCACAGGGAGCATGGTTTGGCAGAAGAAAAGAGGAAGAGTGAAAAAACATTGCTGATGGGTTTTCTCTAAGGTTTAAACCTGAAAAAGTTTTAAATGGAGCATGGGGTTTAGACCTACTCAGGAAAAAAGACCATTTGTGTAGTTGTTGAATAAGAAAATTAAGAATGGGTGTACTGTGATCACTGTTGGGATAATCCTTTCCATGTTTTGTACAAGCAGATTTCCTTTAAGTCTGTGATAGTAAGTGAAAGGTGAACTAAGGATATTCGGGTCACACTAAATTATAAGCTAAAAGTTCATGGTTTTATTTAATAATTTCCTCCAGCATTATTTTCCCTCAATAATTGCAGAATTGTCAGTGATTTTGACCTGGGAATATTGTTTGAAATAACTGGATAAATATTTTAAGCAAGTGTTCAAGTTTAATTTCCTCTTATATATCATAGCAACTATTATAATGTCCAAACTTGTTCTGCCTCTTTGTACCTTTTGTACTTTGAGATAGCTTATGTAAGAAAGAACTGCCTAAAATACTGTGTTTGTATGATAGGAAGCAATTTTTGGTTTTTTTGCTTAAACAGTATGCTAAAAACTGTTTTTCACTTACTGTTTAATACTGTTTTCATATGTAACTCATGCTGTAGGTCATCTTGTCTACTACTAACTGTGTTAAGGGCTGCTTTTATGTGGGCATTTTCAGTGCAAGCTAATTGCCTACATGCATGCTTTCGCTACTAACTTTTAATTTTTAATTAACCTAAATCCATTTGGGAAGTAGACTTTTAGATCACATACTTGTGATACATAGACTCTTTGAGAATACTGTATATATTAGTGTGCTGCAGTTTCAATTAGCTGTTACTTACAGTAGAAAAACCATCATGAGAATATGTCATTCCATTTGTTTATAAGATCCATGCATGTATATCCCAAAAGAAATGAGTTACTAAATGTACTCTTAATTGGATTTAGAATTGTATTCACATTATTTAGAATCTATATTCCCAGTCTGTGTTTCAAGAAATGATCTATTTGCTATATAGTCTCTTGTTCCTAAAGAAAGGAGAAAGAAGAATTCTAAGGTCATTGGTATGGAGACTTGAAGGCTGAAGTGACAGAAAATTAAAGAAATTTAAGGTACCCCTTAACGTTATGTTTTCCAGCCTCCAGCTCAAGCAGGGTCAGTTGCCCAGGACCACATCCAGGTGGCTTTTGAGTATCTCCAAGAAATGAAGAGACTACAACCCCTTAGGGCAACCTGTACCAGCACTTGGTTACTCTCAAATTAAAAAAATCTTTTTTTTTTTTTTTTCCTCTTGTGCCCATTGCCTCTGGTCCTGTTACTGGGCACCACTGAAGAGGCTTTACACCCTCCCTCCAGATATACATTGATAAGATCCTCCTTGAACCTTCTCTTCTCCAGGTTCTCTCAGCCTTTACTCATAGGAGGGATGCTCCAGTCCATTAATTGTCCTTGTGGGCTTTTGTTTAACTCTCTCCAGTATGTCCATGTCTTTAGTACTAAGGAGCCTAAAATCAAGCATAGCACTCTAGGTTTGGCTCTGGAGTGGCTGCTCATCAGTTCTGAGGAAAGGGGAAGAATTCACCTCCTTCAACATGCTCTCAATGCTTTGCCTACTGCAGCTCAAGCTAGGATTTGCTGCCTTGGTGGCAAGGACATAGTGCTTGCTTGTGTTCACCTTGGTGTTCACCAGGACCAGTGGGCCATTTTCAGCAAAGCTGCTTTTCCAGCAGGTTGGCTCCCAGCATGTACTGGTGTCTGGTGTTCTTTCCTAGGTACAGGACTTTATCCTTGCTGAAGTTTATGGGGCTCTTGTCAGCTCATTTCTTCAGGTCGTGAAGGTCCCTCTGGATGGCAGCACAACCCTCTGTTGTATCCGCCCCTCTTCCATTTAGGTGTCATCAGCAAACTTGCTGAAGGAACTCTCTGCCTCTTTATCCAGATTATTGATGAAGATGTTGAACAGGACTGTACTGAGTATTGACACCACTGGGTAGTGGCCTCCAGCTAGACTTTGTGCCAGTGATCACCACCCTGTGGACCTGGACATTCAGCCCGTTGACAATTCCACCTCAAATGGTGTTCATGTTACATTTGCACATAGGTGTGCTATGGATTAGAGGTGCCTGTAGTAGATGTTTGCAGGACAGAAAGGTAACAGGAGTGCTCCTGCCAGTCTCAGTTAAACAAGTAGTAGTATTCACAGTACACAAATCACATTTTTCCAGATCAATAGAAGAAAACAAATTATCTATGACTACCCTACATTATGTTGAATCATGTCCTAAGAATTTTAGGGCTTCTATTTTTGAGCATAAGGCAATAATCTACATCACACCCTCTGATTTTTCACTTGTTATTAGTTCCTAGTTTAATACAATCCATGAACCTAGAACCTGGATTCCATAGACAGGAAACTGAAATTGAGCTAATTAGCATCTCAAAAGTTTAATATTCTTAAGATGTCATTTTCTTCATACTCTCAATATTTTTAATGCATTTACTTTAGAAATCCATTGCTACTTTTGCTAAGCAAGCTTTTCTTAAATATCCCTATTCTTTCTTTATGCAAAATTTTAAGACTAAGTGCAGAGTTTTGTGTACTGTTGTTTCACCCTGTGTTGTTAATTATTAACTTAAATGAGATGGTTCAGTGTGGGTTTATTTTGAAAACCAGAAAGCTCTTAAAATAATTATTTTGTATCTTAGCATAAATTTCCACTGAAGGCCTACTTCTCTTGCCATCACCAGCCTCTTGTAACAGCTTTACTCCAACATCCTTTTGGTAAGCTTTTTGATTAACTATTTGCAGCATTAGCCAACCTGCATGATCTATTAAAATAACTTAAAAGTAGGAAGACAAAATGTTGCCATTTCCTAAATAGGGTGTGCTGACTTAGCAATTTTCAGAATATTCTTCTAACGTATTTTTTTGCACAAACATCTAATTCTTATGCAACAATAATACAGATGTAACTCGAAAAAACTAAACCAGAAGTGCATAACAAAGAGTGCATAATTTTGGAGGAACTAGAAGTTACTGAGATTGTAAAAATACTAATCTTACAATATGAATAATTCTCATTACGAAAAATTTTCTATATATACTGCAAGGAATAGCCTCACTCTTTGTCTCTGAAGCTTGAATTGTGCTGATCTTTCGGACTGAAAACCTAATATTTTTGTTAGGTTTCCTGTTTTTATAGATAAAGAAACCACTTCCCAATAGTTTTTCATGAGCAATAATTTTGGCTCATTGAAAGAGCCTCTGAGACTTTCACTTTGACTTTTACTTTGACTGTATACTAATATTGAAGTAGCATTTACACAAGGCATTTACACAAGGCTACACAGCCTCATATGAATATGCCTAGTGGTACTTTCTTACACATTTTTGTCAGTTAATTGTTCTTAGAAACATGCATTTGTTCTAAATAACAGGTATCGTTGAAAGCCTGAAAAAATTAATTTTAAAATACTTTATGATAACTGAATCAAATTGCAAAATCTTTCATGCTAGCTTAATATGGTTAATGTCACTGTTTGGAATTTGACTTGGATGGATTAGACTTCTAGGAATTTTCTTTTTATCCTCCCTTCTCAGAACTGCCAACTCCACTCTGGTCTCAACACTTGAATCATATTTCAGATATGCTCAGAGCACTAGTAGAGGATACAAACAATAGGTAAGTAATATTATATTTTCTACCTTTCTATCTTTTGCATGTTACTTTGTGAAAAGTCCCATCCTGTAAGGCTTTATTGGCCACATTTCATAATTTTCTCTAAACTGAAGTATCAATGTTTATTACTGTTTGAGCTGACATCCCAGGTTTCTGACCTGTTACCCTTAGCTTTTGTTGTCCAGACAGTTGCTATCATGAATTACAGTGTCTGTCTACATGAATTCTGTTTTGGTAGCAGACGCTCTAGGACTATATGAAAAGAACAAAAAAACAATACATCTTTCTTTGCTGCTTCCCTGTAATTCTTTTTTAAGAGGTGTGTGATGAGACCAGGCTTGGATGGAGTTTGGATATGAGTCTGCTTTGATCTGCTCAGAGAGTGAGCTATCCAAAGGATATTGAATAGCTTTTAAATTCAAAGAATTTAAAATTTCATTTTAAAAGAATTTAATTTTCATTTAAACTTGAACTATTTAAGTAGAAATACAAAATGCCTAGGCCAAGCAGACTTGAAAAACAGGATACCCAACTGTCTCCCTGTGTCCTGCAAGGTGGATATTTGTATCCACACTCAGTTTCAGTTAACTCGTGTAGGCCTTACGTTTTGTAGTTGAGTGGCAGAAAAAAGCTTTTTGCTGTTCTGTCCCAGACTGGGCTGTCTGCTTCTTACTTTCTGTATGAGCTGCAGTTCAGTGCTATGTCTCTCCTGTTCATCCCAGAACTCTTTCAAACCTTTCTACCCTTGGCATATGCCCAGTAGCTGACATGGGCTTCTTAAAGAAACACATAACTCACACTTAGAGTAAACAAATAAAACAAATATAATCCATCCCAATGTAGTAAAATAATAGAAACATGTCTGTTGTCCTTTTGTTGCCTAGCCCTTTCTTGCTATATTTTTTCTTTTTCACCCTTTGCTTTGATAGTATGTTAGTTTGAATAGTTTTGTACTTGCCAGAGTATCATTTTAGTTCCTTTGGAGCTCATGCAATAGCTGTGTTTCTACCAAACCCCTCTCAGTTACAGAGAAAATTGATCTAGCTAATGTTTTAAAATTCTAATGTTCTTGAAGATCTGTATTCAGTTTTCTTTTACGGCTTTATTCCTGATTATGTATCCTTTCTACTTAATAAGATTAGCAGAGGAGCAAAAAATACTACTATACAGTATATGCTCTTGATTTTTATTAGTTAGTGCCCTCTGTATATATAGCTTCAATGGTTTTATTTTGCACCAAATGAAAATCTTACAGCAAGGTGCTGTGTTCTTTCAGTCAACAGGTTGCCTCTGTGCCATTATTTATTATTACATGTAGTAATCTCAATAAATGTTACGTGACGTTTAACAACAGAAATAAACTGATGTACACTTTGGGGGGGACTGGGAGTCCCAAAAACAGTAAAGGGCCACTTTTGGTAATGACTGTGAAGCAGTTGACAGAAGTGCCACTTGAGACGGGGCAGAAACAGCAGTGAGTACAGAAGTGGAAGGAACATGAGTCCAAACCAGGCGCTGTGATGGTACAGGAAAGTTACAGTGAGGTGTAAGTGCAGTGGTGTCTAAGCTCCCCAGGCAATAATTTAATTCTGTTCTGCTAAGCACTTGTTAAAATTACTTTAATGCCTAAAATTTAAGGACTTGAATTTACCCTTTGAACTACAAACACTTCCAGTCATAAGTACTGCCAATATTGCTCTTAATGATCTTTTCTCACTACTTAACTTTTAACTAAATTTAATCTTTTATTCTTCATCACTGGGTTTCAGAGCTAGCCACTTAAATTGTCACAGCACTGAGCTGGTGCCCCTCCAAAAGCTGTGAAGTATCAACAACAGTGACTTACAGCAGTCATCTCAGTAGTCTATTTTCTCTCTATGACTCTATGTCAGCCTCTTATGTCTAATGTCAATGGTCACTCTTTTCCAAAAATACTGGTGTGGTGGATTTGTGCCCACCACAAATAGGAACAGATTTTGAGACCCTGAGATTGTATGGCATATAATAAGAATATAATTTACAGGACCACCTGTAGAAAACATGAATCACCAGTGTCCTCCAGACATAGAATACTATCTGCAGACATCACATCTTCATCCATAAAATTCTACCTCCTGTTTCTGCAGAAGGTCTTAAACATAAAGCAGTTTATTCCAGCTATGACCTTATCATGTTCCCAAGACGACATGGTGGTATCAGACAACTTCATCAACTCCTGAAACATGTAAGATCTCTTAGGAGTTTCTTAGGAAGGGTGGCATGGCAGCTCTTGGAATCCCCAGGAATAAAACACAAGAAAAATCTCTAATTCTTCAAACTTTTTGCCAGACATAATATGAATATTTTTTTCCTGGTTCTTAATCTCCCTCCAGCTGTACTTCTGTCTGTCCTCCTGTGCTCAGTTTCCTTTTTGCTTCAGAGATGCTTGCCATTAGTTTGCATTTCCCATTATTTCTCTTTTCTTTAGTCCCATCTAACATTAGAAGAGTTCATGTGCAAAAGTGTAGAGATGAGCCATGGTACTTCCTCAGCTTTCTCTTTTCTTACTGCTATAATCCACTTGTAAATACTCTTCAGATTTTTAGTAAAAGAGACCTGTACTTTGAAAGTCAGGAGATAAGTATCTTTAAAAACTTTACATTTTGTTCTCCTAAATGAAATTCCTCATGATTTGCCAAAAAACATATGCATCATGAATTATCCAAAACCAGTGTATAACCCTGGAAAGCAACTGAGAGAAACTGGAAGACAATATAAGGCAAAAGTATGCCTTATATACAACACTGGAGATACAATTTAAAGTTTTGAGAATCCTGAAACTGGAAAGTATAAACAATAAGCTTCATTTTATGATGTATATTTTTTAATACCTTTTTTTGTCACTGTTTAAAACTAGTGTTACACATGATCTGCTCTGCTGACAAAATGACTCTGTCAGTAGCACTGTGTGTGCCTCATTTAATCATGACTACATATAGTAGTACCTGGCTGTATGCTTAGCAAGTGAGACATTATGTGTTGAAGAGTAGCTTAACAATACTTATGCCAGCAATCTTTGCTGTTAAGACATTTTAAAATGCTAAGTAACAAGAAATATTTAACTGTATTTTTGTTATTTTCCAGTTCTCCTGCTGACCTTTTTGAAATCTGGTTTTTGGTTACTTGTTTTGGAGAATGGATGGATATTGCAGCAGAGCAACTACTGAAGGCTGCTGTAGACCAAAATGCTTTACTGTGGCTGCTGGCATTTTACTACTGTCCTCAGAATGAAAATCAACAAAGAACTCAAACAATGGTGGGTAATGTAGCGATAGTAAGCAGCAATAAGCAGTCAATAGTCCATTTATATCATATTGCTATAAAACAAATACTGCATACCAGAGAAATGAAAGATCTATGCTGGAGAAGGTATTGCATCTCCTTGTCATTGTGTTGCTGTGGAGAACTTGAAAAATAAGTTTTGTGGATTTTGTTGATAACAATTAGAAAACATTTTTCCCATTTTTAAAACACATCACATAGATTAGCACCTTCTTGTCTTTCTTTCAGATAACTTGAGTGCTTTTAATCAGGAGTAAAGCAACTCTAGGAATGCTAATTTTTAGATCGCTGTGTGGCAGAATTCAGCATCCCTCTGTTATGGCATCTTCTAGAAGGAAACACAAGAGAAATCGCAAGAGCAGTTGGAACAGTAAAGATACTTGTCAGACAGAGTCGTGAATCCTAACTTTGCCTGTCCTGATTTCTCTTACATACCTATTCTGATTTTTGGGATTGTAACAAGTATGTTGTATTCCCACATGCTAGGTTTCTAACAGAAGGGAGCAGTGTTCTAATCTCACGCAATGAACTTCATGAATAGTCGTGTGTGTCTGTGTATGCATGCAAATAGAAAGCCCCTAATTAAGATCTGCTATACAAGGTTGAACTAGCCCACCAAAAGCCTACAAAACCCAGATTAAAAATCTGGCTGCAGCATCTCTAGTTATCATTCATTTGAAAACTGATTCTGTTTGATTTCAAAATGCAGCTCAGTACACCATGCTATGAAAATATCATGCTTTTCTTTTACATCTAATGGACTATGTATAACTGTGTTGTGCAATATTTTATTGCCTTCCCTTCACCTTCTGCAACCCAGATGGCACTACAAATGCAAAGTCACACCCCAATCACTTTTAAATTTTTTTCCTCTTTCATTTCTTATAGTCTAGGAGCAGAGTTGGGATGTTGGCTAAGTAGAGTTACATTAGAGTTAGTAAAGATTAGTGGAGTAAAGATTACAGGGTGGGTTTTAGAATTCAGTTTTGGAAAGAAGGCAGTACCCAAGCAATAAACATGACTGACTGAAATTGAAAGACTATAGGTGCAGATCCATATATCAAACATTGTTCAAACTCGAGAGCCACAGAATGGAATCACATTGTCCCATATATAAAATCATCTGCCTCTGTGTCCTCAATTCTCAACGTTTGTTACTCTGCTATAACATGTCAAATTTACCTAAGAAAAAACCTTTTTCACTAACAGCCCATGCAGTTACTCATCTGTTCCCAGAGGTCCAATACTTCAGTTAACTATGATTCTTTTCTTTAGTTCAAGTAAGACTATTTTTTTTACCCGCAGGTCAGGCTACTTTAGAAGCATTCTCACGGTTCAAACGAAGTTTCTACTTTTGGTTAGATACTTGCTTTTTCTTTTGAATTTGTCCTTTGGCAGGTTAGCTCTCAGCTCTGTCAGATGGAGGGGTTCCTACCTCAACCTCTCTACCTTTCACAATAAAGAATTCAGATGAGAAAGGAACTTCTGGAAGATACCAAGCTGGAGGACTTTTCGTTCAGCATATTTTTGTGTGGATGGACATGTACTGATGACTTAAGATTTTGTCTCCCTGATACTGACTTTAGGTATCAGCAAGAGTGGAAAACATAGACTTAACATGATTTGAAGAGGAAAAAAGCTAATTTTGCTGTTGACTAGACTTCACTCCAATGTGCAGGACTGAGTATTCTTCTCAGTAGTTATTAACTTGTTGGAGTCGTTCCATAACTTTAGAATTTGAAATGCTGGAGAAACAAAACATGAAGGCTGGCCATAGTAAATTTGGCACTAACAATGAGCCTCCTAAGGTATGTGAGCTCACAGAACAGAACCTGCTGCTATCAGTCTCCACTCTCTGGCACATGGGATGGAGGCACAGCAAGAATAGGATACACACAGGGATAAAGAATCTTGCAGAATTCTAGTTACCTTTCTTTGGGTTCTGGTACCATTTTTTGCCTCACATGTAATTGTGGACATAATTCAAGAAGAGTAGTTTTAAGGTTATTTTATGTGGAATTGTGGGGCATAGATGAGAAAAGCAAGGTCAGGCAAATGAGTGATACAGATTGTACTAATGAACATAATTGAGAAATGGGTGGGTGTCCTTTTCCTTTGGGTCTGCAGTGGCATATTTTTCCATTGTTCCTGCACTTACTCACTTGGGTTTTTTCTATGTGTTTGTTTAGTTTATTTTTAGTATAGTGAACAGAATTATTGTTAGGATATTTTGCAGTCGTTGCTTGTAGTTCTTTTTCCATTGTTTGGGTGCCAAAATCTTCTGTTTTCTACTCCCAATAAAAATTAGTTTTTATTGGCTAGTCCAAAAAGTAGAAACGCAAGTTGCAAACAACAGAGGAAGAAGGAAAAAACTGCATTCTTATCAGAGCATTTTATCAGCTGAGGTCAGGTTGCAAGGGGATTTAATTGATTTCTAGCAGCACCACTGAAATGAGCCCTTGAGGAGTGTCTGTTCTTTTTCCCACAATGCAAAAGTCTGACCATGTTCTGCTGAGGAACTTTCTCCATTTCCTTTTATTATTAAAAAATTTCAAATCCTGGCTTGGTGCCCTGCCTGAGTAATTTGCAAGACCAAAGAAAGGTAAAAAAATCCATTCTGTCCACTCCTGTCTTTGTGAATCACTATAAAAGAAATGTGTACAGCCCTTCCTTCCCTTTTCCCCCTGCCACTTAAATTCAAATTCTTTTCATGTTTGGGTAGTTTCCGCCAAGGATTTGGTTTCCCGATAGTGAATATATCCAAAGGAAAAATACCCTAGGTATGACTTTTGCATCCTTTCAAATTGTTTCCTACAGGTAGAAGCTCAAGCAGTTTATAGTAATCTAATGATGCTCTTCAATTGTGAAGTCCTTTCTGTTAAAGACCTGGAGGCTGCTGTACACAGTATAATCGATATAGAGCAGTGTTGTAACCCACATCTTATAATACATCTTCTTATCAACTTTTTGCTCTTTTCTTCTGGTGGACATATGATTGCCCAGGCATTTATTTACCATGTAAGTATTTCTTCTTTTTTTCAGTGTAAGTAAAACATTTATTTATTTATTTATTTACTATTTTGGATTTAAGTTCCTACCTCCTGATAAACAGAGAATTAAAGAAACCCATGACTACAACAAGTATACCTAATCAGCAACATATCTATTTCACCTACAGACAAAATATTTTCCCTCTTGACAAGATCACAATGAAAAGATTGCTATCCTAACTATGCAGAAATAGTTTGAGTAGTAACTTAGTTAAAGCATGCCTTCAGTACATTTACACCTGGCTTAGATAGCATTTTGCTATTCCCAGTTATAAATCACTCCCTTAATTATGTAGCTGCTGCAGAGATAATGGAACAGTCTCTGTAAAACAGGTAGTCACTAAACATGGGCATTAATGAGGCAGAGCAAAGCCAGCTAAGAAAACTGTGTGATAATCAAGAAAAAAAAAAACAACAAAAAGAATGAAGACCTGATAGGGTATCACTTGGCATGTGAAAAAAGCAGAAGGGGAGGAAAGCAAAATGTTGAAAGTGTGCTACAGGATCTTGCTGCTGTTGATGAGAACCCTGACATACATTGATGCAAACAGTAAAATGTTTTTGCATCTCTCAAGCTAAATGCTGATATCCCAGTATGATATTAAGAGTTTATTCCTAACTATGAAACCATGCTGTTTTAAGAAGTAAAAACCTCCTGTGAAGGCAGGCCTACGGCTAGTGTGTGGCCTTAGCACTTCAGAGTTTTCTCCTTTCAACAGCAATGTGTTCATTTATTATCTCCAATTCTATGACACAGGGAACTAGGAACCTGTCTTAGTTTATTCCTTCTGGCCTTAGCTTATTCCTTCTGGCCGACTAAACAGACATAACATTTTTCTATGTAAGAAGGGGCAAGATAGCTCTAGCATGTGTTTCCTTACAAAACTTTTTATACTTTATATTCTTTTTCACTTAAATTTGAGAGAACAGTAGAAATCTCGAAATTGCTCAGTTCCGCTAAGATGTATGAAAAGAAACACCTTGGGCAGAAGTTGCTTTTGAATTCAGTGTGAGGAACGGAACTGTGGTTTTGTTACAAGTATTAATGAAGGATTCTTACCACTTTGCAACATAGTTACATTATTTCCCATCTTCTCTGTTTGCCTTCAGATTACTGAAGCAACTGGTACGAACAAAGAAGTTATTAGTCTTCTGACCCGTACAGCATACAGAATTAACCGTCATGGAGAAGAAAACCAAAGGACTGTGAAGCTGCTAAATGAACTTCTTCAAAAACAGACTCTGAAAAATTAGATTTTTTTAATGCTATTTATTTCGCAAGCCAACAAATCAGATCCTTATCCAGGTGTCGGACTTGGAGTCTTGCATTGCAGGTTACCCAGGGTAGAAAAATACCTACTGAAGGATATCCCGCAAATTTGTATTCCCTTGTATATATATGCAAATAAACCTTTGTTTTAAAATGTTAACCTTTTAGAACATAAGAGTAAATATTGAAGATGGTTGAAAATTTTGTTACGAGCACCTGCTTTGTCAAGAGACCTATGTGATTTAAAGCAGTTCACTCATCTCCTCATTAGTTACCTGGCTGAGGATGAGCTTTCCTCCCAAACCGCACATATTTTTTTTTTAGCTTGGTTGGTAGTTCTATAATTCTGGTTTTATGAAAATAATGATGGTCTCAAGTGAGAATGATTCATGGTTAGTGCACTCTATGTTCTCAGGAAATCAACAGTCTTTCTTGAACTCTTTAGTTCTTTTTGAAAATATTTCCAAAATAAAACTCCTCCTAGATTTGCTAAATGATTTATTTCAGCTGCAGATTTCACAGGACAGTTTTCTCTGCAAAGTGCTATGCCAGTAGTACTGTGCCACTGTCTCAACAAATAATGCAGGTGGAAGGCTGCTTGCATCGCAGCCTGTTTTCAGTGTGCCATGACTGATGCTGGTCTTCATTCATTTAAGAAATTTTCATTCAGACAAAATGGGGCAAGCACAACATGGGCATAAGGAGACTGTCCAGTTCGAGGGCCAAATTTCCTGAAGACAGCATATGTTGGCTACTCATCTCCTTCCTTTTTGCATCCAGACATGGTTTGGTTCCTTGTTTTGTTTGGGTTATTTGTCTCATGCAAAGACCATGGACAGCAAGAAATGGCTTACTGTTTTATTGTTAGGAAGCTACTTTTCCCAAGAATTCTTGTGAACGTGTTTCTAACTTCAGTAGAAAAATAAGGATGGAGAATAGTAATGAAGAACAGAGGATCTTAGCTGTTCCATAGTTTGTTCTCATATATTACCTAGCTTTAATGTCAACGCTTTACCTAAGTTCAAATATGCTACTTTGAATACTATCCTTGCATATAAAATCAGAGACATGTATCTTAATTTAAGACTTCTTTTTGAATGTAGCATTTGTTTCTGAGCAAGAGAAATGAATAAACATGTACATAGTGTCCCTTGGCTGTAAGAAGTAGAAGGGTGTTTTCTGTAATGCTGTTGACTGATTAGTTACAATTTTGTTCCCAGTGAGTCATACCAGACCGAATTACAGAATTTACCTATTCCTTCAGTCAGTTTGTTAATCTTTGCGATATTTTATTCTGGCATATGAAGAAATATGCAAATACCTAATATGTATCTGTGAAGAAAGGTGGCTTTTTTCTTTTCTTGAAATAAAAGTGAAAAATTTCTGAGTGAAAAATCAGGAAGAGATACGTTGCAAATTTTCAGTAGCTGTTAGGAACGCATATATAAAAAAGCAAAATCAAGCAACCTGATTTTCTATTCCCTGAAAATCATACCTGAAATGCATGGGATTATACTAAATTATTTGTTGATCAGAAACTCTGAGGTATTACTCTAGTGAAAACATATGTGGAGGGCTCTACCTAGAATAATAATATAATATTAACTTGTAATGGTAGCTGAAGATACAGATTTCCCACCCGTATGGTAATTCCCTATAGAGACTGCTAATAAGTGTTTAAGTGTTTTTAATCCTGTGATTGTGCTGCACTTCCTTATCGGCTTGAGAAGTCTGTGAAAAGAGAGACAAAAGCCAGTATCAGATTCCACTGAAGAGGAAAGAAGCCTTGAAATTTGCTACAGAATTAATTCTTAAGGCAGAAATGTCTGTGAATTCAGGCACTGTATGTGAGTTTCTAGGCAGGATCATTACCACCTTTTCTAGAGACACGATGAAAATATAAAGATTGTCTCCATAATCACTATATTTCTCCTTCAAATATATAGCAAAAGCCTCTTTTGTGGTTCAGATTTCCTTTCTTTTTTGTTTGCTTCTTTGCTTAAATACAAGTGACTGGTGCTGGGCAATATACTTTTAGGGCCAGACTGAACTGCTGTAGTTGCTTGCTCTGGCCTGCTTGACCTTGGCCATAAAAGGATGCTGAGGAAATGTCAAGGCCAATTTTAGCAATGAAGTTATAATATCCATTTTGGAAAGATAACTCTGGATAGAAAGGTTTCAAATGATAGTTGTTGACTTTTTCATCATTACCGATTTAATGATCTTCATTTCTTTTCAACAGTTCTGCTTCCACTTTCTGAATTAGCAGGGCAAGCTCTCAGATGCAGTTACTTTTCAGGCAGAAGTACTGCCTTTTCTTTCTCTTTCTCCTCTCCCTTCTACTCAGAATCCAAGGAGATGCAGATGTGGGTTTTTAGGAGAATGTGAAACAATCAAAACCAACTGGTTTTTGCTAGGCTAAGTTAGGTAATAGTGCAAGTCATCCAGCACACCTGTCAGGGAAGGGGAAGATACGTGTCAGCCCCTGTATGTCCTGTATGTGTGTGACTCCAGCTCTGCTTCCCAGCAGATTCTAATAGCACAAATTGCAATAAGTTGATTACTGTTCATTCACACCTGCAAAGTCAGTTCATTTTTACTAGGATTCACTCTATTCTGCCTATGTGTTCTGCCTTTCCAGCAGCTGAGCTGCTGACCTTATGTCCTCTTTCACCTCTTCTCTGTGAACGAGCAGACTGTACAAATGGAATATCCAGTCCCTTTATTTTTTTTAATTTTATTTTTAAGATGGAATACCCCCAAGTTATGCAAACACCACAGAATGAAGTTGGAGCACTTGCATATTAAAATCACATGTGAGCTATGTTCTTTCTACTGAAATCCTTCACATATATACTTCTAACCACACAGCAGTCTCCAAGTTAGCTGCCCTGATTTCTTCAGACCTGACAAGATGCAGCATAAAAAAATATTTAAAGAAGAGAGTCTGGTATTATGTCCATGCTGTCTCCCCTGTTTCAAAACTCACGCATTTGAACAGCCCAGCAGTGGGCTAATGACATCATGTCAAGATGTCTGGTGGTGATGCTAGTGGCAAAACAAACACCAGTGGCTCATGAGTTGAATAATTGTCCCTGAATGCGTTTCAGCAGAGAGGCCCAGTGCTGAGACACCACTGCCAGCAAGGCCAGAGGAAAAACATGAACCAGAGGAAAAAGGCTGCAGTGATGTCCAGCCTGATGCTCAGAGGCATGAGAGAGGACAGCAGAGCTGGTACCTCTGCAAAGGGTGTGATGAGCAAAACAGGCTTTTGCATAGTAGTACTGTGGGCACTACTGCTGCTGGGGTGCTGTGCTAATTCTAGGCCATGTTCTGGTGAAAATCAATATTGTTCTCAGATATATAAATTATCACAAAAAAGCAAATCTTTACACAACTGCAGTTTCTGCATGCATTTACATAATGGTTGTAGCAAACGTCTGTACTTCTGGTAGCTACAAACAACAGCAACCAACAACAACTTAATTTTGTGCAGAAAATACTCCCTCAGTTTTACTCACAGTAAACAGACAAATACATTTTATCTCCCCAAGCCCTGTGCAACTGTCTCAATTGCTTTATATGCTGGCATATTTCTCCAGCATTAAATATCCTGCTAGCAAGGCAAGTTTTAACTTTTCCAATATAATGTGTCCACAGAAATGAGAGGACACATACATGCACTTCAGTATTTACACGTGCCTGAACTCAGTATACTTTTGGTGAAATTCTAGATGAATCAGGCTCCTCTTTTTGGTTGCTTCCTTGTCCTTTCTTGTAATTAATTCTACTTTTAAACTACTACTCTGGGCATCAAGGATTGGAGCCAAGAAGACAAACTTGGCTTGTGTCTTAAAAGCTTTGTCTGTTACAGAGGAAATCAAACCAAACTTGGGGAATATTCAAAATGGCAGCACAAAGGTAGATATTCTATAGTTTTAACAGACCACAAAAATATGTTAACTAACTTCGTAGATATTAAGAATTAGTGTCCTGGAATAATATTTGCACTGTGCTCAGTAGGTGATATATGTCAACTGGTAGTCTTACTGTAGAAGTATATTATTATGTTAAGAGAGTACTTTGCTCAGAGGAAAATAATACCCTTAAGTTAGCTACCGATGTAAAATTTGGTAATTCATATACAACTGCTCCTGACTTTTAAATCATGTGCATGGAAAGAGAGACCTGTAAAGGCATGGAAATCCCTGCCTCTTCAGGCACAAACGCTGGGACAGCATTGCTGTGCAGCAGGAGAAGCTTTGGCAAGTGACTCACTGTGTCCCTGCAGTGATGCAGAACCCACCACCATACTCCTGTGGCACAGGAGCCTGGGGGTGACCCAGTCCCGAATGGTGTAGATTTTCCAGATATTTCCAATCTGGTTTCTCCTTGGAAAGACTCAACCCAAAACCAGAAAAGCCCTTGCAATGTAATGGCACACAGTAACTTGGTTGCTTGTTCATTCTTGCAAAGGTGCCACAGTTTCCTCCTGCATATGCAGAGGAGCCTACACTTGCAAACTCTTAACAAACCAGCTAAAGTTTTCTGCAATAGAAATACCAGTTCCCAAAGATTTTCATCAGATGTGGAGATGATATAAACTGTCTGGCTGCAGTACGCAACATGATACATGACCATGGGCTAACTGTAGAACTTGTTTGGTTTTGTAACAGTCTTTTTCATAGTGCTTTTTTTATGCGTCAGAAATCACTATAGACTCCTTAAGCCTTGAGTCCTGCTCTTTTCCTCAAGCTGCTCTCTTGCTCAGGCTCCATTTCTGTCTGCAGTTTCCAGGCTAAACCATTTCCCCTTCCCTCTTATGTGCAGGGAATGGGCAACAGGGTACAGCTAATTCCCTTCTAAGGGAGAAAGTGCAGAGCCAGCAGCAGCTGCAAACACCTTCCAGTAAGGCTGAAGACAGAAAACAAAGTGGAGGAGCTGCTGTCAACAAAATGGTATGTTTTAGTCCATGTTTGTAGCAGAAAGCATATGACCTGGAGTGCAGGGCCTCTGAGGGGGCAAAGGACTTGCCTAGGTCACCCCCACGTTATAGTCTGACTTTATTCTGAACAAGTGACGCCGTGGCACAGGAAAATAGATGATGATCCTTGCCTAACTACAGCTTTAGATTAAGCTAAATTTTATCTTATGTTTTTAAATTGAAATCTATGTCCAGAAAATAACCAGTGAGATCCTAACCAGCTGCTGGTTTAATGAAATAAGTGGGAAACAATCCAGTCTTCTGCACCAGGATTTCTCATGATAGAACTACCGTGGTGTTTGGAAAGGACGGAATTATGGATGGAAGGAATAAAACCAAAACAACAGCAAACTATGCTTTATTTTACTCATAGGGTGCTGACTCTAAAGCAGAAGTAGAATGCAACCCAAGCAGGGCAAGGACACACCCATGTGGATGCCTGTGCTTTTATGTTAGCCTTGAAGTCTTAATTTTCTGCTCCAAATGGAATTTTAATGTTGTAGCATTTCTGCCACTTTCCCCAAATGCCTCACTGTACCTAAGAAAAAAAAAAAATACTACTAATGGTAAGTTCTACTGGATTTTACTGTGTTGACAGACAAGTCTGCAGAGAAGTATTATTTGAGGAAACATCACTTGCAGTATGGATTTTAGTAACAGTAAGTTTGGAGACTGATTTTTTTCATTGTTTGCTTTTAATAACTGTAAATAGAATCTACAACTTCTTCCTCTCAGGAAATTAGTATGGAAACACTCTAGGAGAATTTTCACTAAAGTAAAAGCCATTGTTTGTTTAGTTGGTTTTGGGATTTTTTTTGGTTTTTTCTCTGCTAAGCTTTCACCAGAGCTTACAAAAAATCTTAAATAATTAAATGAAAATTTGTATGTTTCACTCCCACAGGTTTTTTTTACATGCTTATGTCATGTTAATGTAGCTACTACATAATACATGTAGGAGCCTCCTGTTCACTCTTGTACGATAACTTTTTGAAGCCACCTTTAGCTTCCTTCTTCATCTGGAGCCTCACCCTATTCAAGAATACATGGATCCACACACAAAAAAAAAAAAAAAAAAAAAAAAAAAAAAGACAGGGATATGTGGATAAGGAAAAGGGGGTCAGGGCTGCCACTTCGTCACTTTTTTTTCATTTTTCATTTTTTAGGTTAATTGATGTTAGGTTTTTTTGTTATGTCTCTAAGCTGTTGTGAAGGAAATCAAGCGTTCAAGTGTATGATCGTGTTAACACTACTGAGACAGATGGTAACAGCTGTAGCTAGGAAAACAAACTTCTGCTGTGCTCAGTGTTTAAAAAAAAAAAAAAAAAAAGCAAGAAAAGTAGATCATTTTGAAAGGAAAAAAACCTGTGGTATTTGCAAGTGTGTATGTCCTACCTGCCATATAGTTTTTAATAGTACTGGCTATGAACAGGCTTACAACATACTTAATTTCTGCCTGTCTTGTGCAAGAGACTTATCCAGCTCTGGGTTGTTTCCCTTACACAACGGAAAAGGCAAAAACCAAGCTGGTTTCCTTTGCTGGCCTTGGCAGGAAAACCTGTGAAATGAAGCGTAACTCTTTTATGGATGGGATCCCTTAATAACTACATCTGCGAGCACAATGCATATCTGAGGGAGTTATTGGACAATTTCTTAACTCTTACTGCATCTGAAGGAAGTTGGTGAGTGTCCCATAATCCAGGTATTGACACTGTGTGCCTGGAAATGGGGAGGTCAGAAAATGTAGTGACGTAAAGAGAAGCTGTACTCTTTGGACTGAAGTCACTGTTGAGGTAGGCTTTTAATTGTGAGCACAAGAATTTTAAAAAGAGTTAAGAAAAAGAATGCCCCACCCTTTGCAGTGGGTGGGGTGAACAGCTGAAAATCCTTAGTTAATGGATAGTAACAAGAAAACTTACATGTGGTTATTTTTTCTCAAGTTTGTAAACTGACGTTGAACCATGGTGCAATGGAGAGACTACACATCCAAGGAAAAAATTTATTTTTACAAGAGTATTTGCCGTAAAACCATAGTGTACAAAGTAAATATGTTAACAAACTTTTTGTGTTTCAAATTCTTACTCTCTGAAAGGAATAATTAAGGTGTCTTCTGGGCAGTGGAGCAGTATGTTCCTAGGAAAGAAGGGCTACACTTGATATATCACTGAGCAGGAACAGCACAGGGGTACAGAGACATTTTCTGAAAATGGAAGGTAGATATCTCTGGTAACAGTTAACCTCAACAAGACAGAAAGAAAAAGAATGCTGACCTTTGTTTTTCCTTCAGTTCCATGCCATCACCTGAATGGTCACTTTTCATAGGTTATTTCTGCTTCCAGTTAACATTCCCAGTCCCACTCTTGCTCCCACTAATTTTATAAACTTATTGTTTTACTTTGGTGTAGAAGTTACAAACAAAATTATAAGAACAGAATACAGTTCTAATAAATTACTGGAATGCATAAGGTCATTCAAATCAAGGGTCCTGGGCATCTGCAAATTGATATGGCTGTATCTCTAAAAAGCAAGGATAATCCCCAAAGTTTTTGTATTAAACAACCATGTAGAATCACAGTAATGTGTGTGTGTGTGGTTTGTTTTGTGCATGTGCATTTTTGTGCACATGTTTTTGTGCATGTTCTTGGTTACAGTGAGCCTCTGGAAGACATAAATACTGACAGGTAAATGTTTCTGTCAGCTGGTAGTTTTAGCAGTCACATAATTCTTCCTTTGATGTCTTGGGTCAGTGAAATCCTAGTACCATCGGGGTTTGGTAGGAGATATATTAAGTGTGTTTCTCTGTGATCTTTCCTGCAACAGAAACAGCAGTAAAAGCTATTACTCTGTCATTATGAAGGACTATCTGTGCATTCCTGACTGCCCCAAATAGAGTTATTTTTTAGTTACTGGAAGAGCGTAACTGTGGCTAGAGATAGAGCTACCACAACAACTCCTGGAGAATTACAGGGAAGATCCACAGGGCAATCACATTCTTTTGGTTATTGGCAAGTTACACTGGAAATAATGCTGGAGGTCAGTTACCAGAACAATACTGTGTGATGTGCAAGGTTTTCACATACCTTCTTACGTTAATCCAACAGTTCTCTAAACAGCACTGAGGTAGCCTTAAGCCGTTCAGTGTTTAACATCAGGACATCATAATATATCATAATGCAGTTTCTGAGAGAAAACAGTAATAACACTTCTCAACACTTCTCTTAGAAAAGGTACATTATTTATTTATTTATTAATTTATTTTGCTCTAGGGCTCGACTCCTGTTCCTGCTGAACTGAGCCAGTGTGTAAAATCAGAACTGATATCAGCTCAGTAGGCACCGGAGGACGGGTCCATCAACAGCCTGGAACAACAGCAGCAGCTGTAAGTGGAAGCTCCAGTTGAAAACAACCATTTCCTGCAAACAACACACAGTGCTAAGCTACAGCTGTAGAGAGATCATGACAGCATGTATCAAAGACAAGACTATGAAACCAAGCTTTATGGGCAATTCCAGTTCAAAGTTACAAACATTTATTTCCTCTGACCTTTAAAAAAGCATGATAACCAAATTACTGTAGGCAATGCTTTGCTTTCACAATCAGACCAAGAATTTAAGGAGAACTGTTTAATCTCAAGTAAGCCAAGAGTTTTTGGTCCTCCACATCACCTCTGCCTGTTATCTTCTATAGACTGTGTCTCACAGGCACTCTCATTGTCAGTCTGCCCATTCAGCAGCAAGGTATCTCAGCCAGCAAACACCCCCCGCCCCCATGCAGGCTGACATTAAGCAAAATCTCCTCACCCCTTCTCTTCAGGTGCAGAACTTAGCCACTGTGAACAAAGAGGGAAACAATCACTGTTCACCAATCAGCTAAGCTCTGCACCTCGCCAGAGAGGTCTCCGTCTCAGTATAATCATCAGATGATGTTCTTCTGTGAAGTGTCTGCTGCTTTCCGTTTTTGGGGTGGGGTTTTTTTGGTTTAGTTTGTTGGTTTTTTTTTTAATGGACAGAGAGGATTCCACGCTGTGCACAGGTCAGATAGTTACGGTGAGTTTCATACTTAGCAGCTGCAGTCATGGCTATGTGGTAATCCCTGGCAATGTGATTTTAATCTTAAGTCACAAATCATCATGCCAGGAACCCAAACAGCCACAACATTAAAAGAAAGCTGTGCTGTCACAGAGAATGTTGCTCTCATAGCAGTATCTTTAGCTTCTATGTTACAGCTCCCCACACACTTCTAGTCTGTCTCAAAAGTCAAATGGGCAATTCTACAAATTGGTAACACATCCACCCCTTGTAATTTTCCTGTGCTAGATACTTACCATCAGAAGCCTGTGGAAATTTTTATTTTTACTACCGAAGAAACCATAGGAAGACAGTTCCTAGTACAGTAGCAGCAAGAACAAACTGCATCTCCATGTTTCTGCCTTCAGACACTTGAAGGCATCTACAAGATTAAAAATTATTGAACGTAACTCAAGTTCCTGTGGGTTCTCAAAAATTAGAAGCAGAAAAGGAAGTCACTTAGCCCTACCTGATTTAGAAGCCAAACCTCCTACCCCATATTTTTTACCCTGGCACACTATAGTCTAATCCACCTTTCCCCAAAAGTTTCCTTGGCAGGCACACTTCCTATCTATACAGAAGAACACCATTTGTGCATAAAACCCCCTTGTTTTCATGCTATCTATCTGCAGGACTTCATATAAATAAACACCACAAATTCAAGTGGAACTTGCTATCAAGTTCTACTACATGCACAGGCAGGCTTGAACAGTTCTCTGCTTGGTAACAATGAGAAAATGATGATTTTGCTAAATTTTATGCCTGAACCTTGATACCACAAATCAGCTGTAAAGTTATGTGAGCAACCAAGGCAATCAGTCTTCAGATGAGTGGTATCATCAAGCAAAAATCTGAGGTATGCTGTACTGGAAGAGACCTTCATACCAATCCTAGTTTGCTATATGTTAAACATACATGTACAAACACTGTAAGGTTACCTCCAGCTACCTAAATAGACTGAAAAATTTAGATTATATTCAAAAATTAACAGTTCATAGCATGCATCAATCTTTACTTCACAAATATTTCTTGCAATTCTGCATTTTCTCTGTTGTTTCCTCCCCTAATTTTAGAAACAAGCTACATTATGTATGATATTAACCGGCTTCTTCATCTAAGGCCACTCTTACCTCATAATTAGTCCTCAAAGGCCTTACTACACTTAACACACAAAAACATTTGAATTATCAGCTTGTTCTCACATGATGCAGATTTGCTTCCAACTGCACAGCTTTGTACTTCCAGTGTGGGCTCAGATTAATTTCAAAGATTGTGCTGTCTATCACCAACATGCAGCTTTGTTAAAACATTGCCCTTTGCACAACTGCAATTTCTGTAAGCAGAATTAAGAATTCAGAATGGCAAACAATGGCAGGTGGAGCCTGGCCTTCTCCAGCCATTCCAACTTACAGCTGCCTCTTCTACAGTCAGTTACAAAATCTGAGTACCTAGACAAATCTAACTCAATGCACAAGTAGCTGGGCTTCAAATAAAACCAAAATCAACTCAGCAAGATACTTAGCAAGAGTTACTTCTCAAGGTAAGCAGCCATGAATTGTATGGTATGCCAAAGTTCACTACGTTTACTGAGCTCTGCATATTCTGTGTATGAGGCAAACCCAGGGTGTTTAATTTAAAAAGAAAAATCACCTCTTCAGAATAACATCTCTGCCACCACTTTGGCTGAGGACACATCCATATGGTCTCGTGCAGCAGCAAAGCATTTACGTGCAAGTTCTTGTTGTTTTGCATCTTCATTCACCATTAATTCACCATAGAGATACACACCCATTGCCTGAAAGAAGAACATAACACACAAGCATCCTAACACCAATAATGAGGAGTTAGCTTGTTTTTGTTCCACTGGCCCCCTAGTATTCATTTAATTCAAAACAAAACAAAAAAGACAATACAAAAAACAAAACATACATTGTTTTCTCTGGATCTCTATAGCCTGGGGATGGTTGTCTATATGTTATATTGAATATGTAGGGAAAGAATATTAATATGAGGTACATGTTATGTCATGACAAGAAAATTATTTCTCACTCCATTTTTTCTTGCCACTTCTGAAGTAGAAATCTGTTTTCATTTATCCGTGACCCAAAATATTTCCAAATGCCCCTTAAGAAAACAGCTTGTCCTTCCCTCAACAGGATACGAAGTTTCTTTCCAATTGGAATGCTTCCACACACACAGATGAATAAAGAGCTCACCAGCCGAAACAGTCCACTCTGAAATTCCCATTTGGCAGTTCTGTAACTGGACATCAACTGAACACAGTTGGGTCTGTGTTTCAGACTCTTTTCTTTACATATTGCTGAACATGCACAAACTCTGGTTTGGTCAGAAGGCAGCCTTTTCCTAACGACTACTTCTGGACATAGCATCTATCAAAGAAGATAACAAGGCCTCTGGGAGTGAGATTTGACAGCAAGTAGCAAAGCACTGGCTAACTTAATGGGAAACATGTTGGGGACAATTTTTTCACCTAAATATGGGAATTCAGTAAGCGTTAAGCTGTGCTTATCAAAACAGATTATACACATGACAAAGTATTAGCAGCTCAGCTACACTGGCTTTTACACTTCTACTTAATGTTTGGACAGTTGCAGGAAAATAAAATTTTGGATTGCACTAAAAAAACCATAATTTTTAATACTATTCCTCACAATTGGCTGGTAAGCCTTTAAAAAAAAAAAAAAAAAAAATTCAGCAGGAAGGGATTCCCAGAGTGGCAGACACCTGCCAAACTCCTTGCCAATTCTCTAAGCATGCTCTCTTCCATCTAGAGACCCAAGAACTCAGGTCTCTAGGGTTTACAGCCGCACCAGGGTCTGGAAGCCACACCAGGCATGGACACAGCCTTAGGCCTAGGTTTCCACTGCTATCACAGAGAATTTCAAAATGTTGGAATTTTATTACAAATATCAATTACCTTCCCTACACCATGTTAATAATTTTTCCCCAAGCCCAAGCATTAACGTCCAATAAAAATACCAGGGTTTGTGTTCCTGAAAATTATTATTTAAGTAGGAATTATTATTATTTAAATTATTATTTAAATAGTCACATTTGCACTTTTTCCAAACTTTAAAAAAGCCAAGTCTTTCATGAACAGTAAGGACATGAAACTGCTCTGATCTAAGCTGTAATCACTTGAGGTTTTGCCAAAAACTGTTTGCACTGCTGTAGTACGTGAAATAAAAGATACTGAAGAATGCATTTTAAAAGTTGCAAAAATTACTTCTCTGCACTGCAGAAAACATTACTCTTTGTTTGGAGTCATATCTGTTCCAAACATAATGCAATTCAATATACTTGGTTTTATGGACTCAACAATTTCCAGCCCCTCCCCCCTTCAGGCTTCTGCTGGTGGTTATCTTCATTCTTTCATAGGATTAGAATACACACAATATATATTACTCCTTATTTCCATAAGAAACGTTGGTTTGTGTTTTGGTTTGGTTTTGGATTTTTTTAAAGTAAAGAGCTTGCCAGGAAGTCTGGGGCCTGTTTATTGGCTGAGTTATAAATAGAAGGTCTACTTCAGAGCTGGAAGAAAGCGGACGAGACTGCAGTAAGTTCATTGTTCTGTTGTGACAAAATGTATTTGTCTGAAAGCACAAAACCTCATTGGCTGTAACTGGAGTTGTTTACTGTCAACATAAAAGGCAAAAACATTAATATCTTGCCTGGACTTTGACATATCTTGTAACATTCTCTATTTTTTTACATACATTTTAAATACATACCAGTCATCAGCAAATGTCTTTATTTTATAGAGTTGATCATTAATAAAAATAAGCAAAAGTGAAATAGAAAGAGTAAGGCAGACATATAATTACAACTGAAACTTATTAACAGCCTAACTAAAAGCCATGGTGAAGACAGCATGTATGGCCAGTCTTTTAACACCTTCAAAATCTTTGGTTATCTTTTTCTGTACTGTGGACAGGACTGCATTCCCTAGATTTGTATCACTGTGCTACGCTTCTCCTTGATGCTGTCTTGAAAGCAAGTCACCTAAGCACTGACTGCTTTGCACATAGCTCATATCATTAACATTTATAGCTAGACTTGGACTTTTCATTCTTGAAAGGAAACCAATGCTGAGGAGTACCTTCCTAGTATCGTTGATACCTCTGGCTTGCAAAAATGAAAGAAGTGGGAATATATGCTATTTCACTACTTGCCAAAAGATTAGCATGCTTAGGGGGGGCTGAATAACCCTATGGCTTCCTTAAACTACAGGGTTTAAGGGACAAAGGCAAAAACCAAACACACATTTAAGTTCTTGAAAAATTGCCACAAGAAAATATATTAATAATATTTTTTAATTTCATACTAAGGGTGCCATAAAGTTGATCATTTTGAAAATGCTAATTAAATGTAACTGACCTGATCCTCTCTGAGAAATTTTGCAACGTCTCCATACCCACGCACGTACTTGTATTTAACAACAAGTTCACACCATCGATGTCGAACCTTTGGGAAGAGAAAAAATATGAGGAAAAAAACTGTTTGAGTGTTTATAAACAGTACACCTCTAACCAGTTTGGTCTGGTCATTGTTGTTGGGTTTGGGTGTTTTGGTGGGTTCCTTGTCTCCAGCAACCAGACAGATGCCTCTTGATACTGATTGGTAAGCTGGGCAGAGGTGCAGGGGGTTTCAGAGACCCAGAACACCCAAAGACAAACTCCTGGTTCCACATTAGTAAACTACCCAAGATCCAGGCACAGATCTGCAGAATCTTCATCTCCATTGATTGCAATCTTGACTTTTTTTCCTGTAAGTTAAGCTAGAGGTTATTCTTAGAAGGACGAGGGAGAGGAGATTAGCATCTGGAAGAGCCACAAGACATAACTGATCATTGCCCCTACATAAATCTATAGTCCAAGTGATATAAAGGTTTAACTATAATCCTGTACCAATGCTAAATCCATGCTAAAAGCATAATATTTAGATATAAACTTTACAGAGTTAAATCAAGTTGACAACTGGTTACCAGTGGTGTTCCCTGGGGCTCAGTTTTGAGGCCAGTCCTGTTCAGTATCTTCATTAATGATCTAGATGAGGGGATTGAGGGCTTTCTCAGTAAGTTTGCAGATGACACCACGTTGGGTGGGAGTGTTGATCTGCTCAAGGGCAGGAAGATTCTGCAAAGAGACCTGGACAGGCAGGGCCAGTGGGCCAAGGTCAATAAAATGAGGTTAATAAAACCAAGTGCCAGGTCCTGCACTTTGGTCACAACAATCCCATGAACGACTACAGGCTTGGGAAGGAGTGGCTGGAAAGCTGCCAAGCAGAAAAGGACCTGGGGGTGTTGGTCGACAGCCAGCTGAAAATGAGCCAGCAGTGCCCAGGTGTCCAGAAGGCCAACAGCATCCTGGCTTTTATCAGGAATGGTGTGGCCAGCAGGAGAAGGGAAGCGATCGTGGCCCTGTACTTGGTATTGGTGAGGCTGCACCTCAAGTACTGTTGGTTCTGGGCCCCTCACTACAAGAAGGACATTGAGGTGCTGGAGAATGTTCAGAGAAGGGCAGCCAAGCTGGTGAAGGGTCTGGAGAACAAGTCCTGTGAAGAGAGGTTGAGGGAACTGGGAGTGTACTATTCTCTACAACTACCTGATAGGAGGCTGTAGGGAGGTGGGTGTCGGCCTCTTCTCCCAAGTGAACAATGACAGGACTAGAGGAAAGGGCCTGAAGTTGCACCACAGGAGGCTTAGACTAGATTTGAGGAAGAATTTCTTTACCAGGTGTAGCTGGGCATTGGAACACACTGCCCAGGGCGGTGATGAAGCCACCATCCCTGGAAGTATTTTAAAACTGTAGATGAGGCACTTCAGGACACGCTCTAGTTGGTGGTAGAGATATTGATATCTATACATATTTACAGAAAGGGGGGATGTTGACATCTGGATGCAGTGGTCCTAGAGGTGTTTTCCAACTGCAACAATTCTGTGACTCTGTGAACTATGAAACAGGGAGCTTCCAGTTAAATGAAAGCATTTTTGTGACAGCGTTTTAGCCAGTAACAGATTTTAAGCAACTTCCAAAGCTTGCAGTCCATCTACACTTAAACAGCTGCGCCGTATTACCAGACACAAATTGACGTAAACAGTGATTAACATACTGCAATAAAAATATGGAAATTTTCAGGAAAATCACAGTCAGAAAGTATTTTACCTAAGTAACAGGAACATGCATTACCCATGGGTTTTTTTGCTTGTTTTTGTTGTTATCTTTTAATTTCTTTGTACTTAGGCAGTTTTGTGGCTTAAGTGTCATCTTAATCTCCAGCAAGGCTTCTTCAGTTGCAGTGTCATAGTTTGTGTATGAGCACCTAAAGGAGGAGGGCTTTCAGACTCTGGGAGGGGTGCAACACAGAGGGGTTGATATTCCCTCCCATTTCCTGCCATACTCTATAGAGAATAATTCTATCTTTTGATTTTTATTCTGCCCGAACTGCTTAGCCTTGACACACAGGCAGTGACCAGCCTAACACTCTGTGTCCTGTTAGTGGCTCAGGACTGATGCTAAAGGAAAGCAGTTAGGTGCAATAAAACTCTCCTACCTTCCCACTCCTCCTGTTTTAGCTTCTGTTTTTGAAACATCTTTCAAAAGAGAGGGCACCTATTAAGAATCAACTCTCGTAGTAAAAGTAAAAGGCTAGCAGTTCTAATACTTTTCAAACCTGATTCCAAGTTGTGCTCCTATAAAGTAACCCTTTTCTGAATTATGGATTTACTGATAACATTGTGAAGGAAGTCAGAAACAGAGCAGGGGAAAGTCATGCTGAAGTATATATATTATATACTATATATATTAAGTAATTATATATTATTTATTTTTCATTTAGGACATTTGGAAATATTCACAGGAATATATAATTGGATATATTCACAGGAATATATAATTAGCTGTTAATCCCAACAGCATAATTAACAATTGATAAATTCTCATAGATCCTGGGAAAATAATTTTTGAGTTGATATATCTTTCCAGATGACCTTTTATATGAAATTGTTTCAACAGTGTGAAATAAAATGCTGAAGAAGTTTGTGGCTGAATGGAGTTTGCACTCATAGCATGTAAGATACTGAACAGTTACAGAATTAAGTATGCTATCTCTTAAAACCTTTTGCTGACAAGGTAACAGCTGTTAAGATTTCTGCAAGAGGAGTCAGAGATAAATCTACAAAGGTAAATAGCTTGCCAATACTCAACTTGGTTTGCTCTAAATGCCCATAGCCATAGTGCAGACCTTCAAAACTGTACCCATCTTCTAATTCTCCCTGAAGACAATAAATATTGCATGAGTAAGCATTCTTAGACACTCTGGTTTTGTTACAGGGTGTTTCTCATAGCTCTGAGCAGCTCCAACTCTGTACCAAACTTTCAAGGCTCAAAAATTAAGCATATACCTTTCTTGTCTGTGGGGCAAGTTAACCAAACAGAATATAAACACATTTAAAATGTTGTATATCTTCATCCGATATACTTTATTCTGCACTTTTTGTCTTACAGTTTTAAAAAATAAAAAAATTCTTCTGTACTCATACAGTATACATGACAAATATTAGGAAGGAGAAAGGGACTGTGGTCTTCAGCCTGTGATCACAGCTCTTCTACATCTCATGGTATAGCAGTTATAGTGCTTACTCAAGTCTAGTTTCTGTGTCTGCACAACATCTCTAACTGTGCCTCCAGTGAGAATACTTCAACAGTAGATAATAGAGTATTGTAGCATGGGGCTTTCTTGATATCTCCTGGTGAAGCTGCTCTTCACCTTGCAGTTTAAATTAAAGTAAATATTGATCCTAAAGGAGGAGGTCACCAGACTACAGGGCCTATATTTCTGCATGCTTTTGATAAGAAGCATGGAGCTGGCTCACACAGCCCATGAACCAGCTTGTCCCTAGCGTGCCTTTCCTGGTGCAACCACAAGAGCTGCATGGAGAGCAGAACAGAAGTTCTCTCCATGAAGGCGTTCATGTGGTACTACTTCCTCACACACTAACGTTGTCTGTGTCTGCCTTACATTTGTATCATGGCCTGATCATCTGAATCCAACAGCTTTGGAAAACACGGAACAAATCAAGCAGTGCCCATCCCCTTAATTGTTCTATCCTCCATAGGGTTCTGTTCTTGGCAAACAATCTCCCTTCAAATAGTTTAAAAGAAAAAGATTTATTTGTCAAATGAGATATGGGACAGCATGCGCTTTCCTTTCTCTTTTGCTTTTTCCCTTTCTTTCCCAAGGCAAATACAAATCGTGGCACATTCCCAGATATGAAATGCTGGCACTTGGCCATCTGGGGCAGGGAGTGCCATGACTGCTATCCTCAGATTACACCTTCACCTCCCATTTTCAAAAAAAGTCCTCAATGCTCTCGCAGCATAGTAAACTGGGGGTCATCCTACTGTTACTGAAATACCTGTGGAACCAGCAAGGTGCTGGGCCCTGCTAGCTTCCCCTCATCTCATATGAGACCCCAGCAAGATGAGCACAGAAAACAAGTGGAAGAGAAGCAGGGGGTAACCTGCACAGTGCTGGCACTGCATTCTTCACTACCACTCAGACTGTACACACAACATACTGGTGACTCTCCTGCCCCCCATGCAATGCAGCATATAGATGCCCTTGGGTTACACGAGCTGTGTCTAACCAAATGCAGCCATCCCTCAAATACATACACTACAAAGGAAGTAATTTTTCTAGTATAATCCATGCCTTGGGCTGACACCGCAAACATTAAAATTTTATTCACATAAGAGAGGGATGGAAAAAAAAAACTCAGTTCCTGAAGCCTCGCCCAGTGTTTAGAACAGGAAAAGTAAAATGGGCCCCACAGCTTCACAGCCTAATTAATGAGTCATGTGAACAGGAACTTTTAACAGACCAGTCTGAAAAGGAAATTTTGAAAACTAAGTCTCTTCTAGGACTGAACTAACCATACTGCATCCTGTGTATGCTCTTCTTGGCTTTTCTGTTCCTTCCAGGACCAAATACTCAGTGGCAAAAATTAGAATTCAAGTCAACTCTCCCAGTTTTCTCTCTGCACATCTTTGTGCCCTGCACAGTTCAGAGGTGCACACCATATGTCATTTTGGCTGGTTACACCACAAACAATATAAACTAAACCTGAAAAGTAATTTACAGCAATCCTTCCTGTTACTGCTGACAGAGAGCACATGTGACTTGGGATCTGAAGCAGCACCTGTAACCATCCTCACCCCCAAATGCTCTTACTCGTTTGGCAACTGCAGGGGCCCTCGTGCCAAAGTTGAAAACTCAATTGATTTTCTTAGCCACCAATTACAGGCTGAGAGCTGTTCTTCTGAGCCCGTGACTGGCAGCTATTAGTCCTGAGGATGGGGAGAGGTGGCTTGGGGAGCAATAGAGATCTGCTGGGACATCAGGTTCCTCATGGATGGATCCTCACGGTCTGGAAATTGTTCTTCCCTCCTGTATTGCTTTTGGAGCTGGTGCCCGTGTACCCACTAACAGCTTTTTAAGCTAAACAAAAAATGTTATTATGAGTTTTGCAACATGCTACCTGTATTAGTAGTGTGTTTCTAAGGCACAGCTTGGTGGTAGGAAGACATCCAGACACGCACTGTTTTGGGTTCAACATTTGGAAGCCAGCTCATGTTTCCATACATATCAGCCATGTCAGTACCTAACAGCTGGCTAGCACCTAGAAATGTCTTGAAGTGATGCTACTGTCAGCAGAGAGTCCCAGATTTAGGAGCAGTAGACTACACAAATAATTCCAGTGGACTCAAATTAAATTTAATTTCCTTTTAAGAAAAATATACAGTACTGCATATTATTATTTGCAACTCAAACATTTCCTGTATTCTAGCAGTGCAGTAGATGTTGAAAAACCAAAACTATGCTTAGCCTGTCTTCAGAGAATGCAAGCTGTTGCATGAGATTATTTAACTGAAGTAAGTATTTCTGTATAATCTCCTCATAATCCATCTTTAAGACAGCCCCCTTGCTTTAGCAGCCTGGGCCAAGACCTTTTGGGAAATGATGCTTGAAGCTGACTGACTTAACCCATCTAATGCACCAAATATGTGGCTTGACTTTCAAATGAAAATGTCCCAGGGGCATACCTGAAAAATAATATTTTTAAACTATGTTTAATAGGTCTTAAATTAAAGTGATAATATATTTTTTTTCTGACCCTGATGATACATTACTTTGTCTCATCCGTATTATTCTCCCCTGCCACACACAAATAATCAGACAAGCCTAAAATAAACATCCTCCCAGAAAGCCTTATGTGTTATATTGTAATGACCTAGCTTGTTACAGTTCTCAATCACTTGTATGCAAGCAAAAAATAAATATTTTACTTCTGAGGTCTACAAGCAAGATTTACAAAATAAGTAATTTAAACCATGCTTTTATTAAAGGGAGGAAAAAAGCTAGAGTTTAATAAGCTTTTGGTCTGCAAAATAGGAGACTAGCTTCAGGGAAAATGAGTACATTTTGCTAATAGCTGGATCCAATTTAAAAGGCGCCATGAGACAACAAATCTAAATCACTGAACAAAAGCAACTTACTCAGAGATCTTAGAAAATGGGGCAATTTGAAAGGCAGTAAGAGCTATTGTCCAAAAAAATGAAACCTTAATTAAAGGTACGCATATGTGATCTTTATAAAACACAGGTTCAGAGTCTTATTGAAAAATATTATGTAAACAATTTGAATCCTAAATGTTAATTAAAGAGTCTCAGAGGCCAAACTCCCACATCTAACTTGAAGAGGAAAAAATAATGAAAAAAATCTCTCAAAAAAACAAGCTATGCTACTACATTAGTTTTAATTAACAAAAAGGAAGCTGGTATCTCCAGAGCACCAGGATGTTGTTCTGTTCCAACTGAAAGCATTTATCTCCAGTTTCTTCCCAGCTACACATAAATTGGATTCATATATTAGATCATTTTCCTATGTAATTAAGGAACAATGCTGCATATTACAGGGCAATATCTGGACTAAACCCCATGTTTTACAACGGCTTAACATGGAAGACTTAAGAGTTTAGAAATTCCCAGTTTTACAGTACATTTAATGATCTAATTTTTCCCTTTAATCTTAGCTGAAATAGTTACTCTTTAATACACCAGCCAGGTTGCACCAGTCAGTTTTCATTCTGTATAGTCTGAATTTCTAATGGGCATTCCTATCTTCTCTGCCACAATATCTTAGCATGGAAAAATTTTTAATGAACATCTACCCAAGTAAGATGATCAGGGATGCAAAAGTAGCTCAGAAGGAGCAATAGAACAGCCGTGTGTGTTACAACTGTGCTGACAGAGTATCTGCTTGGCAATCTGAAAATGTGTACTCAATAGCCAGAAACCTACTGGATGAAAGCAGAATGGATTCATCATTCTGACAAGGATTCTGTAATTGTGATTACTGTGTATGCCAAGGGTTTCTCAGGAGACTGAGCAAAGAAGCTGTCTAACATCTTAAATGAGCTTGTATTTTGGACGAAAAACTGCTGGACTTTCATAGCATAATTTGTCTATCATGTATCATAGCACTTGCCCTGACAATCAGTCTGAAAGTGCCTTGAGTAATGACTTTAAAATGTGTGATACAAATCCTCACTTAAATGCACTAAATGCAGACAGTGTTTGCCATAAAGATGACACTTTTGAGGCCACTATCTTAAAAAAAAGAGTAAACTTATTTGGCCTTGACAACAGAGCAGGGCCAAAGAAACCCTGGACTAAATAGAGTGTTTTTCCTGAGATGCTAAGAGTGTCAAAGTATAATTAATGCTATTTCTTGCAGTCCCATGCAGTCTCTCCAAAGCTACAGTCAAAATCAAGGAAAAATTCAGATTTAAAAAATGCTTTGTTAGTCATTCTCATGAAGCATTTTGAGTACTTGGAGGATCTGCTGTTCAGTGGAGACAGAGACAGCTGGACCCAAGGCTGAATGAGTTAATTGAGTCCCAGCATTGGACATCACTGATTGTACAGGCAGCACCAGGCCAGTTCCTGCCACCTTGGGCAACATCCTTTCCCTTTGTGCATCCCACAGGGTATCTTGCCAATTGACAACCCAGTAAAACATAGCATGGTCATTCATGAAATTCTAAGGTAATAAAAAGCCAGCTAATAAAACTGATTTTTGTCAGGACATAGTTGTCATGCTGGGGAGTACTATGCAGAGATGTAAATAACTTTAAAATCCGGAGTGTTAATTGGTCATTAAAAAGCAACATAAAATCTGATTTTATCAGAATACCAGACTGTGGATTTTGGTACTACTGATAGCAGTATCCTACTTACTTAATTAATTCTGTTCTTTCTGACCTGTATGTCTGCATAGATCAAGCAATTCCACACTACAATGAGGGCTGGCAAAAAGGGAGGCAGTTTCTCTGTTCTCCACTCAATATCACTGATGGAACGCTGTGGGCAGAGTTCAAGCAGCAGCTGCCTCCATTTGGTAACAGATGTTGTACCACTGAGCTTTTACAAAACAAATTCTGTAGTCTGATCCATGGCAGACAGTGGTACAACCAGCAGCATTTGCACCAAGTGACCCAGCAGGTCAGGCAGCATCCTCCCATTGCTCTGCAAGCCTCAGTTAGCAATAGGTGCAGGCAGGATTGAACCTTCTCACCAATACAAATGTGATTTATGGGAATGTCATTCCTTCTCATCCTTCACCTCCACTCCAGTTTCTGGTTTACCATTCACTTATTTCCACGTAGTACAATTGAACCTTAATGTTAAAAAGTTACTGAACACCACAGCCTTGCTTAGGAGCAACATGATCAGATCCCCTGTCTCCAGACAGTGAACATACGACTCCACTTCCAGCTCCAAATAAAACATATGCTTCCCCACAGACAGCATGGAGACTCTTTCCTACATGAGCATGCAGAAGCCCAGGCATCACCAATGTGTAAGAAATGCTGTGTAGGAAAGCCCAAGTGGAGTGGAGGGCATCCCTGCTGCTCTCTGTGATCATAAAGACATAGCAACTGAATGGCAGCATTTCAGGACAAGATTCACTCCTGGCAACGAAGCACATGTTGAGGTCTTGTTTGGAAAAGACAAATGCCCTTTTTTTCCCACCTAAGATTTGCAAACAGCTCCCAATTAAAGATGAGACACTTTTCTCCCTATGTATATGGGCTCCATCTGTGATCACTGACAAGAGACTAAGAAGCTGTGTCTAATCCTCCTTCAAAGGTGGCACAGACAGTGTCTCTCTTCTGGTGTCAAAGCTGCCACTATGAATAAGTAACTCGTTAGGACACCTAATCCTGTAACCCCAGTGCTCCTCAGCCTGCCTGCCTCATCACATCTCACAGGAGACGGGCACACAACAGGACCTGGCCTCCTTCTATGGCAAACCAACAAAGTGATGACAGGACAGTGACCTACAGCAGAGCTAGCTGAGCCACCAGCACCAAGGTAGTGTGGCTGCTTCAGCCATATGCTGGGAGACCACATCCCTGACTGTGCCCAAAGGCTGCTCTCCCCCTGTTCCCATCTGCACCCCCTGTGCCGGGGGGAGCAGCTTCCATATCACAGTGCATGTGAGGTAAGGAAATGTTTAACTCAGCATGTGAACTCACTCAATTTGAAAAACAACTCTTTTAAAAATAGGCCTTAATTAAAAACATAAATACACTACTTATACTGGAACCAAATGTTTTCCCATTCCCCTGCCTGTGCAGTACTGCCTGTTCAGCACGCTGGGGCGTTAGCACTGTTCACAGCTTGAAGCAAGATAGAAATGGCTTAAAAGACGTCATCAGCTGCCTTTTTAACAATTTCACTGGAGATGTGTGCTAAGCTTTGCTCTGCTGTAGTGCTGCTGGCTCTCAGGAACAGGGCTGCCTTCTGTTTGGCAGCAGAAGAAAGTCCTCTGCTGCCCCACAGGCCTCCCAGCACCCCTGGCACAGGAAGAGATGCTGGCATCCTGGCAGGGCTCTGAAGCAGAGGAGATTGGATTCCAGCCCCACTGACAGTGGTTCTTGCCCTGCACCTGGTGCCTTCCCTGTCCCTGCTGGAAGGCTGGTAGCCTGCTCCCCCTGGGGCTTTGCTCCCACCCAACCTCCATCCCCACTCATCCCTTCTCCCATCTGGCTGCTGTGGTGAGGATGGCTGCACAGGCTGTGCACCTGGACAGGGTACTGGCAAACTGGGAGATCCTGCACGCCAGAAGGAGGGGAAGGAATGCTAGGTCCTAGCTTCAGGTCCAACCAACTTCAGCCTGCAGCCTCCACCCAGATGTACTGCAGGCCTGGCTGGAGAATACGCACAGACCCCAGCTGACACTTTATTCAAAATGTATTACCACAAATGTCTGTCCTACTCATGTACAACCCCATCCACGTCCCTTCTGACACTGCACTGGAATCCCTATCTACAACAACAGCTAAAATATCTCTGGTATCACTGCATGTTTTCTTTTCATATTAACATCACTATTGATTAAAATACTTCTCATCACCAATGTCTCTCCAGGATGTCTCCAGACTGAGTCTGCCTGGCATTTTTATCCATGCAGTATTTGTATGTGTATTCAGCACAAGCTATTTATACATGCACACAGAAGTGTCCTGGACTTATAAACCCAACTTTTGTAGTGAGAAATAGCACCCAGTCATCCAGATATCCGAGGCAGAAATCCAAGTCTGAAGAGTATGGGAATGAGCACACCAATTTTCTGTTACCCATTATTACTAAATTACAAATCCTGTTCTGCAAAAGGATGGGTTCCTGCAATATCAAGACAAGAATAAGCTATCTCCTTTGCTTATTACCCTTTCTCCATCACTCTACTTCTATCTCCTCCCTCTTGTAACTAAAGGCAAAAAAAAGTACCTTCCTTTTTTCTTTGGTCTCCCACAGAGACTGTGGTCCAAACACTTGTGATTTCCAAGCAAGAATATCATCAGAGACACAATTTGGAGCTCCATATGAAATGAGACTAAAATTCCAGGCAACGAACAATGCAGTTGCCAGGTTTTTCCACAGCTTAGGTTACAGCCAGTCTACAGAGCCTATGCGCACATCCTTCCAACTTTGCATGGTTTAAAACTTGTCTTCCAATTTTCAAAACAATCAAATGCAAGATGTTAAAGCTGAAGACAAAAACCTTTCACATCACTCTCTCACACATACACCTTCCCTCAACAACAAGCAAAAATTCTCAAGTGAAATATATATTGAGTTTATAAAAACAGAAGAAACACGCTCATTCCTCTTTTTTTCCTTGCTGCCAAAAACGAGGTGACTGTCACTGCTGAGGATGACACTCACTCCATGTGGAACACAACAAAACTCCTCTCCAGGATACTGCAACCCAAAAGATATTTAAATGGCACAGAGTTGAAAGGAGGAAAGCAGACTTTTACCCACACATTAGTAAGTCAGTGACCCAGCTGTGGGTCCAGATCTGTGTGGCTAAGGTAATGATGTCAGAACTAGCTATGATTAGTAGTTTTGAACTGTCGTCCTGTGTCATGCACTGTTTAGACTTCACAGGTATATGGAATAACTGACTTTTTCAAACTCTGTGGTGCTATCCAGGCATAACCTGCATCTGCAGTCAGCCTTCATACAGGAATAAGAAGTAGTAGATGAGCTGTTTGGGTTTAGCCTCGGAATCAGTTTATTTTAAATAAAAAGTATCTTCGGAGTTTTTTTTTCATAATTAAAAACAAACAAACAAAAAACGCAAACCAAAAAACCCCACAGAGGAAAAAGATGCACCACACATGCACAAAAATGCTCACAGACCTAAGACAAAATAAAAAAACACCCATAATGCTGACAGCTAGAAAACTATCTCTGTATTTTTAAAACTACATCCTCCTTAACATCCTGACTGCTGTGTCATTGATGTCATATATATGCAAACAGGGTAAACTTTTAAATATCATGACAAGGCAGGTGGTTTGTATTACAGTTCTAGTTTTGTATTGCTCTACATAGAAATACTCTATATAAAATTTCATATAAAGCAATTGTATTCAATTCAGATCAGTTTTGGGACTGATTTCAGAAACCCAGAGGACTCCAACACTCCATTCATCTTCCCAGACAATATGACACAGAAAAGCAGGAACAATCCCTTCCTCCATTGATTCTTTGGATAAGCAGCAAAAAAACCCAACCCAGTTCCATATTTGGTTCCCCCTTACCATCAGCTACCCCACTTTCCAAGTGCCACTAAGTTGCGGAGGTGCCAGATAATGAGGAAATTAAGCCTCAAAACCAGTTAGAAAAATAAGGGGTCATAAGTAAACAGCACCAGTAGTATGACCAGTCAAGGACTTGGAAACTCCAATTAATGGCACCCAGCAATGAGTGAGATCACTTGGAATAAACTTGTTGCTGTTGGCTCCTGGATGGTGTGGAACTGGGAGTGCTGACTGGTGCAAAGCTACTTCCAGTGCTCCATAAATCTCACACTCTGATCATGCCCTTCAGAGAGCTAATGCTGATGGAGGTATTTTCTGTTCTTCTGAAGTGGCTGGAAAAGCCCCCATACTTCACTTGTAGCAATAAAATAAACCCAAATTATAGCTACTTGAGATTATCCTCGAGTCAGTCTCAGAACTTTATCCCAAAACATCCACTCAAGTTACAACACCCACATGAGCAAGAGTCAGTCCCAGGGGACAGCTCCCACTGCTGTTACTGGAACTGCTTTTCAGTCATCCTGTTCCAGTTTTCTTAGCCTCACTCTGAATTTTGGGCCTCATATTTGGGAAGCAAGTACCATATTACTAGAGGCCACCCTTTTCAATTTCACTGAGGAAAAAATCCAACTCCAGCAAGTGCAAGTTTGTGAAAAACTGTCTTTACCCACAGTGGTAACACCAGTACCATCTGGAGCACAGTACCCACAAACTGCATTTAGATACAATACAAGTAAGAATATGAAACAGGCTGCAGACACAGAACATACCAAGATCTCAGAGGACCTTTTGACAAATGGCTGCTGTTCCAGTCAATGCATTTCCTTTGTAGGAGATAGGAATAGTCTACTATACTCTGAAATGAGCCCCTTTCCCATTAGTGAAAATGGGAAATATTTTATACGACAGTAAAACACTTCTTGCTATTATTTGCCAGGGGAAGTGTAAGAAAAGCAGGGGGAAAAAAATCAGTATTTCTGCGGGGATGATTGTGAAAAGCATCACCCTGAGAACAGTACAGAGATTTCACTTCATAAAAACTTGGTTTTCTTCTTTCTTCTTTCTTTCCCATTTGATGAATCAACCACTCCAGTAATAGCTAGGTATACAAGCCTCAAATCTGATATATTCCAGAAAGAAGTCTGGCATGCAGGCTGACTTTTTTACAGAGTTTTTTCCAAGTTCTTCATTCCTAAATACTAAATTGGTAATTGTAATTCAATTACAAATAAAAGATTTTTTCAAGGTAATCTTACCTATGCTCCAGTGCCACAATAATGCTCTGAATATAATATTAAGAAAGGAAAAGTCACGTGAAATTTATTTTGCATCCAGGAAAAATTTTCACAGCTGCTTTTTAAGTCCTGCAAAACATACTCTCAAGTCCTCCTGACTTGAGTTTAAATTGAATAGTAATCTGCATGTTTAAGTGTGGAATAAGTACCTAAACTGTTTTTATTTTTGGAAAAAGAAAGAATTATTGTAATCACTTATTCTATCTTATCTTACAGGACAGTAATGTCCTGTAACATGGTCATTAATTAGGCCATTACCTTGTTCATCTGATCTGAATTGGTGGTTCACACCAACAGTGACATAGGTTTAGGAAAACAAGATTGTGAATCTCCTTGTTCAGTTGCAACGCCAGTATCTGATACATGCCTATCTTTTGCTCCATAGTCCAGTGAAGAAGGACTGGCAAGCCTGTGGAGGAGGTGTTTGCAGCACATCACTAATTTTACTCAAAAGCAGGAGGCTGCTCCTGAGCCCCTTCCCCACGGGAGTACAAGCTGATGTGCTTGTGGATGTGCTGAAAGGAAAGCTCCCCAAGTGCCTTGCCTGCCTGTGAGCATGGACTGACTTTTCCCAAGCAGTTACCTTGTCCCACCCCATTTTACAGTGTACTCTACAGAGCTCTGTTCCCTAAGGGTGCCTTCCAGCAATGCTCGGCCACAAGCAGCAGGACAGCTGAATGACATGGTGCAAGAACATGCTCAGCTCAACGCAGTCACCACCAGAGGAGAAGCAGCAAGACAGATAATTGCATTTTAATTCATTTGCACGTCCATGTCTACTGTTTTTTTTCCCAGGCTAGGAAAGATCAGTGATTCAGTTATTTTGTCCTAAATGAGATTTTTCACCACTTTTAGGAAGCTGAGCACCTTATATGGTTTGTATTAGCATGGCTGGATTTTTGTCAGTGAAATAAGATTCCACCACTTTATAGCTTCAGTGTAGCAGACAGACCTCATGCACAATGAAGCAGTTGTGTGAGAGTGGCTTTATGCCACCCACGTGACAGACGATATTGTGATCTTAATTCATTTTACACACATTTTCTGCAGAAACAGTTACAGGCTCTCCTCTCTCCCCAAAATATACCATATTATGATTCTGAATACAGAGAAAGCATTATGTAAGCACAGAACATTCCAGCCAACTTGCTAAGACAAGGAAAAATAACAAAGCAACTTTCCATATGCTGCACAGGCAAGATATCTTAAAGAAAAGCGCTGCCTGCAATAGGAAAGAAACAAAAGCTAACTGTATGAGAAGTCTGGAGAAATACACCACAAATCTTTCTGCTTAATCCAAATTCTGTATTTTTTTTTTCACCAGGTCTTAAATGATTCAGCAACAAGTAAAACAAACTTGCAAAACCAGAAACCTTTCATGTAGGCCAGCTCTCCACATTCTGTCAGATGCTAGATATTGAATAAATCAAATATCTGCATAAAATGGCCACCTCAGAAAGAAAGAAGCAAAGCAAAACCAGCCACAGACCCACTTTTAATTCTATGCTTCTACTGCACTGTCTGATGGCAACTGTAGCTGCTTTATAACATATCCCACTTCTCAGTCAGCTGAAATTCCAGCTGGACTTTGCCATCTTCAAACTGCAGCCAGGAACTATGTTGTGTTGCTAAGGAAATCCAGTGAAGGATACAGCTTGAGCTCTTAATCAACATTTAAATTCCAGGCAAAGGCTGACTCATGCACGCTCCTCTTCTGGCTGCTATAAAGCAATCAAAACAAGGCAGATAAACTGCTGCAAACCCTTACTCCTTTCTGAAGTAAGGTGTGCCCTTACATTGTTAAGACTGGGTATGTGTGGGGTAACAAGTGGTCAGGATTACCAAATCATGCTATTGGCAGCCTTCACAGAGGACAGAACTGCATGTGGCCGTGGGCAGGCATTGTCAGGTTCATCCTGTTTTACAACAAATGCACTGAACTTTAAAGTCAAAATAAAGATGCTTAGATGTTTCAGAAACACAGATTAAAAAGCTTTAAGAATCAAGAACCAGGATTTCTCATGCTGCACTTCTCATGCTGCACATTGTAGAATAATACGACCGCCAACCAAGAGCTCTCTTACAGCACTTGTGAAACTCAGGATACTGAGCTGTCTTACACAGGATTCTGAGTGAATGAACTCTGAAGTAACTCAAAGACAAAACAAGCCTGATGCACAGGTATCCCACACCCAGTCAACCAGGCTCAAAAAACCTTGGCCAATGTTTTCACAATACTTTTGCACTGCTAGCTTTAGAGTGGTGCTTCAGTGCCAGGATGGTACAGGACTCAAGTGTTCATACAGAACATTAAGGTCCTTTAAAAATTAGCAGACAGTACAGTAGTTCTCTACTGAGTGTATCCCAACAATAAAATGCACCAGGCATGGTGCATGGTGCATACCTGGTCTGTCTCTTTTACTGTCTCTTTTATTCCCTCCAACACACTTAACTCATCAGGTGAGAGTATTGAAATTCTTTATTTTTTCCATGTAAGTACTACCAAGCATGGAAAAATCCTGCTGTCACAACAGTTCACGGCAGCACATACACATGTTACTCTTTACGCTCCCTTTGATGTTGTAGGAAGGCCTACAAGTAGGCAACTACAGTAGGTATAGGGAAAGCCTTCCAAGTCCTAAGTGCAGACAACATTTTAATATACAATTTTTAAGACCATGCTTTGCTGAAAATGCAAAAATCTCATACTTCCTTGTGTACCACTTTTACATAGTACTGGCCATATCATTGCTAATGCCCACCAGAAGATTAGTTTAAATTTAGATATCATTTCTCATAAATAACAAATAAAAGAACTTTTTCTTTCTCAGCTTTCTGCTGCTCAATGAAACACTTCCAAAAATCCCTGAATAAAACCTTTGATTTGGACAGTTTTCTTTTCTTACCTGCCTGCAATATTTTATGCCTGTATTTTTAATGATCCATTTCTGATGCTTAGTTACTGAGAACATTTGAACTCCACCATCACAACAGGAATACTGTAAGTTATTAATGTCTTCATAAATCAAATCTAGACAAGAGCAGCTCGTCTATCATCAGGGTCATCAGGCTTGGGCTGTGGTTCTGTGTCCCTTGGTCACAACAAAAATCCATTGTGCACATACTAGAGAAAAAGGCATGGGAAGTCCTTCCCACAGGCCTGTGAAGGCACATAACCTAAAATTCCCTTCAAAGAGCTGTAGGTGTCTGGCATCTGATGACTGGTAAAATGATAATATTATTTTTGTTGTACTTCTCAATGTCTACAAAGTCTTTGGTTTCACCTTGTAAAATAAAATGGAGATTATGCTCCTTTCACTGAGGTTGCAATTTTGCTTTTTTTTTTTTTAATTTTATTTTTTTAAGAAAAAATTCTCATAGATCAATTGTGTATTTTTATAGGACACTACAAGAAGGAAATAAAGTATGGAAGTGGAGAGAAAGGAAAAACCTGAGAAACCAGAGCTCGTGGCCTGTTGCTTATAGTTCATATGCATAAACTAGCTATCTCACAGGTATTGCTTTGATCTATCTCCCTGTTAATTCCTCTTCCCATTAAAGAACTACTGACAGTTCACTGGTATTCAGATGTGATTAAAACATATTCTAATACCTATAAATAGAAATGTTGGTTTGAGTACTAATTAAAAACAAATCTGTCTTTAGGGATCCTGAATCAATGAAAGAGTAAAAAGGTGCAGCAAAGAGCAACAGTCAAAATGATGCCCATTTTTTCCCTGAGGAATGGCTAGGCCTGTGTTTTATTGATCTTTAACCAATTAATTTTTGGATTCCAAAGTGTTTATAAAAATCCATCCAGTAACTTCAGCATAAGAGTAACAAGAAAGATTTTGTTCTTGCCTTCGATTTTATTTATTGCCATAAAGTTCCAATTATAACAGGGTAAGTCATGCACACCGACTTTCTGCCGCCTTCACAGTAGTTTTTAATTAAAAAAAAGAGTCAAATGTCATGTTATGTTTACTGTGCTCCTTCACTGCAAGTTAGTTTAATCATATGCTACTTCATAGCTAACCCTTGCTTATATATAAATCTACACATTCATTACTTTCATGGCTGGCTCCATCTTCTTATTCTCCTCCTGAATACTACACCCTCTAAGCAAAGACTCATTGCAACGGTGCTTTCAGCCACAAGTTCTGCTCTGCCTTATTTGTCACAACTCTCCCATCTTGAGAAATCCACGGGATGCTACAAAATAGCCAGTGATGCTGTGTGGTAATAAGGATTTATTGGTTTTCTCCCCAAAGACATTAAGCTCTTCAGAACTGGGATGCTCATATGCTCCTGTGATGGGGAAACTATATTTACAATATGACATAAAAGTGTTTTCCTCCGGGACTGCTAATATCCCTGGCACTTAGTAGAAGCAACTGTAAAGAACTGATTCCCCCTTAACCTCATGTCCAAAACCAGAACATGCTATACTCTCTGGAAACCAGACTTCTAAATCCTGAGTGAGACTTCAGAGCAGCCACAGAGGAACAATATGGGCTGACCACAGGGAAGAATAATTTTAGACAGACAATATAACAGACATGCTTGCATCTGGGCACAATACACACAACTGAAATGAACTGGGCTCTAATAGACTATCACAATGACACAGTGTGAAATTTATTAGTTGAAGATAATTACCTCAGCATCCTGCTTCTGGAGCTGGTACGTTTTCTTTAAGCACTGCAGTATTCTGGGACACAACGTCTTCTCCTCCAAGAGAGACTCCAGAAGTAAGACCAGCTGGTCAGGGAGAAGCTAAGAGAAAAATAAACTCCACATATTAATAAAGATCTCTACTGAGTGAGCAGTTAAATAGAAAGAAAATGGAGAGCAAGACTGTGAAAATCTGTGTACTTCCAGCATGCGCTTGAAATACAACAAAAACTTCTACCTAGTTCTGAAAAATCTGAGGGTATACATGTACATGTTCTGAAATACTCTTTGTTCAGCTCAGTTAAGACTTGTTTTCCATGTTTTTCATTACTACAGTTAGATTAGATCTAAACCATGTTTATCTTACTGAAATATAACCACAGCTTATTAAGCAAGATTTTTATGGAATATATATGCTAAGTAATTCCATTTTGTTTAGTCCTGGAAGGAATAAAAACCAGAATAATTTACAGTGTATAATTTCAAGAATCATTTAGATATCAGAATGTACAATTTTTAAGAGTAGTATTTTTATCTGTTATGTGAGCAATTTTGTGATATTCTTAAAGTGAGCAAAGAAACACAACACAAATAAGTGACCCACAAAACAAGCATTGGATTGACACATTTTGAGGCATATTCTAGCACAATCAGTCACAACTGTCCATCATTATATGCTAAAGATGTGTGAATGTTATGTTTGTGGTACACGCAGCATATATCTATCTATACATGTATATATATTTAGTAGTTATTTGGTTGACTCCTGAACCTATAACTCTCAACCTAAAAAGAAAAACCAAGAAGTCTGATGTAGCAGTGCTTAAGTGCTTTGTTTAATAGGCTTATGTGATGAACAAATAATTAACTCAAATGGAGCTCAAAGATAAATTACTTCAACTGCCAGGAAACATCTATTGGAGATTGAGGCTTCAGGGTGATCAGTCAGAAGTTTCTCATATGTCGCAAAGCTTTCCCCACTACTCATAATTGTGGGACACCAAAAGAGGTCGAAGGAAGGGAGGCAAAAAGTGAATTTAAGCTTTTGCACACAAAAAGAAACCACCACTGCTCAGTCACATCCGCTGTTCTCCAGTCAGAACAATGAAAATAAAAATATCCTGTTACTTTAACACAGCTTCCAGCTTTTATCACATTTGGCGATGCTGCCCATGTGCTCCCCTGCTGTATCAAAGTGCTGAGCAGGTAGGAAATGAAGTTAGCTCTTCCAAAAACACACCCCACAGCAGGGATGTTTGTGTGAACTGAGCAAGTCTGGACCCCTGATCTCGGACAGCAAGTCCATGAAGTTATCAAGGATCTTCTGATAAGTCTTGATGTGTAAAATATCGTGGTTAATGACTAACTATGCAACAGGAAGTTTTTTCCCTGTGTCAGTATGACATCACTTAGCATCATCACCTGAATCAGAATAAAGAAGAAACAGTTATCTCCAGGATTTTAATGCTTTGGTTCCCTTGCATTTTTAATTCCTTCCATTTCTTCATTATGGAAGTTGTACTCCTGGAGACTGAAAAAGCCTCACATCTTACTATCTCTTAATGAACATTTTCTAAGCAATAACAAAGCCTGCCAACTAAATGATTTGTCAAAAATAGTAAAGCATTTTAAAATATTGACTATTTCAATTTCAGGACAGCTACTAAAATGCCAGCTTGAATGTTTACTGCCCAGTCCAACATCAGCTGCCTGGAGGATGGTGAGACACAGTAAAACTAGCACAGACAGCCAGTCGAGGGAGGTGATTCTCCCCCTCTACTCTTCTCTTGTGAGACTCCACCTGGAGTACTGTGTCCAGTTCTGAAGTCCCCAACATAAGAAGGACATAGACATTCTGGAAAATGTCCAGAGGAGAGCCACAAAAATGACCAGAGGGTTGGGGCACCTGTGAAGACAGGCTGAGGAAGTTGGCGTTGTTCAGCCTGGAGAAGAGGAGGCTACAAGGTGACCTTATAGCAACTTTCCAGTATCTGAAGGAGGCCTGTAAGAGAGCTGGGGTAGGGCTTTTTATGTGGCTGTGTAGTGAGAGGGCAAGGGGACATGGCTTAAAACTTGAAGAGGGGAGATTCAGGTTAGACATTAGAAAGTAATTCTTTAATTTGAGGGTGGTGAGATGCTGGAACAGGTTGCCCAAGGAGGTTGCAGCTGCCCTCTCCCTAGAAGTGTTCAAGGCCAGGCTGGATGGGGCCTTGAGCAACCTGATCTAGTGGGAGGTGTTCCTGCCTATGCAGGGAGGTTCGAACCAGATGATCTTTAAGGCCCCTTCCAACCCAAACCATTCTGTGATTCTATGAAAGAACGAGACAGAGGATGCTTACAGGAAGGGCCTCTGCTTGGAGACTGAATTAATTCTGAATACTTATAAAATCTGAAATACTGCAGAACACCACACAGAGCTAGGTAACAACTGACTCAGAAAGCATTCTCTGCTAAATATAAAGATAGCAGAACAATACTTAATTTGTAGAAACTGTGGAACAGTTGCTTGAATATGCAAGTTCAGACTATCAGAGCTAATATTTTATAACATACCTCCAGCATAGTTGCTACAGATTCACCCACAGAAAACTATTGTTAAAGATAACATTACAGAATCTCACTGAAGCCAACAAAAGTACACCAACAGAATAATAGCCACGTCCTTAATTTACCTCAGTCTAGCACTGCATTATGGGTGAAGAGTTTTTGGAATTACAGATTAAACTCTTACTGGTTTACGTTTGAGACAGCAGAGAAAAAAAATAAAGAAATCTGAGACCATGGCTTTGTTGTTTTCCCACGTTCCAGCTGCCCAAGATGAGACTTTGCATACCAGCTTCCAGCTCAGGGCTTTAATTCAAGCCCAGAGCAAACGGCGGCTGAGAGGGTGGGGGCACCAGCAGAAGAAATTCTGAGGGACCTGGTACCGAAGCAGCACTAGTGGGCGCAGGCATGACATGTTGTTGTCCCACTACTTCTGATACAAAATAAAAGAAGGCACTCCCTTTTCTTACCCTTTCCTTTTAGAGGCTCTGCCTAAGAGGGAAAAACTATCCCAAGCAAAGAGGAAGACGAGCTGGCTGCAGTTCCATGACAGAGACTGCTACATAACTCTTCCAGAGGTTTAGAAATCTTTTCTCCCGAGACAGCAATATGAATAACGCTAGTTCCAAAGCAACCTTTTAACTGTTATAAACAAAATTCATAAAACTCCACTCGAATTTTCAGTCAAAAAACCCACACTCCATTATTTTTCATTTTCTTCACTACTGTTTGTCTCACCCACCTGTTACTTCTCATCTTTCATGCCATGAGAATTGTTTGGGGTACACACTGTCTATTTTCCATTTGTTTGCCTTAGGCTTAATACAAAGAGGCCCCTGCTTTTAAGTGGTACCAAAACACAAATGCTGGAGAAAACAGAAATCAAATTTCTTTTTTGGCATTATGGAGGCATTTTCCTTTACAACAACTCATATTTTGCGAATATCCAGTGAATATCTAGCATACGTGTATATGCAATCATTAAAGTAGATTACTTCAATCAGGAACTGTGATGAGTACAAAGAAATAGTTTTCATTATGACAATGATTGCTGCAAGAGCATGTATCAAGTAGATAGCTCCCAACCTGTGCTTCCTACATGAAAATCATACTACTTTTCCCAGGGTTCCCTCTCCCCCACTAGCAAGTACTGACACTAAAAAGAGGGAACAAATTAGTATGTTGCAATCAAGCACACCAGAGGTTTTCTGTCATGTCCCATGTAATTAACCATCATTCCCACTATAAAGCTGTATCCCAGCACTGTATATTTCATCTTGTCTGTAAAACCTCTCCTGCAACTCTTGAGCCTTTTGAAAAAGTTCACTCTGTCCTGCCATTAAGCAGCCATTTTGTCCCCTGATTCCCATTTGTAACCTAAAGTCATGGTCTTAGTCTTAATAATTGGGCTTTTACCTTTAAAACAAACTGCAAATTATAGGGAGTATCAAAACCAGGTCTGTATTTGAAAAGTAAGGTGAAAGAATTAAAGAAATTGTAGCCATAGTAAAACTGCAACTCAGGCTATTACAGAAGCAGCTTACGAGAGCTGTGATTTAACACATACTAAATATCTGGAAAATTAGAAGCCTACTTTTTACTTCATTCATATCAGTACACAAGACACTCAAACCATTACACTGTGTTACAAGAATATCTCAAGATACCAGTAGGTTTGAAAAGGTTTCTACAAAGAATCTTGGAGCAAACCCACGAGTTTTCTGAAACTTACTCCTAACCTGTTAAAAGCACAAACAGCTCTTGCCTCCTCAAAGATCTGGTATGGCAGCTACAGAGGTCATCGACCTCATATCCCAGAAGACCACCCACGCAAAGGAGTGTATTTATCAATTCCTACATTAATGAATGCAATAAATGCCAGATTCACCCTTTACACTAGCAAAAATGCCATTGAAACATTTGACTACTGACCTTTCACAGCCGTGAAATGTGACACAGATCTATCTACTTGAGCATCCACAGCACCAATGCTTGCACTGCACCCCTAAGCCAGGACACAAATCACTGAAGTAGTACAGCTGGTGTGCTGAATATCCCATTTGCTCCTGCCTGCACTTGAATGAAGTCATTGAAAGCCTCCTCAGAGGGAAAATGTGCCTCAGACTAATGCAGCAACCGATTGACAGTGGCGTGATTTCTATTATTACTCCATTATCACACTGGGATCTGTGCCTAAACGAGCATGCTTCCTCCCTGATGCCATTTCCTTTTATCCTGGCTCTAGTCTAAATGTGGATCAATGGGAGTAATATATATGATGTCACTTCAATTTTCAGCTACTGCCTCCCTCTCTCACATGCACAGATAGATCAATTCTTCCCAAAAATGGTTAAGAAATGCACAGGGATACTCTTATCCCAGCAAAGCATTCTCTGCTATATTTGTCTGTGTAACCACAGCAAGGAACTGTTTACACTAAGCAAAAACAGGGGAGAAAAGAAAAAAAAAGTCACTTCTGTGCACTGGAAATTGCTGGCTGGAATACAACACAAACAAGGCACAAAACAGATTTAAAGCAATCTGACCACCAAAAATTGTACAGAAGCGTTTCAGGTTTCTAATGCACAATAAACTTCTCCCTTATTTCTCTGGGAGAAGGTAGTCCACACAAAAAAATGTGAAATGTGTTTTCATATTCATTTTACTTGCTTTTCCGAAGTCAACCCAAATTTTTCCCACCCCTCTCATAGGAAAGAAAGAGAAAAACCCCACCCCAGAGTTCAATAGTGAATGGTCCCCTTCAGACAGAATTTCATTAATTGCAGGTAAGAAAGCACTGCTACTAGTCTAAGAGAGAAGATTTATAGGGCCAAGCAATCTCTGTGCCTATACTCTGAACTGATCAAACAAATCCCTGAATGATTCTTACATTATAAACTCTTGACATGGAAAATCTGCCTTGAGGTCTGTTTTCTGCAGGCTGCAATTAAACAAAAAAGCCTTTGTAAAACAAATCCCCCCCTTTCTCAAACTGTCCAGAAAACTGTTAGATTCAAAATTCAAGAAAACACTATTTACTCAACAACGTTTTTAAACACACTTTGTCATTGTTTACCTCAAATGCTATTGTTCCAATACTGTTTTGATCTGCTCAGTGACTTCTTTTAAATGAAAACAAGGCTGAACAAGGCTGTCTTCCCCCCCTCTGCCCCCGGCCACTCCCCCATCTCCCCATCTCCTNCCCCCCCCCTCCCCATTCAGGGTCTAAATTGTACTCATATCAAGTAACACATTAATTCAATAAAAAATGCCCATGCTAACAGCTGTTAACTAGCACAGTGCACTACACTACTTAAGAGAATCTAGCTCTGAATGAACTACTCTGCAGTTTGATTAATAAGCAGAAAAAAAAAAGTAATCTGCAGCTGACAAACACTTTGAACTGGTTCACAAAATAAAACTCATCCATGCCAGAGGCTGACAAAATTTCATAAGTATGTAGTGAAGCAGACTGTTCGCTAACTTTATTTGGGTCGGTTTGTTTATGACTTCCCTCTTACTGAAAAATCAGCTCCCATTCAAACGTTTATGAAATATAACTAAACCTCACTATATTTAAAAGCAAAATAATTATCACTCTCTGCAACACATTCTCATCTACCCACAAAATACACTTCTACGGAATGTCTTTCCACTTTGTATAATTTTTCTCAATCTCTGCTCAGACCATTCCTTCTGGTCTTGGCAACAATAGGTATTTTTTAGCATCTATTTAAAAAAAAAACAAACCCAACAACAACAACAAACCACACCAAAGCAAAAAACCCAAAACAAAATAGCAATTGTACAGAGTTTTAATAATAGAATAAAATTCCTATGAACTTTGCTTCAAAACTCTTACTTCAAGAAGTAATGGCTGCAACAAATTCATCAGCATTTGATTTGTATTGCTGTTTCTGGGACATTTCTCAAAATGCTCTTTCTGGGACATTTATGTTTGCTATCACTTGCTTCATGCTAGTAGAACATAAAAATGGAAGTGAGAGCAGTTTATTTAATAAACCACTGCACTTGCATTTAGTTCCTAGTTACTTTCATCTTCATAACAACATAAGGATTTCTTAGTTTTGGAAGCAGATCATCTGTGTTAGAAATAATTTCAAGGCCACTACCTACTATAAAGATTCGATTTATTCTGGCAACACGTAAGAAAATATTGTTGGATGAAAGACACAAATCCCTAAGACCTGCACAATCTTACCTATGCACACGAGTCAAACAACCTCACCTCCACTGACTTTTACCAATCCTTTTCAAATGCAAAGGACAAAACTAGCAGTAATCATATTGCAATTATCAATATACAAACAATATATCTTATGACACAGCTACAGTTTAAGGTGAGTTTCCAGAAGGTTCAAAGAAGTTTTGTGCATGTGTTTGATTTTATTTATAACTTAACCTGATTCATGCAACAGTAGTGTCCATGAAGCAACAGAACTTCGGAAACTTTTCAAACAAAACAAAGTTTTCAGCATTTTTCAAAGAGGAACTGCTGATGGGCAAGGACTTTACAAAACAGGGCTGCTTCTTTTGAGATGCCCCACTCAACACCTGTCCTAAATTAACACTGATTTCTCACCCAATGTTTATGTAACCACTGAAGTACTTGCCTAAATGTTTCAGACACCCAAACGAGGAAAGATCTTGGGACTACTCCTGTGCTTAAACTACATCATAGTCACACAGGTTTTTTTGTTCTGTTGAATTTTAATGTGATTTTGACACCATGCAAATCATAGCACAAACCACATCATATTACTTGCATCAGACTTGTACTAATAAGTAAGTGCAAACTTGCCATTTGATTTTCTTAACACTGGGAAATATTTGTAGAGTAGCATGAAAACAAAATTAGACAGGGAAACTGTGTGTACATATGTTACAATCCTGTGAGATCAGAATGCAAGGATTTAATTTTAGCAATATTTTAAACTGACTTCTAATGTAGGAATCAGCAGCATAAATGAAAGTTTAAAGCTGCTGTACTTTCTGGGTCTGATACTCGGTTACAAGTTACTAGTAATGCTTTCAAAAGGCCAGCCATTGCTACTGTTCCATAAAGTGACCATTTTTTTCCTGGAGCTGTAGCATATAGTATTGTCACATAATTCACTTAATGAAGAGAAGATCCACTTGTGAAGAAATTCAGCATCTGCAATCTAATACAAATGCACTGGAATGTCAAAAACTATTAAAACTTTATGATTTAACATACTGCTAAGACAGCAAAATGTAAACCAGGTGGCTTCCACTACAGGTTTAGTCAAGTTATACAGTGCTGCCCCTCAGCCCCAGTTTTCTCATATGTTTCACTATAACCACAAGCACATAAGCACTTTATTAAGCATAACAGGCTATGCGTAGTCTATTCTATGCAGACTATCACCACTGTGATTTGCTATCGTGCTTCCAGTGCGTGCTGCTCCTGGTCTCAGATGAAACGTCCAAGGCAAGAGGAAAGTGGACACGAAAAGCCAGATTCCATGCCTGAAATCATGATAGGATCCACAGGATCATTACTTAGACATACTGAGAACAGAGGATTGCCCTGACATAAAGCTGAAGCTGGCAACAGCGAGATCTTCAGTTACCCCTTCATTTGATCTCAAAAATCCCAGCACTTGGGTGGGCAGAGGTGATCAGAACACCAGCCCTACACTGATTGCTCTCCACATGAAAGCAGCTGGCACTAGGACAACCTTCTCATCTAACAGTAGACCCAAGAGAGGCACTTCAGATTTAGCAAGCTGTTCATCTAACTACAAAAAACAAAGCCAAGAACTTTTATTTTCCATACTTTTACACTACCACAAATGAAAGGATTAATACAGAAAACCAACAAATCCTAGCTACTGGAGGAAAGATTTCACAAGTATGTTGTAAGCATCTGAAGTGGAAGTATTTGCTTCCTCATTTTTGTGTCCTAAACCCTAGGTTTCAGTTGCTTCAGGTATGCGCTAATGCTGAGGTCAGTAGCAGTGTAAGCCACCCCACCCTGAAGGACCATCATCTAGATCCACTGAAAACTGTCAGACTAATGAGTCTCCTCTGAGATATTAAAATAAAGTTCAAGACTACAGCACACACTGAAAACCCATGTTTCAATGGCCAGTCTACCAAGTGTGAAACAGAGTCAAAGAATAATTATCACTGTATGCTAGCCACAGCCATCAGTGAGAGTACTCTTAGAAAGATTTCCTTTATTTTTCTGCCTGTATGTACTACAGGAAAAGAAAGAAGGACAAAACCCTCAAAACCAAAGAAAATTTACTAATTTTTCTAAGCTTTCCTATGCGGTAAATTACTGTCCAAGTAACCTCATCACCCAGCGTTGAAAATGTCAAATCCTATCTCTAGAAAATACCCTGGGCAGTTAAACTACCTCTTCAGTCCAAAATCCTTGCAACAGAACTGAGCAAGGGCTAGCTTGAAGAATTACTTTCTTTTTCCTTGAGAAACTGGAATATAAGTGGAAATTGCTGGAACAGAAATCTTTTCTACTTATGTCTACCAATGCGGGAAACAATACCCGGGGTGTATTTAGGATTGTGATCTTCAAGATTCATGGGAATTCACTAAGTGTTTCCCAGCTCTCTTATGATGTGGTCAGATCTTGGGGAGACCATAACCCATTTGCTGGAATATGTTAATCACAAAGGCATTATACATGCCCCAAACAGCTGGCATTGTTCAGAGAAAGAACCTGAAGAAGGAGAGAGACAAGAACTTACTTCTTCTCCAACCTTTCATCATACTGGCTACTGCTGAAGACAGTTTAACATAAAGCACTAATAATATCACAAGCCTGCCTGGAGGAAAGGACTAAAGCACATCCACTTCCATCCCTTGACCCTTTACTCCTGTAATCTCTAAGCATCAATTCTCTTTTCTACCCTTTTGGTCTCAGAACAAGTAATGAGTGATTTCATGTATAATTATGTGAGTTGTCTTTTAACATTTGCATTTCCAGAGCTCAGCTGGCAGCGTTTTCTTCTGACCTGAAATCTGGCTCTGATGCATTGTGTGTCGCATACAGTCTGTGAAGACTCAAAACAGATTTCCCAACACATCACGTTCATTTTATCCTTTGCTGGGGAAGGCTTCAATTTTTGTGTTTTCTTAATTTGCCCAGAATGCAACCAACCAGATAGAGCACACTCGTATTTCAGAAATATATACATACCTCCTTAATCACAGATGACCTTGCAGTAGATATAACTCTAACAGATGAGATCTAGACCTAGGACTACATAGGTGATGCTGGGAAACTAACAGAGAATTATGTAGAGTTTGCAGTCATGAAACAGTCTCCACTGACTGCAGATGTAGAGATGCAAATCCACCACCATCAGCTTCTTTGATTCTTTTTTAAACTACGGTCTGACAGGGTCAATGAATAAATTTGCAGTTATCAGGGAGAAATTGTTCATCATGGCTAAAGTGATCCAGTCCCACAGCTGCTGTAATTTCTCAGCCCAGCTATCACCCAAGAGTGTCTCAGAGTGAAGCTTTTGGCACTTCAGAAGACAGTAAGTAATGCACACTGCAGCATGACTAGCAACACAGGTCACCACATGCCTCTCATACTGCTCTTCTAGTTTCTATATGGGTTTGCACCAAAATCCCCTCTCATCCAACCACTGCAGTCTGCACTGGTGATGCTGAGGCCACCTCCAACTGCTGACTGAGGATCACAGACAACAGCTAGGCTCTTTTTCCATTCCACAGTTCTCCACTCAAGGCCCACAGTCTTCTTGAAAGGGAGTCTGAACTTTTTAATGGCTTTATCCAAAAGTTACACTGTGAACTAAGCACATGCATTACCACCTTCCACTCCAGATACATGGCAAATTTCTTGGTTTTGCCTGCTCTCATACAAATACATTGCAGCATGTATGTGAGGGGGGAAAAAAAAAGAAGATTAAAAAAGCAACCCTTTCTCCCTCCCAAGAAACCCTTTCTGAAACAAAACACTCCACTGCTCAGAGCTCTCTCCAGGGGGAGAGAATGAGGCAATGATGACAGATGAAACAACACATGACAGATGTTAGTTCATTGCTTAATGCACTTGTGGAAGCTACTCAGATTCTGTGGCGATGAATGTGGTATGAAACAGTACAAGCATATCCCATTACATTTTATTCTTGATTTTAAAAATACACATAAAATTTTACTTAAAACTGTTGTGGAAAACAATTACCATTGGGAAAATTTCCCCCCAAGACACGAAGACTTCAGAAGATCTGAGGACAAGTGGGTGAGTGTTGCATGACACCTTTATTATGCCCAACGCATAAAAGATGCTATAGTTACTAGCAAGGATCTAGCTGACAGATTTTCTCTTTCAAAGTTGTATATAGGAGCATTGAAGCTAAACATAAAAATTAATCCTAGATGCAAACTGCTGGACTCCAAGTCCCAACTGCAATCGGACAAAATTTTAGCTTGAAGGATGGCAAGAAATTGAGTGGCTGCAGATAGGATTTGTACACCATTAACATATAAAGCACCAGGACTTGGTAAGGAAAAACAAGAAAACAAAATAAAACAAAACAACCCCAAACCAGCAGATTAAACCCTGCAAGTTAGTTGAAATGCTAATGATGGCAGAAGTAATGACCAGATACAATGAAAAAGTGCTACATTCTGCTCATGTTACTCAGATGAGACTTTATGTAATGCAAAGTAAGATATGTGAATTATTAAAAGGAAGCAGGACTCATTTTGTCACGTGTACTGACCAGTACTTCCACATACAGACACAACATTAATAATTTCTTTTAGATCCAGATAATGGATTTATTTATTGACTCATAACTACAGCTTTTGTGTGGGAACAACTCTATCCAATTTAATAGAATTACATCAAAGTACTAGCCTCTGAAGAGCTTTGTTGAAAGAAACAAAAATTAGAATTTTCTGTGAAGGCAGAAATGGCTTTATGACAAGTGAAACAGAAAAATATTTTACACATAGTAACTACTAAGCTGAGGAACGGGTATGAACAAAATACTTTATATTTAACACACAGTCCCTTAAAAACTCATTTTCACAGCTGGATTAAAACTAAAGACTTTAAATATAATAATTTCCTTATAAAATAGGGATAAATATAATTTATTATATTCACTTGTAACATAAGCATAAAAAGACATGCTTACAGAATAACACTCTGAAACGTTCTTAACTCTTTCCAACCTCCCTTTTTTTTAATAAGAAGCCTCGTAATTAAAAAAAAATAAATTGGTGTTTAGGTTCTCTTTTTTTATGTATCTGTAAGGAAGATTCAATGAGTTCCTTTAAAGACCTTGAGTTCATACACCCCCTTCCATTAGGTTTATACATAACATTCTGTAGTACCTGCAGCCACTTAACATACTTACAAAATTCGAGTACTTTCAACTTAATTTCCAAAAGCAGATACAAAGACAAGTCTTATTGCAGAAATATCAGAAGTTCCTAGGTTCTCCATTCTCAGAGACTTTTTATGACAATTTCCACCAATAGTTTACTACAACTTTAATTTTTAAAGATAATTTGAAAATTTCTAGTGCTCTAAAAATTATTGAGGAAGCAAAGAGTAAAATTACTTGTTGCAGAAAAATAAAAAAGAAATCCTAAATCAAAAGTCCTACTCTGAATTTGACATTATTTTTATTCCATAAACATGCAGAGAAATTATTCAATTTACTGCCACTTATTTCCATACTATTTTCTGTTCAGTAAAAGGATCTAAGGTGTGTAAAGCAGTGAGTGCCTCCCATCCTGCTCCTCCCCCATGAACTTCTGGATTCCACTCCAGATATTTCATGTCCTGCTTAACTTGGACCTTTTAACTGGGATCTGGGGGAACCAATACGGGCTACAGTAGGACTTCCTGGTAAGCAGGCATCAAGCAAATCACTTCAATAAATAGAGCCTATTCTCTGCAACACAGCATTTAATTGCTTACTTTTACAGCTGAACAGTACCTAACTTCTCTCCCTGTTCAGGAAAGCAGGGAGAGGAAAAAATAGTGGTCTCCAGGAAGAATATGTGGAAAATTTGCTGTCCAATGGCCTCATTCCATACTCCTTACAGAAGGACATCTCCTCATTTATTTACTCACTTAAGATCAAGACCAGCACTTAATCACTAAAGTTACACAAAAATGTTAAAGCTACCAAACAGATAATGCCAGTGAGCACTGCCTGGCTGTGCAGCAGTAAAGCATTATTTGTTTAGAAGTGGTGGGACAATGCTAAGTACAGTGCTTCAACGAGAATTCATAATCATGTATACGAATGCACAGTGACAGAGCAAAGTTATTTACATTAAAAGTTTAAGCAATACAATGCCACAACTAATTTAAGAAATTCCTTGGTAACATGATCATTTAAACATAATTCAAGCTAAATAATGAATGCTTCTGAATGCTGAAATGCAAACCATTTTGCAATACAAGAAAAGTTTCTGCTTAGTATGGATCTTGTTCTTGAAAAGCAAAGGCAAGTGCCCACTCCACCTGCTCTTTCTTGTCTCATGAAATCAAACTTTGGAAGCTTCATTTCAGGTATGTGTAGGCTGCTGTGACTAAAACGGACGTGAAGTTTCCATTATGAACTACAGCTCTCAGATGCCTTTTAACTTAACTATAAAAATTCCCTCCAGCAAGAAACTTGGCATTCAAGTTTTTAGTTGTAAGAGATTTTAAGATTAATTTCACTACTAACATTATTCCTTATAAAATGTCCAAGGTGGTTTACTGACTTAAGAAAAGTGTTTGTCATCAAACTCTGACTTTTGAGAAATAAAAACTTAACAGTTGATTAATCTAGGATGAGTCTAATGACATTTGCAACTCTGCAATTAGGACAGCTGTGGTACCACACACCAAACAGCCGTAGCTGCTTTAAGGACTAAATGTTTTCCACTGGCATTGTTAACTTTCATCTTAAATAACAGAAAAAATAACACTTTTTAATTTTCTTTCAGCCAGGCAGTAGAGATTCAGTTTGCTGTGTGGTTTTTTTGACCATGTTTAAAAGTAGTGACCTGAATATGTCTTCCAAAATCCCAGCCACTTCACCACCTGCCCCGCTGAAACGCCAAAACAATCTCACTTTATGGACATGACTCTGTGAACACTTTGGTGTAATTAATTTCACATGCAAGAAATACCTCCACTGAGAGGAACAGCAACCTACTCTTGCTCACAAGTTTACAGCAGTTGACCCTCTTAAGTGTCTCTTTTAAAAGGACATTTAAGGGTTTAATAAATTAATAGCAAAGTTACACTCCAGAATTTTGCAGCAACAGTGAAGTTATTGTTTTTTCAAACTAGCTCAAAATGTGGGTTCTATATTATCTTATACAGACTCACAGAGCGATTTTTGTGGTATGCTACTGATTACCTGCAGAATCTAATGAACTTATTAAATTGTACACCACTTTAGCCAGTCTATTCAGAAAATACACTTAAATGAACAAAATATTCTCGGAAATTTAACACTTCCCACTACTTCATTATTTATTTATTTTTAAAACACAGACACACTAGCTATAACAGTGTGTCGGTTTTTAAAGCAGTTTCTGTGCACCGCTGACTTCAGCCTAGGAAGCTGCTGTAGCACTGACTTTCAAATTCATACATACCCACAAGTTCTAGGAAACCTGGAACCAAAAGCACTCAGCACTTGTAGAAATTAAGGAACTCACAACCATAGTAAGTACATTATAGTGTCCCATGCAAAGAAAGCACTGTACACTGAGGTCTCCAGTGTCTCGCCTGTTTTTTTCTGGCAATCTTACAGTTATTTTCACCACTATTTGTTAAGAGGGTGAACTTCTGCCCATGATCAGCTTAGCTCTTAATCAGTCCTCGTTTTGCCAATTATCTTTGTCTAAATTCCAGAGAAGCCAAAAGATACACTTAAAAGAAGTTAAAACATGTTAAACAGCCTTTGATTTCACCACTAGAAAAATTTAACCTTGAAAAAACATCCGAGCAGCATACAAAGCTGATTACAAGGGTAGCAGACATATTTTTCCACCCCTGTAAACTGTTCTTAAAGAAGTTGCCTGCATTTCATATTTCTCCAAAGCCAAGGAACAGAAACCAGCTGTGCTGTAAATGCCCAGTCTGGCACTGGCAGGTAAAAGGCTCTCAGCTGCGTATCACTGTTTTAACATTATGGTTGAACGCTGCAACAGACAGCAATTTTCTTTCACAAACGCTCCTTTTAGAAGTGATTAAAAAGTGATTAATGATAAATTCAAGTTCTTAACTAAGTGCAAATGGGCAATAGAGGCAAGGTTACTTGAATCGGGTTTCACCAATATCCAAAACAAGCACCATAACCAGTAACAGCTGAATTACTCCAAGAATTGGTAAGGTACATGACAAAAGAAATGCAGTATGTGCAAATGCCAAAAGACAAGGGTTTACTTACTGAAAATGCAATTTCAGTTCCACTCAGTTTGTGAGAGCACAAAGTCCTTTAGCCTGCTTATGCCTTGACTGCGGTGCCTCTATGCTACCCGTCTTCTCTTCAGACTACATACACAAGCTCTTCTTCTTAATCTAAATCCAATCACAAACCAGTCTTGGAAATGCTCCACCCTTGCAATTACATACTGCTCTCAGTGATCATATTCCAATTCTCCTCCTCCTTTTTGTGTACTGTAGCCCTTTATATTCAATGCTCTTCTTGGAGCATTGTCTCTCATGTAATAATCATATTAATTAGAACTTTTGGCATTTAAACAACATGAAACTAGTTTTGGAAAATCTTAAAATCCCAGGGGCGATAACAACATAAAAGTAAAGCCCTTTTTTATCTGCCCCCAAACATATATGAATTTCTTAAAGACTAAACCAGAAGAAGAAATGTTATCTGTAACAAAGTGAGTACGTCCATTGCCGTAAGAGCTCTATTAATTTATGGTGTTAGTGCACTGACTTCAAGGAGATATAAGCAATAAACACAGCCTTTCACTTTAATAGCTGAAATACAAAGTAGGTGCACTGAGGTCTGCCAAGGGCAGGAGGTATTTCTTAATCTTCAGAATGACTGCATCTTATTTTTTATGCAGTTTCAATGTAAATAAAAGCAATAAAAGGAAAAAAGAACAGTCTACTGAAACTATAATTTCTTTCAATTATGAATACTATACAATTAGCAGTCTTACAGTAAATTGTGCTGGTCTGAGTGATTTCACAATGCCAATCTCTGCTCATAGAGAGTTTGGATGGAATAAGCAAGTAAAACAATGGAATTTCAGCAGGTCTGTACCATTAACAAAACTGGTTTAATTAAGCAGTGTTTCCATTACACACTGCCTTTCTATATTAACCTTTGTGATCAAAAAATAGTTTGTTCAGCTATAAACAAAGGGTTTACAATGCTGGTTAGTTTTGGATGTATCTGCATGGAGCAAAATAACAAGAATCTGTACCTTTCTGAGAGGTCTCTCAAGGGAAAGAACAGGAAAGTGACAGCAAAATTGTTGTAGTGATACAACATCATGCAATTCTTTCACAAAGCTGACCAAGTTCCATGCAGTGCTGAGGACTGGTTTTCTCTAGAAAATGTGTTTACCCTTTTTCAGTCCCCTTGGGGTCCTGGAAACCTTGACTGTACAGTTTGAACTGACTTAAAAAGTGGAGTGGCAGGGGGGCAAGAGGCACATAGGAAAAAAAAACCCCAGAGTGTTGTGACAGGCTATTTCAGCATAAACATGGATACATTTATACAGCCAAGGCACTTGGGGCCTATTGGCAGAAATACTGAAAATCACATGACATAAAATTATAACATATGCCTCACACAATAAGGATACCAAATTAAGGGTCTCTCAGTGTATACATTATCTTTATTTATTTATTTTCTAATTTTCTAATGATCAGGTTTCCAATCCATCAATAAGTGCTCTCTGTGTGGGTCACTATTACTGTGGCGATATGCGCACGCTGTACATATAACATGGCTATAAACTGCAGCAAGGGGGATTACTTTAATCTGTATTTTTTATACGTAGCATAGCAGCAGATAGAATGGAAGATGGTGAGTCAGTCTGCTAAGACTTCAAAAATAATGGCAAAGCATACTGCTGGCTTTCAGCCACTTATTTCTTGATCATCTCTCCCCTTTTCCACTTACGCTTGGTATTACTCAGCACAGTAAATGAAATATTGTCATTGTTTTGTTTTTTTTTTAAGTGGGTTGCAGGTTACCATAACAGAAAAATGACAGTATTTACTCCATGACAGTAAAATCTTTTTTTTTAACCTATTACGTATACATTGCATTTTTTCCAGTTCTTGGTGATTGAGCTGTCCTCTATTTTTGAATGTTTTACTTAATGTTTGTCATTTTGGTTATTCTGGATAGTCCATTTCTCCACTTGTAGTGGGTTTTTTTGTGTGGTTTTGTTTGCTTTTTTGGGATTTTTTTGTTGTTGTTATTTTTGTTTTGTTTGTTTGCTTTTTGTTTTAAATTACTCACACCGCAACAGAGAAGAGAAAAAAAATATTTTTAAAAACCCTCTCCAGGAAACTGCACTGTGAAACCACAAAATCTGTCAGAGTAACAAAGCAGGGGGGAACCTTACATATTTTTAGCTAACATTTTGAAGCTGACTAGATTTCAAGTTGAATGTTAAAAAAAAACAAAGTAAAATGAATGTACTTTTCTTGATTGAGAGAGAGGGCTTTGACAGGGAATAGAAGGGAATAAAGAAGTATGCCTGTATCATGATAACAGAAGGCAAGTAAACACTTCCAAAAAAAAAAAAAAAAAAATCCGTTGATAGGATGATATTTTCTTTCCACAGAGACTTTGTACATTCCACCCTTTCACCAGTTTTCAAAGCCCCCATATTTTTTCCAACATTTCAATATAACTGACGTTGAAAATTCCTCGTTTCTTGTTTTCCCACACCCTCTGTATTTGACACTTGATTAGGAGTGTGCTCTTCCCTAAGGAGAGTGCCAACAGCAGCATGTGGATGCAAGGGATGAGCTGAAAGACTACAAAACAAGCCAGAGCCACGATGTGGCTACTTCTGCATGCTGGAGGATCCCTTCTCTGGGAGCAGTCGGGAAGCACCGCGTGCCCGTGGCAAGAGGGACACGTGGGATGTGCTGCCACTTGGCACTTCAGCCACAGAAAACACTTCTTCATTTTCAAAAACAGTTTCCAAGACACTGCTGTGCAAATCTCATGATCTCTGCCTAAAGGCTTTCAGGGGTATTATTTGTGTAAGGGGGACATCTCACCATACCTGGAAACTGGGAAACACTACAAATAAATATTTGCTATTTGTGGATGAAACAACTAAATTCAGTAATGCACAATTAAAGACAGAACAATCAGGGACTCCATGATGCTGCTTAGTACCTACAGAAAGATTTTTTCAAACTGTATTTTGCTGTTACTCATTCTTTACCACATTTTCATGTCTAAGTTTCAACAAAAGAAAAAATATAAAATGAATGAAATGCTTGTAAACAGAAGGAAAAACTGTGGCTTTTTGTGCAATTTCCATGAAAAATCCACATATTTCTATTTTTCATGCAAAGTATCTTTAGTACTCTATGGTTAGCTATGTTTGAAACTGGTCAAAGCTGTGCTTAGAGTACCTTATTATGAAAGTTAGTAGTCTTGACTGAAATAGAATGACTAGTCAATAAAAGGTAAAAAAAAATGCTAGAAAGAAAGTCAAGGCTCAGATCAAGGATCTGTACTTTTCCACATTCAATTTGAAGTTAATTTTCAAGCCATATTAACTTACCACATACATTTTCATAATTAAATTACATAATGTTACAGTTCAATAAGCATACTAGGTACATAATACAGGCACTTTAGTTTAGCACAAGAAAGGTTGACTGTGTATTTAAAATTAATTCCATGTTCCTGATACACTGCTAGTGTGAAAAAAAGTCTACTGTGAATAACTATAAATCAGTTTTCCCTGATAATACAAATCAGCAAGTATATGAGAAAATTAATCTGCAGCACACTTTGTAGCAACTTGCATGGAGCAAGGAGATAAGTTGTTACTGTTCAAACAAACATTATGTATATTTTTTTGCACATTTGTGCCTTCATCACAGCTTGTAAATAAGACTTGCAAGAGCAAATCAGGTCCTGATGTAAAGCACAGATACAGTTTTGCCCTACTTTTCTGACAGGTGAGCACATAATACTACTTCATTACTGGGAAAGATATAAACAATCATGCATTGGATGGATGGATACTCACTCAGAGTTTATGAACTCTGACAGATCTAACTAAATAGATGTAAGGCTCAAATTTTGAAAAGGACCGCAGAGAGCCATCTTGCAATAACAGTATTAGAGGAACAAAAATAACAAAAAAGAGGACAAAATCACTCTATTTCTGACAAAATCAAGCCAGCTTGCATACCGGATGTCAATAAGCACTTTATTTTTAGTTACACTGCATGGGCTATCTACTGCTCAAAAAGAGACCAGCACACACTTTTTGGAAACTTAGGGAAGCTGAGTTGCAGCTGCTTTGCATCAGATTTATATGCTGAGCATTTAAGGCATAACAAACTTGATTTTGAAGCAGTACTTGTCAAGACAAAATTCCCATAGATTTCATTGAAACTCATCTGCATAAGGATTGTAGGGTGTGGCGCACTGCACCTTCTGAGTAATCATGCTAACTTACACACATTATAATAATTTAAATTTATTTTGACATTTTGTAGTCTTTGGTTAGCTTTAAACTTTCAGTGCAAAGCTGAAACATGTAAACACTAAAGAGCACAAGATAAAACAAAGTGCTGCAGGAAACAGCCTTGCTCAAATCTAGCAGAGGTTGAAGCAAACACGTAACATACTCCTAACCACCTTGTTCATGGCTTTTATTATTGAGGACATTTGCATATGGTGTACATTTCTTATTTAAGGATATCACATATGTTAATAAGGGTCAGATTCGTTTAATAAATGAGTCATGGTTTAATGCTGGGCCGGTAATTAACTGAATGAAAGATGCTCTTTACTAATTCCCTTCCCCTCCCTGATAAAGAAAGGAAAAAGAATAAGGGAGAGAGACTTGTGGGTTGGAAACTAAACTACACAGCTTTAATGAAACAGTAATGATAAAAAGGGGAAAAAAGGGAAAGTCCAGGCTGGACTCCTGGGGTCAGCAGAAGTCGGGAGCTGGAGGCAGGAACACACAGATTCAGGCTGGCAGGGATTGAGACCAAAGACAGATGAACGGACAGAATCCTCCCAAGATGCCAAAGCAAACAGGAGCAGGCTGAGAAGGGCAAAAATGAAGTGTGAAGAGGAAGGCTGAAGGAAGGAAGGGGTTTGACCATCATGATCCCTCGATTTTATACCGAGTATGACGTGTATGGAATGGAATACTCCGGTCAATTTTGGTCATTTATCTTGTCCTCTCCTCCCTAAAGGAGGTCGCAGGTGTCATCTCTTTATTCCTTTTCTCTTTCCAGAGCACAAGATGTTCCTTAGAACTGAGCAGTGGCCTTGGTTCTGCATGACGTTCTCTAGCCATAACTAGATTGAGCATTATCAGTCTTAGAAGCAGACACTGACTGCGAAACTTGCTGTTAATTTCAGCAAGTACTGCTACTGGTGAGAGGCTTGGCTGAACAGCAAAATCATAAGACAGAAAAATTAGCTCTGTCCTGGCCCAAACCAGGACGTAGGAAACACAGTTTTCAATATAATCATAGAATCATAGAAAGTTAGGAGTTGGAAGGGACCTCGAAAGGTCAAGTCCAACTGCTCCTGCCAGAGCAGGCTCACCTATAGGAGGTCACATAGGAACGTGCCCAGGTCGGCTTTGAATGTCTCCAGGGAAGGAAACTCCACAACCTCCCTGGGCAGCCTGTTCCAGTTCTCTGTCACCCCCACAGTGAGAAAATTATTCTCAATATTTATACAGAACCACCTATGCTCCAGTTTATAACCATTGCCCCTTGTCCTACTGTTGGTCACCCCTGAGAAAATCTTGACTCCATCCTCCTGGCACTCACCCCTTACATATTTACAAACATTAATTGAAGTCATCCCTCATTCTCCTCTTCTCCAAGCTGAAGAGCCCCAGCTCCCTCAGCCTTTCCTCACAAGGGAGATGTTCCATGCCCTTCATCATCTTGGTCACTCTGCACCGGACTCTTTCAAGCAGTTTCTGGACCAGGGGGGTGCTGGTGGATGGAAGGATGACCATGAGCCAGCAATGTGTCCTTGTGGCCAAGAAGGCCAATGGCATCCTGGGGTGCTTTAGAAGAGGGGTGGTTAGTAGGTTGAGAGAGGTTCTCCTCACCCTCTACTCTGCCCTGGTGAGGCTGCATCTGGAAAATTGTGTCCAGTTCTGGGCCCCTCAATGTATGTTTGCAGATCAGTATAAAATCATGCTCATCTACATGCTTATTATTATTATTATCTACATGCTACAAATTTTCCAATTTGTAACACAGGAAGATTTTAGAAATTAGCAGGAAGCTACTATAAAATCTATACAAGAAAAGCACATAACCCATGCATAAGAAGTATTATGAAGGCATACACCTTGGTCACTGGATATTTGTCAAAACCCTTGTTGCAGTAAGTTGACCTTAGATGTCTCTAAATACTTTACAAAAACAATTAGTGGCCATGTAGGCAAACAGAAAAAAGTTTAGCCTTGGCAACTAGAGACAGCCAGATTTGCATAAGCAGACAGTGAAAACAAGAACTTTGAAAGGCCCTGGATGGAAGACTCACAATGCGTGTCTCATCTATAAAACCAGAAAGCAACATGTTATTACAATACTTCATAGTGTAAGGAATCTAGTGGGTTTTATTTATACACAGACTGACACTTTACGTGGCCGTATTTCCAATGGTTTTTCTTGTACAGTAGTATCAGAACAACAGCTTTTTTTCCATTTTTGTACTATTCCACATTGGAATTAGGAGCTAAAACAGACTTAGACCTTGACGACACCCCTGTAAACTGTGGAAATAGTGCCTTTGTGTTCCTTCAACTTCGTAACAGGATAAGCATATTTTTGGCATATGGTATGAAAACAAGATCCACCAAATGGAAAAAAGAGGCTTAAACATTTACAGTGGAGCCTAAATACCTTTTTTAGATAAACCTTCTTTACAAAGAAATGCAACATGAGAAAAAAGGCTCATTCCCTCCTAAAAATACCCATCAGTATCACAAAAGCTGCTCTCACAACTAGTATCCTCGATGCACATGAGGACTGAATGAGTGTGGAAACTGAATCAAACCTCCTGTCCCTGTAGGTGGTCCTTGTGGATCAGTGTGCCAGAGTCGGCACCACTCCCGTCCATGATGCATCTGTTCCATGGACACAGGCCTTTAGGCTGCAGTTCTCTCAGAATGACACCAATTAATGGAGCTACATTTTAAAAAAATCTCTCTTTGAAACAGTAATTTAAGATAAATGTGTATTTGCAATAGACAGTTGCAATAGGAACTCTCATTGCAGACTCCTGCTAATCGAATTTAAGCATGATTTTGTTTCCACTCAGGAAGCTTAAATTAATTTAGTTGTTCCTGAACACTGCTGCAGAAATATAAAGTATCCAGTGGCTCATGAGTACAGTTCCTAGTTCAACAGCCACATTTGCTACACAGTCAGGTTATGCTGAAATTTTGTTTGCTTTAGCTACCATGACACAAGGGATTTATACTATTACCCTGTTATCCCATTACATTCAGTTTTAGACTTGCACAGATTGCCTAGAGACTGAAAACAGAAGAATTCAAATCCTCATGCATGATAAATTACCAGCTGCAAGCAAATCTCTGGCATATTCCCCACACTGATAAGTCTTTGTCATTAATGCACCCCAACACCGAGAAGTCCAATGTGGTCCGATTTCCCACTATTATCTATTACCTCGTTCTACTGATTATTATTATTGTTGTTGTTGTTGTTATCATCACTCAGGAAACTTTCAGTTCAGGAGTAGTTTCTAATATAACAAACTGTGGTTGCTAATTCAGCCCATGCATTGAAGATATATCTTTTGGTGAGTAACAAAGGGAAGGACAAAAACTATGACAAAAATGTCAAAATCAGTAAGCAGAAATTGAAGTCTCCCCTTGTTTTTCAGAGACTTGCAAAATAGTTTTTGAATACAGAATCCTTTCATTCAGTTTTTCATAACTACATGGAGGGCTCCATCAAACTCATTGAGAAAATCAACATCCTGGAGTCTCTCTGAGTTACCTAACTCTGGGTCTTTCACTGTCACCTTCAAAATTAAAGGTAAATAATGACAAGCAAATTAAGACAATGAATGAAGACAGCCAAAGTCACTGTTCAAGGGATGTCCAGATGCAGACTTCAGTTCAGAAAGTCAAGTCTGTTCCTCTTTGAATGCCTTTCCTCCTAAATATGTGAGGACAGGTATCAGAAGATAACAGACCGCTAGCACAATACCAGAAGATGCTTTGTCTTTAGTAATCCTATAGAAATTCGCAGTGTGGCTAGCATTGTTGGCACTTAAAGAAAAAACAAACCACAACCTAGATGTTTCCAGCCATCAGTTTGATGCAAAAAGCTATGGGGAATGCCCAAGCTAAGGGGAATCACCACAATCAATGTCTGAAGTTGGATTACCAGCTGATATGACAAGGTTCTCCCTCCTGTTTTTTCATTTTAACTCACAGGCTGCTATCAGTGAATGGGAAGAAACATACAAGCTCATTTTCTTTACAGTTTTGTCTTTAAAACCAAAATCCAACAGTTCAGGAAATACTGTAAGATGAAGCTGGCTGCACTCCTAGAAAAAAAGTTAAAATTTCAGTAAAACCTTACTTCTCTCTATAAATTACACCCTTCCCCCCCCAAAATAAACAGGAAAAGATACTATTACCTAACGTCTGAAAATTTAGAGAATATATTAATTCATGGAAAGTACTTCTGCAAGTGAAATGAACCAAAATTATTTCTATTGTTTATTGCATAGTAAACAAAATATCCAGGTACTTTTTTAGCCTGTATCTTCCTGGAAATACTATATTCCTTTTACTTGTCAAGGAAAGCAAACACTGGACTTGGTGCAGATAATCTTGTTAGCACAAAACCACTCTCAACAAGACAGAACTTTGTTTTTACAGAGGCATGCTACAACATTTTCCACTGTGATTCCCAGCCCCTGATGTGCAATTAAAGCACCTATCCAAATTCACACTGCTGTAGTTAAACTATCATATCCTCTATGCTTTCAAGTGTATTTTCAAATAAACAACTTTATTTGCTAGCAACACATCCAGAATTCATTCATCAGTATTCTCAGTGAGTAATTTAATCCCATGACAATCACATCATCTTTCAGATGATTCATGTGGCCATGACTGTCAATGCAATGTTTGTGGCCAGCCTCAAACACAGACAAGACCAAAGGAACTATATAAAAGTCAAACCCACCGGGGTGACATTATGTGCCGTGCCTATAAAATCAGATTACTGCTTCTCTGGCCATGGCTTTCTCTCAATGTGAAAGCTGTGTCTGTATCAGGCTCCGTAACACCTGAAGGAAACAGAAGTTACCTTTTTGATACAGTAAGCCACAATAATTCCAGCAATTGCTCAGAGGAGAGCCCTGCTATGTTGCTTTATGTCACAGTAAAAGTGTTTTATTGCAAAGCCAACAAGGAGCTGCAGAAACCACCCATATGATGGAAATATACCGTAAGACCTTTTTCTTGCACTGTATTATTCTGGCAAAGGGAAGGGAGGAGCCTTTTCCCAGGGGTGCAGGAGCAAACCTGCACAGCCTGCCTCTCCACCCACAGCCCACGAGGGATCTCCCTCCAAGAGGCACTTATCTGGTGCACCGAATTGACATTTTGGGGAAAGCATCAGGCCTAATTATAAGTTTAAAGCCAAAGATAAGTGCCACAGGACCACAGTGGGAATTGAAGCCTCTGTCTAGCTGGTCCTGCCTGCTCTGTCTTGGCCTGCCACACAAATAGCTAATAAGAGTTCATTAAGCCTGTTAATACACCAGTTGGCAGCAAATAGGTAAGACTCAAGCATAGGTAGGCAAGGACACTATAATTTCCCAAAAGACCATATAAAGTTGAAACATGTAACTCCAAGCCCTGTACTATAAGCCAAAAATTAAAATTATACATTATGAAAGTAATAGTCACTGTCCTAATGGTTAAAAGAAGCATGTATTTGTGTGTTTCTGAATTATCACATCCTTAGAATGCTCTCCTGGAAAGAAAAAAAATAAATAAAAACTCAGTAAGAATGATATTCAATAGATGTCAATTACATGGCTGGGGTCCAGGGGCTGTTTTGTCTCCTGGATGGCTCACTGACTACCCCATTCTAGGTCCCTTTTGTTGTGGCAGGCTATTTAGCAGAACAAGAAAGCACAGCCAGCACAGTAAGGCCACATTAATGTGCTGAAACTGGGCTCAAAAGCATCTCTTTTTGGATTAGTTCTATGGCAGCAATTCTCATATGAATCAGCAGCCAGAGAAGTAGATATTAATTTAGCAATCAAATTATTTCATAATATGTGAATCTGCTATCTCAGTCTCAGTTTCCTTTGCTGTTACTTCTGCATTTTGTAGGTGAGTTATGATTATGCAGCACACAAAATCAGAGCAAGTCCAAAGCATCCATTCCTTTCTAAAGCCCTTTCATAATGCTGCTGAGTTGTACATAACCCTGTATTATCACTGTGTAAAGATAACCAAAAGATACATTTATAAAATCATTCAAATAAGAACTTATATCTCTTGTCAAATACAAACCACTAATGTTATGTTACTCAACTATACCCTCAAAACATACAGCACATTTAACAAAAAACATTATTTACAGGATTTTAGGTTCAGAAATTAGCTGATAAACCCAAGTATGATCAATAGTAGTTGAACAACATAGAAATGTTATTTTCTACATGGGTGTTAGGCTGGGAAAAAAACCCCAATCCTGAAATACCTAATGGTTTTAACCTGAAAAGAAAAATAACCTTAGGGTTCACTTACTTTGCAATACATTAAGAATACTACATGTGGTATAACTGACTTTTACTGACATACCTATGATATTAAAACCTATTATATTTGCTTCAACCTCTAAAATAGAAATTCACTCCTCAACACAGCAGTCCCACCACAAAAGAGAAATATTATTTCAGAAAATGTGCACATCTCACAGTCTGAAATGGCTCCAACTTTTATATTTTCTTTGATATCATCATCACAGGACTTCTAAAAAAAAAGTTTAAAAATATAAGCAAATAAGGAGCAAACCATGATATTTTTAGATAACCAGAATGCCTCTCCACAATGTGATCTATTTCCAGGTTGCTTCCTGAGCTTGCTATAGTATTCAGAAAACTTTGTGAGAGGCTTGAAAGAAAAGAGAATAAATGGAAAAACTTTTAACAACTCCCCTGAAGGCAATTTCGCCTCTCCTTTACTTTTCCTTAAATAAACCCTGGTTACAAAATAGAACAATAATTTTTCATATCTCTTGAAAGTGGCCAGCAACAGATTGTACCCTCATGATTACATGGTGGGGGGAGAGGAAAAGAAATACTGTGAGCTACCAAGTCTGCCAATAGAACTTTGAAGCTATAGGAACCTTATAATTCTTTCTAAATCATTCAGTTGCTAACAGCAACTACTGTTTGTTTGAATCAGCAATAACAATGCAGGGATCCAGCCCAGTACAACTTGCACTTTGACACAAAATAATGCAGACATAACATGTATATTCATGTTGACCAATCTAAACACATTTAAAAGGAAAAAAAAACATTCACCTGACACTGCAGCCATCTCCTGACAGGGTAACTTTCCCTATCATGAGGCCAACACAAATGCACAGAGAGTTATACACCTTTTGGTTATGTTGCCATCCCTCAGTGACAAATAGAAGATCATCAGGCTCTTGAGGCCCCAGCTGGGCAGAAGGGCTTCAGCTCCACAGAAGCAACTACCATAAACGCTACCTCCTTGCCTTCTAGAAATCACCACAGTACATGGACGAGTTTGCATCCTCTTTAACAGCGGCTTTCAAGTAAAAATGTGTTTCTGCTAATGCAACTAACACACAGCAGGAATTCTGTTTTGATGCATGATTTGCTACGTATATCATGGATCCAAAGTTTAGAAAAACACAGATGAACTTTAAATTACTTAGAAGTATCACATCCTCTACAGAAGTAGAAAGCTAGTATTTCTCAAAGATGATAAACACAGTCCCCTCTTCTTCTTTTCTAGAACCAGGCAAAATTATAGGATTGGAAGTTAGCATACTCAACTCTGCAGGAAAGTAGGCCACCCCTGACAACTTTTGAGTTTTATGGCAAAACACTGCTTAAGCATTATGACTCAGATAAGGTAGCATACTTAAAAAAACAAAATCAGCAAGTTCTAAGTCTATACCGATTTCAGACTTTGAAACTAGAATATGAAGATTCATGCAGAAAGTAAATCATGCTCTCTGCTCATCACTCTTTCAACAGGACATAGCAGCAAAATCAAAAAGAAGCAACTCTCTTTTGGTCAACAACTGTGCACAGTCCAAGAACTCTTATTTTGTTAAAACTAGCATAACGCAGTCAAGTGTCCATAAAGCTAATTTTAAAAAGGACATTCAAGAACAAAGAGATGGCAACTTCTACTCTCAACCTGGAATCAAGCAACCACTCCAGATGCAAGAGGCTCCACTGCCAGCTTTCTTGGGCAACCTCTTTTCCTGAGCTAGAATTTCAGACACAACAACCCACCCCACCAAAATTGAAAAAAACACCCTATTTTCAAGCAGAAAGCCATTTTACAGAAGTTCTATTTACCCGCCACTGAAATAGTCACAACTGAGCACTTCAGAGTGTCAGCTGAGGAGGATAGAAACCTAAATAGTTTTCTATCCACAGGTTCCAGAGTGATCAGCTTCTGCACGTCAGAAAAACCCTAGTGGTTTTCCATCATCCCAACCACAACTGAAAGATACAGAGGGATTTTTTTTTTTTTTCCCCCCTGAGAGAGAGAGAGGGGAAAGAGACCAAACTTAGGGGACACCTACATTTGGTGCAAAAATAACTCTGAAGTACAGAATAAATTGGAAGGTGTTTCACTGCTGATACGAGGGCCATTTTGTGTCAAGAGCATAGAGGGGAACAAAGAAATAATTCAGGAATAGGTTTTCACGCTTTGTCATCAAAACAGAGCTAGAACTATGAAACACTGCTTAATAGCCAAGTTCTGGACAGGATTTTTTTCCAGTGTCTAATTCTGAATACACTGGTATTCAAAGCAGACTTTCCACACCCTCCCTTACAGACATTCTCTATGCAAAAAAAGGTTTGAAATAATACACATTAGCCAAACCATAACATATTATGGCCGAAAAATCAGCCATGGAATCAGCGGGTAGTATTGCACTGTTCAGCCTATGGGACAAAGGAATACAGGGTGTGAAAATGCAGTATCTAGTCTTACATGAACACTTAAAATATAAGAAAAAACCTTGGGAATTTTAAAAAAAATCTAGGGCCACATTGCAAAGTGGTCAGTTATAAAATTACATTTTTCCCCTTCCACCTACAAACAGTGTTATCTCATGAGAAAAGCTCACAAGTGGTTCACCCACAATTAAAATCCATTTCTGGCTGGCACCACTATTCACTGACTGTCCATTTCACAGCTGATCTGGTATGTTTTGTCATGACAGAAAAGTACACCAAAAATGAGTGAATCAAACTAACCTGCTGAACAGCCTTTGATCAGGACTGAACTCACTGCTTCAGCACAGATCCCACATACTGCAACAACCAAAGTGCTCTGACATTTAAGATCAAAGGGCACTATTAGAGGTCGTTTAACTGCTGGGTTTGGGGTTTTTTTTTAATATTGAAGCAAGAAAATAGTGCTGTCTTGATCCATTTTTAGGTAAGAAGACAGAATATTTCTCTGAAAAATTCACTTCCAAACAAATGTGCTCTTCTTTTCTGGTTTCCCTTGCTTTAGTGAAATAAACTGATGAAACTCATAGGGACAGTGGTGATTAATATAGTGCTGCTGCTGAGCCCTTATCTAAGCATGAGGCAAAGAGAGTCTACCAAAATTTCAGCCTGGGGCTATAGGAGAACTGTCACTTCATCCTGTCTGAGACCACTAGCACACCAGACCAACGCATCATTTTTTCATCATTTTTCCCACTCATTGCTATTCATCCACCTATTTGTTCTATCTAAAATCACAAGTGTTAATACAACTTATTTAGCAAAAGTCTGGGCATTTTCCTCACAGCTTTTTCTTTACTGCTCAAAACATATGCTGACCATACTTGAGCAAAGTAACACCATACGGCTTCTCTAAATCCCCACTACAGTACAAATTAGGTAGAATTTTGCCTATGTCTCAACTTACAGTGTGGACATTGTTTACACACATTTTACATGTGCTGCAGCAATGTCATTCTGGTATTCATATGCCAGATTCTGCACAGAGATGGCTGGCTGTCAATCTCACAGGTCAAGAGATGTCTGAATTAAGTTTTGTATTCTGAACATCAAAGACACTAAAACCTTGCAACTGGACTGTGAAGTTTTGGTACACAACTAAAGCACTGCTTCAGGGTAAAATAAAGTTATTTTTGTCTAAATTAATCAGTTAACCTTCAGACTACAGCACAAACAGACTCTTTAGTTAGATTCTGGATCTTTATACAAAACAAATAGAGACTTAGCCTAGACACAGAAAAGCTGCCAGAGAAGCCAAAGAATCATGAAAGGAACTAAAAATAACAATGACTGTTCTTTGCAGAAGGGATAAAGGGATAATGACAAGACCATGCAACTTCTAAGCACCACGTTTTATTTCAAGATACTACGTGTCTGAGCTTAGGAGATGGTGTGAACATTGAGTATATGTAAATATTTCTCTCTCCTCCTGAAATTACTAGTTTTCTGTGTTAAAATGCTCAGGGCTGTACTTTATTTCCACCTAAGCCCTCAAGGCCTTTCAGTGCTAAAGTCACTGTTCCTTGGAAAATTGATACAGCAGACACTTTTTAGCACTGTCTATTAATATATCACCGGACATGTGCATTTTCTGCCTTCTCTTCCTCCCTAGGAAACCACCGTTTCATAGCGGAAAATTTTATGCACTGTTTTATTTTATGCTATTTTATGCTCTATTGAGGAACCCCTCAGTTCTACGTTGCCTTCAGCTCCTGCCACTGTGAGAATTAAGCACACTGTACAAATGCCCACTATGTAAAAGACCTGAAAACAAAAGGTAAGGATTGATGCCAAAGCTACTGCTGTCAGGCTGAGCAATGTTACCCGCTATTTGTAATACTGGGTAATCATCCAAAACCAGCATTAATCCAAAACCAACATGCTTAAGACATAGTGAACTAGACTCATTGCACAAGGGTGTTTGTCATGAAAAGTCTTGATGGATATTGTAAGATTCTATTTTTCCTGCTGAATTTTTTCAGAAAATAAGGACGGACTGTTTCAACATCTTCTATCCTAAAACTTACGTTTTGAATGAAGCGGTTTCACTGTGAAATCAAAAGGAAAATCAGACAAGAGAGATTCTTTCATATCAAATAAATTAATTTGAAGAAAAAAATTTTCTTCAGATCCGATCAAGACAAATTTTCAACACTGCTCATTGAAACAGAGTGACGAAGGGCACATATTTCTCATCAGCAAACACATTGGCACAGTCTCACTTTTAAAATCACAAACTCATGTCTGACCATAGCATTTTACAGACACCAAATAAAAAGTTACTTTCTCTACTTTGCATTTACCCAACGGTTCTCTTAGATAGATAGACAGGCTTATCTTCAAAGATCAAACTATCCTTCAAACAGTCAATCAGATTCAACAGGAACTGAGTAAAAAGATCTGATTTTTTTTTTTTTTTACTTTAGGTTCAAGATTTATTTTCTTCTATACATTTCCCTTTTGGAGGCTACAATGCATCATTTTTTCTGACACAGGAAATATTGCCAAACTACATGGTCAAAGCTGGAAAACTTCCAATGCATGATGTATCATACCACTGTGTGCAACAGCTCTCTACAGCAGATGTAACTACTCTGTACAACAGGATGAAGCATAACCAGGTTCTCCCTGTCCTTCTGCAGAGGCACTGTGTCTGCTCTTTCGCAAGAAAGGGAGTCATCTATAGCCTTTCATTTTTTTCCTCACTAATTTTAGAAAGCTGAGCCTGATCTTGGAAGAGCTCGCCTCCATTAGCTCTAAGACAGTTGATCATAGAATCATAGAATCATAGAATTGTCTGGGTTGGAAGGGACCTCAAAGATCATCAAGTCCAACCCTTGACCCACTACCGCTGCGGTTACCAGACCATGGCACTGAGTGCCACATCCAGTCTCTTTTTAAGTATCTCCACTATTCCCTGGGCAGCCCATTCCAATGCCTGATCACCCTCTCCATAAAGAAATTATTTCTAATATCCAACCTAAACCTCCCCCAGCACAACTTAAGACCATGCCTCTCCTCATAGGGTCTGTGCTTGAATCCCTTCACCAGTCTAGTTGCTAGTCTAGATGGTGTACACTGAATGGAAAGTAAGAACAAGAAAGATCACCACCATAGCACAACCTCTCGGTCTGCAGAGCAGTAACACGAACTGCACTTAGAATCTGTCAGCTGACCTAACTACAGGGTGCTTCTGTGATGAATGTAAGGATTGATTTAAAGCAGTTGTTCTTCACTGTGTATTACAAGGGACAAGGATATTAGGACAGTTCTCCCAGCCAGTTGAGAAGAAGTGGCAAAGACAAAAACGTAAGAATCAGAAAAAAGCAAAAAAGGCCAACAGAGGGCCAGATGGTGACTGCAGCCCCCAAATCTTTGTAAAGTTCGCTGTGCCTACCAGATCCTCAGAAAATGAAAGGACTGAATAAGAACAGGAATAATATCTTCCTTCTGATCCTGTTCTTTTCCATTCTGTGCTACTAGCTTAATGAGTTTAATGGTTCATACCATGGAAAACCACAGTGAGGGCTGGGGGAAACATGTGCTTCAAAACTGGAACTTAGTCCAGCTTTGGGTATGAAAAACAAAAATATGTGGTCAGGAAGTCTTGTTCATGAAACACTCTGCAGTGAAACGCGCACTGAGTTGCTAACATCACAACAAATAAAGATATATTTTCCCCTTGCACAGCTTTAGACACGTGGCAAGTGCATAGTATGTAAGGCACTGGTGCAACACAGTAAGTAGAAACAATGCCAAGAAGTTCTGAACCATCTCCAAAACTCCCCCCTCCCTCCCCCACAAGTACTTCATTTTTCTGCTCATGTGTATAATTCCAGAAGAAGTATTACAAAGTATAGGAAAGTATAGATAATGAGTCTTTGATGCTGAATGATAAAGCCAGTAATATATGGCCAACCAGCCCATTCAGGAGCAGAGGTCTACCTGTCATAACACTGAGAATCACCATACAGTGTTCTTTGTGACACTCATTGAAAAAGCTACTGCAGACATCTGTACTGAAAAGAATTCTTGAGTCATTTTTAGGAAACCTCAGGGGAACTGATTTCCCTAAAGCCATTTGGTTCACTGGAGAAACAGACATCCTCATTCCTAGTTGCCCGTGCACCCAACATCCTACCTGTCACTTCAACACTTCTGTATGAGAATGACAAGATTGTACAAGCAGTTGTTTCCTTCATCACAATGGAGAATTGTGTAGCAAAACTGTGTTGTTTCAGAAGCACAGGCATTCATGAAGTCCAGGTTTGTCCTGGATGTGTCCTCTGTTTGACTGTAAACCCACCAAAAGTTCATTCAGTTAGTTCTAGGGCTTTTCGATGGACAGATTTCCTGTGTCTAATAAAGCACACACACTCTTTCAGAGGCATTATTTACTTACTCCCCTTCCTCTGTCTGGCTAGTATTTACTGTATTGTCTTTGATATCTGTCTTACTGTCAGACTTGATTTAAATAAGCCAGGCTATTAGAGAAAGCATATGGATGAACACATACACCCTGAAAATAGCTTTCAGTGCACATATGTGATAGGAAACAAGACTAAAATAATCTTCAATTCTTTAAGGAGGTGGAAGACAACATCCATAAAACCTCTGAACAGCAACTATTAATACCACAATATCACAAGCCCAGACCCTGTGGTAACCAGAGGCATTTCCTGGGAGCTGATCAGCTTTCTTCCTCTCTTCTGAAACTGGATGGGAATGTCCTTGAAGTAAATATATCACTGTAGGAAACAACTAAGGAAAAGGGCAAAGGTGAAAGCAGAAGGACATAGGTAATTTGGATAAAACGCTTGGTCCAAGTGGGCTTGTGGTTGCCGTTCAAAAGCTACACAGTGGCAGAGGACTCAGTTCTCAGATCTAACCTATTCTTAGGCAGAGCTGGAGAATCATGAGTAGGCAAGTGCCTAGACTTTAGCAGAGAGAAAAACCTGCATGACACTAGGGTGACTGTCAAGTCCACTAAGGCATGAGCTACCAGCTATTCACTGTTCTGCACCTGGGAGGACCTTAAAGCTGATGAATCCAGCTTAGCCTGAACACAGCCAGCAACTCCAGGGACTGAAAGATCATGCCTTGGCATCCTTTATTGTGCATGCAATGCCATCCTCTCTGAAAAAAAGAGGAACAGAAATGTAGAAAAATATTTGGCAATTGGTCTCAGCAGCTCAGAAGATGGTAACTGGAGCAGCCTGTGAAGAATGACAGGAATATTTTGAACCCATGAAAAATTTTCTAATAGTAAGCAAAACCAAAAAAAAACCCAGAACCCCCAAAACCTACCCACTGGTAATACACAAATGGATGGTAGTAGTTCAGAAAAAAACCCAAAAACTAAACAACCCCCTTTCAGTGTGCACTATAGTGTTAGAGGAACTAAGTTTTTTTAGATAAATCTGATTTTAATCTGTAAGAGTTGGGTAAAGTATTTTGGCTAATGGCCAGTGGGGAACCATCAGTAAACAGACATATTTGCAGAGAGGATCTGTGAGGTCGTACAAACCACTACTACACTCAGGGGAAGGAAAGCCTCACAGGACTCTACACAGAACCACCTACGTCCAGCTAAGGATGCAGAAGCTCCAGAGCTGTCACACAGATGCATTGTTTACAAAAGCTAAAGCTCAGGGGAATCTCCAGGACACCCAAGCAATTTCCTTCACTGTAAGGTAACAACTGCCATGGCAAAACAAATATGATGGCAGAATTTGGAGATAGCCTCTCAGGAACAGTCATCAGGAGAAAACTTGCTAAAAACCAGGAAAGGCAGATGAGATGGAGGAACTGTCAAGAAGAAAAAACTATTTGTCTAAAGCAAAATCTCCATCCTTCATAGAAACTAGTCTGAAGCTGGTCTAAGGAACACCATCTTGTGCAGACCGTTGAGCAGAAACTCACTCCCAGAGGCATGCGTATCTGGCACACAGATGTCTGATCTGACACACCCTGGCCCAAGACCTTTGCAGTTAACTTGCCATTTTGTCTCCACTGTTACAGATGTGAAACACTAAATATTTTGTTGTTGTTGTTTTTTCTATGAAAGCAGAGTACTGACAACACCTGTAAAGAACTGTGAAAAGAGATGCAAGTGACCAGGCATTCCTACAGACACACTACTGTAATGTGGCTGGACAGACTCTGTTATCCCACACAAATCTCTCTAAACTGATCTTTCTAATATTAGAAAATCATGTGGCATTTCTGCACTGTGGAAGGACATCCAGAATATTCTGTGTGCAGCAATTCTATCTATACATGTTGTACAGGTCTCAGAATTATTTATATTGCATACTTCTAGCAACTGCAATTTGAAAGGCACAAACACTGAACCTACAGTGGATTACAGGAATAGCTCAGTCACTTTTTTGTTTGTTCAACCAAATTTCTCAAGGAGGATAAATTTTTGAGAAAGAAGGATTGTCATTGTCCTGTGGATACATATACTAAACATTAACAGATGCAGTTTCATTGACTTCCAAGAGTTAAGAGGGAAGGATAAAGGGAGAACAGTGATAGCTTAGGAACAGAATCTAGGAAAAAGCACACTTGGTATTTTTTCTGGTATCTGTCTTGAAATCTGCTTGCTGAAGTCATGGAAGTTATTGACATGATTTCTTCCCAGACAATATAAATTGACAATATAAATTGTCAATTCAGGGACTCAACAAAATATTTAAAAGCTTCCAGCACTACTCTTTTATCATTAGCCACAATGGGGAGCTACAACATACTCTATGCTTGCCAAGTGCTGGCAGAGTGTCTTCTGGAGAAGCACTTTGGCTACTCCACAGCAGAAGGGGCCAGACGAGAAGAGTACCACAGGCTGGCTCTTGGACATCTTCAGTGTCAGCAGGGAGAAACGCAGACCCTGCCCACACTCTCCACATAGCCTCATAAGCCTTCTACACTTGATGATTAACCTTCAAACCATCAAAGTGTGGGATCATGGACACCGCTCCACACTCTTGAGGAAAGCTTGTGGCACCCTTAGCATGCCTCCTGAGTAAGAGCAGTTGGACTGTAAGTGGAGCTCTGCCCACAGGCAGCCATCTGAACCTCCACCGGCAGCGAGTCGGGACAGCTGGCAAGGACATCAGATGGAGAGGAAGGAAGCCTCCTGTGGGTGTTGAGTACATTTGCTGTAGACCAATCTACCTTTTCAGAATTAAATCCACATCCTCTTCTGTCACAAATAGCTGTGTGGTCTTACTCAAGGCCATTTTTTGCTGAAGCATAGATGGCACAGGAAAAGGCATGGTGCTTGCAGAAGACTAGGTAAGGAATTTATAGGGTTTAATAATGCTTTCCCAACCAGGTAAAAAAAAGCAGTATTAGCAAAAAGCAATTTTATTTAAAAAAATTAAAATATTAGGTTTAAAAATTAACAATCACAATTCTTAAAATATAGAATTTTAGGTTTTGTTTTTCATTTGGGGGGCAGAAGAAAGGGGTGAAGCCAAATCACATCTACACACGTACATATGAATTGTGCCTTCTTTAAGGAGATAAACAAGATCTAAGAGAACACTCCGGCAGTCTGAGAGGAAATAAAAACTTTATTAGAGCTCTTTGTCAATCCCATTCCACTAATATGGTTATGTTTCTTTAAGAGGGCTACATTTGTACCATATGTTCTTCCAGAATTTTGCTTTCACGTTCAATTTTTGCCTTTTCAAACAAACAGACTTGTATTTTTCCACTATAAACTGACATCACCCCAAAACCTGCCCCTTAACTATTCAAGGCGTGTAGGCACAAAAAAAATACCATCCTCCTAATCAGGCTGGGTGTGGTATCTGAATGTTGTACATTCCTTCAGTTAATTGAAAATTATATCTCTCTTCTCAAAGGTTCAGTAAACAAATGGCTTGGCAAAAAGACATTGAGAAATAAGCCAGGATTACCTATTTCAAAAAACTTTTATTTCAAGTATGCCATTAATATATATTTTGATATGCAACAGAATTTCTGGTGCTGTAAGCCCATGTGCCCCTTTAAGAGGAAGAAATAGAAATAAAAGTAGGGCACTACCAAACCCTAGGAACTTGGCAGTGTGCTGAAATAAAAATATGTATGTACAGCTTTACTAACCTTAGTGAATCATCATAAAATCGAGACCCAGCTTAATACAAAGTAACATACATTCCTCCACCTCCAGCCCCTCCCTTCTGTTTTTTGTTTGGTTTTTTTTTCTCTCTCTCCAGTAGACCCATTTGTGGCAAGCATATTCATTCTTCAAGACACATCTACCACTGATGTAAAACTGCTCCACATCACAGAATGGGGGAAACTTCTGATTCTCTATCAATACTATTACTATTTCATTTATTTACACTTATCTGGAAAAAAAAATCTGTAATAAGAAGATTCATAGGTTCTAAAAAAAGATTCATAGAAACTGCAGAGACATTCAGAGACACGAAACAGTTTCAGGAGTTCTTAAAATAATACCAAATGGATTACTCAGAAGTCAGCTGAGCAATAAGAAAAAATTGTTTACATATTGAGGTATGTCGACTTTGAAACAGCCTGTTTCTTCCACACCCTGAAAAAGGACAGCCACTTTTGTTAGAGCTTTTGATATTGATTCTTAAGCCTCCTTTTTATGAAGCCACACTACCAGTATTTTCAACAAATATCAACATTTGCCATAGGCTTTTCAAAGTATTATCTATGATACTTTTGACCTTGTTGTTTGTTACATTCATGGATTTGATCCTTAAAGCTTAAGGCAGCCTGCTTTTCAGTTGAAAGAGATGGAAATTTTCAGAACAACAGAGAAGCACATAATAGAGAAGGTTAATTTCTGCTATCGGCACAGCTGACCACATTTCACAACAATATGAATACAGAAGATGTATTTGTGTGGGGCAGTACCAACAGCCCCAGACACTCCAGCTCTCGGGAGCCAGCCCAAATCTCTCGTCTGTCAACACTCAATAGGCAGGGACTGGAAACATAAATTTTTCTCTGTGCTAAAATATCAGTGCTGTTTGGTCCAGCTTCAAGCTGGAGGCATGCTGTTTGCCTGTGGGGTTGAAGAAAGAATTTGCTTAATAGTTCTACTTTAAATGGTCAATGAGGAATGCTTCTCAGGATGTGCTGAGTGCTCTGTAGTACAGCTCATCTCCTCAAACTACTGGATTGGTAATTCATTTAGTACAAGTTCAGGAGCCTGGAATAAAGTCTCTGTACTCCCAACCATGTATTTGCAAATGTAATACCAGAGAATTAAAAAAAAAAACCCAAAAACAAACAAACACCCCCCCCCAAAAAAAAAACAAAAACAAAAAAACCCAGAAACCCCCCCAAAAAAACCCCCCAAAACAAAACAACACCCACAGGTTGCAAATCCAGGCAGAAAGACAGCTCTTCAGAAAAATTGTGTCATCCTCAGAGTAGGAGCAGCATGTGTGCTGTTCCTTGGAGGTGCTAATTAATTTTTTTTTAATACCCTTCGATGCTAGCCCACTCCTTCCAGAAGCTGACATCTTGGTGTGATCAGACTAAACAGGGTTTTTATTCACAGTCACGAGTCTCATCACTGTTCTCTGATCTCAGCGCAGAAGGTCAACTGCATAAATACCAGGCAACTGAAACTGCAAAGTTATGACCAGACATCCTGTTTGCTGTGAATTCTATTTTTAATACTTCTGTGATGTTACTAATGGGAACTCCCCTTTAAAACAATTCGGGTTTTGTTACAGTTTATCTTGCAGTTAGTTAATAAACAAAAAGCTTAATGGGAGATCCTTTTGTGTACAGATTCTACTTCTCACTGGCAGTTTTAAGTTGCCTTTTCCCCCCTCAAGTTCCCCACTCCTGCATTTGAGGAGCTTTCCAGACTGTTTTGAGAAGACAAGACAGAGGTTCTCATAAGGACTTCAAAAGGGTCCCTCTGTTATCAAATCTTAAAGCAGGATAGAAAAAAAACATTGTAACATTTGGCTTCCATATAGGAGGCAAGACATTAGAAATAATACAAAATTCAAAACATGTTATGCAGAAATATCCTAACAGTGAGCTACCCAGGAGACCAGCAAAGGCTGGGAAATGCTGCACACCCTCAGCACACGCTGGGAGATGGATACTCCCCTCTGGGAATGCCTTCACTGAGAAATTACAACATGGACCCATCTGAACTCATGTTCACCTCTGATACTGCCTTTTCTTAAAACTCTTCCTTCTGTTTGAGGTAATAATCAAGCATCATTCTCAGCCCCCTGCCAGTTACTTATGGCGTGACTCTAACTACCCATTCACTATTCCTTAGTGGATACTGCCTTATATACAAGTCAAGCTCAGCAGCTCCTGCTGAAAGGCAATCAGATGTCTTTTGCCCTCCCCTGGGTTACCAACAACCATTCAATTGAACTAGCTCCAGTTTTTTAAATTTAAAAGTACTTTTAGACGGAGCATTCACATGGACTGGTTTATATTCAACACATTCAGTCCTTGTATCTTGCTCAGTTCAAACATATCTTACCTCTCTGTATAGACTGAAGATTTCCAGAGTGAATGCTACATTGGAAAAAAACAGAAATAAATAATATAACATTCCCAGAGTTAACAGCGGAAAGCTTTCTCTTTTTCTTTCCAAGGGGAACGCCTTTAAAGCCTGCAAAAGATACAAGACTGAGAGAACTAGTATCAACTCAGAGCCTCAGATGTTTATACTTATCATCAAACCTATCCTATCCATGGCTTTTGCTGAAACAATCAAAAGGGACTTTAAGCAATACCAACTCTCGTTAGCTGTGCTAGGAGTTACTCCTACTAAGAAGGAGTAAGCAATGTCTTACCTCACCCAAAACACTCCACAGAATTTAAAGACATCTAATTCTTAGCTATTGCCACTCTTGTCAAGAAACAAAGGTGTGTTTTGTTCTCTCCAGAAACCCAGTCCAATTATTAAAACTGTCAGCATACTGTAAAAGGATTTAATCTGAGTAAACATTCAAACTGTATTGCCATTTGGGGGAAAAAAAAACGAAAAAACAAACACCACACCCAATTCTGAGTTTGTAACAGAAAGACCTCCTTCAAAAACACTATTCCTCAGAAGATGACCTTCCTTTCGAATCTAAAATGACTGGAAGACCTACTGGATGGAGCCAAAGTATGTCCTGCTTTTTTAGCCACATGTAATCCCTAATCCTAAAGCCCTTCCAAGTTACAATCCTGTTTTTATTGCAGATCAAGTGAAGATACCTTTATAAAATGTCATTTGCATTTGGGCCAAGATGAAAACATCAAATATTTAACATATTTTTCAGGTTTTTTTGTTTTAGCATTTTCTTCACATCTAAAAATGCTTAAATTCCTCTATAATACTAACACATGCACATTCATGAAGAATTAGTTCTCTACATTTCATATTATGTAACAACATTATCTTCCAGAGGAACAGATACAAAAAGACAAGTGTATCAATCATTGCACAGAGTTGTTTCACAGAGATGTATTTACTTCCCATTGATTCAATGAAAAACAATAAAACAAGCAGACATCAAACTTTTATCTTCCCCCTCTTTTCTCATAGGCAAACAAGGAAAAAAAAAAAAAAAGTCCTTAACAGAAGCTGAAATCAGATAAAGGGCAGGTATTCATTAGAGTAGTGCAGTCTGGTTAGAAACAGATTTTTAGCCTCATGTAGCCATTTTTGCAAAAGCAGGAAATGAAGAGTTTCCTAAAATTCAAGCCTTCCTTACAAAGTAAGGAGGAAAATTAGGGTAGGAAATGTGGTATGAAATGTGAAAATGCAGGCAGATGGGATATGATGCAAGACAGGAAATTAAAATAAAAGACTGCATTTGCACTGTGGAACTACAGAGAGACCTGACTTAATGATTGTGTTGGTTTACCTTTCATTTCCCACCCAGTGCTGCCACCCTGATTCTAGGAACAGACTACTCCAGCAGGAACAGTGAAGAAAAGTCAAATGTAGATAGGTGACTGACTGCCAGAATTTTTAACATTATTTTCTCTAATCATATATATCTACATTTGCCAAATTATTTATAAAGCATAGTACAATTCTAGATGAAAAAAAAATAAAAATTGTGGTATGGGTCATTTCAAAGTTCAATAAACATTTCTACCTGAAGTGGCATGGGACATCCAAAAATATTGGCAGGAATAGCTGCAGCACTCTGCCAGAAAGAACCAAAGCAATATAGATATGAAGTAGGCCGAGGAAACAAATGAGAAGTCCATCTGACAACTGCCACATCACAGAAGCCATTTGCTAAAGTATTTCAAATATACAACTGAAGTTTACACAGGAAAACAAAGAAACCAAATTCCAAAACACTGTCTGGTTGAAATACATCGGATAGTTGTATGAAGCTTTAGGTGTTTAGACAAAAGGAAGAGCTGCTTTTTGAGGTGGGAATCCTCAAAACAAAGGAAATTTGGGGAAAGAAGCTTGAGAGGTTTTTTATTTTTAAGATTTAAGAACTCTTTTATCTATGATGTTTCAAATCCCATAAATAAGACTTTTTGTATCCTGAATGTATTTTTGACCCAACAAAGAAATAAACGTTAAGAGTATTTGCATCCCTGTCCTGTCAGTCACATGCTTCATATAAACTTCAAATAACTCTTGCCTTGCAACCATGCCTAATTTAAAATGAAAGTCAGCATTTCAGCTCAAACACTCAGGGGGACTCAGTTGGATTTATTATTAAATCTCTGTCAGAGCTTTGGAAAGAGTCTGCATCGCAAAACACCGAGGCAGTCCACTCCTAACGAAGCCAAGATAGCAATAAATTCAATAAACTGGAAAAAAGCCACTTCCATTATATGCTGGCTTCTAGAATATAAAGGATATCCCAGAAAGGGCATCTTTAGCTTAAAATTTCATAGAATCATAGAATTAGCCGGGTTGGAAGGGACCTCAGAGATCATCTAGTCCAACCCTTGACCCACCGGAGCAGTTGCTAGACAATGGCACTGAGTGCCACATCCAGTCTTTTTTTAAATGTCTCCAGGGACGGAGAATCTACCACCTCACCGGGCAGTCCATTCCATAGCCTAATCACCCTCTCCGTGAAGAAATTCTTTCTAACATCTAACCTAAACCTCCCCTGGCACAATTTAAGACTGTGTCCTCTTGTCTTGTTGAAGGTCGTCTGTGAAAAGAGTCCAGCTCCCACCTCGCTACAGCCTCCTTTCAGGTAGTTGTAGACGGCAATGAGGTTTCCCCTGCGCCTTCTGTTCTCATCTGCACATCCTTAGCTCCCTCAGCTGTCCTCATATTGCCTGGCTCGAGTCCCTTCACCAGCCTGGTTGCCCTCCTTTGGACCTGTTCCAGGACCTCTACACCCTTCTTAAACTGAGGGGCCCAGAACTGGACACAGTACTCGAGGTGTGGCCTAACCAGCGCCAAGTACAGGGGAAGAATCACCTCCCTGGACCTGCTGGTCCATGTATCTTTTCATTCCTATCTCCCATCCCCTAACATTCAAAGGAAACATACTATAATTAAGTAGCCAAATTCTCCTTACCCATAGCTTACAGCAACTTTACTTCTATGTCCAGTTTTAGAATGTTTAGATGCCAACAGTGGGTCTCTCTGTGATATTCTCACAGGAGAACAGAAGGACTCCCTAGTGGAAAATGAAGCCACTGGCCAGGGAGGGGGAAGACAATGAAAACACCTTGGACTTTACTTCTACAATACCCTTCTTATGCCTACCTCTATTTCCCCAGCCTACACAAGAGCAGTAATGAGTACTGCAAAATCTCAAGGGTATTATTTATGTTGATGACTTCATGGCTTGGGTATTTCCCATTTTATGACTTAAAATTTATAAAAATTGTCAATATAATTAGAATCACAATAATGAAGGTGATAGTATATTGATCCAATTCCCTCACTTTCCATTTTTTCCTCTATGTAATTCATATTGAGTTATTTTGTTGTTTTTTGTGTTGTATTTTGCTACTGCAGGGGAGTAACCCAGAGTCCATAATCAAGTTTTTGTAAACTTTAACAAGATATTTGCAATGTTATGGCCCAGTAAAACTCACATGATAATCTTCAAAAGTAAGTCTTTTCCATGGCAGATTTCTTGAGTCACAAGGGATTCTTATTCTACCACAAAAAAATATATTTACAACATTTTAATCATCGGGCTTATTCTAAAGTTTGAGGGGAATAAAAGCACTCAGATGAAGATGAGTCAGGAAGAGATAAACTGAAAACCACTAACTTTTTATTCATGAAATAAAAACAGTCAAAACTGACTGGTATGTGATTTGGAAACATTCAGTCTTATTGCAAACAAGTACGTCTAAAGAAACTAAAAAGCTGATGACTAGTACAAAGAACAATTAGTATTTCAATTTCCTTACTTGAAAACATCAGTCATTGCTCTGGCAGCAGTAATAAAACTCAGGAACTACCTGAATTCTAACAGTCACTATATCTACCAGTGTCAGTATGCTTTTTTAAGTATTAGCTTGGCATGACAAGCAATGAAACACTTAGGTAAATATATTTTGACATTATAAAGATGGATAACTTGAAACTGATCACCCTACCTACATGCAGATAGGTCCTGCAGCTGGGTAGAGGCAGTCCCAAGCATTGAATAGGCTGAGCAGTGACTGTCTTGAGAGCAGCCCTGAGGAAAAGGACTTGGGGGTGCTGGTGGATGAGAAGCTCAACATGAGCCATCAGTGTACACTTGCAGCCCAGAAAGCCAACCAGATCCTTGGCTGCATCAGGAGAAGCGTGGCCAGCAGGTCCAGGGAAGTGATTCTCCCCCTCTGCTCTGCTCTCCTGAGACCTCACCTGGAGTACTGCATCCAGTTCTGGAGCCCCTTTCACAGGAGGGACATGGACGTGCTGGAGTGTGTCCAGAGAAGGGCCATGAGGATGATCAGAGGGCTGGAGCACCTCTCCTGTGAAGCCAGACTGAGGGAGTTGGGGTTATTCAGTCTGGAGAGGAGAAGGCTCCGAGGAGACCTTATTGTAGCCTTCCAGTTTCTGAAGGGGCCTACAAGAAAGCTGGTGAGGGACTTGTTAGGATGTCAGGTAGTGATAGGAGTAGGGGGAATGGATTCAAACTAGAGAAAGGTAGATTAAGATTGTAAATTAGGAAGAAGTTCTTCACTATGAGGGTGGTGAAATACTGGAACAGGTTGCCTGGAGATGTTGTGGCAGCTCCATCTCTGGAAGTTTTTAAGGCCAGGCTGGACAGGGCTCTGAGCAACCTGATGTAGTGGGAGGTGTCCCTGCCCGTGGCAGGGGGGTTGGAACTAGGTGATCTTAAAGGTCCCTTCCAACCCTGAAAATTCTATGATTCTGTATCACAGCTCATCCACATGGCAGAAGAAAGAACAGCAAATTCCAGTAATTCTGCGGCCTATGTATATTTAAGAGAACATCTCTGTAGAAGTTTCCAAAAATATAATGCTAGAAATAGAATGCAGAACAAGAGCAGGGGTCACAGAAATACACTGATGCACACAATTTCTCTCTAGCTTAAAAAGAGGGGACACATCAACTAAAGCTGCAGCAGCAGTAGCAGTGCCATGACCTAGGTTTAAAAATGCTTTGGGACTACAGCTCACTTCTCTGTTGAATGTTCTGATGGAACATAAGCAGAACATCAGCTAACCTGATGGTGAATTGCTCAGCCATTTTTCGGTCACAAGTGTTAAATCATAAAGATAACACAACATGGAGCAAGAAACTGATCTTTAGATGTCATTGTATCACTAGACTGAAATAAATCAAACCACTTACTATGGCTCAGGTAGATAGACAATGAGAAAGATGGATATGCTAGAAAGCACTTTCTTCTAAAACTAAACAGTTTGACAATCCATTATAGACAGAACTTTCAAAGTAGTCTTTAAAAAAAATACAGACATCCAAAATATAGCAAAAAAATTGTAAGCATATGGCATGCATAGAAGAGTAAACAATATTGCTTTCAGGCCTAGCTAAGAAACTGCTGTTACACAAGGAAATCAAGATTGACTTTTAGAAATCATAAATAATTTCAAGAATGCTTCCTGTCTCAGTGCTTTGAACAAGAGAAAACAAATGAAAAGACTTAGTGTCTACATGCCATCTAGGTCATTGGTATTGCACAACTTCCTGTTTTAAATACACTTCAAAAAAATTCCTATACTGGACATTCATAGGTTTTAACTGATTAAAAACAAGTGCAAAATACAAAATACATCCTGGAAGTACAAAATGGCTTGTCTTCAGATATGTCCCTCTGCCCTTCACAAGCCATAAAATAATCTGATAGTCTGACCAGAGACTTTTAATTAAATATAACTCATTAAATACTTACTTACAGGCCAAGGCTAGATCATTACACAGGACCTTCACACAAGACACTTAATGCTGTATTTCTGTTTTACATACTTGCAAAGCAACATGTATCATTAGTATAATTATACTTCTAGGGTAAAATATGATATATGCAATTGCTCTTTATCATAGGTTCCAGCTCTGCACTACTTCCAGCTTCATAAAACAGAAGCACACTTGTCCACCATACCTTTTTCTGTTGTGTGCAGACAAAACACACAGGCACACTTCTGGCTTCTGAACCAGAAGGTTCAGAATCATGCTCCAATTCTCTATAATACCATGCCTGAAAGATTTAAAACAGAAACTATTCTCACTGAAAAAACCCCGTGATTTAACAAGCTTTTATTAATTATTCTACTCTCCCATTGTATTAAGTTACAGGACTGCATATACTGATATAGACAATCAAAGGCAAAATGGTAAAGGGCTGCCCCTTAAATACTCTCCTTTAAAATTCCTTGATAAAATTAAAATTCCTTGATAAAATTAACCTTGATAAAATTAAACCTCCCACGCACAAGCTCACCTTGTCAGTTACACTGCTATATTCACTAGATCTTTCATAGTATTAATGAGAAGCAGCAGTCACAGCACCAGCTTCTGTTCCCATCCCTACCCTAGGTTAAAACCAACCTTGCTGTACTTTGGGTCAAAGAGCAATAACTGCTTCATGACACATTGTGCGGCTTCATTCTTTGATATTTATAATTCTTAAAGCCCTAAGTGTTTTCATGGAGGTGAAAAATTGTGTTAGGACACAAAACCTGAAGACTTCAGTCCAGACTCCTTGCCACGCCCACCTTTAGGTACCTTTGGACAAGCACCCCAGCATCACTATGCCATCTGTTTACCATCTGTAACATCAAGATAAGCATTCTAATTTCAATCCTGAAGGACAGAATTTTAAGAGAGAAATTGCATATTCATAAAGTATCTCATGCAATGGTAATTAGATCCTTACACAAAAAAACCCAAAACAAAACAAAACAAAACAACCACAAAAAAACCCCCCACCACATTGCAATCATTTAGTAGAAAGACTTCCTAAACACACAGTTGCATTGAAACTGTATCTTCACACTGCAAGGTAGCATGTTCTGAGATGTCTAGAATCTCTGTTACTTTTATGCAACTCAATCCTGCAACTTAAGAGTTGTAAAATTAGGACCAATGCATGTAATTGAAAGCATTTTGTTTCCTCTCTGGTGCTAATAAAGACACATGGAATTTTTTCAAAGAAGGGTATATGTTTAGTTCCTTGAAAAGTATTACAGATGTTACAAAATAAGAGGGTGTATCAGAACAAAATTGTGGTATATTAAGTACTTACACCAGAAAAAGTTTTAAAATGCACCTTCTGTTCACATATCCACATCAATTAACACCAGATAAGCTGAAATCACATTCCCTGGCTTCCTAGTCCCTTCAGGCATCCAGTTCTTCTATATCTGAATGCCTGTATTGCTTGTGCTCCACAAAAGATAAAATTATATTTTTTTAATTTCTTCTGTTTATTTCTTCTTTTATTTCTTCTGTTTCTTGTTAAAGACATGAAAGCATAAGAAGCTTACGCAGGGTAACACTTGTCAAAAAAATAAGGCCATATTTATCAAGCCACATGGAAGTAAATTTCAGTGATAAACTTAGAATTCCATCTTGTGGGTTTCTTATGCTACAAACTGGTATACACTCAGAAAGGCATCCACTTCTGCTCTAACAAGCAAAAGAGGGGAGGGGAAATTGCAGGACATTGAAAAAAACTGACCCTAAGACAAATGATTCCACACTGGTTGCTCACCTATACTGTAAAATGTTAAAAAAAAAAAAAAAATCCACACCACATCTCCCAGTAAAAAGCACTCTGGGCAACTACAAGTCAACTCTCCTCTTCAGTCAGAAAAGTGGTCACTTGGAAAGATCTTAAAGATGACTAACTAAACCTGCTTCAGCAGAACATTTAAATATATGAGTAGCTTCAATGAATTCCTCAGAAGTAGAGCCAACACATAGAAATCTCTCAGATTTAAAGAAAAACAAGACTACCATGGTTTGGCACCAGGCTAGTCATCTTTTCTTTGAAATAAACAGGATCTGGAGCATGAAAACATTTAATACTCTCTATCTTTATTTAATTTCCTTTTGCAATACAGATGAGAGGACATAAGCAAGACGCTCGTCAGTTTTCCAAGCTAAGTCTTAAGTCCCTTTTTTCCCAGGTACTTGTGTTAGGAGTAAAGGGGCAGATTCATTATATGGATGTTTACCATATTTGAAGCACAAGACCTGAGGAGTGAAAAGACTATAGCTTATAAAGCCAAAACATTAAATTCTGTGAGAAGCAAAAACAATGCAATAAAATTTCTTAGGAACTTGTGTCTCATGACCAAACTGTCTCATGGGCTGAAATATGTCAACAAAAAAGTGTCCTGTGGTTGGGACAGACATTGGGACAGTTGAGACACCTCTCCCTTCTGGGTGTCTGTTAGGATTCCCAGAAATGACAGACTCACACTTCTGCCTTGCCTTACATGTACATTCCCCACAGCATCTCAGATGGGAACACGGCAGATTTAGAGAATGAACAAGTTGCCCTGAAAATGGTTATAAGATGCCCAAACTAAAGGCAGAAAGAGGAGAAAGTCACATCATTGCTTGAGCTTTTTTTTCCATCAGCAATTTTTCTTGATAAAAATAAAAGCTCTTCTTGAAAAATCATAGAACACTTATACCACAGGAGGACACAAAAATCCTTGTACCTTCTTTATTAAGCAGATTGTTATTGGCAATCATTTGTGAATCAAAGCTACAGTTTAAGTATCAATACCTTCTGCTTCAAGAATGCTATTGAGGTATAGACTGCCTGGGTGGAGCTCAAAGTAGGATAAGAAATTATTTAAATAGTAAAAAGGGAAAAAGAAAATATTTCTGTTCATCCATAGTGAGACTGCAGCTCCATAAACTGACAGATATTATACAGTTTTGTCTTAGATCTCGTCAAGTAAAAAATATTTTCTATATTTATATAGCATATATATATTTACACACATACATATAGCATAAATATCCATGCTAGTGTTGAGATGCTGTTGCCTAGCTTCAAATGTTGGCATGAGTTTCACAAAACCTGCAAGCAAACCACCTGGTAGGAGGAACTAGACAATTGTGGGTACTCACCCAATTTCTGCCTCCAAGAAAAGTTAACACATGTATGCATGACAGAGCAAATGAGTATTGTACAATTTACACACCTTTAAGAAATAAATCGTGTCTGTTTAATTAAAACAAGCAAGAATGTATTTGTTTTTAACAGTGAGCTATCTTCCTGCTCTAAACATTTTATTGGAGGGCTGGAAGGGAAGAGGAGGGTAACAGTATTACAAGCTGTACCCATGGTACACAGAATAAAGAAAATAGCCAAGAATCATCATCAAAAATTGTTAAGCCTATTTCTGAAAATGGCTAATAAGTGTAACACTGAAATAAAGCACACATTTGGGCCAGCAGACCATTAAAACTCCTTTGGAGTCATTACAGTCAATCATATCAGGAATAACTTAGCGACTCTTAAATCAGTGGATTATTTAGCTGCCATGGACAAGTGTATATTCTCAACTCATTAAAAAAAATCCATAAGAGATTCTGAAGAAGAAAACTTATGGAGTGTTTCAGTGTAGTGTGTCACTTTTTTTTTAAATGTAGTAAGTTGCTCCAGTTCTAAATGTCTTGCCAGGGACAACTTTCTCTCTGGTCCCCAGACTCACTTGGTCACTGCTCAGAATTCAGTGCATAAACACTAGTGGGGGCAGACACTTGAGAAGTATTAAAAATGATCAAATGGTTTTTGGTTTTCTGTTATTTTTGGAAAGAAAAATCCTGTTCTCATATTTCCGATTTCCTATTTTATTAAAAACAAAAGTTATTTCTAAGCTAAGGTACAAAGGAGCAAATTTCAACCACCAAAAATAGGGCCTTGTAACTAGAAACAGCAGTGAACTAAGAAGTTAGTGGCATCAGTAGATCCCAGTAAGGTAACTAAACTTGTTAGTATCACATAATAACAAACATCACCTCATTAAAATGCATCCAGTGAGACTGATTGCTCCATCACAGGTGTAATACTAAGTCTTCCTACAAATCAAAAGGGAAAAAACCTGTCCACCAGAACAGCCTTTTTCTTTCCTGCACAAATTGAGTTTTACGTTGAAGTGACTAATTCTTCCCCACACAGAATAGCTGCTGGCTTGCACTGCTGTAATTAACAGTGATGTAAGTATCTGTAAACTTTAAATTATTTCAACATATGTCCTTGCTGGCCTGAATCCTCCTAATTTAGAAAAGGTCATCTCAGAGTCTAAAAGGGAATGGGTTCATCATTGTGTGTGTGGTGATCAGTTGCTTCATTGATCTAAACATGTGGCCTGAATGTGGCCTAAGAGAAACACCCACCCTGAGATGTAAATAATAACAACAACAACAATAATAATATCCATCTGGGAGACTCAATGTGAAATACACAATGCAGCAACTCTTCCTTGCTAATAGAGATGGGTACTATTAAAAAGAAAACTAAAATCCTGACACAACACCACTGCAAATAAGGTACATCCGACACTGAGGTCAGAACTGGACTACTTTTTCTTATTATAGGTAAACCAAGACTTCCACTCAAATTTGTATTTTTTTTAATACATTGATATAGTATTTTCTTTTTCTATTAAAGGTTCCTTACGTGAACTTCAAAACAGGACTAGCTTATAAAACAGCAGAGCTGTAAAATGTCGGTTTCAAAACAAAACATAAATACAGATATTTTTTATAGGGATGGAAAACAAAATTTTGAAAATATTTTGGTTCAGTGGCCTAAAAATATATATATATCCCCTGAATACATATGTATATAAATTTTAATGATAGGTTCTATTTATCAGATAGCTTAACAAAATTTAATGCAATTCGACTCTTGTACGTTAGGAGGGTATAAAACATTCTATTCAAATCCCTGTTTGCTAAAGTAGTTACATGTTATTTGTAATCAGTGAAGACCAGCAAATACATTTACAGGGTTCCTAGAAAGTTCTGAGAGATTAACAAAATTCGGAAAGATAAGGTACAGCAAAACTCCACTGAGCATGGAAGAATGCTTTAGGATTTGTCACCATGTTTCTTTTCACTGTTAAGCACTACACACTGGAAAAGCCCAAGTGATGTACTCAGACTTGGTCCAGATTCCCCATTTGGTGGGCAAAAATATTTATCATTTAATTTTTGTTTCACAAAATGAATAAAGTTTAAAAGTAATTTTAATGCATTATATTTTAATATTCCTTTAATTGAATCAGCAGAGGCATATAAACTTGAATAAATTCCCTAGTTACATTTTTTATTTCCTACCTAGTTTTTTGCTGCAACTTCAAACCATTTTGTATTTGAAGTATAATACCACAACTCATTTTCATGAGTTACAAGATTTGCTTCTTATGTTTCAGTTACACTGGTGAATTTATTGTTAAAGAACAAAAAAGAGTTATAGCTGTTAGCATTAGTCATACATTCCACAACTGTTTTGTTTTTGGTTTTTTTATTAGAAACTTAACAGCTATTTCAACATTTGCTCAGGTTATTAACAGAGCCTAAATACTGACAATTGTAAATCTCTGGAGTGAGAAGAATAATCAATAGAAACAACCAATAGGGAAAAAAAAGTCAGACTATCACATTATTAGTAAACTAGCAGACAAGCTTCAAACACATAAAAACAGTATTTCTGAGAAAGCAGCAGAAATTATTCTGGAAAAATTGAGTTGTTCCTCAAAATTTTAGAGGAATAAAACTAAACCAGACAAATGCAATTTTGATAATTTTCTCAAATCATCTTCCTTACCTAGTGTGTGTATATATATATATATACACACACACACACACACACAAATACACACATATACTTCAATGCTCTAACTACTGTGTACCTTTGATTTCTCATCCTAAGACACTTCTACCACTGGAATACTTCCAAAGCAGATTTTGTGAACATGAACAGATTTTGTGTTTTTACATGAACTTCATGTAAAAGTCAGTAAGTCTACTAATAAAAAGATGTATTTCCCTTCAAATCCCACAAGGAATACAGATAGCATGCTCATAATTCTACTAGTCTGATCATTTTCCTCTGCCTAATGCTCAGCACTGGCACAGATAATGGAATCTTTCTTCAAGCCGGCACAGTCCAGTACAACAAGAATAATAACAATCATACGTAGCATTCCTATCACACTCTCATAAAAAAATAACACTAATTTTAATTATCCGGACCTTTCCAAGCTGTGTTCTACCTTGTCTAACTTTCCCACATCAACAACATTCTGTATTGGTACACATACTGACTGCTAGATGTCTTGATGAGCTAAATGAGAAGATGAGACAGCGTAAGATTAAATGACAAGTACAGAATTTACCAGAATAGAAAGGATGACAAAAGCAGAAATGCATAAGGCAAGTGCTTGTAAACACGTGCATGAGCATGTCATAAGAACAGTCTCTACAGGTAAATATAAAGAGAAAACAAGGTGAGCAAAAGGTAACTTATGAAACAAAAAGCAACTGAAAGTAAATAGAAAGTAACGAACAGTACTGAAGGTGACTGAAGGAGATGAAGAACAGAGAAAGAAAAGAGGGGTGAAAAAGAAGCAGCAAAGGAATGACTGTAATAAAAGCTGCTCTAAAAAATACACTGATGAAACAGAGCAGCAGAAAGGTTTGAAAGGGAAAAAAGCTCAAGAAAAAAAAAAATAGAGACGAGCATAGGAACAAGAACCTTTAGTTACTTGATTAGTAAGTCTTTGTCACCCATTGAATTTGTTATGCTGCTGTAATCCATCGTATGTTGTCCACACTGGAGAGCAGCACCACACCTTTCTACACAAGCTTTCTACGGTTAAAGCTACCAGTTATACAGTTCTTATCCAGCAAAGAGAATCTTCAAAAGTTCTTTAAATACATAGAAGCGTATGTAAAGTCAGCTCCTACAAACTTAACTGTTTAGAAGGAAACTTTTTTCAAGAAGGAATTCCCCGGCAGTTGTCAGCAACCTTTCCTCCACAATTCTGTTTCACTTATTCCAAAGAGAGTTATCATCTCTCTGTCCTAGATTTTGTATTTGGATGCAGAAGCAGATGCTTTGATTTGGCGGTCTCTCAGTATAGCAAAGTCATCCATCTTGTATTAGAAATAGGAATTCCTATCACAAAGAAAAAAAAAATGATAGAGGAAAATCGGACAGAACAGACACATGAAAGTTTAGAAGCTACATTTAATAAGTTCGTCCTTGTTTTGAAAGGACAAGCAAGATCAACAAGAAGCTCCGTTTTTTGATGCAGCAAAATACGTCACGATCCTTATTTTAGGTACACTGTGGTAAGAGCTGGTACCAGCTCTCTGACTTCTGTTTACTTATTGCTCTGCTTCTTACCTCCCTCTTCTCTCTCCATGATTTTATTCCTACCACTGCTACTTTCTTCAAAGGTGCCTTTTCCATTATGTGCTTTTATTTTTCTTTCTTTCTTTCATGTCCTGTTGCTTATTGCCACAGAAGAACTTAAGCCACTGCATTTCTGCTACAATCTTATACAGACACTGCTAAAAATCAAGAGTTCTAGGGGAACAGAGGTTAGCATCATCCACACTGACTGGGGAACATGCTGACTAGTAAGTCCATGCTGGAAACCTAGCTGTAATCAACTGAGAAACCAATACAAAAAGCTCTGACAGCACCAGGGAGGTTGCCCACCCTCTTTTTCCTCTTCTCTCATTTTTAACCATATTGGAAAAGTCACCACCGCAATAAGCAAACTTCAAAGGAACATGAAGAAGTACCCTGATGATGCAGTGCTATGAATCTGCACTACATAATAATTATTGATACTTATGGATATTAGAAGACAATGTGTGCTCTTGCCTTCAATTGTCATTTATATTTCTGCTCACAGACCTAAATAAAAAGTTACTGCTTCAAACAAGAGGTTTCCACATCAGGTTTTGCATTTCTAACACAGCAAGCATTCACGCTGAAGTTCCCTCTCATGTATTTGGAGCAGTAGGAGGAGAACAATCCACCCAACTGAAACGGCATTTTATTGGTACAAAGGCGTTTTGCACTGATAAAGCTTTTTCCTATAGAAAGAGACAATGAGGAGTGTAACAGTAGGCTTAAAGATACTTCAAGCTGTTAAGATGTAGCAAGGGACCTACTTTGTACCACATAAAAATTACTCCAAAATGTATCCAGACTGTAGCTGCTGCTAGGCCTATTTGTACACTCAATGAATTTTCTCACAAATTCACAAGATGATACCTTGCTTAACTTAAAAAATTCTTCTTCATCTTAACATAAAATGATTTTAAATACAAATGCTACACATACATGCAAACACATATTTCCAGACAGAAACAAAACAAGACGTGGAATTATTTGGTGTAATAGTTTATGCTACCTCTATTTAGATCATGGCATTCTAAAGTACAGTAGTGCAGAACATATTTCCTACATGACGCGTTCCAGTTACAAAATAAAAGCAGTAGTGAATAGAAGGATGCTATTTGGTGGGGTTTTAACTTGCCACGGAGCTGGTAAATCACCCTCACACAACAACACACTTTATAGACATTTGTCATACACTGCAATGCCCATACTAAGGCAACACATCCCCAGAATTGGCAGCCATGCTATCAGCAAGAATTTGGCCACAGAAAAAGCAATGATTCATCGTGCATTCTAGAAGTACTGGCGAGATGGCAAAACAATGCACTGATATTTTAATCCTTTAAAGGTAACAAGCATTTAAAAACATAATTATAAAATTTGTTTGTGAAACCGAAGCTAATAAAAATCCCAACATAATACAAGGAATCCACAGACAGAAAACGGCTATTTAGTATAAGCGTCGGCTAATTACTTACCCTTCTACACTGTGATTTAAATGGCCAGCACAACATTATGAAACCAACATTTCACAATAGCTAAATCAAAAAGCAGCAGTTTAAAAATAGTTTAGTTTATGTTGCAAAGAGTTTTTAAAATCCTCTCTAGTAACTTTAAAAATAACCAACACATTTTCATTAATCGAAGTCTATATTGCAAGTGCCCCTCTGAATGACAAGCCAACAGCACAGTCAAAAACTATGTTTCAAGGTATGTATCACATTTATTAGTGTCCCAGTGTCCACTACAAAAACTGTTTCTCAGCTACCAGAATCTGCAAATTGTTTAATAGTGGTGTAGGTCTTGTAAAAAGCTCTCAAGCGCTGTTTCTTTCTTTGGTGAAAACACTTTTCTTTCTTCCTCCCAGTGTTAGTTAACTACAAATATAGGGGAGTTTTGTCTCCTAATTTACAGACATCTGAAAAGATTATCGATTTCTTTCCACTGTAAGTGTATAATGATACTGAAACTTTATCAGTAGCAGCCTTTTACTAGCAACTTGTCAAAGAACATCTCTATAGCTGAAGAGGGTGTCCTCCGAAAACATTTTGGTGTGCTGCCCTTTGTCCCATTACACAAATAGACATCGTGAACCCTTACCTTTTGGAAAATTACTTCATCCTGCCTTCTTTTCTTTCTGCCGCTTTTCCTGATCCTCTGGTTTGTCTGAACCCATTTTGTGACCTGGGGTTCAAAACCATAGTGCTTTTTTTAGGAAGAAGTTCAGCTATATAGCATAATTATGAATCTATAAACAGACTCAAGACATTTTTTCCCATTGCTTCATTGGAAAGAGGAAAAGCCTTTTCCCCACCTAGAATGACATGTTCTTAAGTAATCAGGTTAGTTACTTTTTGACAGTCAAAGTGTGAAGGTGGTGTTCATCTCTTGCAAAGGGTTTTCCACATCAAGAATGTGTTTGATGCCAGACCAGGTTGCCAAATGGAAAGTTATCATTGCAGCGTGCAAAAATCCTGTGGAACGTCTCTGCACTTAATCCCCTACACCTTCTATTTCAAGTCAGAAATTTATTTCCAGCCACCCACTCGAATGCTGTTACAGACTACCAGTGTTAAATATAGACAGTGGAGTTGGTATTATTTAATAAAGTAGAAACATTTGTGTTTTATCTTCCCAGAAAAATATTTCTATTCCTAATGCAAAAGCAATTATTTTTGTAAAGCAAAAGCACAATGGAGCTCGGGAAGAGGGGGAGGGGGTCAGGTGGAAAACTCAAGGAGCAGATTTGCAAGGGAAAGGAGCCAATGTAAGGATAGCTGCGAAGGGTTTTCTCCTCACCTCGCCGCTCACTTGCTGGACGAGCTGGCAGTCCTTCCAGGTCTCACTCTCCTGCAGCAGAGGCTACACGGGGAAGAAAGCGCAGATTGAGGCGGGATCGTCCACGGAGCGTCCCCGATGCGCTGCGCTCCGTGCCCCCGGGGTCGGGACGCGACGCGCTGCGCTGCAGGAAGCCCGGTCGGTCGGTCGGTCAGCCCTCCCGCCGCCACCCCTGGCCCAACCCCGGCGTCTCCCGAGGTGAGGTGAGGCGAGCCCCGGGCAGGCCAGGGCAGGCCAGGACAGGCCAGGACAGGCCCGTCCCATCCCATCCCGCCGTTCCAGGCCTGAGCAGCGGCACACTGCAGCCTTCGGTAGGAAATGAAACACCTTCACGAGGTACCCAGCCCCGGTGCTCCGGCCCCGGGAGCCCCGCGGAGAGGAGGAGCCTTCCTTAAAGACGTAAGGGCCGGACGGCTCCGG